>CM077156.1:25703138-26341630 GCA_039583875.1 Platanthera guangdongensis
TATATTATTGTGGGTGCCAATACCCTTATATCCAAACCCTAACCCCCCCCCCCCCCCACCCCCCCCGTTTCCCCTAAAGAACCCGGTTGGTTTCATTCAATTTTTTATCTAGCACTGTGCTGCCGACTCTTAATTTCACTGCTATCTTTCTCCCCTACTTTGCCCTGAGCAGCTCTACAACCTTCATCTTCTCTTGAATCAGGAGATAGAGAAGACAACTGAATTATTCTTCACCGACTCAGTTGTTGTCAGTGTTTCCCAATAGGTAGTTCTTTAGACGGAAGCTTTGTAAAACTACATGCTCGCCAGCGGTTCCCAAGGTTGTTGACGCCCGTTGGTGATTTTCCTTTGTGAAATTAAGACTTTGCTTAACTGCTAGTTTACCTGTTTTGTGGTAGTTTCACTTGCTCTCTGGGAATGTTTTATGCTAGGTTGCTAGTTAACTTGAAACCTATAGAAGGATTACTATATGTATTGCATGATCAGCATGTTTTTGTGAAAGTTCAATCATTATTTTCCAAATGCGTAAAAGATTGTTTTCTTTATAAATATTATAAATTGAAATCTAGGGTCCTGCATAGTGTAAGTTGCCCTCTTAGGACACTTATGCGCTCTTTTAGGATGTTAAGCATAAATGAAGTATTTTTCCGCTACGTATAAAAATAGTTTTCAAACCGTGGACTATCTGATCCACTGAGCCGAGGGATACGGCCAATTAATTTAAAAAACTCAGTTTTCTATTTATTTTAACTTATGATTTGAAGGTTAGGGTGTCGCCTGAGCGTCAGCAGTTATCCCCTGCTTGACGTGGCATCACAGCTCGTAGTTATCTCATGCTCTGATTTATTTTTATAATTGAGAAAAATGCGGGTTGTGACATCCTTACCACTGCTGCGACTAATCATCATACCGCTGCTGCGCCAAACTAACAGACCACTACTGTGGAAAACCTCCAGACCGCTGAGCCAAACCTCTAGAATAAGCAGTCTACCAGACTGCTGTGACTAGAAATCAAACCGCCCGGTATCCTCAAGCTTCAACACTCCCCTCAAGCTGGAAAATATATGTCAACCATGCCCAACTTGCTACAAACCTCACCAAAAGGAGTAACTGGTTTGGTGAAGAAATTAGTTACTTCTCTCTTTGAGGTAACAAACAGTGTGCAAATTTGATTCTTCAAAAACTCCTCTCTAATGAAGTGGCAATCCACTTCAATATGCTTTGTCCTCTCATGAAAGACTGGATTCCTCGAAATATATATGGCTGCCTTATTATCACATAATATTAGCAGAAGATGATCATAAACCTCTCCTAAATCAATCATAAGTGTTTGTAACCACGCCAGTTCACAAGCAGCTATAACCATGCTTCTATACTCGGCTTCTGCACTTGACCTGGAAACTACAGCCTGTTTTTTGCTCTTTCAGCTGACCAAATTTCCTCCAACAAAGGTATAGAACCTAGATGTAGACTTCATAACTTCTTTAACTTCTGCATTGCTAACATTAGAGTACGCCTCATGATGACGCCGTCCTGCTACCTCCACTTGAAGCCGATCCAGTTGCCGAGGCGCTACAGCATAAAGACCTTCGGAGTCATGACGATGCTAACGGAAGACAACGCTACAACCTCCGCCCACAGCGTGCTAAGCCCACTTGAAGACTATTTTAATTAAAATATCTTGCTCTAATTACTTTTATTTTTATATGTGAGAATATAAAATTATTCCAAGCAAGGTTAATAATTTTATATCCATTTAGGGACCTTGTAGCATTTATTTCCTGCATTTTAACAAAACATTTGGTGTGTATTTAGCCGCCCGGATGGATGAGATTTCATTTCCATCTTGGATGGTTAGATGTGTTTTTGTAACTCCTATATAAGGATCCACTTTTATGAGAACGAGAAGAAGTGAACAAAAAAACCTAACCCTCTTTGAGAGTTTCGGCCAAGGGGATTCTCCCTCCACCCAACTTTAGTGCGACTCCAGCGTGGCTTCCTTCGGTGTGACTCCATGGAAGAAGGTTGCAGCCCAATTCGGTGCGACACTGGTGGATCCGTGGAGAGAGTGATTCTCCCACCTTATCTAGTGTGTTCATGAAAATGGGTTGGGTAACATCTCTTCCATCATCCTTGTGTTTTTCTTGTTTAGAATTGTGTGGAGGATGAACAACCATTGTTTTCGGTGATTTTAAATACCATCGCTTGCAATTTATGAAATTTATTTCATCGTTGATAAACTTCTATAATCCAGATCGGGTAGATCCTACTTGCTTGAGTGGATCTTAGCCTATAGCCTAGATTTTACTCTCAAAAAGGAGTGGCAACCTTTATGTTAATTTGGGGAATCATCCGACTCTATTTCTTGATCATTATTTTAGAGTCGATCTCTCCTCCTTGTGGTCTTATGTGCTGCATTTGAGCCGATCCGTGATGATACGATAGATGCTTATGTAGGTGCGGTAGGACTAAGGCGTGTTGGGCATGGTAGGTCTACTTTGTGTCCGTTTCGCTCTCCGAATGTCGGACACTCGCTACGTCAATTTGATATCAAAGCGAGGTTGTCGCAACTTCTTAGTTGAAACGTCCTTGCTTGAGTTTTCTCAGCACGCGCAGTCAAAAGTTTTTTTTTCTGGTCTGCCAATAATGCTCTAAAAGGTTTATTTTTCAGCGAAAAATTTAAAAAAACAATTCTGCACGCTCTACGTTTTAATCACTTCGGGAAACTATAAAAATATTTTGTCTTCAGTATAGGTACATGTAACGCCCCGAAACTCAAAGGAGCGAAGGGGGACGTTTTGGGCCAGTTTTGGGTTCTGGCTGCAGGCACACGGCCTGGGACACGGGCGTGTCCCAGGGCGTGTCAAGCGTGTGTCGACACTTAGCCGCGAAGTCGTCGAGATTTTCTCGACGATTCGCTGAGAATGGGCACACGGCCAGCGACACGGGCGTGTCGCAGGGCGTGTCGACCCGTGTCGACACATAGCTGCGAAATTGTCGAGTTATACTCGACGATTCGTCGAGACTGGGCACACGGCCCGCGACACGGGCGTGTCGCAGGGCGTGTCGACCCGTGTCGACGATCGTCCCGGGGAGTCGTCGAGATTCGCTCGACGATCGTCGAGACAAGGCACACGGCCTCGGACACGGGCGTGTCCAAGGGCGTGTCATCAGGTCGTCGATCTTCGCTCGATGAAATGTCGAGACCGTGTACACGGCCTGGGGTCCAGGCGTGTCAAAGTGACACGGGCAAGGACACGGGCATGTCCTAGAACCCGTGCAGTGCTCGGGTTGAAAAAGGGGAAAAATCATGGGGTACACGGCCGACCTCACGACCGTGTCAGGTGGAACACGAGCGTGTCAGATCGAACACGGGCGTGTTCGATACCCGTGTGAGGTTCCAGGTGATTCGATTTTGACGGCGAATGCGGCACACGGCCCTGGACACGGGCGTGTGCCAGGCCGTGTTCGGTCCAGATTGGGCATTTCAGCCCCGAATCAAAGCCGTTCGTTTCCTTATGTTGAGATCCAACGGCTGGGGGTTGTTCCTGAAGGGTTATACCCGGGTTTTGACTTAGAAAATCCCTCACTTTTCATACCTTATCTCTTTCT
This sequence comes from Platanthera guangdongensis, assembly GCA_039583875.1. NCBI lineage: Eukaryota > Viridiplantae > Streptophyta > Magnoliopsida > Asparagales > Orchidaceae > Platanthera > Platanthera guangdongensis. The sequence goes on from CM077156.1 coordinate 25,706,751, forward strand.
AAATCCTTAGAGAGAGAGGAGAGCCAAGGGTGGAAGAAGAGCTAGATCCCGCCATTGGAGGAGCTTCGGAGCTCCGAATCGCGAGCCGACTCCGGATCCACGGAGGCAACGCTAGTGCGGTGGTTTTCATCCGATTACTTTTCAATGGCGCCAAAGAGGAACTCAAGGGTAACGATCCTCATCTTGAGCATGAGTAGCTCTCTTTCTTTGCATAGGAAGCCCGCTCTCGCGAGTTTGCGGCGAGTTGGAGGCGTTCCTTCGGGTAGATATGTGAAGTCCCCGTTGTTTAGAGTCCGTAAGCGAGAACGGACATAGGCAAGTTGTGTGAAGCCTACCCGGACATGTTGGTCTGGATCGGTGATGTTGCATTGCATAAATGCCGGAGAAGACTCCGTGCTATTGTTTGTTTTTCGGGTTTTCTACACGGTAGATTGCAACAGGGAGCCTTGGGGATTAACCCTAAGGTGCACCCGGAAAATTGGGCTGATGCGTGATCTTGCCAACATGGAGGCCTGAGAGCCAACTTGAACATAACCGAGTTATGTGAAATTGTGTGACGAAAATAGGACTCGAGAGAAGTTTGACCTGCGCAAATGGCTTAAATTGACGTTGCGACGTGAGCACGGGTTAGATGGAATTGTACCCATATCTATGTCGTTCTGGTTAAAGAGACCTAAGGTTACGTGGCACTTGCTGTTGGCATAGATGGGAGTCTTCGGCGGTCAATGGCTTAAATTGACGTGACCCATGCCGGGAAGACAAATTGCTCATATGTTTGGCCATCAAAGTGGCGGTGGTGAGTCCGGAATGTTAATGGCTTTAATTGACGTGACATCGACCGGTTTACCGAGAATGTGCCCTGAGTGCACGGGGCGTGTGGCCGTGCGAGCCAACGTCTGTGATGTAATGGCTATGGATATATACATTGCTCGCTTATGCTAATGAAATGCAGGGAAGGAGCATCGCCGCCCCGAGTTGGGGGCAGGATCGTTATAATTTGGTCAGCATTGCTAACCGTTGCCTTGTTTTGCCACGGTGCGGTGGTTTGTTGCTTGCAGGTGCAGCTGGACCAAGCGGTCAATAGCGGGCTAAAGCCCTTTTTGCGAAGCTGGCCCTCGAAGGCCCAAGTAGAAGTGTTTACTGCTTTATTCATGTAGGACCGGCTTGCGTGCCGTGGTTTGTAAAATATGTAATATTCAAGTGAAACATTTTGTAAGGCCTTAATTCCGGTTTTGGGTATTTTTGTATAACATTCCTAATTTGTACTAGTGGACATTCATGCTTTGATGCTGGGTTCTTGTTTACAACCTTTTATAAACTGCTTCCGCTAGAATGCTCTATGTAGTACGTTGAGATTGGTTGAATGGTTTCCATAAGTAACCACCCGGTCTGTCTGTGGTATATGGCGTCGGGCCCCGGCCGAACCGACTGCTATATGCTATGCGACGGATAGTGGGTGTTATAATTTGGTATCAGTCTACTGGTTTTGGTCGGACTTAAACTGAATTCGTGGGCGAATTCTTTTTAAGGGGTGGTGAGCACATTGTGTGCGTCATCGTTATAACGGTAAAAGAACCCATGAATGTCCACTTAGGAATGAAAATACTCGTGTTTGAGGAACCTGCGTGTTCCTATAATTGCGGTTCGCAATTTTATTTGGTCGCTTAACGGCATTTTGTACCACTATAGGTGACCGGAAGCGGTGCTGGACAGCCAGAATGTCCGGTTTCTGAGGCGCATAGTGCACCCGGTGAGGTGTTTGAGCCTCCTCCTTCGTATGAAACCGTTAGAAGGATCGTAGAAGCGGTGTTCGCTGTGACGGGAGCACATCTTGGAGGAAATGTACAACTCTGCGCCCCTGTTGTGGCTTCAACGCCGGTGGGCGTGATGCAGCAAATGACCTTTGGTAGACCATCGGGGCAGCAGCGGAATATGCATTTAGGGCAGGGAGCGCACACAGTTGAGGAATATTTGCAAGCATTTCTTATGATAAGCCGCTACCCATGCTTCGAGTTGGATAATGAGCAAGCTACAGTCGATAGGTTTTATAATGGCCTGCGCGCCGAGTTACGAGTTCTACTGCTAGGACCAAAGTTATTGGGATTCCGAGCCTTGGTGGAATCAGCTAGATCTTTGGAGGCAGATTTGAGGAAGACCCTCCCGATGCCAACGACCATGGTATCAAACTATGCAAGCCCCATAAGGGTTGCATCCGTTGGAATGGTGGAGAAGGGGGCTATGGCATCGACTAGCAATGCTACTTACACATGTTTTGCTTGTGGAAAGAAAGGGCACTTTGCCCGAGACTGTATGAAAGGTGCTAGGAAGGCCAAAAAAGTTATGTCAGGAGCAGTCAAGGACTCAAATGCAAAGGAGACGGCATTCAAAGTGCCGAGCACCTCAAAGTCTGTATATCGAAAATGGTGTAAGAAGCATAGGACTTCGGGTCCAGCTCCTTCTGGTGCTTCTGGGGTGACTACGGGTCGAACCCCGAGCGCATGTTTCACTTGTGGAAAACCGGAGCACTTTGCCCGAGACTGCTGGAGCGGACGTCCCAAGTCCGAGAAGAAGCATGCTGCCGTGACGACAGGTATGGTTTAAAGATAGTTTTGTCTTAAATACTTGTCTCCCTTGAGCATGTTGGCTTAGAACTACTGGTGCTAAGCCTTGTTATCACTTTACTTTATCTGCGAAAGCACCGTTCATTTAGGGAGCTTCGCATTCCTTTATTAGGAACTATATTGTGCGCGGGTAGAATTTGTTGCGCTTAGTTTTGGATTGGGAATCAGGAGTACGATCTACAAGCGTCGTTACTTCCGTTGATGGACGTTATAGTTGGCATGGACTGACTCTCGGAGCAGCAAGCCTATATAGATTACGGTAGCAAGGAAGTCAAGCTGGGAGCTAGTCGTGAGACGACCTTTACGGGCTCGAAGAGGTCGAGCAAGACGTTGGCGTCTGCTCTTCAGGTGGTAAAGGCGGTTTGTGCTAGTGTAGAGCTGTTCTGTACACTAGTGGAGGTTGCAAAGCTGAAGCCCACGTTGGATTGTATTTCAGTGGTATCGAAATACCCTGATCTGTTCCCCACAGATCTTCCTGGAGCCCCGCCTCAGCGGGAGATAGATTTCTTGTTTGAGATAGAACCAGGTGCCAAGCCTGTGTCACGCTTTCCTTATTGACTAGCGCCTAAGGAAATGGCGGAGCTAAAAGTTCAACTGCAAGAGTTGTTGGAGCAAGGGTATGTGTGTCCAAGTCCTTCGCCTTGGAGCACACCGACCCTCTTTATTAAGAAGAAGGACGGAAGCTTGAGGCTATGTATTAATTATTGGGAGGTCAACAAGTTGACGGAAAAGAATAAGTACCCAATCCCAAGTATCGATGATCTTTGTGATCAGTTGGTAGGGTCAACGACGTACTCTAAATTAGATAAGGGAGAGTGATATCCCTAAGATAACGTTCAGTACAGGATACGGACGCTACGAGTTTACGGTCATGCCGTTTGGGCTGACTAATGCGCCGTCAGTGTTCGTGGATTTGATGAACAGGACCTTCCGGGAGTACTTGTACCATTCTGTGATCGTCTTCGTCGACGATAGTCTGGTGTACTCGCAGAATAAGGAAGATCACTTCAAGCATCTTCTTTTGGTTTGGAGACGATGAGAAGAATCAGTCTTATGCCAAGTTCTCGAAGTGCGAGTTTTGGTCACCCTCAGTGGTGTCCTCGGTCTTGTAGTGAGTGAGGAAGGTATTGCAGTGGATCCGACGAAGATTGTTGCGATACGAGAGTGTCCTGAGCTTGTTACTGTAGCGGAAGTCCAGAGTTTTCTGCGGCTTGCCGGCTATTATAGGCGCTTCGTAGAGAGCTTCTCGCGGATAGCGTTACCTCTCACTACTTTGACGAGGAAGGAGCATAAGTTCTTTTGGACGCCGGAGTGCGCGCGAGCGTTTGAGGAGTTGAAATGTCGGTTGACCACGGTGCCTGTGCTGACTTCGCCGAGTGGAACCGAAGACTATGAGATTTATAATGATGCTTAGGGCAGCGGTTTGGGTTGCGTGCTACTGCAACACGGAAGTGTAATAGCTCATGGCTCGAGACAGCAAAAGTGCACGTGAGGAACTATCCGGTCCAGGACTTGTAGTTAATCGCCGTGAGTTTTGCCTTGAAGCTATGAAGGCATAATTGTATATGATGTGAAAATGAATCTCTATGCCGGTCATAAGAGCGTGAAGTATCTGATTGATCAGAAGGATCTGAAAATGCGGCCGCATAGATTGATGAAGTTCTTGGGAGACTATACATTCAAGATCCACTACGTGCCTGGTAAAGGCAATACGGTTGCGGACGCGTTGAATCGCCGAGCCCCAGCTCAAGCCAATTGGCTATCGATGCATGATGAGCGGTTGGTGCGGGAGTTGGAGGCGTTGTAGATTGTTTGTGTGGATAGGCAACCAAGTGCTGAAGCAGTACGGGATTGGACTGAAGTCCAATATGACCTGGCTGATCGGATTCGGCAGGCGTTGGATTTGGATGTCCATATGAAGCAGTTCATGGTAGAAGCTCTGGATGAGTCAAATTCCCAATTCATTGTGGATGACGAATTGCTTTGGAAAGACGGCCGTCTGTGCATCCCAAGTGTGGGCAATTTGCGGGTGGAATTGTTGTACGAGGTACACCATACCAAGTACTCGATTCACCCGGGGAGCACGAAGATGTACCGCGATGTGAAGAAACTATTTTGATGGCCTAGGTTGAAGAAAGTTGTGGCGCTCTACGTAGCGAAGTGCCAAACTTGCGCCTTGGTGAAGGCGGAGTGCCAAAAGCCGGGAGGTTTTCTTAAGTCCTTGCCTATTCCGGAATGGAAATTCGACGACATCTCTATGGACTTTGTGCACGGTTTGCCAAGGTCGAAAAAGGGGACACGACGCCACTCGGGTGGTCGTAGATCAGTTAACGAAGATGTCACATTTCATCCCGCAGAGGAAGGATGATCCGGTGGAGAAGCTGGCAAAGCTTTATGTGGATAACATAGTACGGCTTCATGGTGTGCCCCGCAGCATCGTGAGTGACCGAGATGAGCGGTTCACGTCCAATGATTGGAGGCTGGTGAAACAAATGTTGGGAACAAAGTTGAAATTCAGCACAGCCTTCCACCCGCAAACGGATGGGCAGACCGAGAGTGTCACTAGAACCATGGAAGACATGCTCCGCATGTGTGTCTTGGATTTCGGAAAGCAATGGGAAGACCACCTTTATTTGGTGGAGTTCGCATACAACAACAGCTACCAAGCCAGTATTCAGATGGCACCTTTCGAGGCCCTAGATGGTAGAAGGTGTCGCACGCCGTTGTCTTGGATAGAAACGGGTGAGTCAAAGTTGTATAAGCAATCGGAAGTGGATGATGCTACTTCTTTGGTGAGAACCATTCGGGAGAGATTGCTTATCGCTCAGGACCGACAAGCAAAGTACTATAATGCCAAGCACAGGAACGTGGAGTTCGCTGTGGGCGATTATGTATACTTAAAGATCAAGCCGTTCAAGGGTGTCTCGCGGGTGCGACGATTGAAAAAGGCTAAGCCCAAGGTACTATGGACCGTTTGAGGTTTTGGAGCGAGTTGGAGAAGCAGCCTATCGGTTGAAGCTTTCGGTGGAGCTTAGTGGTTTACACGATGTATTCCGTATTTTGGTGCTTCGGAAGGCGGTGCAAGAGCCTACGCAAGTGATCGCGGTCAATCAAATGCCGGTGGATAGTGGGCTAACGACAATGGTCAAGCCCGTGCGGATTGAGGACTCGGAGGTCAAGCGGCTACGCAATAAAGAGATCAGGATGGTCAAGGTCCGGTGAGACAATTGCGGTCGTGAGGAGCTCTCTTGGGAGCGAGAGCAGACTATGCTTGACGAGTATCCGGAGTTGTTCCGCTCAGGTACAAATTTTGGTTTTGTACATGTCTTTCATTTATATAATTTCGTGGACGAAATTCTTTTAAGAGGGGGAGAGTTGTAACGCCCCGAAACTCAAAGGAGCGAAGGGGGACGTTTTGGGCCAGTTTTGGGTTCTGGCTGCAGGCACACGGCCTGGGACACGGGCGTGTCCCAGGGCGTGTCAAGCGTGTGTCGACACTTAGCCGCGAAGTCGTCGAGATTTTCTCGACGATTCGCTGAGAATGGGCACACGGCCTGCGACACGGGCGTGTCGCAGGGCGTGTCGACCCGTATCGACACTTAGCCGCGAAATCGTCGAGTTATACTCGATGATTCATCGATACTGGGCACACGACCCGCGACACGGGCGTGTTGCAGGGCGTGTCGACCCGTGTCGACGATCGTCCCGGGGAGTCATCGAGATTCGCTCGACGATCGTCGAGACAAGGCACACGGCCTCGGACACGGGCGTGTCCAAGGCCGTGTCATCAGGTCGTCGATCTTCGCTCGATGAAATGTCGAGACTGTGTACACGGCCTGGGGTCCAGGAATGTCAAAGTGACACGGGCAAGGACACAGGCGTGTCCTAGAACCCGTGCAGTGCTCGGGTTGAAAAAGGGGAAAAATCATGGGGTACACGGCCGGCCTCACGGCCGTGTCAGGTGGAACACGGGCGTGTCAGCTCGAACACGGGCGTGTTCGATACCCGTGTGAGGTTCCAGGTGATTCGATTTTGACGGCAAATGCGGCACACGGCCCTGGACACGGGCGTGTGCCAGGCCGTGTTCGGTCCAGATTGGGCATTTCAGCCCCGAATCAAAGCCGTTCGTTTCCTTATGTTGAGATCCAACGGCTGGGGGTTGTTCCTGAAGGGATATACCCGGGTTTTGACTTAGAAAATCCCTCACTTTTCATACCCTATCTCTTTCTAAATCCTTAGAGAGAGAGGAGAACCAAGGGTGGAAGAAGAGCTAGATCCCGCCATTGGAGGAGCTTCGGAGCTCCGAATCGCGAGCCGACTCCGGATCCACGGAGGCAACGCTAGTGCGGTGGTTTTCATCCGATTACTTTTCAATGGCGCCAAAGAGGAACTCAAGGGTAACGATCCTCATCTTGAGCATGAGTAGCTCTCTTTCTTTGCATAGGAATCCCGCTCTCGCGAGTTTGCGGCGAGTTGGAGGCGTTCCTTCGGGTAGATATGTGAAGTCCCCGTTGTTTAGAGTCCGTAAGCGAGAATGGACATAGGCATGATGTGTGAAGCCTACCCGGACATGTTGGTCTGGATCGGTGATGTTGCATTGCATAAATGCTGGAGAAGACTCCGTACTATTGTTTGTTTTTCGGGTTTTCTACACGGTAGATTGCAACAGGGAGCCTTGGGGATTAACCCTAAGGTGCACCCGGAAAACTGGGCTGATGCGTGATCTTGCCAACATGGAGGCCTGAGAGCCAACTTGAACATAACCGAGTTATGTGAAATTGTGTGACGAAAATGGCACTCCGGAGAAGTTTGACCTGCGCAAATGGCTTAAATTGACGTTGCGACGTGAGCACGAGTTAGATGGAACCGTACCCATATCTATGTCGTTCTGGTTAAAGAGACCTAAGATTACGTGGCACTTGCTGTTGGCATAGATGGGAGTCTTCGGCGGTCAATGGCTTAAATTTACGTGACCCATGCCGGGAAGACAAATTGCTCATATGTTTGGCCGTCAAAGTGGCGGTGGTGAGTCCGGAATGTTAATGGCTTTAATTGACGTGACATCGACCGGTTCACCGAGAATGTGTCCTGAGTGCACGGGGCGTGTGGCCGTGCGAGCCAACGTCTGTGATGTAATGGCTATGGATATATACATTGCTCGCTTATGCTAATGAAATGCAGGGAAGGAGCATCGCCGCCCCGAGTTGGGGGCAGGATCGTTATAATTTGGTCAGCATTGCTGACCGTTGCCTTGTTTTGCCACCGTGCGGTGGTTTGTTGCTTGCAGGTGCAGCTGGACCAAGCGGTCAATAGCGGGCTAAAGCCCTTTTTGCGAAGCTGGCCCTCGAAGGCCCAAGTAGAAGTGTTTACTGCTTTATTCATGTATGACCGGCCTGCATGCCGTGGTTTGTAAAACATGTAATATTCAAGTGAAACATTTTGTAAGGCCTTTAGGCCGGTTTTGGGTATTTTTGTATAACATTCCTAATTTGTACTAGTGGACATTCATGCTTTGATGCTGGGTTCTTGTTTACAACCTTTTATAAACTGCTTCCGCTAGAATGCTCTGTGTAGGACGTTGAGATTGGTTGGATGGTTTCCATAAGTAACCACCCGGTCTGTCTGTGGTATATGGCGTCGGGCCCCGGCCGGACCTACTGCTATATGCTATGCGACGGATAGGGGGTGTTACAGTACAGCCCTAGGAAAAATCATCTTTCCAAAGTATTTTATAAACCTGTATGCGCACTAGAATAGGAACAGAGTACACTACACCTTCGTCGTCTAGGATGGCTGCGAATGAACATGAGGATCCCAACGCTGAGGCTATAGAAGGATTGCGTAACGATATGACCGAGCTTAGGGCCATGTTATCACAAATCCTTCAAAATCAAGGAGGTCCTCATCTACCAAACCAATGGCCGCCACCGCCACCCGATAATGTTGGGCAGCCCAACCGACACCAAACAGCCTATGATTCAGATTCTAATGTAGACTCCTCCCGAGTGCCTCCTCGAGAACACCGCCCCATGCGTGATTTCAATCTTACTAGATTCATTAAGATCGACGCCCCCACTTATGATTGTTTGAGAGATCCCCAGATCTTCCTTACTTGGGTAATCGATATTGAGTGCTACTTCGAGTGGCACACTCTTACCGACCAGCAAAAGGTCTAGGTTGCCAGGATGAAGTGAACTGGTTGTACAAAAACTTATTGGCTAAACGAGGAGCGTAGGATAGGAACCATGCACGGGGTCCCACTTCTTGGATGGGCAGTAATGAAGAACCTATTTACCGATCAGTACGTTCCCGCGTACCATCACACACAAATGTTCGATGAGCTTGCCAACCTGTGGTAGGGCTCAAATTTGGTAGCTGAAAATATGGGAGAGTTGAAGGACCGTATGGTCCGTTGTGATCTTAGGGAGAACCCCGAGGTCACCTTATCTAGATTTCATAAGGGACTATCTTCCGATATCCAACGGAAACTCCTACGATATGGACATACGGATTTGAACACAACTTTCAATGCCGCCCTCGACATTGAAAATATTTAGCCTATAAGGCTCACTCCCGTTATTCCAACACAAAAGGAAAGTCCACACCTGGGGCATCCTCATCCACATATCAGGACAAAGGAAAGTTTTGGTCCAACGAGTCTAAATCGGTAGTTATCATGGCTAGGAATGCTCGGAATCCCGCCAGTGAGCGTATCCCCATAGGAAAGGTTAGTAAGTTCAATAAAACGTGTTATGCTTGCGGTGTACAGGGCCACTATGCCTTTGAATGCCCATCTAAGAATAAGGCCATAACCCTATTAGATTTGGGTACCGACCCCTATGATCTACTTTACGAGGCCGCTGAAGAGAGTGATCGAGATGGAGTCCCTAGTGATTTGGAGGACGACTCCCCCCTTATGGTGATGCGTTGTATCTTGACCACTCCTCGCCCGCTAGATGACTGGAAGAGAACGAATATATTTTCCTTGATTTTTAAGGGTGGTGAGAAGTTGTGCAAGTTGATCATTGATAGTGGTAGTTGTGTGAATGTCATTTCCGAAAATGCTGTTACATGTATGGCCCTGACCACAAAGACCCACCCAACTCCATATCAAGTAGCTTCGATCAACAAGGTTACCGTTCCGATCAACAAGCGTTGCCTAGTGCCCCTCTCATTCAAGTCCTATACAGATGAGGTGTGGTGTGATGTACTCCCTATAGACGCTTGTCACGTGTTGTTAGGCCGCCCTTGGCTTTAAGACCGCGGTGTGACACACTTTGGGATAGCCAACACGTACGAATTTAAATTTAACGGCAAGGTCATTATGTTGAGGCCGACTGTTCCAAAGGAGCCTGTAGGGCTGATTAAGGACACCACTGTTCCAGTTGAGAGGAAGGTGCTGAGTCTAGTGGGTAGGAAAGATTTTGTGAAGGATCTGTTTCTTGATGGAGTGATGTATGCATTCGTAATTACGAGTACGAGGACTGATGTAACACCCCGAAAATTGTTTCGAGCTGGTCGCGTCCAAATGAACTTTTGGTGCCTCTATATGGGTACACGGCCTATGACACGGGCGTGTCCAAGGCCGTGTCTTGCTTGATGTTTTGGCCGGCTGTGTCCAGAGAAGGACACGGCAGGAAACACGGCAGAATGACACTTGCGTGTCAACTTACACGGGCGTGTGCCTACCCATGTCAATACCCGTGTTCCCGAGAGACGTGACGGTTGGCATGACGGTTATACGTGACACACCTCCAGTCACGGGCGTGTCGAGGACCCGACACGGGCATGTCAGTTTGAGACACGGGCGTGTCTTTGCACGTGTGGTTTTTCTACATTCGACGATTGTGCCTGTATCGAGGCACACGGCCTAGGACACATCTATGTGTAAAGCCGTGTTCGGCCCAGGTTTGTTTATTTCTATACAGATCTGAGCCGTCCGTTTTCTTTAATTAAGATCCAACGACCTAGATGAGTTACTGCTCTGTTAAGGTCGGAAATAGAGGATTAATTCCTCATTTCTCTCTTAAGGACTCTCTTTCAAGGAGTTAGAGAGAGGAGGAAGAAGGAGGAGGATTCCGGCCGCCGACGGAGCCTCAGAGCACCGTTTAGAGAACCGAGAGCGGATCCGTGGAGGAAATCCCGTTGGGAAGACTTCTATCAGTGTAATTTTCCATGGTGCAAAAGCGTACTACAAGGGTAACGATTCTCTACTTGAGCATGTGAATCTCTCTTCCTTTTTGCATAGGGAAACCCACTCCCGCGAGTGTGCGGCGAGTGTGCGGAGAGTGTGCGGTGTTCCTTGGTGTTGACGGGAACAGTCCCCCTTTTGTTGCATATAGAGTCCGGAATCTAAGTACGGACATAGGCATTATGTGTGAAGCCTACCCGGACAAGTTGGTCTGGATCGGTGATATTGCATTTGTTATGGTTTGCATGAGAAGACTCCGTGCTTTGGGTTTTCGGGTTTTTACGCGGTAGATTGCTGCAAGGATCCTTGGGGATTAACTCTAAGGCGCACCCGGAAAACTGAGCGGAATCGTTGTTCTACTAACTTGGCGGTCTGGGAACCGACCTTGAACATAACTGAGTTATGTGATTGTTTGGAAATGTCAGGATCCGAGTGAAGCTTGGCTCGTGCATACGTCTTAAGGTGTACTATGCGTTGTGAGCAACGGGCAAGTGGAATCAGACCTGGGTTATGTGTTTCGGTGCTAGAGACCCGAAAAGGGGACTGGCCGTTGGCATAGTCGGGAGCCTTAGACAGTGGTCAGAAATGCTAAAGTGCTCACGTTGTGGCCATCCCTGGGATGGTGGTGAAGACGCTGAAGTGTCAGGATTCACTGATAATATGCCCTGAGTGCAAGGGGTGTTTGTCCGTGCGAGCCTATACCTGTGGCAAAGTATGTTTGTACTATATTATTTAGCTGGGCTAATGAATTGCAGGGAAGGACCACCGTTGTCCCGAGTTAGGGGCGGGGTCGTTATAATTTGGTCGGCTTTGGCTTACCGTTGCTTTGTTTGCCACCGTGCGGTAGAATGTTGCTTGCAGGTGCCGCAGAGCCGAGTTCCAAATAGCAGGCTGGAGCCCATGTTGCTGTGCTGGCCCTAGAAGGCCAAAACGAATAATTGTTTTTTATATTGTCATGTGTGGCCGGCCTGCGAGCCGAAGTATGGAAAACATTACTTTATTAAGTGAACCTCTGTAAGGCCATAAGGTCGTGTACCTTCCAGTGTATTTATTTTCATTCCAGTTGTAGTGGTGTTGGACATTCATGTTTATTTGATACAATTATGTGTTCTTTCAACTGTTTAAAAGCTTCGGTTAGAATGCTTTGTGTTAGGACAAGTAGTCTTAATTGGATAGTTTGGTTATTATTACGTAACCCTTCCGACTGTCCGTGGTATATGGCGTTGGGTTACAGCTGGACCTTCTATTATATGTCATACGATGGATGGGGGTGTTACAATTTGGTATCAGACTTCTGGTTACGGTCAGGCTTAAATAAACTCATGGGCGAATTCTTTTAAGGGGTGGTGAGCACATGTGTGCGTCATCATTATAACATCAAAAAGAACCCATGAATGTCTACTTAGGAATGAAAAATACACTTGTTTTGTGGAACCTGAGCGTTCTAATGATTGCTTTTAGCAATTTGTGTGTCGTCTAATCTAGGTTCTTTGCTATTATAGGCAGCTAGGAGCGGTGCTGGTCAATCGGAGCGTTCGCAATCGGCGGAAAGTAGTGCACCGAGGGATGTGCCTACAACACCTCCTACAGCGGAAACCATCAGTTTGGTGGCTGAAGCAGTTTTTGCCATGATAAATGCCCAACCTGCAGGGCAAATGCATCACGCACCTCCAGTGAATGAGCAAGAACCGGTTAGGGCGGCAGAGCCGAGAGTGGTGGAGTGCTTGGCAGTGGATCAGGTAGAGCCGAGGAGGGCTATAAAGAGACAGATCAAGCATGTAATGGTCTTTAATCCTCCGAGGTTCTATGGGGTTGGAACGCTAGCTCAAGCTAAGAATTGGCACTCTACGATAAAGAGGGTCTTGATAGCCACATTAATGGAGGAGTGGCAGAAGACCACAATAGCGACCTTCCTTTTGGCTGGTGAGGCGAGGCTGTGGTGGGATGAGTTGGAGTTTCATCTCTTAGTGGGAAGGCAGCTTGCTGATGTGCCTATGGAGGAATTCTCAAGATTGTTCTTGGCCACGTATTTACCCTCTGCTCAGAAGCTTGAGACGGAAAATCAGTATCTTGGCTTGACTTAGGGAGCCAAAAGCATGAACGAGTATCTCCACGAGTTTACACGGTTGGCTCGGTATGCTGGTTCTATGTTTACGGAAGAAGAGAGGAAGTCCAACCAATTTTATGAGGGTCTACGCGGCGACCTACAGTTACTCCTTGTTGGGCCTAAGGCGCAGGGCTTCCTAGCCTTGGTCAATTTGGCCCGGTCATTGGAAAAGGTTGTGAAGAAAGTCCAAGAGAAGAAGGACCTAGGGGAAAAGAAGGCAGAGTTCAAAGTGCCAAATGCAAAGTCAGGATTCCGCAGATGGAACAAGAAGCAGAAGACTTCGAACTCAGCCCCTTCGTCTGGTGCGCCGGGGGCAACCACAAGTCGAGTTCCAGGAGCTTGCTACAATTGTGGGAAGACGAGGCACTTTGCTCGTGAGTGTTGGAGCGGACGTGCAAAGTCCAAGAGGAAGCCTGGAGCGACCTATAAAGAAAAAGGGAAGGCGGTGGAGTCAACCACGTCCCATCATGCTCCAGCCCAGCCTAGAGTTTATAATTTTGGTCTGCAACAGGCCATGAAACAAGATGATGTGGTGACAGGTATGAGTTAAATTGTAGTAGTTTAACTTTATGTAGTTGTTACCTTTTTTATATGTTAGTTTAAATTTGTTGGTGCTAAGCTTCGTGTTGATTTTTGATCGTCCGGCGAGAGCCCTGTTTGATACGGGAGCATCACACTCCTTCCTGTCTGAAATGTTCATATTGCGCATCGGGTTCTCTTCCTCGATGGTAAAAGACAGGTTGGATGTGTTGTTGCCCAATGGGTGCTCAATGCACGCAGATAAGTTCTGTGTGGTAAAGATTCAGATTGGGGACCAGGAGTTTGATTTGCGAGTGTTGGTTCTACCGTTAGTGGAGTTCGATGTAATCTTTGGTATGGACTGGCTCTCGGAGCAGCGAGCTTACATCGATTGCAACCGAAAGGAGGTTAAGTTGGGACTACATACTGAACGGGAGACTACGTTTGCGGGCATGAAGGGGTCGGGTAAAGTTTTGGTGTCGGCCCTTCAAGTAATTAAGGAAGTTCGGTCTGGTGCAGAGCTGTTTGTCGCCTTAGTGCAGGATTCAACATAAAGGCCAAGTCTGTACAGTATCCCAGTTGTGTCTGAGTATCCTGGTGTGTTCCCAGATGATCTCCCAGGAGCCCCTCCTCAGCGAGAGATTGATTTTACCATTGAGCTGGTACCGGGTGCCAAACCGGTATCACACTCTCCATATCGGATAGCGCCGCGAGAGATGGCAGAGTTGAAGGTGCAACTGCACGAGTTGTTGGAGCAAGGGTATGTGCGTCCAAGTTCGTCGCGTTGGAGCACACCGGTTCTTTTCGTTAAGAAGAAGGATGGGAGCTTGCGACTCTGTATTGACTATCGAGAGTTGAACAAGCTTACAGAGAAGAATAAATATCCGATCCCCAGGATTGACGATCTATTTGATCAGTTGGTTGGTTCTACAGTATATTCGAAGTTAGATCTGAAGTCCGGTTACTACCAATTGAGGATAAGGGAAAGCGACATCACAAAGACAGCGTTCAGCACGCGGTTTGTGCATTACAAGTTCATGGTCATGCCGTTTGGGCTAACCAATGTCCATCCGTGTTTATGGATCTAATGAACAGGACATTTAGAGAATACCTGGATCATTTCATGATAGTATTTATCGATGATATCTTGGTATACTCGCAGTGTGAGGAGGACCATTATAAGCATCTACACATGGTGTTGGAGACGTTGAGGAGGAATCAGTTGTATTTTAAGTTCTCCAAGTGTGAGTTTTGGTTATCCTCCGTAGCGTTCCTTGGTCATGTTGTTAGTGGAGAAGGGATAGAGGTGGAACCGGCGAAGATAGCAGCGATACAGGAGTGGCCTGTATTGTCTTTAGTGGCGGAAGTTCGGAACTTTCTAGGGCTTGCGGGCTACTACAGGCGCTTCGTAGAGAACTTCTCACGGATAGCGTAACCACTCATGACGTTTACAAGGAAAGATCAAAAGTTTGTGTGGTCACTGGAGTGTGAGCAGGCTTTTGAAGAATTGAAGAGGCGGTTGACCATGACGCCTATTTTATGTTCGCCGAGTGGAACCGAAGGGTTCGAGATTTATAGTGACGCTCCGGGCAGCGGTTTGGGCTGTGTTCTACTACAGTATGGGTGTGTGATAGCCTATGGATCACGACAGTTGAAGGTTCACGAGAGGAATTATCCGGTCCAAGACTTAGAGTTAGCGGCCATGATATTTGCTCTAAAGCTATGGAGGAACTATTTGTAGGGGGTAAAGGTCGATATATACACCGACCATAAGATCCTGAAGTACCTGCTAGATCAGAAGGACCTGAACATGAGACATCGGAGGTGGATGGAGTTCTTGGGGGACTATACCTTCAAGATACATTATGTACCTAGGAAAGGAAACGCGATGGCGGATGCATTGAGCCGCAGGGCTCCTGCGCAAGCAAGTTGGTTGTCGGTACATGATGAGAGATTGGACTGTGATTTGGAGGCATTAGAGATTTCCTGGGTCGATAAGCAGTTTAGTGTCGGGGTGATATTGGGTTGGACAAAGGTGCAGTATGACCTGGCTGATAGAGTTCGATGGGCTTTGATTCAGGATAGCAGGATGAAGCAGGTCTTGGATTAATCTTTGGATGGGTCAAATTCCCAGTTTGCGGTTGAGGATGGACTGCTAAGGAAGGACGGTCGTCTATGCAGCCCTAGTGCTGATAATCTTTAGGAGGAGTTGATGTATGAGGCACATCATACCAAGTACTCAATCCACCCGGGTAGCACGAAGATGTATAGAGACATGAAGAAGTTATTCTGGTGGCCAGGATTAAGGAAGGATGTAGCACTTTATGTGGCCAAGTGCCAAACTTGTGCCTTCGTGAAAGCGGAGTGCCAGAAGCCCGGAGGCTTCCTAAAGTCCTTGCATATCCCTGAATGGAAATTCGACGACATTTCTATGGATTTTGTGCATGGTTTGCCAAAGTCGCGGAGGGGAAACGACGCCATCTGGGTGGTCGTAGATAGGTTGACAAAATTTTCGCATTTCATCCCGAATAGGAAGGAATATCCAGTGGAAAAGTTAGCCAAACTCTATGTGGATAATGTCGTACGGTTGCATGGTGTGCCGCGTAGTATTGTTAGTGACTGAGATGGACGCTTCACATCGAAGGACTGGTGGCTGGTGCATAGTTTGTTGGGAACTAAGCTGAGTTTCAGCACAACCTTCCACCCATAGACGGATGGTCAGACCGAGAGGGTCAACAGGACGATCGAGGACATGCTTCGCATGTACGTCCTAGATTTTAGAAAGCATTGGGAAGATCACCTATACATTGTGGAGTTTGGGTATAACAACAACTTTTAAGCGAGTATTGGAATGGAACCTTTCGATGCCTTGTGTGGGAGGAAGTGTCGCACGCTGTTGTCTTGGTTGGAGACAGGCGAGTAGAAGTTGTATAAACGTCAAGCGGTGGAAGGCGACACTTCAAAGGTACGTACAATTCAGGAAAGGTTGAAGATCGCTCAGGACAAGCAAGCAAAGTACTATAACGCCAAGCATAGGAACGTGGAGTTCGGTGTTGGCGACTGGGTGTATTTAAAAATCAAGCCGTTCAAGGGTGTTTCGCGGGTTCGACGCTTGAAGAAGCTGAGTCTGAGATACCTTGGACCATTTGAAATCCTGGAGCGTGTTGGCAAAGCAGCGTATAGATTGAAGCTATCAATGGAGTTGAGTGGGCTACACGATGTGTTGCACGTATCGGTGTTGCGGAAGGCGGTGCAAGAGCCTTCACCGATAGTTTTGGTTGATCAAGTTCCAGTGGATTTCGAGTTGACGACAAATGTCAAGCCTATACGTATAGAAGACGTTGAAGTCAAACGACTCTGCAACAAGGAAATCCGAATGGTTAAGGTCCGTTGGGATAACTGCGGACGTAAGGAGCTTTCATGGGAGCAAGAGCAAACTATGTTGGAGGAATACCCCGAGTTATTCCACTCAGGTAACATTTAATTTTGTGTACCTTTAATTAATTTCGGGACGAAATTCCTTAAGGGGGGGGGGGAGATTTGTAACACCCCGAAAATCATTTTTGAGCTGGTCGCGTCCAAAAGAAATTTTGGTGCCTGTATGGGGGTACACGGCCTAGGACACGGGCGTGTCCAAGGCCATGTCTTGCTTGGTGTTTTGGCTGGCTGTGTCCAGATAAGGACACGGCAGGAAACACGACAGAATGACACGGGCGTGTCATATGACACAGGCGTGTGACTACCCGTGTTCCCGAGAGACGTGACGGTTGGCGTAACAGTTATACGTGACACACCTCCGGTCACGGGCGTGTCGAGGAGCCGACACGGGCGTGTCAGGTTGAGACACGGGCATGTCTTTACCCATATTATTTTTCTGCGTTCGACGATTGTGCCTGGATCGAGGCACACGGCCTGGGACACGGCCGTGTGCAAAGCCTTGTTCGGCCTAGGTTTGAGGATTTCTATACAGATCTGAGCCATCCGTTTTCTTTAATTAAGATCCAACGGCCCAGATGAGTTCCTTCTCTGTTAAGGTCAGAAATAAAGGATCAATTCCTCATTTCTCTCTTAAGCACTCTCTTTCAAGGAGTTAGTGAGAGGAGGAAGAAGGAGGAGGATTTTGGCTGCCGGCGGAGCATCGGAGCACCGTTTAGAGAACCGAGAGCGGATCCGTGGAGGAAATCCTGTTGCGAAGACTTCTATCCATGTAATTTTCCATGTCCCAAAAGCGTACTACAAGGGTAACAATTCTCTACTTGAGCATGTGAAGCTCTCTTCCTTTTTGCATAGGGAAACCCGCTCCCGCGAGTGTGCGGTGTTCCTTGGAGTTGACGGGAATAATCCCCCTTGTGTTGCATATAGAGTCCTAAATCGAAGTACGGAAATAGGCATTGTGTGTGAAGCATACCCGGATATGTTGGTCTGGATCGGTGATGTTGCATTTGTTATGGTTTGCCGGAGAAGACTGCGTGCTTTGAGTTTTCGGGTTTCTATGCGGTAGATTACAGCAGGGATCCTTGTGGATTAACTCCAAGCCGCACCCGAAAAACTGAGCGGAATCGTTGTTCTGCTAACTTGGCGGTCTGGGAACCGACCTTGAACATAACTGGGTTATATGATTATTTGGAAATATCAGGATCCTAGAGAAGCTTGGCTCGTTCGTACGTCTTAAGGTGTACTACGCGTTGTGAGCAACGGGCAAGTGGTATCGGACATGGGCTATGTGGTTCAGTGCGAGAGACCCAAAAAGGGGACTGGCCGTTGGCATATTCGGGAGCCTTAGACAGTGGTCAGAAAGGATAAAATGCTCATGTTGTTACCATCCCGAGGGTGGTGGTGAAGACGTTGAAGTGTCAGGATTCACCGATAATGTGCCCTCAGTGCACGGGGTGTTTGGCCGTGCATGACTATACCTGTGGCGAAGTATGTTTGTACTATATTGTTTAGCTGGGCAAATGAATTGCAGGGAAGGAGCACCGTCATCCCGAGTTAGGGGCGGGGTCATTATAATTCGGTCGGCTTTGGCTGTCCGTTGCTTGGTTTGCCACCGTGCGGTGGAATATTGCTTGCAGTGTTGCGGAGACGAGTTCCAAATAGTGGGCTGTAGCCCATGTTGCTGTGCTGGCCCTAGAAGGCCAAAGCAAATAGTTGTTCTTTATATTGTCATGTGTGGCCGGCCTGCGAGCCGATGTATGGAAAACATTACTTTATTAAGTGAACCTCTGCAAGGCCATAAGGTCGTGTACCTTTCAATGTATTTGTTTTCATTCCAGTTGTAGTGGTGCTGGACATTCATGTTTATTGGATACAATTATGGGTTCTTTCAACTGTTTAAAAGCTTCCGCTAGAATGCTTTGTGTTAGGACGAGTAGTCTTAATTGGATAGTTTGGTTATTCTTACGCAATCCTTCCGACTGTCCATGGTATATGCCGTCGGGTTCCAGCTGGACCTTCTGTTATATGCCATACGAAGGATGGGGGTGTTACAACTGATTCGGGAGTGATGGGTGATTTACCTAGGGGGTTACGAGTGTTGTTGGAAGAATATAAGGATGTTTACCTGGATGACATACCCTCGTCGTTACCACCGCTTTTGGATATTGATGAGTCCAATTTATATAGGGTTTTTCGGACTCATCTGGGCTAGTTTTCATGCACTTGCACTTCACATTTAGTATGTAATCGTTGTTATTTCTTTTATATAGTTTTTCACACTAAGTGCATTGTTTTGGCCCTTGTGGTGTGCAATTGCGCATGCTATTGTTGGGGGTAAGCACGTGGTGCTCCCCATGGCCCTTTCCGGCTATTTTCATATCATTTCTGTGACGCTGGAGGGCTCTCTTAAGTTTTATGGGTTTGTTTGCAGGTGGTGCATTTTTCACAAGGCAGGAATTCTGTCTTAAGGAAAACGCACGGTCGTGCATTTCTTTCATGCACGGTTTGCGTGAAAGCGTGCGTTGTCGTTAGTTGGAAGAATGTCGAGCTCAGCTCGACGAATTTCCTCTTGCACGGTTGATGCGCGGTTTCTTCATCGAAACCGTGTGCGAAGGAAACGCATGGTTTTCCTCTAGCCTTCTTACTTTTCTTGATTTTCTGCATTCTGTCGTTACCCGTGCGATTTCCTTCACGCACGGGCAGAATCGCCGTGCGCGAAGGAAAACGCACGGGTCAACGCTTCTTCTTCCTCAATCATTATCTTCGCTCGAATATCGCACGGTTCATGCACGGTCGTGCGATAGACCGTGCGTGACCAATTTTCTAATCTTTTTATATTTAAGCGTAGATTTTCCAGGTTTTGGGAGAGACTTCTAGGACTCCAACTCCTCCGCATTTTTCGGGCAAAATTCGCCATTCTACGAAGGGGAGAAGATCCGGGCAAACATTCACCGCCAAATCCAAGCTGAAGCTTCCTCTTTGCCTTCTCCTTCATCTTTCGAGCTTCATTTCAAGTTTGATGCCATAGCCAACAAGCAAAGGGAAGCTTGAAACCTTCTTCCGCATCATGACATGAAGAAGACAGGTCCATTGGGAGTTAGTGACAACCTCCTCTACCCCGTACATAGTTGAGGACCGAGCTAGGATGCGGATTGACAACCCAGAGATTCCTTCCGTGAACCCTCAACAAGTCTTCAGATTCGCTCGATCTCTTGACTTGTTCTTGCTTTCTTGTTGAATATTGGTACGAAAACTTCATTTATATTAATGATGTGCACTTTAGATGTAAACTCTATGTGATTCATGTCTATGTGAACTTGTTTGATTTACTTCTTTAGTTGCTTGAGAAGCACCTTCATTTCCATCCGCCACCGTTGCCGTTCTTGCCGCACTAGCAATTGTTAGTGGCGTACACAGCAAAGAGGTGCTTTCGACCCTAATTCTGCCGTTCTAACCACCTCTGAAAGTGCAGTTAGATCTGATATACTCTAGTGGGGGAGGGGGTGAATAGAGTATATGGTGATTTTAAAACTTTTACAACTGCTGTTGTATTTTAGGTGTGTGTGTGTGTGCAGCAAATACAATAAATCAGAAAGCAGCAAAGGACTAATCACAACACAATCACAGAGCAAGGCCAGAAAACAAAAAGGAAAAGAAAGCAACCAGACGACACAAGAATTTTATAGTGGTTCCCCAAATCTGGGTAGTCCACTCTTCTACCACCCTGGTAGGAATCCACTGCAGGAAGGGGTTGATCAGGTGTCCTGACACCAATGGGGTTTTGATCAGGTTCCCAAAAACCAAACCCTCAAGTCTTTTGGTGGGAGACTTGCAACCAGAATAATTTTGAAGGGAATTAAAACCCTGTACAGAGGTGGAGTGAGAGGGTGATGAGGTCTTCTCTTTCTCAAATCAAATGAGAAGACTTGTGGATATTGTTTAGCAGCTTTGCTCCCCCTGAGATGTGGAATGGTTCAGGAAGAAAACTGGAGCACTGCTTCAGGGTGATAGGTCTTCAAAGACCTAGAATTCCAGGTCCAGAGAAATTATTCAGGAACTTCTTGCAACTGATATGAATGTATTGTTTTGAAGTTCTCCTGAGTAAAAGTAGATGAAGAAGACTCTTGATATTGATGTAATGTTCTTCTTCTTCTTCTAGATCAATTTCTCTCTGGGCCAAGAATGAATTCCTTTTCTTGTGTTGTCTGAATCACTATCTATGCTGTTCTAGATGTTCTGGTGTTGTGTACTTGTTCAATTTCTTCTAGTTTCTGTATCTCTCTCTCTGTCATGGAGAGCCTTCGAATTTTGAATGCCGAGCAGTAATGACAGACGGCCTGGAAAGGAAGCAGCAATTAATTATTTCCCCAACTGTTTCCATGGGAAAACGGCATGAAATAATCCAGAATTAACTGCGCATCCTAACGGTAGTATTCTGTGAAGAACTGCCATTAATTGTCCAGGAATCAGCGCCATGAAATGAGACGGGAACGGAAGAAGACCTAGTCTGGAATCGTTGACCGAAGAATAGAATTCGTCGAACAGAGTCTTGAATTCGTCGAGCTGCACTGAGTTCGTCGAGCTGAGCTGAGTTCATCGAGCTGCGCTGAGTTCGTCGAGCTGAGCTGAGTTCGTCGAGCTGACAGTCTTCATTCGTTGAATAGACAATCTTCAATATCAGACAAACATCATTCGTCGAGCAGAGAACCAAATTCGTCGAGCTGAGAATAAACTTCGTCGACCTGAGAAAAGTTCTGGACTTGGACGAAATACTCTGCATCTGCTGAAAAGATGTGTCGACACAAAATGGTGTCGACAGATTGGTCTAGGTGTCGACACAAAACCTCTGGTGTCGACACAAGCTGGTGTCGACTGAAATCCTGGGTGTCGACACAAATCGCCTGGTGTCGACACAAGCCCTAAGTGTCGACACAGATTCTCTGAGCACAAAAAAATCGTCGAGTACAGATTTAGCATTCGTCGACCTGAGAGGCTGTGAACTTGAGGTCCAAGTTCGTCGAGCTCAGAAAATAATTCGTCGACCGAAGCATGAAGCTGGACTTAGAGAAATTTTGAAGTAGTCCTGAGAATGCTTGAATTGAATCTGGTATTCGTCGAGCTCAGTACTGCGAATTGTCTCACGATCGTCGAGCGCACAACTTTCTTCGTCGAGCTGAGTTCGACGAACGTCGAACCTATTTCACTTAGTCTGAAACCCTGATAGATCTGGAGTCCCTGAAGGTCTTGAAGAAGGCTGGTCCATCTGAAGTTGAGATAGAGGACTGTCCTACTCTCTAAGACACAAACTTGACCCAGACTATACATGATGGGTCACAACCTAAGTTAGTGAACCTAGCCCAAATCAACTAGGGATCCAACAATCTCCCCCTATTTGGGTGAGGTCACTAACAGAAACTCCAAGCAAAGAACAAACAGAAAAATAAAGCAAAATAAAGAGATATATCTCGCAGAGAATTTACAACACATGCAACAGATATATATATATATATATATATATATATATATACTGGCTTTGTTTTAATGCAAAAGTATAGACTGAAACAGAAGCAGAAATGAAAAGAAAACACAAAATTACTTCTCTGATTTCTTCTGTTTTGGCTTGACTTCTGGTGCTTTTTCTCCTAGCTTCTTGAAAATGATTTCCCTATTGGGATCTGAAGCTTCAGCCTTGGTCATAGTCAAGTCATCTGCCCCTATAATGTTCAGTGAAGTGGCTCTGGGGACAACTGCTTCTGGGTGAAGATTCATGTATTCATCAACATTTAGTAGCTTATTTGCTTTCCCAAATCTTTTCAGTTCATCTCTCCTGTACTGAGACATAGTGGTTAAGCCTGTTGTGTCCTTGCCTTCAGCTTTAGCTTTGTTCATAAGAGATAAGCCAATGATTTCTTGGAATCTTTCCATTCTGGCTGTATTGGCTGTTTCTGGATCTTCAGGAGGAGAATAGGGCCTTTCAGCTTCCTGTTTCTTAGATTCCTGGGGCTGCTGCTGTTGTTGTTGATGGTGACTGCCTGAGGATGGTGGCCTTGGCTGACTACTACCAGAGGATCTCCCTATTTGTCTGTGATAGGTTTGAATAGGAGTAGATCTTTGAGAGCTTGAGCCAGAGGCACCTGCAGCTGGAGGAGGAGGAGGAGGAGGAGGGGGATCCTTTCTGTACCTATGAACTGGGGGAGGAGAGTATCTCCTACTCCTCTTCCTCTCTTTTTGCTAGTTCTTAGATAACCACATCCATGCAGGCATCCTTTGTAAGGAGCAACATTATGCAGAATATAATATGGAGTGTCTGCAGTGGGATTAGGCTTGGGAGCAGGAGGAGGAGGGGCCTTCCTTTTCTTAGAGAGCAACTTCTTTCTCTTCTTAGCAGCCTCCTCATCTGATTCATCATCATCATCATCATCAGAATTTGAACTCTGAGGGTTATCATACAAAGCATTCAGCTTCCTCAGAATGGCATCAGGAATGGTAAGAGGTTTGTTTTGAGGGGGAATAGAAGGTTCAGAGGATGAAGGTACAACAGCAGTAGAGACAGAACTTGCAGCTGCTGCCTTGTTCTCTTCCTCAATGTCTGCCAGAATGAGCTCATCCAGATCAGGCATGGGAGAATCATCCATGACAAAATCTGGGACACGGCAGATTTTTGGGATAGACATAGGAGTTGGAACAGCAGAGGGAGCAGCAAAGGATGAACAAAGTTGCCTGGCAACTGCTGGACTTGCTGGAGAGGTATACTGGACAATAGCCAAATATGGCTTAGCAATTTCTACTGAAGGAAGCTTCAGCTTAGCAATTTATACTGAAGGAAGCTTCATATATACAGGATCAAAAAATCTGAAGAATCTCAGATAAATTACCTGTGGGATTTATAAGGAAATCACCAGCAGTTGTTATTGAATCTACTGACTCATCAAAGCTACTGTCAGTCTCCATGAATTGAAGAAAATCTATTGCTGTATCTGTAACTGTATCTGTATTATCAAGCACTGAAATAACTGTATCTGTAGTGTCAAAAACTGTATCTGCAGTATCTGTATCTGTATCAACTATATCCACTTTTGCAGCTGCTGCACCAGCTTCATCATGGAGCATCTCCCCCTGCCTGGGTTCAGGAGAACCTGGAGCCAGGCCCCTGATAGAAGAGGGGGCAGCAGAGAGAGCTGAGATTTTGGCAGATAAGGAATCAATGGAATTCACCAGAGGTGTAATTGCCTCTGTGATGAGTGATTTAATAAGAGGAGTCAGAAGAGAGATGATGGTGGGAATGGTGGAAGAATCCATAGGTGGAGAAAGAATAGTAGAGGAGGAAGGAAAAATATGTGGAGGGGATAGGGGAGGTAGAACAGGTTGTGGTTCAGTGGGTATTGTGTAGGAGGGAATCAAGGAAAGATGTGGTGGAAGAGGGGATTGAGGAGGAGAGGGAATATTCGTTTCAGTGGGGGAAACTGGAGGTGTAGGCATATGTGTAAGATCAGGCGGTGGAGATTGATGTTGAGGTGGAGTCAGTTGAGGTGCAGGAGGAGTAGGAAGAGATTTGGTAGGGGGAAAGACCTTTTCAGATTCAGGGTGGGGAGTTGTAACAGCCCAAAGTTCAGAAACAGGCAAATTTTGGGTGACACGGCCTGGGACACGGGCGTGTCCCAGGGCGTGTCAGGTGACACGGCCTGCGACACGGGCGTGTCGCAGGGCGTGTCGAGGTTGTGTCGACGATTGGGCTTTGTCTCGACGATTTTTGTTCTCGACGATTCGTCGAGAGGAGGCACACGGCCCAGGACACGGGCGTGTCCAAGGCCGTGTCGCATGCTCGACGATTTTTACTCGACGACCATCGAGTGTCGAGAAGTGAGTGTTAAGTGTTGAACACGGCCTGTGGCACGGGCGTGTCACAGGGCGTGTCAAATCAGGCGACGAACTCAGCCCGCCGAAGGATTTCGACAGGGCGTGTCTTTGTGTCGTGTCTGGGCACACGGCCTGGGACACGGGCGTGTCACAGGCCGTGTGAAGTCTCGGGATGATTTGGGATTTTTTTCACCCAGGTACACGGCCACAGACACGGGCGTGTCTGAAGGCGTGTTGGTGACACGGCCCATGACACGGGCGTGTCCCGTGGGCGTGTCACTGGTTTGGATAAGTCGGTTGACCACCGCTTGAGGCACACGGCCTGGAACACGGCCGTGTTCGAGGCCGTGTCGGGTCAAAATTTGTGTTTTTGGCAGAATCGTGGCCGTCCATTCCTTCAGTCTGGATCCAAGGGCTGAAAGCCTCTTCCTCTTTTTCTTCAAGGCCGAAAACTGAGAAGTATTCCTCACTTTCATTTGCCTTCATCTTTCTTCAAGAGAGAGAAAGAGAGAGAGAAAGGAGGAGGAAGAAGGAAAGGGGGCTGCTGTCGGTGGTGCTGCGGTTTACCGACGAGAGATCCGAAGCCAGCGTTGCGGAGGAAACGCTCTTGCGAGTCTTGCAAGCTAGCTTGGAGTCCATGGCACCGAAGCGGTCGTCAAGGGTAACGACTTTTCTTCCTAGCCATGTGAAGGCTTCTGTTTTGGCATATCTTGTGATTCCCCCACCAAGAGGTGGCTGCTTTTGGGAGTCGTTTGGGTGATTCTTGAAATCCCCTTTGTTGTGCATATAGATCCGGAAATGGAGTACGGAATAGGCATGCTGTGTGAAGCCCATCTGGACAGGTTGGTCTGGATTGGTGATGTTGCATACGAACCGGAGAAGACTCCGTGATAAACGTGTAGTGTTAAGGAGTCTACGGGTTATGCCTGCGAAAAGGGGTAGCAGGAAGTACTGGGGTGGTAGCCCAGGAAAATAGCCATGTGATGTTTTGGGTCCAACCTGTGAATGAGGCACAGGAAGCACTGGTGGGACCAGGAAAGGCCCTTTTTGTGATGCTTGATGTCATAGGGTGTCCACCTGTGGAGCGAGTCACAGGAAGTACTGGTGTGCCCAGGAAAGACCACTGACATTTGTAATTTGCGGTGTCCACCTGTGACGGGAGTCACAGGAAGTACTGGTGTGCCCAGGAAAGACCCGCTGTTGCAGTGAGGAAATGGGTATAGTGACATACCCAGGCTTGAATGCCAAGAACAGGATTGGTGAGACCGACCCGCGCCTTTGCTATAGCCATGAGTACGCTGCACGCGGAAAAGGCAAGGCGATTTGAGCAACGGGGGGGGTGGAGGATCCGACCTGCGCTATGTCCGTCTGACGTGAGACAAAAAAGTGCGGTCTGTTGGAGCGCATAGCAAGAGTCTTCGGCCTGCGCGCCATGACACAAAGGGGGGCTACGGGCCATCCCGGTGTCCGAAGACTAACTCCGGCTGCACGCCATGGAGTAAATGCTCAAGAGAGTTACCGTTGGGTGATAACCCTAATACGGTGGTGGGCAAGAGGTTGCCAGAACACCAAGAATGTGCCCTGAGTGCACGGACCGTGGGGCCGGGCGGCGAACGGTTGTGATGGCTTGTGTGCGTGAAAGCACCTTTTGATGATATAGCTTGCCATACTTGTGATATGATATGCCTGCAGGGAAAAATACTGCTGCCCCGAGAGAAGGGGTAGGGTCATTATAATTTGGTCAGCTGAACGCTGACTGTTGCTTTTGTTTGCCACCGTTGGGTGGATTGTCCTTGCATAGGTGCTGGAGAGCCGAGCGGGACGCATAGAGGTTGATGCTCCTGCTGGTGTTGCTGCTGCTGCTACTGTTAGCCCTCGAAGGCTAAGTGTGTTCTTTTGTGTGTTTTCTTTTCTTGTGGCCGGCCTGCGCGCCAATCTGTTTAGGCCACTGTGTGAAAGCCATGTAAGGCCATAAGGCCAACGCTTTTGACATGTTGTCAGACATTCCTAGATATATAAAATGTGGAGTTTTATGTTTGGACATTCATGAGGAGTTCAAGTAGTTTAGGCTTCCGTTAGAATGCTTGTGATAGGTGCGATTGCGCTACTCTGGTATCATCCTGTACCTTCACCGACTGTTTTGTGGTATATCCTGTGGGGCCCCGACCGGACCTTCTAGAATATATCATATGAACAGATGGGGTTGTTACATTTTTGGTATCGGTTGTCTTGGTCTTTCCCTCTCGAAGTCGTGGCCGACTTCTTTTGTGGGGTGGCGAGCACGTGTTTGTGCAAACCAACGTCTACGAATGAACTCCTGAATGTCCATAATAGGAATGCAAAGGTTTGTGTTTGAGGAACCTGTGTGTTCCTATCTTGTTGCTTACTTGTGTCATTTTTCGTTTGTAGGCGACGAGTGCGATGGCTTGGCAGCAGGAACCCCAACACTCGTTAGGAAGCATGACGTCCACTATGGTACCAACCTCTCCTTCATCGATAGAAACGGCTCGACTGATTGTCGATAGGGCTTTTGCAACGCTCACAGCTTACCATGAAGGCCAAGTTTCACCCTCTGATCCGGTGATGCGTTCCATGCCGGGTAGGGAACTTGAGCAGCCAGCAAGGGGAAGTGCCTCAGCCTCGTCGGGACATATGTGTTTGAGCCAAGGAGAGAACACGATTGCGGACTATTTTCATGCATTTGTTGCAATGAGCCAACAACCCGAGTTTATTTTTGAGACCGAGGAGATGAAGATCAATCGGTTTTATGATGGGCTACGTCAGGAACTCCGTTTCTTGTTGATGGGTCCTAAGTTCTTGGGCTTCCAACCACTGGTGGAGGCAGCGAGACTGTTGGAAATCGACTTGAGGAGAGCCCAGCAGATGCCTGTGACTCGAAAAGTGCGCACTCCAAGGTTTGGGAAGTCGGCTCACTGGAAGAGGCGGAGACATGAGAAGCGTACTTGTTATGCGTGTGGTCAGGTGGGACACCTCGCTCGTGAATGTGGGGATGGTGTTCAGCAGCCAAAGAAGCAGTACAAGTGTTATTCGTGTGGGAAAGCAGGACATAAAGCCTGAGATTGCCGCGTTGGCTCGTAGCAGGCAAGAAATGTCGATGGCATGATGTAGATAAATAATGAGGCTCCTCATGTACATAACTAATGGTGACTTATATGTTTGATGTACAGTAAGCCGTTTTGGATGAAAATGCTATGACGGCCTGTGTCCGATATGGATGTGTGGAATCAACGTGTGTTGTCAATTGTTGATGTTTTCTCCCATGGGGACATGTGTGCCCAAACTTGGCAAGAGTCGTCGATGTTTACGATAATTGTCTTGCTTGTTTTTGTTTGCATCTTGTGAATGTTGTTTGTATCTGTTAGGTGCACCACAGACGCCGTTTACGAAGGATGTTTCGTCTTCTTTTCTGTCTCGTGAGTTTCTTACGCGGCTTGGGATTCCTAGGATCGCAAAGACAGATAGCGTCAACGTGGTGTTGCCGAATGATTGTTAGATGCTTGCGAATCAAGCTTGCGATGTGGCGGTTCAGTTAGGAAGTCGGAATTTCAGTTTAACTGCATTTGTTTTGCCAATATCGGAATTGACGTGATTTTTGGGTTGGATTGGCTTGCGGAGCAGCACGTTATGCTTGATTGCCAGTCCAAAGAAATCACGTTAGGCCAGAATACCGAACAGAAGACCAAGTTCGCGGGTATGCGAGGAGTAGGCGGGACGTTGATGTCTGCACTCCAGGTAGTCAAAGCTGTTCGGAAGGGTGCGGAGTGTTACTTTGCACTAATTCAGGCTGTTGAGCCTAAGGCCACGTTGTGCGAGGTTCCGATTGTGGCAGAATTTACAGATGTGTTTCCCACGGATCTCCCTGGGCTACCACCCCAGCGGGAGATTGACTTCACAATTGAGTTGGTGCCAGGTGCGAAACCCGTGGCCCGCTCGCCATATCGCGTTGCGCCTAAAGAGATGGCTAAGTTGAAGATTCAACTACAAGAAATGCTAGAGCAAGGTTATATCCGCCCAAGTATGTCACCTTGGAGCGTGCCTGTGCGCTTTGTAAAGAAGAAAGATGGTGGGTTACGGTTGTGTATCGATTACCGTGAATTGAATAAGCTGACCGAGAAGAATAAGTATCCGATACCTCAGATTGATGAATTATTTGATCAGCTAGTGGGCTCGACCGTCTATTCGAAGTTGGACCTGAAGTTTGGTTATTACCAGGTAAGAATTCGGGAAAGTGATAGTCCCAAAACCGCATTTGGAACGCGTTATGGGCACTATGAGTTCACAGTTATGCCCTTTGGATTGTGCAATGCGCCCTCGGTGTTTATGGATTTGATGCACCGTATTTTCCGTGAGTACCTGGATCTGTTTGTGATTGTGTTCATTGATGATATCCTGGTGTACTCGAAGTCTAAAGCTGAGCATGAGATTCACTTGCGATTGGTGTTGAACACGTTGAGGCAAAATCAGCTCTATGCCAAGTTCTCGAAGTGCGAGTTTTGGCTATCGTCAGTAGCATTTTTGGGCCATGTGGTGAGTGGAGCGGGCATTGCCGTAGATCCAGCAAAGATAAGGGCCATACAAGAATGGCCAATATTGTCTTCCGTGGCCGAGGTCAGGAGTTTCCTTGGACTTGCGGGCTACTATAGAAGATTTGTGGAGAACTTCTCGCGGATCGCTTTGCCGCTAACCACACTGACGCGAAAGGATCAGAAGTTCGTTTGAACGCCAGAGTGCGCACGAGCTTTTGAAGAGCTGAAGGTTCGGTTGACCACGGTGCCGGTGTTGTCTTCGCCATGTGGAACTAATGGATTTGTAATTTTTAGTGATGCCTCAGGGAGCGGCTTAGGCTGCGTTCTTCTGCAGAGCGGAAAGGTGATTGCTTATGGCTCACGCCAGCTGAAGGTGAACGAGCGAAACTATCCCGTCCATGATTTGGAACTAGCGGCGGTGATTTTTGCACTCAAGCTGTGGCGACACTACCTGTATGGTGTGAAGGTGGAGATCTATACCGATCATAAGAGCCTAAAGTATCTGTTGGAGCAGAAAGAGTTGAACATGCGACAACGAAGGTGGTTGGAGTTTCTTGGGGACTACACTTTCGAGATTCACTATACACCCGGGAAGGGGAATGTTGTCGCGGATGCCTTGAGTCGGCAAGTTCCGGCTAGAGCAAATTGGTTACAAAGGCATGATGAACGTCTTATCCAGGAGTTGGAAGCATTGGAGATCTATTGTGTTGACAAGAATTCCACTGCCACTGCATGTTTGAACTGGACCGAGGTGCAATGTGATCTTGCGGACCGAGTTCGACGGGCAACGGAGTTGGATGAAGATCTCTTACGCTATGTGAATGAAGGGCCAGAGGGCAAATTCACCTGGAATGATGGTCTTTTGCGCAAAGAGGGCCGTTTGTGCGTCCCGAATGTGGGGAAGTTGAGGGAAGAACTGATGTATGAAGCACATTATACGAAGTATTCCATTCACCCCGGGAGCACAAAGATGTTCAACGATATGAAGAAGCTTTTCTGGTGGCCAGGGCTCAAGAAAGATGTTGCCCTGTATGTAGCCAAATGTCAAACATGTGCGATGGTGAAGGCGGAATGCCAACAACCGGGCGGTTATTTGTAGTCACTGCCGAGCCCAGTGTGGAAATTTGATGATATTTCCATGGATTTTGTGCATGGGTTGCCAAGATCGCAGCAAGGAAATGATTCCATTTGGGTGATAGTTGACTGGCTAACAAAAGTAGCACATGTTCGCCCGAACAGGCGGGATGATTCGGTTGAACGTTTGGCAAAATTATATGTTGATCAGATTGTGCGTCTTCACGGTGGTCCTCGGAGCATCGTAAGTGATCGAGATGGGCGATTCACGTCAAATGATTGGAGGCTAGTTCACCGACTGTTGGGCACAAATTGACTTTCAGTACGGCCTTTCATCCCCAAACGGATGGCCAAACTGAACGTACCAACAGAACAATGGAGGACATGCTCCGAATGTGCGCCCTTGACTTCGGAAAGAGATGGGAAGATCATCTCTATATGGTCGAGTTTGCAGATAATAACAGCTACCAGGCAAGCATTGGGATGGCACCATATGAAGCCCTATATGGAAGGAAGTGTCGTACTCCCTTGGCTTGGGTAGAAGCGGGTGAAGCCCGGGTTGTTAAACCAAATGAGGTTCAACCATTCGGACTATTCGCGAGAGATTGCTGATTGCTCAAGATCGACAAGCGAAGTACTACAACGCCAAGCACCGGAACGTGGAGTTTGCGGTTGGCGATTGGGTCTACTTGAAGATCAAACCATTCAAAGGTGTCTCCAGGATTCGACGGTTGAAAAAGTTGAGTCCAAGATATTTGGGTCCTTTTGAAGTTATTGAGCGAATTGGCTTATCGGCTAGCTCTGTCGGCAGACTTGGGTGGATTGCATGATGTCTTTCACATTTCGGTGCTTCGGAAGGCCGTGAAAGATCCAGCTCAAGTGATTGCGGATGCGCGGGTGCCGGTGGAGTATGGGCTAACAACGAGAGTTAGACCCATTCAGATCGAAGATCGAGCCGAGAAACAGTTGCGGAACAAGACTGTCAGTATGCTAAAAGTCCGATGGGACAACTGCGGCCGTGAAGAGCTGACATGGGAGCACGAGCAAACCATGCGAGAAGAGTTCCCTGAGTTGTTTCTGTAATTTATAACGAGAATATTGTAACATAAACGTATAAATATATATAGATATATGTTGTTACATTTTTCTTGCTGTTTCTATTACTTTCCTGTCTTTAAATTTCGAGGACGAAATTTCTTGTAGGAGGGGAGGATTGTAACAGCCCAAAGTTCAGAAACAGGCAAATTTTGGGTGACACGGCCTGGGACACGGGCGTGTCCCAGGGCGTGTCAGGTGACACGGCCTGCGACACGGGCGTGTCGCAGGGCGTGTCGAGGTTGTGTCGACGATTGGGCTTTGTCTCGACGATTTTTGTTCTCGACGATTCGTCGAGAGGAGGCACACGGCCCAGGACACGGGCGTGTCCAAGGCCGTGTCGCATGCTCGACGATTTTTACTCGACGACCATCGAGTGTCGAGAAGTGAGTGTTAAGTGTTGAACACGGCCTGTGACACGGGCGTGTCACAGGGCGTGTCAAATCAGGCGACGAACTTAGCCCGCCGAAGGATTTCGACAGGGCGTGTCTTTGTGCCGTGTCTGGGCACACGGCCTGGGACACGGGCGTGTCACAGGCCGTGTGAAGTCTCGGGATGATTTGGGATTTTTTTCATGGATTTTGTGCATGGGTTGCCAAGAAATGATTCCATTTGGGTGATAGTTGACCGGCTAACAAAAGTAGCACATGTTCGCCCGAACAGGCGGGATGATTCGGTTGAATGTTTGGCAAAGTTATATGTTGATCAGATTGTGCATCTTCACGGTGGTCCTCGGAGCATCGTAAGTGATCGAGATGGGCGATTCATGTCAAATGATTGGAGGCTAGTTCACCGACTGTTGGGCACAAGTACGGCCTTTCATCCCCAAACGGATGGCCAAACTGAACGTACCAACAGAACAATGGAGGACATCCTCCGAATGTGGCCCTTGACTTCAGAAAGAGATGGGAAGATCATCTCTATATGGTCGAGTTTGCAGATAAGAACAGCTACCAGGCAAGCATTGGGATGGCACCATATGAAGCCCTATATGGAAGGAAGTGTCGTACTCCCTTGACTTGGGTAGAAGCGGGTGAAGCCTGGGTTGTTAAACCAAATGAGGCTCAACCATTCGGACTATTCGAGAGAGATTGCTGATTGCTCAAGATCGACAAGCGAAGTACTACAACGCCAAGCACCGGAATGTCGAATTTGCGGTTGGCGATTGGGTCTACTTGAAGATCAAGTCATTCAAAGGTGTCTCCAGGGTTCGACGATTGAAAAAGTTCAGTCCCAGATTTTGGGTCCTTTTGCAGTGGTTGAGCGAATTGGCGAAGCGACTTATCGACTAGCTCTGTCGGCGGACTTGGGTGGGTTACATGATGTCTTTCACATCTCGATGCTTTGGAAGGCCGTGAAAGATCCAGCTCAAGTGATCTCGGATGATCGTGTGCCGGTGGAGTATGGGCTAACAACGAGAGTTAGACCCATTCAGATCGAAGATCGAGCCGAGAAACAGTTGCAGAACAAGACGGTATGGTAAAATTCCGGTGGGACAACTGCGGCCGTGAAGAGCTGGCATGGGAGCGCGAGCAAACCATGCGAGCAGAGTTCCCAGAGCTGTTTGTGGAATTTGTAGCGAGAATGTTGTAACATAAAATGTTAGGTGTTGTTACCTTTTTCTTGCTGGTTTCTATTACTTTCCTGTCTCTAAATTTCGAGGAAGAAATTTCTTGTAGGAGGGGAGGATTGTAACAGCCCAAAGTTCAGAAATAGGGAATTTTTGGGTGACACGGCCTGGGACACGGGCGTGTCCCAGGGCGTGTCAGGTGACATGGCCTGCGACACGGGCATGTCGCAGGGCGTGTCGAGGTTGTGTCGACGATTGGGCTTTGTCTCGACGATTTTTGTTCTCGACGATCCGTCGAGAGGAGGCACACGGCCCAGGACACGGGCGTGTCCAAGGCCGTGTCGCATGCTCGATTTTTACTCGACGACCGTCGAGTGTCGAGAAGTGAGTGTTAAGTGTTGAACACGGCCTGTGACACGGGCGTGTCACAGGGCGTGTCAAATCAGGCGACGAACTCAGCCCGCAGAAGAATTTCGACAGGGCGTGTCTTTGTGCCGTGTCTGGGCACACGGCCTGGGAGACGGGCGTGTCACAGGCCGTGTGAAGTCTCGGGATGATTTGGGATTTTTTTTCCCCAGGTACACGGCCACAGACACGGGCGTGTCTGAAGGCGTGTTGGTGACACGGCCCATGACACGGGCGTGTCCCATGGGCGTGTCACTGGTTTGGATAAGTCGGTTGACCACCGCTTGAGGCACACGGCCGTGTTAGAGGCCGTGTCGGGTCAAAATTTGTGTTTTTGGCAGAATCATGGCCGTCCATTCCTTCAGTCTGGATCCAAGGGCTGAAAGCCTCTTCCTCTTTTTCTTCAAGGCCGAAAACTGAGAAGTATTCCTCACTTTCATTTTGCCTTCATCTTTCTTCAAGAGAGAGAAAGAGAGAGAGAAAGGAGGAGGAAGAAGGAAGGGGGCTGCTGTCGGTGGTGCTGCGGTTTACCGATGAGAGATCCGAAGCCAGCGTTGCGGAGGAAACGCTCTTGCGAGTCTTGCAAGCTAGCTTGGAGTCCATGGCACCGCAGCGATCGTCAAGGGTAACGACTTTTCTTCCTAGCCATGTGAAGGCTTCTGTTTTGGCATATCTTTTGATTCCCCCACCAAGAGGTGGCTGCTTTTGAGAGTCGTTTGGGTGATTCTTGATGAAAGCCCCTTTGTTGTGCATATAGATCCGGAAATGGAGTACGGAATAGGCATGCTGTGTGAAGCCCATCTGGACAGGTTGGTCTGGATTGGTGATGTTGCATACGAACCGGAGAAGACTCCGTGATAAACGTGTAGTGTTAAGGAGTCTACGGGTTATGCCTGCGAAAAGGAGTAGCAGGAAGTACTGGGGTGGTAGCCCAGGAAAATAGCCATGTGATGTTTTTGGGTCCAACCTGTGGATAAGGCACAGGAAGTACTGGTGGGACCAGGAAAGGCCCTTTTGTGATGCTTGGTGTCATAGGGTGTCCACCTGTGGAGCGAGTCACAGGAAGTACTGGTGTGCCCAGGAAAGACCCCTGACATTTGTAATTTGCGGTGTCCACCTGTGACGGGAGTCACAGGAAGTACTGGTGTGCCCAGGAAAGACCCGCTGTTGCTGTGAGGAAATGGGTATAGATAAATACCCAGGCTTGAATGCCAGAACAGGATTGGTGAGACCGACCCGCGCCTTTGCTATAGCCATGAGTACGCTGCACGCGGCAAAGGCAAGGCGATTTGAGCAACGGGGGGGGGGGGGGGGGGGGGGGTGGAGGATCCGACCTGCGCTATGTCCGTCTGACGTGAGACCAACAAGTGCGGTCTGTTGGAGCGCATAGCAAGAGTCTTCGGCCTGCGCGCCATGACACAAAGGGGGGCTACGGGCCATCCCGGTGTCCGAAGACTAACTCCGGCTGCACGCCATGGAGTAAATGCTCAAGAGAGTTACCGTTGGGTGATAACCCTGATACGGTGGTGGGCAAGAGGTTGCCAGAACACCAAGAATGTGCCCTGAGTGCACGGACCGTTGGGCCGGGCGGCGAACGGTTGTGATGGCTTGTGTGCGTGAAAGCACCTTTTGATGATATAGCTTGCCATACTTGTGATATGATATGCCTGCAGGGAAAAATACCGCTGCCCCGAGAAAAGGGGTAGGGTCGTTATAATTTGGTCAGCTGAACGCTGACCGTTGCTTTTGTTTGCCACTGTTGGGTAGATTGTCCTTGCACAGGTGCTGGAGAGCCGAGCGGGATGCATAGAGGTTGATGCTCCTACTGGTGTTGCTGCTGCTGCTACTGTTAGCCCTCGAAGGCTAAGTGTATTCTTTTGTGTGTTTTCTTTTCTTGTGGCCGGCCTGCGCGCCAAGTTGTTTAGGCCACTGTGTGAAAGCCATGTAAGGCCATAAGGCCAACTCTTTTGACATGTTGTAAGACATTCCTATATATATATATAAAATGTGGAGTTTTATGTTTGGACATTCATGAGGAGTTCAAGTAGTTTAGGCTTCCGCTAGCACGACCACAGACACGGGCGTGTCTGAAGGCGTGTTGGTGACACGGCCCATGACACGGGCGTGTCCCGTGGGCGTGTCACTGGTTTGGATAAGTCGGTTGACCACCGCTTGAGGCACACGGCCTGGCACACGGCCGTGTTCGAGGCCGTGTCGGGTCAAAATTTGTGTTTTTGGCAGAATCGTGGCCGTCCATTCCTTCAGTCTGGATCCAAGGGCTGAAAGCCTCTTCCTCTTTTTCTTCAAGGCCGAAAACTGAGAAGTATTCCTCACTTTCATTTGCCTTCATCTTTCTTCAAGAGAGAGAAAGAGAGAGAGAAAGGAGGAGGAAGAAGGAAAGGGGGCTGCTGTCGGTGGTGCTGCGGTTTACCGACGAGAGATCCGAAGCCAGCGTTGCGGAGGAAACGCTCTTGCGAGTCTTGCAAGCTAGCTTGGAGTCCATGGCACCGAAGCGGTCGTCAAGGGTAACGACTTTTCTTCCTAGCCATGTGAAGGCTTCTGTTTTGGCATATCTTGTGATTCCCCCACCAAGAGGTGGCTACTTTTGGGAGTCGTTTGGGTGATTCTTGAAATCCCCTTTGTTGTGCATATAGATCCGGAAATGGAGTACGGAATAGGCATGCTGTGTGAAGCCCATCTGGACAGGTTGGTCTGGATTGGTGATGTTGCATACGAACCTGAGAAGACTCCGTGATAAACATGTAGTGTTAAGGAGTCTACGGGTTATGCCTGCGAAAAGGAGTAGCAGGAAGTACTGGGGTGGTAGCCCAGGAAACTAGCCATGTGATGTTTTGGGTCCAACCTGTGAATGAGGCACAGGAAGTACTGGTGGGACCAGGAAAGGCCCTTTTTGTGATGCTTGATGTCATAGGGTGTCCACCTGTGGAGCGAGTCACAGGAAGTACTGGTGTGCCCAGGAAAGACCCCTGACATTTGTAATTTGCGGTGTCCACCTGTGACGGGAGTCACAGGAAGTACTGGCGTGCCCAGAAAAGACCCGCTGTTGCTGTGAGGAAATGGGTATAGTGACATACCCAGGCTTGAATGCCAAGAACAGGATTGGTGAGACCGACCCGCGCCTTTGCTATAGCCATGAGTACGCTGCACGCGGAAAAGGCAAGGCGATTTGAGCAACGGGGGGGGGGGGGGGGGGGGTGGAGGATCCGACCTGCGCTATGTCCATCTGACGTGAGACCAAAAAGTGCGGTCTGTTGGAGCGCATAGCAAGAGTCTTCGGCCTGTGCGCCATGACACAAAGGTGGGCTACGGGCCATCCCGGTGTCCGAAGACTAACTCTGGCTGCACGCCATGGAGTAAATGCTCAAGAGAGTTACCGTTGGGTGATAACCCTGATACGGTGGTGTGCAAGAGGTTGCCAGAACACCAAGAATGTGCCCTGAGTGCACGGACCGTTAGGCCGGGCGGCGAACGGTTGTGATGGCTTGTGTGCGTGAAAGCACCTTTTGATGATATAGCTTGCCATACTTGTGATATGATATGCCTGCAGGGAAAAATACCGCTGCCCCGAGAGAAGGGGTAGGGTCGTTATAATTTGGTCAGCGGAACGCTGACCGTTGCTTTTGTTTGCCACCGTTGGGTGGATTGTCCTTGCACAGGTGCTGGAGAGCCGAGCGGGACGCATAGAGGTTGATGCTCCTGCTGGTGTTGCTGCTGCTGCTACTGTTAGCCCTCGAAGGCTAAGTGTGTTCTTTTGTGTGTTTTCTTTTCTTGTGGCCGGCCTGCGCTCCAATCTGTTTAGGCCACTGTGTGAAAGCCATGTAAGGCCATAAGGCCAACGCTTTTGACATGTTGTAAGACATTCCTAGATATATAAAATGTGGAGTTTTATGTTTGGACATTCATGAGGAGTTCAAGTAGTTTAGGCTTCCGTTAGAATGCTTGTGATAGGTGCGATTGCGCTACTCTGGTATCATCCTGTACCTTCACCGACTGTTTTGTGGTATATCCTGTGGGGCCCCGGCCGGACCTTCTAGAATATATCATATGAACAGATGGGGTTGTTACAGGAGTGACCTTGACGGTCCTGGTGCTCTCAGAAGCATTGATGGAGGAGCAGGAACCCTTGGAGGGTTTGGAGATTGTCCTCTCCCATCTGCCAAACAAGGCGCAGGTGAGGCGCTTGCTGGCGTTGATGAATGTGGTCGGGGAGACCAGACATTCACTGGCCTTTTCCTGGAGGAAAATCCCCAGGATTCTGCCGTAGCAGGCTTCCTTCTTGCTAATCCTTTTCTTGATAAGGTCAAAGAAAACCATGCCCCAATCAACCTGATGCTTGTTGAGCACTGCGCACATGATCAGGAATTGATGGCGAGTGATGTAGTCGTGCGCCGAGTGCTTGCCCATGAGAATTTTCCCGACAATGTCAGCCAAAAACTGATAAGCGGCGGACAATTGTTTCTTCAGAAGCTTATTAGGGTTGTTGCCAGAGAAACCCATGACTTTCAGCATATCAGCATATTCCTCAGCGTCCATTTCCAAGTTGTCTTCTCCATTTATCAGACCAAATATTTCAGAGATTACTGCTGGAGTCAGAGAAACGGCAGTGTTTCCAATAGTTCCTGTCAGATTTCCATCTTCTGAAATTGTAGCAGTGTATACCCATTCTCTTATCTATGTTGAGTGTAGCTTGATGTTGCATGTCATGAAGTCCTTGAGATGCAGCTCTTCCAGTAATTCAAGGATATACAGAAAAATTGGATCGGAATGCTGGAAGGACTCAAAGTCCATTGAGAATGCTGCGTCAAACTTCATCACTGCAAGTGCTCCTGGAGGAATTGCCATTGATGACCTGCAAAGAAAATTACAGAGAAAACGACAATTAAGAGCAAATGAACTGAAAGCGCGGGACAGAGGTCGAAGAAAACCTAGATATAAGATTTTCAGAATATGAATAGAGAAGCTCCGTTCCACGAAAAAGAGACAAATTTTCGAACTGAGATCGACGAAATAAGGTATAGGAGAGTAGTTCGTCGAATCCATTCAGAAGAATTGAAAAAAGTTCGTCGAACCCAGTTCGACGAAATGGTTTCTGAAACAAGGTTCGTCGATCTCCAGTCGACGAAAACTGTTTCCACACAGAGAATTCGTCGATCTCCGTTCGACGAGAATCTCTCAAACTTTCCCTAATTCGTCGAACTCCGTTCGACGAACTCTGGAAAATTCGTCGAATGCAGACAGAAATTAATTTAACTCTTCTCCATCAATCATTCCCAGTTGATTTATAAAGAACAGATGGGTTTTCTCATCCAAGGGCTTGGTGAAGATATCTGCTCTCTGTAGATCAGTAGGAATGTGGATCAAGTTAATTTTCTTTTTGTCCACATTATCTCTAATGAAATGATGTCTTATTTCAATATGTTTAGTCCTAGAGTGATGAACTGGATTCTGTGCTATAGCTATAGCACTAGTATTATCACAAAATAAGGTTGAATTATTTAAGTTGATACCATAATCTAGGAGTTGGTTTTGTATCCATAGCATCTGTGAGCAGCAGCTGCCAGCAGCTATGTACTCTGCCTCAGCAGTTGATGTAGACACAGATATCTGCTTTTTGCAAAACCAAGAGACAAGTCTCATACCCAGGAACTGGCAAGTTCCAGAGGTACTTTTCCTGTCCACCCTACATCCAGCATAGTCAGCATCTGAGTATCCAATTAACTCAAATTCTGACTCTGCAGGATACCAGAGTCCTAAACTAGGACAACTCTTTATATATCTCAAAATCCTTTTTAGAAAAATAAGA
Source organism: Platanthera guangdongensis (assembly GCA_039583875.1). Classification (NCBI taxonomy): domain Eukaryota; kingdom Viridiplantae; phylum Streptophyta; class Magnoliopsida; order Asparagales; family Orchidaceae; genus Platanthera; species Platanthera guangdongensis. The sequence goes on from CM077156.1 coordinate 25,745,996, forward strand.
TGAGATTCTTTAGGATTCACTTGGAATCTAGCACAAAGACATGTGGCAAACATTATGTCAGACCTGCTAGCTGTTAAGTATAATAGGGATCCAACAATTGCCCTATAATGTTTCTGATCTACAGGTTTTCCTGCTGCATCAGAATCCACAACAGCATTTGTAGCCATAGGTGTTTTCATTCCTGAAGCATCACCCATCCCAAACTTTTTAATAAGCTCTTTGGCATACTTAGATTGGGAGAGGAAGATACCATCAGGGAGCTGCTTCACTTGGAGACCAAGGAAGTAGGAAAGCTCACCCATGCTACTCATCTCAAATTTGGAATGCATGAGGTCAGCAAACCTCTGGCACAATTTGGGATCAGTAGACCCAAAAATAATGTCATCCACATATATTTGTACCAATAAGATTTGGTCCTTATGATGTCTAGTGAAAAGGGTTTTATCTATGATTCCTCTTGTAAATTTATGCTCTAAAAGAAAGCTAGCTAGGGTCTCATACCAAGCTCTTGGAGCTTGATTTAAACCATAGAGAGCTTTATGCAACTTGTAAACATAAGAGGGTTGAGTTAGAGAGATAAAACCTGGAGGTTGTTCTACATAAACCTCTTCTTGAAGTACACCATTCAGAAAGGCACTCTTGACATCCATCTGGAATACCCTGAACTTTTTGTATGCTGCATAGGCTAGAAATATTCTAATGGCCTCCAACCTTGCAACAGGGGCAAAGGTTTGGTCATAGTCTATTCCTTCTTCCTGCCTATATCTTTGGGCAACCAGTCTAGCCTTGTTCCTTACTATATTCCCTTCTGCATCTAATTTGTTCCTGTAGACCCATTTGGTTCCAATAACTGGGTAGTTATGGGGTCTTGGAACCAAATCCCAAACTTTACATCTCTCAAACTGATTTAGTTCCTCTTGCATTGCAAGAATCCAGTGGGGATCTTGCTCAGCTTCATGGATGGTGAGAGGTTCAATTTAAGAGAGAAAACAGGCATGCATCAAGTCTTGATTGAGCTGATGTCTTGTCTGTACACCAACTGAAATGTCCCCAATCACTTGAGATCTGGGGTGATCTCTAAGTGTGACAAGATCAGTTGGTGGAGTTGGTTGAGCAACAGCTTCTGCAAATAATTCCTCTTGAGGAATGATGCTGGCTATTGATGGAAGTCTAGTTACTTCCTCTTGGATTTCTTCTTCACTATCTTCAGCAGCCTGTGGAGTGTGATGAGTTGGAATCTCTTGAGTAAGGTTTAGTCCATCCATAGACTCACACATTGGTGAAACCTGCAAAGGACTATTGGTAGAAATGTTTTTCTCCTCATAAGACATGTTAGCTTCATCAAAAGACACACGGACAGATTCTTCAATTTTAAGGGATGATTTATTGAAAACCCTATAGGCCTTGCTTACTTGGGAATATCCTAGAAAAATCCCTTCTTCAGCCTTAGCCTCAAATTTTCTAATGTATCTTTTGTTATTAGTGTGGATGTAACATATGCAACCAAAAACTTTAAAGTAAGTGATTTTAGGTTTCTTTTCTTTAAGTAATTCATAGGGGGTCTTGTGTTTTAGTTTATGTATAAGACATCTGTTCAGGACATAGTTAGCTGTGTTTACAACTTCTGCCCAAAAGGATAGAGGCATGTAGGCATCTGCTAACAATGTACCTGCAGCTTCAATGAGTGTCCTATTTTTCCTTTCAGCAACCCCATTTTGTTGGGGAGTTCTAGGAGCTGAGAAGCACTGCCTTATACCTTTCTTCTCACAGAACTCATGCATAAGAAGAGACTCAAACTCTGTGCCATGATCACTTCTGATCAATATAACATGAGCAGAGAACTCAATCTGTATGGTCCTGAGAAAGTCTGTAAGAACTTTGAATGTATCTGACTTAGCTCTCAGGAAGGCTACCCAACTAAATCTGGAGAAATCATCAACAATAACTAAGGTGTAAGACTTCCCTTCTAGGCTTTGTACTGCAATGTGTCCAAAAAGATCCACATGAAGCAGATACAATATCCTAGGTGAATCACTTTTATTAATAGATTTGAAGCTAGTTTTAGTTTGCTTGCCTAGTTGACAAGCCCTGCATAGGCTTTCCTTCTTGTATGGACCAGAAGGTAAACCTCTAACAAGGTTGTCTTTAGATAACCTAGATATGTTCTTAAGGTTTACATGCCCTAGTCTTTTGTGCCATAACTCATTTTGGTTACTAGAGATATTGAGTAAACAAATATCAGTTGTGGCAGAAATGAAATCTACTAAATATATGTTTCCTTGTCTAAGTCCAATTAAAACAGTTTGGTTTTGATCATTTATAATAGAACAGGAGGTAGAGTTGAAATGTACCTGATAACCTTCATCACATAATTGACTTATGGATATAAGATTATGTTTAAGTCCTCTTACATATGTCACCTTTTTGAAGGTCACTGCTCCAATGCTTACTCTTCCATATCCTTCTGATTGACCACTCTTTGAGTCTCCAAATATCACCTTTGGTCCTAGCTTGGATTGATAGTTGGTGAGATTTGCTTTGCTGCCAGTCATGTGCTTGGAGCAGCCACTGTCCAGGTACCATGTCCGACTTAGCCTTGGACAGTTCTTCACCTGTACCTGCATCAGAAAATAAAGCTCAATTGTTCTTGACCCAGGTTACCTTGAGTCCTTGGTTTGGTTGAAAAGAAAAACTAGAAATGACTGATAATGCAGGTTGAGACTTATACCCTAGTGGGTGATATCTCCTAGGTGGAATTATCCAATCAACTACTGGATTAAATGTCTTGTTAGTTGTTTTAACATTTCTATAGGAGAAATTATTTATGTTTGGTCGTTCTGGGATCGACGAATTATTGTAAGTTCGTCGACCAGAGTTCGACGAATGGGGATGAGATCGTCAACCTCTACTCAGAGAGTGACCATGGTCATTTTCTGCGTCCCACGTTCGTCGACCTCTGCTCGACGAACCATATACAGTTCGTCGATCGCAGTAAGACGAATAATAATTTCTGAGGTTTGCGTTCAACGTTCGTCGATCGGGGTTCGACGATCTTGCAGGATTTCGTCGATCTAAGTTCGACGAATTTTGCTGAACTTGGTTTTTGACAGCTTTCTTCTGTTTTCTGTTGCTATTGTCTAACGGATTTGACTTGTTTTCTGATCTGGGTTTTTCAGTTAGTTTCTCTTTTCCTTTAGCAGTGATAAACTTTATGGGAGTAGAAAGTATACTCTTCTTTATTATGGGGGGTAAACCTGATGAAGCACCCAAGCCCAGCCTGCCATTTAATCTGGCATTTACTGTGCTTGTGATATCCATCAGCTTGAGGCTACTCCCATTGAGAGATTGCTCAAGTTGTTTTGCCTCACATAATTCAGATTTTAATTTGATTATCTGTTCATTAGCTATAGTCAATTGGTCAGTTAGTTTTCTATTTTCTGTGGTGACAGATTCTAGATTTTCTAGTCTAGTTCTCAGGGTTTTTATCTCTTTCTCTGAGTTTATTAAATCCATGCACATAGTTTTAAATTCTACTTTAAACAAATCAGAATTGAAATCAAAACTAGAGATCACCTGATCAGCCTCTGAGTCTGAGGCATCTTCATCTTCAGAATCCTCTTCTGATCCACAGTTGCTTCTGGAGGCATCTATTGCCATTAGGCACACCTCCTTGGATCTGGCTTCTTCCTCTTCTTCACTGGAGCTAGAGGAGGATGTTTCTTCTTCTGTGTCACTCCAGGACTCAGCAACAAATCCTTTGTCCTTCCTTTTATACTTGTTGGAGGAGGGTCTGCTGCTTTGTTTTCTTCTGGAATCCTTGTCCCTGCCCTTGTCCTTTTTCTGATTTTCTGGGCATTCTGAAATATAGTGCCCTGGCTTTCTGCATCCAAAACACACAACCTCCTTAGTTGGTGTCTTGTCATATTTGGGTTTATCATCCTGCCTGGATTATTTTCTTCTAAAATTCTTTCTTGCCATTTTGTAGAATCTTTTGGCAAAGAGGCTCATTAACTCTTCATTGGAGGTAGATGTTTCACTGTCTTCAGAAGCTTTGAGGGCCAAGCTGTGCTCCTTCCTAACTGGTGTAGTTGCCTTCTGTTCTGCTGCCTCTCTTGATTTGACAAGCTGCTCATATGACTTCAGCTTGCCTAGCAGAGATTCTGTTGAGATCTCATTGAGGCTTCTGGCTTCTTTGATTGGCCAGATTCTGGAGTCCCATGAACTGGGGAAACACATCAGTATCTTATCATTCACCTCAGTTAAGGTGATGTCCTTGTCAAGAGTCTTGAGTTCACTAATAATTGAACTTAATCTATTGTACATCTCAGCCACTGTTTCTGTCTCATCCTTTTTGAAATTCTCATAGAGAGAAATTAGACTGGATCTCCTATCCTTTCTTTCATCAGCTGAGCCTGCTACCATTTGATTGAGAGAGTCCCAAATGGCCTTGGCTGAGGTGCACTCAGCCACCTTCTGAAATATGTCATCTGACATTGTTTGGGCCAGAATATTCATAGCCTTTGCATCAGCCATCTTGGCTTTCTTATAGGCTTCAGTGTTGTCTGGAGGTGGTACTGCACTCAGATTAGTTGATGTGCTGGCAAAAGTTGTAGGAGCTGGAGGAACACCTGTTAAGATGACAGAGAAAATATCCTCATCAATGGAGTTCATATATAATCTGATTCTTGCCTTCCAGATGGCAAACTTGTTAAGATTGCACACTGGAGGTCTGATGCTTGTATAATACTTGTTTTGGGCCATGTCTGTGAGAACAAAATCTAGTAACAGAATAAAAGCAAAGAGATCTAACTAAGGGATCTTTGGGTTCAGGTGTTAGCCTGTACAACCAATCAGGTATGGTATGTTTAACCAACCTGGCTCTGATACCAATTGAAAGTGCAGTTAGATCTGATATACTCTAGAGGGGGGTGAATAGAGTATATGGTGATTTTAAAACTTTTACAACTGCTGTTGTATTTTAGGTGTGTGTGTGTGTGCAGCAAATACAATAAATCAGAAAGCAGCAAAGGAATAATCACAGCACAATCACAGAGCAAGGCCAGAAAACAAAAAAGGAAAAGAAAGCAACCAGACGACACAAGAATTTTATAGTGGTTCCCCAAATCTGGGTAGTCCACTCTTCTACCACCCTGGTAGGAATCCACTGCAGGAAGGGGTTGATCAGGTGTCCTGGAACCAATGGGGTTTTGATCAGGTTCCCAAAAACCAAACCCTCAAGTCTTTTGGTGGGAGACTTGCAACTAGAATAATTTTGAAGGGAATTAAAACCCTGTATAGAGGTGGAGTGAGAGGGTGATGAGGTCTTCTCTTTCTCAAATCAAATGAGAAGACTTGTGGATGTTGTTTAGCAGCTTTGCTCCCCCTGAGATGTGGAATGGTTCAGGAAGAAAACTGGAGCACTGCTTCAGGGTGATAGGTCTTCAAAGACCTAGAATTCTAGGTCCAGAGAAATTCTTCAGGAACTTCTTGCAACTGATATGAATGTATTATTTTGAAGTTCTCCTGAGTAAAAGCAGATGAAGAAGACTCTTGATATTGATGTAATGTTCTTCTTCTTCTTCTAGATCAATTTCTCTCTGGGCCAAGAATGAATTCCTTTTCTTGTGTTATCTGAATCACTGTCTATGTTGTTCTAGATATTCTGGTGTTGTGTACTTGTTCAATTTCTTCTAGTTTCTGTATCTCTCTCTCTGTCATGGAGAGCCTTCGAATTTTGAATGCCGAGCAGTAATGACAGACGACCTGGAAAGGAAGCAGCAATTAATTATTTCCCCAACTGTTTCCATGGGAAAACGACATGAAATAATCCAGAATTAACTGCGCATCCTAACGGTAGTATTCTGTGAAGAACTGCCATTAATTGTCCAGGAATCAGCGCCATGAAATGATACGGGAACGGAAGAAGACCTAGTCTGGAATCGTCGACCGAAGAACAGAATTCGTCGAACAGAGCCTTGAATTCGTCGAGCTGCGCTGAGTTCGTCGAGCTGAGCTGAGTTCGTCGAGCTACGCTGAGTTCGTCGAGCTGAGCTGAGTTCGTCGAGCTGACAGTCTTCATTCATTGAATAGACAATCTTCAATATCAGACAAACATCATTCGTCGAGCAGAGAACCAAATTCGTCGAGCTGAGAATAAACTTCGTCGACCTGAGAAAAGTTCTGGACTTGGACGAAATACTCTGCATCTGCTGAAAAGCTGTGTCGACACAAAATGGTGTCGACAGATTGGTCTAGGTGTAGACACAAAACCTCTGGTGTCGACACAAGCTGGTGTCGACTGAAATCCTGGGTGTCGACACAAATCGCCTGGTGTCGACACAAGCCCTAAGTGTCGACACAGATTCTCTGAGCACAAAAAAATCGTCGAGTACAGATTTAGCATTCGTCGACCTGAGAGGCTGTGAACTTGAGGTCCAAGTTCGTCGAGCTCAGAAAATAATTCGTCGACCGAAGCATGAGCTGGACTTAGAGAAATTTTGAAGTAGTCCTGAGAATGCTTGAAGTGGATCTAATATTCGTCGAGCTCAGTACTGCGAATTGTCTCACGATCGTCGAGCGCACAACTTCCTTCGTCGAGCTGAGTTCGACGAACGTCTAACCTATTTCACTTAGTCTGAAACCCTGATAGATCTGGAGTCCTTGAAGGTCTTGAAGAAGGCTGGTCCATCTGAAGTTGAGATAGAGGACTGTCCTAGACTCTAAGACACAAACTTGACCCAGACTATACATGATGGGTCACAACCTAAGTCAGTGAACCTAGCCCAAATCAACTAGGGATCCAACAACCTCATCCGCAAGCCTACTCGTCCATCCGCCCAGCGATTCGGTGCATAGCTTCCCGTGTAGTCTTCCATCCCTCCTGGCGAAGCATCGTATAGCGGCATTGCATTAGAGTAGTTGTTAGTATTTTAATTTTTTTTTCTGCAACATACCAAAACCCCACTTAGTTAACTCCGACCAAAGGACTTCAATCTTAAGTCCTCCTCGATATTAACTCCCCCCTTACTGTGTTCCCTCGATTTTGATACTTGGGAAAGCCACCCATTTTATATTACTTGTGCAACCGGTACACTTGCCGTTCAACGCATTAAGTTTTTTGCGCCGTTGCCGGGGAACACAGTCGTGTGAGTTTTTGGAGAGGGAGATAGTAGATCGAAGCCCTTTTCCATTTGCATATTTCATGTTTCTTCTTCGCTTTAGTTTTTAAATTTGTAGCCGATTTTTCTTTTGCCATTTTCTGATTTGTGATTTAGATAGCAGATATGTGCTATTTTTATTCTAGATGTGTAGCACTTTTTCGGCAATTATTTTTGTTCGTGTTGTATTCTGTAGCCGAGTGCCGTCTCTATGATACTTTGCACCGATGCATCGATGTCAGGGCTGATATAAAAGCCGAGCATTGCATTAGATGTGTATTATGTCAAGGTATAGGCCACATGGTGAAGGACTGCCCTTGTTTGTGCAAGCCTTATCCCTTTGAGGGTGTGTGCGCAGCAGCCTCCCGTTCGCGGAAGACTGTTGTTGATAGGCATACCAGGGTGTTGTCTGGCCCATCCACTGATATCGAACACCTTTCCCGCTCTTTTACCATTGAGATTATAGAAGAATCTCTAGCCACTTACAGATCCTTCATGGGTCCTTCGATCCCTTTTTACGAGCTTCCCTAGAGTGATGACGATCACTCTTGTGGTAGCTAGCAAAAATAGGATTAGGAATCCATGAGCGCTTCTGTATGGGACGCAGAGATTGTTCTTGCAGACTGGATGGCGTCTGTGACTGATTTTGTGATGGGTCCTGCTCATTTTATGCCTGATTTCGAGAACAGTTTCGCCCTTCCGCAATTTTTGCCTGACGCTACTACGCAATTTTTGCTTGAGTCGGCTGATGATGTCGTAAGTTTCGGTGATTCAGAGCTTGAGGTTGCACCAATGTGGGACGAGGACGTTATTCACTCCAATGGAGAGTGTGACACCTTGGAACATGATGACGCACCGAGGTGGGATGATGAGGAGATCCTTTCTGATGAGGAAGTTTTCACTTCCTTGTTAGATGAGTAAGTCCAAACCACCACCGAGGACCTCGATCTCTCGGATTCCCCACGCTATGACTCGCATGATACCAATGATGATCGATGCTTGGATCTTGCGGAGAGTGATACTGGGATCACTCTCCCATTTGTTGATTATTTTAGTTCTTCTTCTCTTTTATTACTTGATCCCCCTTCTTTATCTGAGCCTGTGCAGGTTTAGTATCCACGGGTAAGCTGGGATGATGATCAGTCTGGTGTTCATGCCATTGTCATCGCTTGATACACATCTGTGGTTGATGATGCATTACTAGGCAAGAATTTGTTTTGTGGTGAGAAGAGTGAGTACCAGTGCTCCTCCTCTTCTTACTTCCTATTTCTTCTGCCTGCGAGGAGCATGTATGATTATTTAGGCAGAGGGGTAACTGTTTTATCGCAGTATCGGTACTAAAGGTGAGGGTTAGATCTACAATACTCTAGAGGGGGAGGAGGGGGGGGGGTGAATAGAGTATATTTAAAATTTGTTAGGTCCCAAAACAAAATAGTGTTGTTATAGCTTTTGCTGTAAACTGAAAGGTGCTGTAAACTGAAAGGTGAAACATAGATAATATAAAACCTAATCACAGCCACACAACAAGAAACAAAAAAAAAAATAGGCAACCAGACAATAGAAGAAATTTATAGTGGTTCCCCCTCAACTAGGTACATCCACTCTTCTACCACCCTTGGTAGAAATCCACTCTGATTTTTGATCAGGTGCCTGACACCAATGGATTTTGATCAGGTCACCAAAAATCAACTCAAGTCTTTTCGTAAGGAGACTTGCAACCAGGAATCACTTTTGAAGGGAGATAACAACCCTTTGTACAGGAGTGGGTGAGAGAGTGATTTTGTCTTCTCTGTCAACAATCAGTGAGAAGAATTATGTGGAATGATGTTAGCAAACAGCTCCCCTTGAGATGTAGAATGATTCAGGGAAGATCTGGAGCTTTGCTGCAGGGTGATAGGTCTTCAATCAGCATACTGGACAAGCAGTGATGCAGAATCTTCTTGACTAATTTGATATCTGTTGTCCTTGGAAGTGCTGGAGAGAATGTTGAAGAAGAAGACTCTTGATATAGTATGATTGTTCTTCTTCTTCTAGATTGAGGATCACTGCCTGTCACTGTGAGCTTCAGTATGATTTTCTTGTGTGAGGCTTTTCTGCTACTATATTGATTCTTCCAGTCAGTCTGTATCAGTGTATCTATTTTTCTGACTGAGTATTTTCTTATTCTCGTTGTTGGATCCCTAGTTGATTTGGGCTAGGTTCACTGACTTAGGATGTGACCCATCTTGTATATCCAGGGTCAAGTTTGTGTCCTAGAATCTAGGCCAAGTCCTTAGAGACATCTCCAGATGGACCAGCTTTCAACAAGACCATCAGAGACTCCAGACTAACAAGTTTTCAAGACTAAGTAAAGTGAGTTCGTCGTTCGTCGAACTCAGCTCGACGAAAGGAGTTCTGTGCTCGACGATCGTGAGACATTTCTTAGTGCTGAGATCGACGATCTGTGTTCTCTATTCGACGAAGACTCAGTTTCTACATCAAGCCAATGTCAGGAGAACTTCAAATTTTTCTAAGTCCAGCTTCAAGTTTCGGTCGACGAATTATATTCTGAGCTCGACGAACTTGGACCTCAAGTTGTCAATTTCTCTGGTCGATGAAGTCAGTTTCTCAGGTCGACGAATGCCATACTTTACTCGACGATTTCTGGACTCAGAGAATTTGTGTCAACACTTAGAGTTTATGTCGACACCAGACAGCTTATGTCGACACCAGCTTATGTCGACAGCAGAGGATTTGTGTCGACACCAGGATATCAGTCGACACCAGCTTATGTCGACACTAGAGGATCTGTGTCGACACCAAGATCAATCTGTCGACACCAACTTATGTCGACACAGCATTTCAGCAGATGCAGAATTTCGGCTAAGTCCAGAACTTTTCTTATCTCGACGAATTATATTCTCAGCTCGACGAATTTGATTCTCAGCTCGACGAATGAAGTTTGTCTGTTTGACGAATGAAGATTGTCTGGTCGACAAACTCTCTCAAGCTCAGCTCGATGGACTCAAAGCTCAGTTCTACGAACACAAGTGCAGCTCGACGAATTGTGTTCTTCGTTTGACGAATCCAGACTAGGTTTTCTTCAAGTTTCCCGTCCCGTTTCTTGGCGCTGATTCCTGAACATTTAATGACAAATCTTCTAGGAATGTTACCGTTAGAACGCGCATTGATTATGGATTATTCCCTGCCGTTTTTCCATGGGACAGTTAGGAAAGTCATTGATTGCTGATACTTTCAAAGGCCGACTGCAATTACTGCTCGACATTCAAAAGTTTGAATGTGCCTCAGTCAGAGATAGACACACACAGAAAGAAAAGGATCAAGCAGTAACAGAGTAATAATTTTACAGTACAGCAAGCAGCACAATCAGACAGACACACTGAGGTTGCAGAGAAGAACAATCATTCTCAAATCAAAAGTTCTACTCCAATCAGCCTTGACCAGAGAACATTTTCAAGAAGAAGAAGAAGAACACCACATCACTATCAAGAGTCTTCTTCATCTGTCATTTCTCAGGACAACTTCAAAGGACAACAAAATTCTATCTGTCAGAAGAAGTTCCTGAAGTATTTCTGGTCCAGGTATTCTAGGTCATTAAAGACCTATCACCCTAAAGTAGTGCTCCAGCATTCCTGACCAATTCAAGATCTCAGGGGGAACAAGATCTGCTACAATCAATCCACAAGTATTCTCTCTGATTGTTGACATAGAAGACACAATCACCTTCTTTCCAATTCCTGTACAGGGTTTTAAATCCCTTCAAAATTATTCTGGTTGCAAGTCTCCTTCCAAAAGACTTGAGTTTTGGTTTTTGAGCACCTTATCAAAAGCTCATTGGTGCCCAGGACACCTGATCAACTCATCCTGCAGTGGATTCCTACCTAGGGTGGTAGAAGAGTGGATGTACCCAGATTGATTGGGGAACCACTATAACTCCTTGTGTCATCTGGTTGCCCTTTTCTTTTGTTTTCTGGCTGTGCTCTGTGATTGATCTGTGATTAGATAGTTGCTGTGCTTACTTTATTTTATTTGCTTCCCTGTTCACTTAGGAATACAACAAAAGTTGTAAAAAGTTTTTAGTGAGCACCATACTCTATTCACCCCCTCTAGAGTATATTAGATCTAACCTGCACTTTCAATTGGTATCAAAGCCAGGTTGGTTAAAATACCACACCTTAGTGGTATTTTAAGTCTATTCCCTCCAGTTAGATCTGTTTGTTTTAAGTCTATTATTAGATTTATTTCTTCACAGAACATAGCCCAAAACAAAGATTATGCTAGCACCAGACCTCCAGTGTGCAATCTATCTAAGTTTGCACTTTGGAAGGCAAGGATAAGATTGTACATGAATTCTATTGATGAAGATATCTTTAATTCTGTTTTGACAGTGTGTCCAAGACCCCCAAAAAATACAAGTATAAGTGCTGTTCCACCTCCTTCAGGAACAGATGCAAAAATCAAAAAATGGAAAGTTGCAGATGTCAAAGCAATGAACATTTTGGCACAAACCATGTCTAATGAAATCTTTCAAAAGTAGCTGAATGCAACTCAGCAAAAGAGATATGGGACAAACTATCTGAAATAGTATCAGGATCTGCAGATTAAAGGAAAGATAGAAGATCCCATCTCATAACTCAGTATGAGAACTTCAAGAAAGGAGAAACTGAGTCAGTTGCTGATATGTATAACAGACTCAACTTTATAGTCAATAAACTGAAAACCTTGGACAAGGAGATCTCATTGACTGAACTCAATGACAAAATCCTAATGTGCTTCCCCAGCACTTGGGACTCAAGGATATGGCCAATCAAGGATGCCAAAAACCTAAATGACATCACAACTGAGGCTCTTTTGGGCAAGCTCAAGTCTTATGAGCTGCTCATCAAGAACAGAGAAGAAGAGCAGAAGGCTGCCTCACCAGCAATCAGAAAAGAGAAATCAATAGCATTCAAAGATATTGAAGATCAGCCTGAAGACAAGGTCACAGACAATGAAGAGCTACTAAGCTTACTAGCCAAAAGGTTTTATAAAATGGCCAGGAAGGACTTCAGGAAAAAGTCATTCAGAGGGCATGAAAAGCCAAGGTATGATAAGTCCATTAACAATGAATTTTTTTGTTTTGGATGCAGGAAACCAGACCACATTGTGCCTGACTGTCCAGAAAACCAGAATAAGGACAAGAAGGACAAGAAAGAAAGGAGAAGAGACAAAGACTTCAGGAAAAACAGCAATGACAAACCCTCCTCCAGCAAGAACAAACATACCAGGAAGGGGTTTGTAGCTGAAATCTGGAGTGAAACAGAAGAAGAATCAGAAGCTTCATCCAGCTCAAGTGATGATGAAGATGATGCTGAAGAAAAGGAGTTCTTCATGATGGCTATCAATGCCTCTCAACACAATATTGATGCATAACAAGAGTCAGAGTCTGAATCAGAAACTCAATCTGAAGAGGACTAGGTAATAGACTCATTTGATTTTAATTCAGAGGACTTCAAATGTGAATTTAAGGCTCTTTGTTTAGATCTATTAAAATATGAGAAAGAAATTATTTCTCTCAGAAATCAACTGTCTGAACAAAGCATCTTAAAATCAGATAACCTCAAACTCTCTGAGGAGTTGGAGTGCTGTAGGGAGCAGATAGCCTCACTGAAAAGTGAACTATCAGAGGCCAAGAAGTTTGAAGAATCTCTCAATGGAAGAAGACTCAAACTAATGGACATCATAAGCACAGTGAACTCAAGATTCAATAGTACACTGGGCTTGGGTGTTTCATCCAGCCAACCTATAGTATTAACAACCCCAATCAAGTTTATCTCAGATAAAGGTAAGGGAGTTGTAGAGGTGGCTAGGAAGAATTCTGATCAACCTAAGAAAACAAAAGTTCAACAGAAAATGTCGAATATAGCTCGACGATCGCCGAATGGAGCTCAACGATCTCAGGCTGAATCGTCGAACTCAGGTCGACGATCTCTGAACCCTGAACTCTGGCATAATCGATCTTCAAATGGAGCTCGACGATCTGACCCAAGATCGTCGAACTCAGCTCAGAGATCGTCGAACAGAGCTCAGAGTTTTGAAAATTCTTTCAAAGGTAAATCAAACTTCAATCCTAGAGGTCCTACATCTCAGAGGTTTAACCCTTATGCTGAATGGATAATACCACCTAGGAGATATCATCCTGAAGGCTATAAGAGTCAACCAGGGATGTCTTTTATTTCAGAATTTAAAGGTTATCAACCTAGGCCCAAGGTAAACTGGGTCAACAACAAATTAATTGTTTTATGTGCAGGTGAAGACCTATCCAACATCAAACCAGCAATGGTATTTGGATAGTGGGTGCTCAAAGCACATGACAAGAAATAAGGAGAATTTCACATCCTTGAAAGCCAAACTTGGACCCAAAGTAATATTTGGTGAATCAAACTTTGGACTAACAAAAGGATATGGTGCAGTCCAGATTGGCTCAGTCACATTCAAGAAAGTAGCTTATGTGGAAGGACTGAAGTACAACTTAATCAACATCATTCAACTGTGTGATGAAGGTTATCAAGTGACTTTCAACAAATCCTCATGCAAAATTAAATCAGAGGACAACACAACTGTGTTGACAGGTAAAAGGAAAGGTAACATTTATCTTGTAGATTTTCTTTCAACTAAGATAGATATATGCTTGTTCAATTCCATTTGTAGACCTAATGAACTATGATATAAAAGATTAGGACATATAAACCTTAGAACCATTGTAGGCTATCCAAGGACAACCTTGTTAGAGGACTGGCCCCTACAAGAATGAAAGACTTTGCAGGGCTTGTCAATTAGGCAAGCAAAACAAAAATAGCTTCAAGTCACTTAATTAGAGTGATTCACCTAGGATTTTGTATCTGTTACACATGGATCTCTCTAGATTCACATGGGTGTTCTTTCTGAGGAAGAAGTCTGATAACTTTAAGTGTTTGACAGAGTTTCTCAAATGCATACAGATTGAGTTCAATACTCACATTGCACTGATCAGAAGTGATCACGGGATAGAGTTTGATTCTTTTCTTATGCAAGAGTTCTGTCAGAGTGAAGGGATCAGACACACTTTCTCAGCTCCTAGAACTCCTCAATAAAATGGGGTAGCTGAAAGGAAAAATAGAACCCTTATTGAATATGCTACTACATTGTTGTCAGATGCTCATCTTCCTTTATCCTTTTGGGCAGAGGCAGTGAACACCTCCAACTATGTGTTGAATAGAAGTTCGATACATAAGCTGAAGGGCAAGACTCCCTATGAATTACTCAAAGGGAAGAAACCTAAAGTATATTATTTTAAAAGTTTTGGTTGCATTTGTTACATTCACAATAATGACAAGAAATACATAGCAAAATTTCAAACTAAAGCTGATGAAGGAGTGTTTCTGGTATACTCCATGATCAGTAAAGCTTATAGGGTGTATAACAAATCCACTCTTAAAATTGAAGAATCTATTCATGTATCTTTTGATGAGACTAACATGTCATACAAGGAGGAAGAGATTTCTACCATAAGCTCTTTGCAGGTTCCACCACTGTCTGAGTCTATGGATGGACTGAACCTTACCCAAGAGGTATCAAACAATCCTAATCCACAGGTTGCTAAAGATAGTGAAGAGGAAAGTCAAGAGGAAGTGGCGGAACTTCCCTTAACAGCTAGTATCATTCCCCAAGAGGAATTAAATACAGAAAATGTTGCCCAACCAACTCCACCAACTGATCTTGTCACACTTAGAGATCACCACAGATCACAAGTTATTGGAGACATTTCAGCAGGTGTACAGACAAGGCATCAACTCAACCAAGACTTGATGCATGCTTGTTTTCTCTCTCATATTGAACCTCTCACCATTCATGAGGTAGAGCAAGATCCCCACTAGATCATTGCAATGCAAGAGGAACTAAATCAGTTTGAGAGATGTAGAGTTTGGGATTTGGTTCCAAGACCCCATAACTACCCAGTTATTGGAACCAAATGGGTCTACAGGAACAAGTTGGATGCTCAAGGCAACATAGTGAGGAACAAGGCTAGGCTTGTTGCTCAAGGCTACAGACAAGAGGAAGGAATAGACTATGACCAAACCTTTACCCCTGTTGCAAGGTTAGAGGCCATTATGATATTCCTTGCATATGCTGCTCACAAGAGATTCAAGGTCTACCAAATGGATGTCAAAAGTGCATTTCTCAATGGAGTACTTCAAGAAGATGTTTATATAGAGCAACCTCCAAGTTTTATCTCTCCAACTCAACCCTCTTTTGTTTTTAAATTGCATAAAGCTCTCTATGGTTTAAAGCAAGCTCCAAGAGCTTGGTATGATACCTTAGCAAGCTTTCTTTTAGAGCATAAATTTACAAGAGGAACCATAAATAAAACACTTTGCACTAGACATCATAAGGACCAAATATTGTTAGTACAAATATATGTGAATGACATTATTTTTGGGTCTACTGATCCCAAATTGTGCAAGAGGTTTGCTGACCTCATGCATTCTAAATTTGAGATGAGTAGCATGGGTGAGCTTTCCTACTTCCTTGGTCTCCAAGTGAAGCAGCTCCCAGATGGTATCTTCCTCTCCCAAGCTAAGTATGCTAAAGAGCTTATCAAAAAGTTTGGTATGGGTGATACTTCAGGGATGAAAACCCCTATGGCTACAAATGGTGTTGTGGATTCTGATGCAGCAGGGAAACCTGTGGATCGGAAAAATTATAGGGCTATTATTGGATCCCTATTATACCTAAAAGCTAGCAGACCTGACATAATGTTTGCCACATGCCTTTGCGCTAGGTTCCAAGTGAACCCTAAAAAATCTCACCTTATTTTCCTAAAAAGAAATTTGAGATATATAAAGAGTTGCCCTAGTGTAGGACTCTGGTATCCTGCAGAGTCAGAGTTTGAGTTAACTGGATACTCAGATGCTGACTATGATGGATGTAAAGTGGACAGGAAAAGTACCTCTAGAACATGCCAGTTCCTTGGTATGAGACTTGTCTCCTGGTTTTGTAAAAAGCAGACATCTGTGTCTACATCAACTGCAGAAGCAGAATACATGGCTGCTGGTAGTTGCTGTTCACAAATGCTATGGATACAAAACCAACTCTTAGACTATGGTGTCAACTTAAATAATTCAACACTATTTTGTGATAATACTAGTACTATTGCTATAACACAGAATACAGTTCACCATTCTAGGACTAAACATATTGGAATAACACATCATTTCATTAGAGATAATGTGGACAAAAAGGAAATTAACTTGATCCATATTCCTACTGATCTACAGAGAGCAGACATTTTCACCAAGCCATTGGATGAGAAAACCAATCTATTCTTTATAAATCAACTGGGAATGATTAATGGAGAAGAGTTAACCTAGTTTCTGTCTGCATTCGACGAATTTTCTAGAAATCGTCGAACGGAGTTCGACGAATTAGGGAAAGTTTGAGAGATTCTCGTCGAACGGAGATCGACGAATTCTCTGTGTGTGGAAACAATTTTCGTCGACCGGAGATCGACGAACTTTGCTTCAGAAGACACTTCGTCGAACGGAGTTCGACGAACTGTTTTCGATTCTTCTGGATGAGATCAACGAATTATCTGTTTATAATTTATTTCGTCGAGCTAAGTTTGAAGAATTTCTCTTTTTCGTGGAACGAAGTTTGTCGATTCATATTCTGAAAATCTTATATCTAGGTTTTCTTCGACCTCCATCTCGCGCTTTCAGTTCCTTTACTCTTGATCGTCGTTTCTCTCTGTGTTTTTCTTGCAGGTCATCAACGACGATTCCCACAGGAGCTTTGGTTGCGATGAAATTTGATACTGGATTCGACATAGATTTTGAGTTGTTTCACCATTCTGACCCCATCTTTCTGTATATGTTGGAATTACTGGAAGAACTTAATCTAATGGATTTCATGACCAGGCCATTAAACTACATGGAACTGAAATAAGAGAATCGGTATATACATCTACTGTTTCTGAGGATGACGTTTTGACAGGCAATATCGGGAATACAGCTGTTTCCCTATCTCCTGCAGTTCTGTCTGAGATATTTGGATTAGTGAATGGAGAAGACAATATAGAAATGGATTCTGAAGAGTTTGGTGATCTGCTGAAACAAATTGGTTTTTCAGGTAGCAACCCTAACAAACTGCTGAAGAAGCAACTATCGGTCGCGTACCAATTTCTGGCAGATATTATAGGGAAAGTGCTAATGGGAAAGCACTCAACGCATGACTACATAACCCGGCACCAATTCCTGGTTATGTGCGCCGTGGTGAATAAGAGACGTGTCAACTGGGGCACAGTTTTCTTTGAGTTGATCAAGAAGAAGAATAACAAGAAGGAAGTCTGCTTTGGCAGAAGTTTGGGAATATTTCTCAAGGATAAGGCTGCTGAATGTATGGTCTGCCCGACCATCTGCATAAATGCCAGCAAGCGCCTCACTTGCACTCTGTTTGGCAGGTAGGAGAGGACTATCTCCAAGCCCTCAAAGGCTTCTTCCTCTTCCATCCAAACTTCAGAGAGCACAAGGGCTGTAAAGGCCGCTCCCCTCCCTGCTGAAGAGGTCCCTCCATCTCAACCATCTCTTCCAGTACCTCTTCCTCCCAAGAATCCCCCTCATGTGCCTACCCCTCCTTCATCTCCACCCCTTGACATTACAAACATCCCATCTACACCTCCATCTTCCCCTCTGCCAGTTCATCAACAACCCACTCCTTCAGTTTCCCCTCATGAGATAACAATTCCTACACCTCCTCAGTCTCCTCTTCCCCCACACTTATCCACCATTCCATCTTACACAATCCCCTCAGACACAATCATGCCAGATGCCCCCCCTCCACCTGTTATTCCTCCTCCCATTCCACCCTCTTTCCCTTCCTCATTTGATCCATCTACCATCATTTCCCTGCTCACTCCTCTCATCAAATCTCTCATCCAAGAGGCCATTACACCTCTTGTGACCTCCATCAATTCCTTATCTGCCCAAATCTCTCTTCTATCTGCTACCCCCTCTTCATCTAGGGGCCTGGCTCCAGGTCTTCCTGAACCCAGGCAGGGGGAGATGCTCAGTGATGAAGTTACAGCAGATGCAGTTGCAGCAGTAGCAGCAGTCACATCAGCAGTTCCCTCTCCAGCAGATGCAGATTCAGATGAGGATACATCAATTTTGATAGATTTTGATTTTGAAATGATTGAGTTAATTCAATTTATGGATACTGACAATGATCTAGATGAGTTAGTTGAGGAAATAAAACCTGTTGGTGATTTCCAATTAAATCCCACAGTGAATTTATCTGTTTTGTTTAGTAATTTTGATACTGTATATACACAATCTCTTCCAGCTGATTTTACTAAGCCATGTTTGGCTATTGTACCATATACCTCTCCAGCTAGTCCAGCAGTTGCTAAGCAACTCTGTGACAATTTTGCTCTCTCAGCTTCAGCTTCCATCTCAGATTCTAGCTCAGAGGTCATTCCAGAAGATAGTTTAGTTCCAGTTTCAGCACCAGATTTTGTTATGGATGACTCTCCAATTCCTGATTTAGATAAGCTTATTCAGGCTGACATTGAAGAAGAGAATAAGGCAGTAGCTGATAGCTCTGTCTCTTTTGGTTCTGATTCTTGTACAGTTATTTCTTCTCTTGTTGCTGAAACCCCTATTCCTGAACCTTCTGCCCCTCCTCCAGAATAAGCTGTTATTTCTGATAAATCTTTAAAACCTTTGGATGCATTGTATGATAATCCTCAGGATTCAGATTCTGATGATGATGATGATGATGATTCTGATGAAGATACAGCTAGTAAGAAAAAGAGATTGTTGGCAAAGAAGAGAAAGGTTGCTCCTCCTCCAGCTCCCAAGCCAAATCCCACTGCAGACATTCCCTATTATATTGTACACAATGTATCTCCTTATAAGGGTATGCCAGCATGGATGTGGCTCTCCAAAAACCAGCAGAAAGATAGGAAGAGAAGCAGCAGATACTCCCCTCCTCCAGTGCACAGATACAGGAAGGATCCTCCTCCTCCTCCTCCAGCAGCTGGTGCCAGTGGCTCTAGCTCCCAGAGATCAGCCCCAATGCAGACATATCAGAGACAATCAGGGAGATCTTTTGGAAGCAGCCAGCAGAGGCCATCCTCCTCAGGTAGTCATAGTCAACAACATCATCAGCAGCAACAGCAACAAAGTTCTGAAGTTCAAAAAGCTGAAAGTCCAAAGAGACCTCTCTCTCCTCCAATCCCTTTTGAAGATCCAAAAACTTTAAATACAGCAAGAATGGCTAGATACCAGGAATTGATTTGATTATCTCTGATAAATAAAGCCAAGGCTGAAGGTAAAGATATCTCTAGATTATCAACCATGTCAAAGTATAGAAAAGAAGAGCTGAAAAAGTTTGACAAAGGAAATAAATTGTTTAATTTTGATGACTATATGAAACTTCATCCAGAAGCAGTTGTCCCAAGAGCAAATTCATTGAATATTATCGGGGCAGCTGACATGACTATGACAATAGCTCAAGCTCGAGATCCAAAGAGAGAAATCATTTTCAAGAAGCCAGGAGAAAAGAAAACAGAAGACAAACCTCCGCAGAAGAAGCCAAAGAAGTAATCTTTTTGTGTTATTTCATTTTCTGTCTGTTTTTGTTTTTCAGACTATGCTATCTGTTAAACAAAGCTGTGTATATATATATCTGTTGCATGTGTTATAATTCTCTGTCAGATATATCTCTTTTCTTGCTTTGTTTATTCATTTGTTTCTATTTTGAGTCTCTGTTAGTGACCTCACCCAAATAGGGGGAGATTGTTGGATCCCTAGTTGATTTGGGCTAGATTCACTGACTTAGGATGTGACTCATCTTGTATAGCCAGGGTCAAGTTTGTGTCCTAGCTAGGCCAAGTCCTTAGAGACATCTCCATATGGACCAGCTTTCAACAAGACCATCAGAGACTCCAGACTAACAAGTTTTCAAGACTAAGTAAAGTGAGTTCGACGTTCGTCGAACTCAGCTCGATGAAAGGAGTTCTGCGCTCGACGATCGTGAGACATTTCTTAGTGCTGAGCTCGACGATCTGTGTTCTATATTCGACGAAGACTCAGTTTCTACATCAATCTAAAGTCAGGAGAACTTCAAATTTTTCTAAGTCCAGCTTCAAGCATTGGTCGACGAATTATATTCTGAGCTCGACGAACTTGGACCTCAAGTTGTTAATTTCTCAGGTCGACGAAGTCAGTTTCTCAGGTCAACGAATGCCATACTCTACTCGACGATTTCTGGACTCAGAGAATTTATGTCGACACTTAGGGTTTGTGTCGACACCAGACAGCTTATGTCGACACCAGCTTATGTCGACAGCAGAGGATTTGTGTCGACACCAGGATATCAGTCGACACCAGCTTATGTCGACAGCAGAGGATCTGTGTCGACACCAAGATCAATCTGTCGACACCAACTTATGTCGACATAGCATTTCAGCAGATGCAGAATTTCGGCTAAGTCCAGAACTTTTCTCAGCTCGACGAATTTGATTCTCAGCTCGACGAATGAAGTTTGTCTGTTTGATGAATGAAGATTGTCTGGTCGACGAACTCTCTCAAGCTCAGCTCGACGAACTCAAAGCTCAGTTCGACGAACACAAGTGCATCTCGACGAATTGTGTTCTTCATTCGACGAATCCATACTAGGTTTTATTCAAGTTTCCCAACCCGTTTCTTGGCGCTAATTCCTGAACATTTAATGCCAGATCTTCTCGGAATGTTACCGTTAGAACGCACATTGACTATGGATTATTCCCCGCCATTTTTCCATGGGATAGTTAGGAAAGTCATTGATTGCTGATTCTTTCCAAGGCCGACTGCAATTACTGCTCGACATTCAAAAGTTTGAATGTTCCTCAGTCAGAGATAGACACATAGAAAGAAAAGGATCAAGCAGTAACAGAGTAATAGTTTTACAGTACAACAAGCAGCACAATCAGACAGACACACTGAGGTTGCAGAGAAGAACAATCATTCTCAAATCAAAAGTTCAACTGCAATCAGCCTTGACCAGAGAACATTTTCAAGAAGAAGAAGAAGAACACCACATCACTATCAAGAGTCTTCTTCATCTGCCATTTCTCAGGACAACTTCAAAGGACAACAAAATTCTATCTGTCAGAAGAAGTTCCTGAAGCATTTCTGGTGCAGGCATTCTAGGTCATTGAAGACCTATCACCCTGAAGCAATGCTCCAACATTCCTGACCAATTCAAGATCTCAGGGGGAGCAAGATCTGCTAAAATCAATCCACAAGTCTTCTCTCTGATTGTTGACAGAGAAGACACAATCACCTTCTTTCCAATTCCTGTATAGGGTTTTAAATCCCTTCAAAATTATTCTGGTTGCAAGTCACCTTCCAAAAGACTTGAGTTTTGGTTTTTGAGCACCTTATCAAAAGCTCATTGGTGCCCAGGACACCTGATCAACTCATCCTGCAGTGGATTCCTACCTAGGGTGGTAGAAGAGTGGATGTACCCAGATTGATTGGGGAACCACTATAGCTCCTTATGTCATCTAGTTGCTCTTTTCTTTTGTTTTCTGGCTGTGCTCTGTGATTGATCTATGATTAGATAGTTGCTATGCTTACTTTATTTTATTTTCTTCCCTGTTCACTTAGGAATACAACAAAAGTTGTACAAAGTTTTTAGTGAGCCCCATACTCTATTCACCCCCCCTCTAAATTATATCAGATCTAACCTATAGTTTCACTCGTGTTCTTACTTACTCTTGATTTTTGATCTTGTTTTCTTCTATATCTCTTAAGAAATTTGAATCCTCTGTAATTAATGCTGACGCCTTGAGAATAATTGGCATTAAAGTATTTCCTCAACTGTCCCGTGGAAAATCAGCAAGTAATATTCCTGAAGAACACTGTAAGTAATGCTTCCTCTAACGGCTACATTCAGATAATGTTTGAGTCATTAATCTGTCAGGAATTATTGCATTTGAGTGAGGATTGAATGCCAGAAATAACTAAGTATGGAATCGTCGAACGAATAACATAATTCGTCGAGCTGAGTTACTAGTTCGTCAAACTGAGATTTTATATTCGTCGACCAGACAGCTTCTGTTCGTCGAGCTGAGTTCCAAGTTCGTCAAGCTGATAACATGACTTGCATGCTTCAGAACCTTTGCCTTTTCTGTCTGAAGTTCGTCGAGCTGACAATTGAATTCGTCGACTGGAGTTCAACAATAATTCTGGACTTATTCAAATATTCTGTGTTGACTGATATTCTGTTCATCGACATGAAACTTCTGGTGTTGACACAGGTGGGTGTCGACTGATTAATCTTGGTGTCGACACAAATCTTCTGGTGTCAACATAAGTTTTCTGGTGTCGACATACGTTGGTGTCGACACATGCCCTAAGTGTCGACATAAATCTTCTGGTTCCAGAATTCGTCGAGTAGAGTACTGAGTTCGTCGACCAGAGAAGTCGACTTCGTCGACCTGAGAGGTTGAGGTCAAAATTCGTCGAGCTCAGAATCTTGTTCGTCGACCAAAGCCTGAAGTTGGACTTAGAATAATCTAGAAATGTCCTAACTTTAGTTTGTTGAAGTATCCCAGTTTTCGTCGAACAGAAAATGAAAATCGTTTAGCTCAGCTCAGAGAAATATCTCCAAATCGTCGAGCTGAGAACGCCTTTCGTCGACCTAAGTTCGACGAATGTCGAACTCATTTTACTTATTCTTGAAATCTTCTAAGTCTTGAGTCTTCTGATGGTCTTGTTGATAGCTGGTCCATCTGATATTGGATCTAAGGACTTGGCCTAGACTCTAGGACACAAATTTAACCCTAGCTATACATGTTGGGTCACATCCTAAGTTCGTTAACCTAGCCCAAATCAACTAGGGATCCAACAATCTCCCCCTATTTGGGTGAGGTCACTAATAGACTCAAAACATAAACATAAAGATAAACAAAGCAAGAAAAAGATATATCTGGAAGAGAATTACCAACACATGCAGCAGATATATATATGTACATAAGCTTTGTTTAAACAGATAACTTAGTTTGAAAGCAAATGCAGAAAGAAAAGAAATTAAAACACAGTAAGGATTACTTCTTCTGCTTCTTCTCTATGGATTTGTCTTCTTTTTTCTTCTCTCCTGACTTTGTAATGATAATTTCGCTATTTGGATTTAAAGCATGTGCCTGTGTCATTTTCATGTCAGCTGCCCCAATAATCTTCAGAGATGTAGTTCTAGGGACAACTGCTTCAGGATGAAGCTTCATGTAATCATCAACATTAAGTAATTTATTTGCTTTTTCAAATCTGTTGAGTTCTTCCTTCCTGTATTTGGACATGGTGGAATATCCTGATATATCTTTGCCTTTAGCTTTTGCTTTATTAATCAAGGATAGACCAACAAGTTCCTGGAATCTGGCCATTTTAGCAGTGTTTGCTGTTTTAGGATCCTCAAAGGGAACAAGAGGTGAATATGGTCTTCTAGGACACTTAGCCTTCTGATCTGTAGAGATATGTTGTTGCAGCTGCTGATGTTAATGATGTTGAGTTTCTGAAGAATGATGCCCTTGCTGACTGCTTCCAGAAGATCCCCCTTGATGTCTTTGATAAGTTTGCATAGTGGCAGATCTCTGAGAGCTAGAGCCAGTGGCACTAGCTGCTGGAGGAGGTGGAGGAGGTGGATCTTTTCTGTATCTCTGAACTGGTGGAGGAGAATATTTCCTACTTATTTTCCTCTCCTTTTGCTGATTTTTAGATAACCACCTCCATGCTGGCATTCCTTTATAAGGAGTAATATTTTGGAGAATATAGAATGGAGTGTCATTCTTTGGGTTTAGCTTAGCAGGAGGAGGAGGAGGGGCTTTCCATTTCTTTGACAACATTTTCTTCTTCTTCTTAGCAGTTTCTTCATCTGAATCCTCTTCATCATCATCTTCATCATCATCACTTGTAGAACCCTGAGGGTTATCATATAGAACATCCAATGCTTTCAAGGCTTTATCATAAATAACAGTCTTTTCTGTAGCAGGAGCAGAAGTTTCAAAAGCTGGAGTTTCAGCAGGAGTGGAAGAAGAGACTATACAAGAATCAGAGGTAACTGGGATGGAGCTTTCAGCTACTGCCTTATTTTCTTCTTCCATGTCAGCCAAGATCAACTCATCTAGATCTGGCATAGGGGAGTCATCCATCACAAAGATTGGTGCTGAGATAGCTTCTGGAGAGGTTGGAATGACTGCAGAGGTTGGTACAGAAACTAGAATTTCAAAACTGTCAAAGCGTTGCTTAGCAACTGCTGGACTGATAGGAGAAGTATAAGGAATAATAGCCAACTATGGCTTAGTAAAGTCTTCTAGAAGATACTGCATATGTATAGTGTCAAAACTTTTCAGCAATTCTTGTAAATTAACTGTGGGATTGAGGATAAAATCACCAACAGTTTCATCAATGTCCATATCAGTATTAATGAAATCAATTAAATCAATTAAATCTGTATCTATAGAATCTGTATATGCTATTATGGGGACTGGAGTATCTACTGGTGCTGGAGCTGAAGTGTCTGAAGCTGTAGCTGCTGCTTCATCATCAGGCATCTCCCCCTGCCTGGTTTCAGGGGGAACTGAGGCCAGGCCCCTGAATGATGAGGGGGCAACAGTGAGAGCAGACATATGGGCAGATAAAGAGGTAATTGTAGTAGCAAGAGGTGTAATGGCCTCTGCTATAAGGGATTTAAGAATGGGAGTGATGATGGTGATGATAGAGGATATGGTAGAGGGGTCCAATGAGAAAGTGGGAGATGAAGTTGCAGTTGGTGTGGAAGAGGTGGCAACCAGTGATGAAATGGAGGGTGGAACATCATGTATGTGAAGGTATGATGGTGATGAGGATGGAGGGGTGGCATCTTGCATCATGCTGTCTTGTAGGATGTAAGATGGTATGGAAGATAAATGCGGGGGAAGTGGAGACTGTGGTGGTGTAGAAATATATGTGTCATGAGGGGAATTAGGAGGTGTTGGTTGTTGATTTTCTTGAAGAGGGGAAGATGGAATGTCAGTGATATCAAGTGGTGGAGATGGAGGTAGAGTAGGCACATGAGTATGCTGTTGTGATTGGGGTGTTGAAGAAATAATGGGAGAGGAAGTGAGTTATTTTGCTGGAAGGGGTGCTGGAAGAGATGGTGGTGTGGGATGAATCTCTTCACCAGGTGTGGGAGTGGCTTTAACAGCCCTGGTGCCTTCAGAAGCTGGGGTGGAAGAGGTAGAAGCCTTAGTGGGCTTTGTGATTGTCCTCTCCCACCTACCAAATAAGGCACAAGTGAGCCTTTTACTAGCATTGATGAATATGGTCTGGGAGACCAGTGATTCAGCAGCCTTTTCCTTGAGGAAGATCCCTAGGATCCTTCCAAAACACACTTCTTTCTTGTTATTTTTCTTCTTTATCAGATCAAAGAAGATCTGAGCCCAGTCCACTTGCTTCTTATTTATTACTGCACACATGACCAAGAACTGATGTCTTGTGATGCAGTCATGGGCAGTATGCTTGCCAAGCATGACCTTCCCAACAATGTCTGCCAGGAACTTGTATGCTGCAGAAAAATGCCTCTTCAACAGTTTATTTGGGTTGTCACCAGCATAACCCATCAGATTTAGCATCCTATTAAACTCTTTAGAATCAATTTCTAATTCCACTTCGCCATTTGTCAAACCAAATATTTCAGTTAAAACCGCGGGAGTTAAGGAGACAGTGTTACCGGCGATTGATCCTGTCATAGTATTGTCTTCAGAAGTGGATGAAGTATAGACCCATTCTCTGATTTCTATTCCTGCCAACTTTATCCTGGTGGTCATCAGGTTCTTTAGATTCTGTTCTTCCAGAAGTTCCAGAATATATAGAAAGATTGGATCCGAGTGCTGGAATGATTCGAAGTTGACATCAAATCCAGTGTCAAACTTCATAGCGGCTAGAGCTCCGGCTGGAATCGCCATGGAATCACCTGCAAATGAGAGAAATGGCGATCAAGTGCAAGGGAACAGAAAGCGCAGGACGGAGGTCGAAGAAAACCTAGATATAATGTTTTCCAGAATATGAATCGACAAACTCTGTTCCACGAAAATACAATTAATTCTTCGAACTGAGGTCGACGAAATGAGTTAATAATAAGTAATTCATCGATCTCATTCAGAAGACTTAAAGACAATTCGTAGAACTCCGGTCGATGAATATCTTCTGAAGCAAAGTTCGTCGAGCTCCGGTCGACGAAAATTGTTTCACTCACAGAGAATTCATCGATCTCCGTTCGACGAGTATCTCTCAAACTTTCCCTGGTTCGTCGAACTCCGTTCGACGAATTCTGGAAAATTCGTCGAATGCAGACAGAACTTAAACTAAGCCTCCTCCATTGATCATTCCCAGCTGATTTAGAAATAAAGCATGATTTTTCTCTTCCAAGGGTTTGGTGAATATATCAGCCTTTTGTAAATCAGTGTAGATTTAGACAAGCTTAATCTTAGTTTTGTCTACACACTCCCTAATGAAATGATATCTTATGTCAATATGCTTGGTCGTACTATGGTGAACTGGATTTTGTGTTATTGCTATAGCACTAGTATTATCACAGAATAGGGTTGAATTATTTAAGTTGAAACCATAATCTAGAAGTTGATTTTGTATCCACAGCATCTGTGAACAACAGCTACCTGCAGCAATATATTCTGCTTCAGCAGTTGATGTTGACACTGATGCTTGCTTCTTACAAAACCAAGATACTAGTCTCATAACAAGGAACTGACAAGTTCCTGAAGTACTTTTTCTATCTACCCTACATCCAGTAAAATCAGCATCAGAGTATCCAGTTAACTCAAATTCTGATTCAACAGGATACCATAGGCCTAGATCAGGACAACTCTTTATATATCTTAAAATCCTTTTTAAGAAAATTAGATGAGATTCTTTAGGGTTCACTTGGAACCTAGCATAAAGGCATGTATCAAACATAATATCTAGCCTACTTGTTGTGAGGTATAATAGGGACCCAACAATGCCCCTATAAAGTTTTTGATCCACATGTTTCCCTGGTACATCAGAATCTACAATAGCATTGGTAGCCATGGGAGTTTTCTTTGCTGATGCATTAGCCATCCCAAACTTCTTTAGAAGTTCTTTAGCATATTTTGCTTGTGAGATGAAGATGCCATCAGGGAGTTGTTTCACTTGTAGACCAAGGAAATAGGAAAGCTCTTCCATGCTGCTCATTTCAAATTTTGAATGCATGAGGTCAGAAAACCTCTTGCATAATTTTGAATCTGTAGAACCAAATATAATATCATTTATATATATTTGTACTAACAAAATTGGTCCTTATGATGTCTAATGAAAAAAGTTTTATCTACAGTACCTCTTGTAAATTTATGCTCTAATAAGAAACTTGCTAGGGTCTCATACCACGCTCTTGGAGCTTGCTTTAGACCATAAAGAGCCTTATTTAATCTAAAAACATAAGAGAGAAAAGTTGGAGAAACAAAATCTGGAGGTTGTTCTACATAAACCTCTTCTTGTAGCACTCCATTTAAGAAGGCACTTTTCACATCCATTTGAAAAACTTTGAACTTTTTGAAAGCTGCATAGGCAAGGAAAATCCTTAAAGCTTCCAACCTTGCAACAGGTGCAAAGGTCTGATCATAGTCAATTCCTTCCTCTTGCCTATATCCTTGAGTAACAAGCCTAGCCTTGTTCCTCACAATAACTCCTTGGGCATCAAGCTTATTCCTGAAAACCCTTTTGGTTCCAATAACTTTATAGTTTTGGGGTCTTGGAACCAAATCCCAAACTCTACATCTCTCAAATTGATTTAGTTCCTTTGCATTGCAAGGATCCATTGGGGATCTTGCTCAGCATCATGAATGGTTAGAGGTTCAACCTGAGAGAGAAAATAGGAATGCATCAAGTATTGGTTAAGTTGATGCCTTGTCTGTACACATGCTGAAATGTCTCCAATTACTTGAGATCTGGGGTGATCCCTAAGTGTGACAAAATCAGTGGGTGGAGTTGGTTGTGCAATAGCATTTTGAATAAATTCCTCTTGTGGAATTGTATTTGCTGTTGGTTGAGTCTCATATTCTTCAGCTTCATCTTCTTCACTATCTTCAATGACCTATGGAGAGGGATGAGTGGGAACCTCTTGGGTGAGGTTTAGTCCATCCAATGTCTCACACAAGTGGGGTACCTGCAAGTTGCCACCGGTAGAAACTTCTTTCTCCTTGCAGTATATGTTAGTCTCATCAAATGACACATGAATAGACTCTTCAACTTTTAAGGTTGATTTATTAAATACCCTATAAGTCTTGCTTACTTGGGAGTATCCTAGAAAAACTCCCACTTCAGCCTTATCTTCAAACTTTCTAATGTATTTCTTGTTGTTATTGTGTATATAGCATGTACAACCAAATACTTTAAAATAGTTAATTTTAGGTTTCTTCCCTTTGAGCAATTAATAGGGAGTCCTATTCTTTAGTTTGTGAATTAAACTTCTATTCAGGACATAGTTTGTTGTGCTTACAACCTCTGCCCAAAAGGTTAGTGGCATGTATGCATCAGTAAGTAATGTACCTGCAGCTTCAATGAGTGTTCTCTTTTTCCTTTCAGCTACCCCATTTTGTTGGGGAGTTCTAGGAGCTGAGAAGCAATGCCTGATACCTTCCTTCTCACAGAACTCATGCATAAGAAGTGACTCAAACTCTATGCCATGATCACTTCTGATCAATGCAACATGAGTAGAGAACTCAATCTGTATGGTCCTGAGAAAATCTGTAAGAACCTTGAATGTATCCGACTTTGTTCTCAGAAAGAATACCTAACCGAACCTAGAGAATTCATCCACAATAACCAAGGTGTAGGATTTTCCTCCTAGGCTTTGTACTACAATGGGTCCAAAAAGATCCAAGTGTAGAAAGTACAAGATCCTAGGTGAATCACTCTTATTAATTGATTTGAAACTAGTTTTAGTTTGCATGCCTAATTGACAAGCCCTGCAGAGACCTTCCTTCTTGTAGGGAGCAGAGGGTAGACCTCTAAGAAGGCTGTGCTTCGATAACCTAGATATATTTTT
This sequence comes from Platanthera guangdongensis, assembly GCA_039583875.1. Classification (NCBI taxonomy): domain Eukaryota; kingdom Viridiplantae; phylum Streptophyta; class Magnoliopsida; order Asparagales; family Orchidaceae; genus Platanthera; species Platanthera guangdongensis. The sequence continues at coordinate 25,775,275 of CM077156.1, forward strand.
CAGATTTACATATCCTAGTCTTTTGTGTCATAAATCATTCTGATTACTAGTTAAATTAAGTAAGAAGATATAAGTTGTGGCAGAAGAAAAATTTACTAGATAAATATTGCCTTGTCTACTTCCAGTTAAAACAGTTTGGTTGTTTTTATCAATGATAGAGCAAGTAGAAGGTTTAAAGTATACCTGATAACCATCATCACATAATGGACTTATGGAGATGAGGTTATGCTTCAGTCCACTTACATATGTCACTTTTCTGAATGTGACAACTCCTATTTTTACTTCTCCAACTCCTTCTGACTGACCATATTCTGAGTCACCAAAGATAACCTTTGGCCCCAATTTGGACTTGTAGTTGAATAGGATGTCCTTGCCCCCAGTCATATGCTTGGAGCAACCACTGTCCAGGTACCAAGTTTCATTTACCCGTGGACATTTTTTCACCTGCAATATAAACAGTTAGTGATTTTTGACACATGTTACCTTGGGCCCTTTGTATGGCTGATAAGAGAAACTAGAAATAACAAAAAATTCTGGCTGGGATTTATATCCTAGGGGGTGGTATCTCCTAGGTGGAATGGTCCAGTCAGCTAGGGGATTGAATGATTTACTAGAAGTATTTAAGTTTCTATTAAAATTGTAGTTTGGTTAAGTCTTCCTGGGTTCGGCGAATTTATGTAAGTTCGTCGACCAGAGTTCGACGAATTGGGTTGAGATTGTCGATCTCTACCCAGAGAACAAACATGTTCATTCTCTGCACCCCACGTTCGTTGATCTCTGCTCGACGAACCATACAAAGTTCGTCGATCGTCGTTAGACGAATAATGATAATTATTGTTGGCGTTCAGAGTTCGTCGATCTGGGTTCGATGAACTGGCCCCTTTTCGTCGATCTGAGGTCGACGAAAATTGCTGAACTTTGTTTTTATTTTGTGTTTTCTGTCTTTCAATTTTGTCCTTAGTTTTAATTTGTTCTAGAATCTTATTTACCTTATTTACTTGATCAATATTCTTCTTTCCTTTCCCAGAAATAAAATTTATGGGTTGTGATAGATGGTTTTTCTGAATAATAGGTTGTTCACTAGATGATGCACCTAATCCTAACTTACTTCCATTGAATCTAGCATTTGATATGTTGGTGATTACTGCTAGTTGTTTGCTTCTTGCATTTAGTGATTCTTATAGCTATTTTGTCTTATTTAAATCATCTTTCAGAAGGGTGATTTGTTCACTAAACATATCTATTTCATTTTTCAATTTAGTATTCTCTAATACTAAGCTATCATAGTTAACTTGCTTATCTTTGAGAAGTTTGATTTCCTTCTCAGAGTTGGTTAAATCTAAACACATGATTTTAAAATGTGATTTAAAAGATTCTGAATTATAATCAAATAATGATAATACCTGATTAGCTTTTGATTCAGAAGCTTCCTCATTGTCTGAGTCTCCTTCTTCTGAGTTGCTTCTTGAGGCATCAATTGCCATGAAGCAGACCTCTTTTGCTCTTTCTTCTTCTTCATCTTCACTGGAGCTTGAAGATGTTGACTCCTCTTCAGTTTCACTCCAAGTCTCAGCTACAAACCCCTTTTCCTTCTTCTTTTGTTTGCTGGAAAAGGGTTTGTTGGTGAACTGTCTCCTGGAATCCTTTTCCTTTTCTCTTCTCTTCTCTTTCTTCTGATTCTCTGGACACTCAGAGAGGAAGTGCCCAGGCTTTCTGCATCCATAACACACCACTTCCTTTGTTGGTGTCTTATCATACTTTGGCCTGTCATCCTTTCTTGTTGACTTCCTCCTAAAGTCCTTTCTAGCCATCTTGAAGAACCTCTTTGCAAAGAGACTCATGAGCTCTTCATTTGATGTAGTGGATTCTGATTCTTTTGAGGCTTTGAATGCTTTGTTCTGATCTCTTCTGGCTGCAGGAGGTGTTCTTTGTTCAGCAGCCTCCCTTGTCTTTATTAACTGCTCATAAGATTTCAGTTTGCCCAATAGAGATTCAGTTGACATCTCATTCAGGCATATGGCCTCCTTGATGAGCCAAATTCTTGTGTCGCATGAGCTTAGGAAGCACATCAGAATTTTGTCATTCACTTCAGTGAGGGTGATGACCTTGTCCAGAGTTTTTAGCTCATTAATAATTAAGCTTTGTCTATTGTACATCTCTGAGACTGTTTCAGCTTCCTGTTTCTTAAAATTCTCATATTGGGATATGAGATTTGATCTCCTACCCTTCCTTTCATTAGCTGATCGATCAACCATTTGGTTTAGGGAGTCCCAAGTAGCTTTTGCTGATGTGCACTCAGCAACCTTCTGGAAAATATCATCAGACATTGTTTGTGCTAATATGTTCATGGCTTTTGCATCAACCATCTTGTCTTTTCTGTAAGCATCATTATAATCTGGAGGAGTACTACAGTCATATTTGTGGAAGTTCTTGGAGGAGCTGCAGGTGCTGGAGGTACTCCTGTTAAGATGGAAGCAAAGATATCTTCATCAATAGAATTCATATACAACTTGATTCTTGCCTTCCAGATTCCAAACTTTTGCAAGTTGCAAACTGGAGGTCTGGTGCTTGCATAATCTTTGTTCTGTGCCATGGCTATGGTTCTACTTTAAAATGTGAACAAAGTGATATGTAGATCTAACACAGGATCTTTGGTTCAAGGATTAACTTGTGCAACCAAAGGAACCTTGCTATGATACCAATTGAAAGTGAGGGTTAGATCTACAATACTCTAGAGGGGGGGGGGGGTGAATAGAGTATATTTAAAATTTGTTAGGTCCCACAACAAAAAGTGTTGTTACAGCTTTTGTTGTAAAATGAAAGGTGCAGTAATAGAAAACTGAAACACAGATAATATAAAACCTAATCACAGCCACACAGCAAGAAAAAAAAAAGATAGGAAACCAGACAACACAAGGGTGATGACGATCCCTTTTTGCGAGCGTCCCTAGAGTGATGACGATCACTCTTATGGTAGCTAGCAAAAAGAGGATCAGGAATCCATGAGCGCTCCTGTATGGTACGCAGAGATTGTTCCTGTCGAATGGATGGCGTCTGCGACTGATTTTGTGATGGGTCCTGCTCATTTTATGCCTGATTTCGAGAACAGTTTCGCCCTTCCGCAATTTTTGCCTGATGCTGCTATGCCATTTTTGTTAGAGTCGACTAATGATGTCGTATGTTTCGGTGATTCAGAGCTCGAGGTTGCACCAATGTGGGACGAGGACGTTATTCACTCCAATGGCGAGTGTGACACCTTGGAACATGATGACGCACCGAGGTGGGATGATGAGGAGATTCTTTCTGATGAGGAAGTTTTCACTTCCTTGTTAGATGAGTAAGTCCAAACCACCACCGAGGACCTCGATCTCTCGGATTCCCCATGTTATGACTCGCATGATACCGACGATGATCGATGCTTGGATCTTGCTGAGAGTGATACCGGGATCACTCTCCCATTTCTTGATTATTTTAGTTCTTCTTCTCTTTTATTACTTGATCCCCCTTATTTATCTGAGCCTGTGCAGGTTGAGTATCCACGAGTAAGCTGGGATGATGAATAGTCTGGTGTTCATGCAATTGTCATCGCTTCATAAACATCTGTGGTTGATGATGCCTTGCTAGGCAAGGATTTGTTTTGTGGTGAGAAGAGTGAGGACCAGTGCTCCTCCACTTTTTACTTCCTATTTCTTCTGCCTGCGAGGAGCATGTATGATTATTTAGGCAGAGGGGTAACTGTCTTATCGCTGTATCGGTACTGAAAGTGAGGTTTAGATCTACAATACTCTAGAGGGGGGGGGGGGGTGAATATAGTATATTTAAAATTTGTTAGGTCCCAAAACAAAAGTGCTGTTATAGCTTATGCTGTAAACTGAAAGGTGCAGTAATAGAAAACTGAAACACAGATAATATAAAACCTAATCACATCCACACAGCAAGAAACAAAAAGAAAAAGATAGGCAACCAGATAACACAAGAAATTTATAGTGGTTCCCCCTCAACTAGGTACATCCACTCTTCTACCACCCTTGGTAGGAATCCACTTAGATTTTTGATCAGGTGACTGACACCAATCGGTTTTGATCAGGTCCCCAAAAACCAACTCAAGTCTTTTGGTAAGGAGACTTGCAACCAGGAATCACTTTTGAAGGGAGATGACAACCCTTTGTACAGGAGGGGGTGAGAGAGTGATTTTGTCTTCTCTGTCAACAATCAGAGAGAAGAATTATGTGGAATGATGTTAGCAAACAGCTCCCCCTGAGGTGTAGAATGATTCCGGGAAGATCTGGAGCTTTGCTGCAGGGTGATAGGTCTTCAATCAGCGTTCTGGACAAGCAGTGATGCAGGATCTTCTTGATTGATTTGATATCTGTTGTCCTTGGAAATCCTGGAGAGAATGTTGAAGAAGAAGACTCTTGATATAGTATAATTGTTCTTCTTCTTCTAGATTGAGGATCAATGCCTGTCACTGTGAGCTTCAGTATGATTTTCTTGTGTGAGGCTTTTCTGCTACTGTATTGATTCTTCCAGTCAGTCTGTATCAGTGTATTTCTTTTTTTTGACTGAGTATTTTCTTGTTCTCGTGTTCTTACTTACTCTTGATTTTTGATCTTGTTTTCTTCTACATCTCTTCAGAAATTTGAATCCTCTGTAATTAATGCTGATGCCTTGAGAATAATCGGTATTAAAGTATTTCCTCAACTGTCCCGTGGAAAATCAGCAAGTAATATTCCTAAAGAAGATTATAATTAATGCTTCCTCTAACGGATACATTCAGAGAATGTTTGAGTCATTAATCTCTCAGGAATTATTGTATTTGAGTGAGGATTGAGTGCCGGAAATAGCTAAGTCTGGAATCGTCGAACGAATAACAGAATTCGTCGAGCTGAGTTACTAGTTTGTCGAACTGAGATTTTGTATTCGTTGACCAGACAGCTTCTGTTCGTCGAGCTGAGTTCCAAGTTCGTCGATCTGATAACAGAACTTGCATGGTTCAGAACCTTTGCCTTTTCTGTCTGAAGTTCGTCGAGCTGACAATTGCATTCGTTGACTGGAGTTTAGCAACAATTCTGGACTTAGTCAAATATTCTGTGTTGACTGATATTCTGTGTGTCGACATGAAACTTCTGGTGTCGATACAGGTGTGTGTCGACTGATAAATCTTGGTGTCGACACAAATCTTCTGGTGTCGACATAAGTTTTCTGGTGTCGACATAAGTTGGTGTCGACACATGACCTAAGTGTCGACATAAATCTTCTGGTTCCAGAATTCGTTGAGTAGAGTACTGAGTTCGTCGACCAGAGAAGTTGACTTCGTCGACCCGGAGATGTTGAGGTCCAAATTCGTCGAGCTTAGAATCTTGTTCGTCGACCAATGCCTGAAGTTGGACTTAGAATAATCTGGAAATGTCCTGACTTTAGTTTGTTGAAGTATCCCAGTTTTCGTCGAATAGAGAATGAAAATCGTTGAGCTCAGCTCAGAGAAATATCTCCAAATCATCGAGCTGAGAACGCCTTTCGTCGACCTGAGTTTGACGAACGTCGAACTCATTTTACTTAGTCTTGAAATCTTCTAAGTCTTGAGTCTTCTGATGGTCTTGTTGATAGCTGGTCCATCTGATGTTGACTCTAAGGACTTGGCCTAGACTCTAGGACACAAATTTAACCCTGGCTATACATATTAGGTCACATCCTAAGTTAGTGAACCTAGCCCAAATCAACTAGGGATCCAACAGGTACTCATTACCGCAGCGGATAATGAAATAGTTACATGTGCACTTTTTTTTCATAGGCCCATTAGCTAGAACCTTTCCTTTATCATATAAGTCATACTGGGATGACCCTAACCCCAGTACTTATCTTATATTTTCTGCATTTTTATTTTTCAAGTCTAACTTAGTTTAATATTTCTTGGTATTTTGTATATTTTTCTTTTGTTTTTGCGGAGCTCACCCGTGCAAGTATTTATGGAAAACCGTATTGACGGGGTTGTGTTTCTTCGTATGGTTGAGCTGCTTCTGTTTTTCACACGTCTTTTGGTATGCTCACTGGCTGAGTATTGGGTAACCTCTTCCCTTGTTTCTATTTGATTTAAATTTCGATACCATATATTGTCTAACATAGTTTAAGTCTGGGGAGAGTTAGTATGTGTTACCTTTTGCACGCGCATATTTTATGTGCATACTAGAAGCTTTTATTATTTTATTTTAGTTTGATTAGCTCATCGCATTGCACATCACTGCACCCACATGAGAGCGTGCTAAGTTGTTAGCGTGCTGCATTTTAAACACATTTCTTTTGTATGATTTTGGAAAATTTTTGTGCTTGCACAGGATTGTGAGACGGAGTAAAATGTTGACCTTGCTGTGCTCCTAGTCAAGTGCTCTCGTCTCGTGTAGAAATTTGAGTAGATTTAATTTTTCTGTATGCTTATATTTTATATTTTTCTAATTGCGTAAATACTTTTTATTCTACTCAAAAATTGGTGAATCCGGTATGAATCCTACGGTAGCTTAGGGATATGTGTAGACAGCCGTTAGTTTCGTTTTGCTCGAGTCGGAAGGAAGGATAGTCTTTCTCATTGGCTAAGAACTTGCCCCAAGCTATTCTTGAAGCATGGGTATAGGTTAGTCTTGCATGAGCATGATGTAGGCCATCATTTTGGCCCGGTTGAGCTTTGTACCATTCCTAACGTCTTTCCCTCACAAGCCCCGTTGTGCCTACCCTTCTTTTGATTCAGCTCCACAATTGTTTCACCAAAGCCTTAAAGCTGAGCCTACTCGCACACCCAAGTCTATTTTAGTGTTTTATATTTTTCATGTTGGGGTGTTGATGTGGTGTTATTACATGTGAATATGTGGATGTGCTCCAAAGCTTATATTTGCTAAAATTGGAATATAAAAAGATGATTTGAGAAAGAAAATGAAAAGTAAAAAAAAAGTGAAAAGAAAAGGTATAATTGAAAATCCTATTTGAGATGTGATTATTTTTTAGAGTAGGCGGAGCACGCACGCATATGTTAAAAGTTAAGTCTGGGGGTGTGGTGTACCCGTGTGTATTTTGCTTAGCAGAGGTATTCCTTTTATGATAGCTCATTTGGGTTAGGTGCGTAGCTGTCCTGTTTATCTTTGTTTGCCTCACCGTAACTAAGCCCCACCTCTTCACCTAAAGTCCTACTGATTCATGTGTGAACCAAACCAGTACCGTGGAGTGAGTGCAAACGGGCAATCATATGGTCACCGACATTGGTGGATTCCTTTGGAGGTTATCCCGAGACCAGATCTTTGGCAATGCTCGCCTAACGATTTGTCTACTTTCTCCCTACGCGTGACCGAAAGATTCACCGTGATTCCATTTTTGAGTAATAATAAAATTTTTATACGTATTGTGAAAAGTGTAAATTATTTTGCATACTTAGAAATTTCCTCTATTTATATTTTTATGCGTACGAGCATGCGACGTCGCATGCTACTCCATATCACAATTTCTTTGTTAGCTAAATCATTTTTCTTATCTGCATAGATTTTGTTTGCTCGGGACACGCAAATATGTAAGTCTGGGGGTGTGATAAGTCAGATTTATATAGTGTTTTTTGGACTCATCTGGGCTAGTTTTCACGCAATTGCACTTCACTTTTAGTATGTAATCATTGTTATTTCATTTATATAGTTTTTCATGCTAAGTGCATTGTTTTGGCCCTTGTGGTGTACAATTACGCATGCTATTGTTGGGGGTAAGCACGTGGTGCTCCCCATAGCCCTTTCCGGCTATTTTCATTGCATATCTGTGATGTTGGAGGGATCTCTTTAGTTTTTTTGTTTGTTTGCAGGTGGTGCTGAAAGTGAGGGTTAGACCTGAAATACTCTGGGGGGGGGGGGGGGTGAATAGAGTATCTTGAAACTTTAAAGCTTTTTGCTAATTAATAAAAACTACAGAGTTGGGATGCTATTTGATAGCAAAATTTGCCTGTAAGTAAAAATCAGTCCTAAGATAAATTAATTTATCACAGGCACAACAGAGATTAAATTAAATTAAATGACACAAGCACAACAAACCTAACTAGCATAGGCACATCAAGAACAAAAGAAAGTGGGCAAGCAGAAAACATAAGAATTTTATAGTGGTTCCCCAACCTGGGTACATTCACTCTTCTACCACCATGGTAGAAATCCACTAACAGGTTTTGATCAGGTGACTGCCACCAATGAGCTTTTGATCAGGTGATCAAAAACCAGCCCAAGTCTTTTGATTAGGTGACTTGCAAGCATGGAATAAATTTTGAAGGGAGTTAAAGAACCCTTTGTACATTGAGGGGATGAGAGAGTGATGCTGTCTTCTCTTTCTCAAATACAACTGAGAAGAATTAGTGGATCTTTAATGTTAACAAAGCTCCCCCTGAGTTATAGAGTTGTTCAGGAAGATAGAGCTTTGCTTCAGGGTGAGTAGGTCTTCAATCTTTTGCTTTGACCAGAAGAGTTCCAGGAACTTCTTCACTGATATAGTTTTGTTGTCCTTGAAGAATCATGGAGTGAAGAATGAAGAATACTCTTGATTTGAATGTGTGTTCTTCTTCTTCTTTTTGTATCTTGTGTTATTTCTCTGGTCTGGGATTCTTGTTACTTTTCTCTGTTACTGTATGATTGCATGCTGTGTCATACTCTATCTTACTGTCTATGGAGAAGGAAGAAGAAAATCCCTTTTATATTTTCTATGGAATTTTCCTTTTCAATTTTGAAATCCTTCCTGCATTGATTGCTGACGGCCATGAGAATGTCTGTATTAAATGATTTCCCAACTGTCTCATTGAAAAGCGGCAGGTAATAATTCTGATGAAGACCATAATCAATGCTGCTTCTAACAGTAATATTTTGAGAATATTAAGCATTGATTATTCATGAATTACTGCTATAAAATAAGGACAGAAGAAAGGAAAAGTCCATGTCTGGAACTGCACAGAAATCATCGAGCAAAGAACAGAATTCATCGACATTGGTCCAGAGTTCATCGAACTGAGAAGTCATGTTCTTCGGCCAGATAATTTTTGTTCGTCGAGCTGATATCCATGATCATTGACCTGAGAACTGCAAACTGCCTTCATGTTAAGATTTTCCAAATCTGTGCACTAAGATTGTCGAGCTAATAATCTAAGTTCGTCGACTGGAGTGCAGTGAAGTGTTTCTGGACTTAGAATATTGAGATGTTTCTGGACTAGAATGTTTAAGTAGAGCATCCAGAAATCATCCACCTGAGAACTAAGTTCGTCGAGCTGATATTTTAACTTTGTCGATTGGAGTTCAGAGAAAGGAATTCTTGACTTGGAATGTTGAAGTATAGTATCCGGAAATCGTCGACCTGAGATCCAAGATCATCGAGCTCAGCTCAGAGAATTGTCTCTGAGTTTGTCGAGCTGAGCATGACTTTAGTCGAGCTGAGTTTGACGAACATCGAACTCATGTTCATGAGCCTTTGAAATTTCTCTAAGTCTTGAGTATTCTGCAGTCTGTTGATGGCTGGTCCAAGCAAGGTTGACTCTAAGGACATGGACTAGACTCTAGGACACAGACATGACCCTTACTATACAAGATGTGTCAATCATCCTAGTTTAGTGAACCTAGCCCAAATCCAACTAGGGATCCAACAATCTCCCCCTATTTGAGTGAGGTCACTAAATACAGACACACAATATTTTCAAAGCAAGAAAAAATATTTCTTGCAGGAAATTTCAAAATATGCAGCAGATATATATGTACAGAGAGCTTTATATCAAAACATAGATAAGCAGTTTTAGGACAACAAAAAAACTAAAACACTTCAAAATTTATTTCTTCTTCTTTTGCTCCTTGTGCTTCTCCTCTTTAGCTTTTTCACCAGGCTGAGTAAACTTGATTTCCCTATTTGGATTGGCTGCTTATGTCTTTGTCATCGTCATATTAGCAGCTCCAATAATATTAAGGGAAGTAGCTCTTGGCACCACCGCTTCTGTATGTAACTTCATATAATTATCAACATTAAAAAATTTATTAGCTTTAGCAAACATGTTAAGTTCTTCCTTCCTATATTTGGACATGATTGAGTATTGAGAGGGATCTTTCCATTCAGCTTTGGCTTTGTTTATCAAAGATAGGCCAACCAATTCTTTGAACCTGTCCATCCTTGCAGTTGTAGCTATTTTTGGGTCCTCAAAAGGTACAGGAGGAGATGCAGGTATCTTTGGGCTTTTAGCCTTCTGATGCTCAATAATTTGTTGTTGTTGATGTTGATGCAACTTGCCTGAAGAATAGTGCCTGTGCTGGCTACTTTCAGAAGAGGAAGACCTACCCGGATGTCTCTAATATGTTTAATATTGGGTAGTCCTTTGAGATGAAGAACCTGAAGTACCAGTAGTAAGTGGAGGAGGAGGAGGAGGAGGAGGGTCTTTTTTGAATCTCTGAGGAGGAGGTGAGTATTTCCTGCTCTTCTTTCTAACTTTCTGTTGGTTCTTGGATAGCCACATCCATGCTGGCATGCCCTTGTATGGTGTAAGTTTCTGAAGAATATAATAGGGGATATCATTTGTTGGATTGGGTTTTGGAGCAGGAGGTGGGGGAGCTTTCCTCTTCTTTGTGATTTTCTTTTTGCCTTGGGCTCATCATCAGAATCTTCTTCCTCATCTTCATCATCAGAAGATCCTTGAGGAGAATCATATAAAGAATCAATGGCTTTTAGTACATTTTTATCAAAAGGTTGTTCAGCCTGAGGAGGAGCTGGAGAAAGAACTCGAGGAGCTCGAGCTGGAGAACTGAGTACATCAGTGATTTCAGTAACTGATTTATTCTCTACTTCTATATCAACCTTGATCAATGCATCAAAATCAGGCATTGGAGAGTAATCCATAATAAATGTTGGAGGAGAAATGGCTCTGGGAGGGGATGTAACAATGAGGGAATCAGCTCTGGGTGGAGATGGAATGATAGGAGCCTCTGGAATAGCAAAACTGGCCGTGAGTTTCTTGGCAACTTTGGGGCTTATTGGGGAGGTGTAGGGGACTATAGCCAAAGATGGCTTTATGATGTACTCTGGAAGTTCATTCAAAAAAACTGTATCAAAAATGTTCAACAAATTAAAAAGGTCTACTATGGGATTTATAATGTAATCACCAACAGATTTTATTTCCTCTGTGACTTGCTCATCTAAGTCCATATCAGAGTCAATGAAATTAATTAAATAAAATAAATCATCAGCTTCTACTTCTGCTGCTGCTTCTACTGCTTCTTCTGCTGCTGCATCTGCTGCTGCTGTATCAGCTACTGCTGCTGCTGCTACTACTGCTACTGTATCAGCTACTGCTACTGCTGCTGCTACTACTACTACTACTGCTACTTCTTCACTGAGAATCTCCCCCTGGCTGGTTTCAGTGGGTGCTGGAGCCAGGCCCCTAACTGAAGAAAGAGGAGCAAAGACAACAGAGATTTTATCAGCAAGAGAAGAGATGGAGGAAGCAAGAGGTGAAATAGCCTCTGCTATAAGGGTTTTGAGTAGGGGAGTGAGAAGTGCTATAAGAGGTAGAATGATGGAGGGGTCCAGTGGAAGGAATTCAGAAGATGTCTCAGTGGGGACAAAAGGAGGGATGGAAGATGATGGTGGAGGAGGAGGTAAAGAATCTTGCTTTTGTTTATCTGGAGAAGAAGGAGTATGAAGGGGGGATGAGAGCAGATTGAATAATGGTAGGGAGGACAAATTGTAGAGGGGAATGTTAGCTAAATGTGGTGGTAGAAGAGATGAATGTGGTGATGGAATTGGTATACCATGTTGGAGTGGAATTGGTGTACCATGTTGGGAGCAAGGTGAGGTATGAAAGTGAATATGAGTTGGGGATGTATGTATTGGGGATGATGGAGGTGTGGAAGTATGGACTGTGGTGTGAACTGAAGGTAAGGGGAGTTGGTGTAGCATCTAAGGATGGGAGAGGAGTTGGTGTACCATCTGAGGATGGCTTTGAATGGCTGGAGGTGGTGTAGGAGAAGATGGAGCTTCTTCAGCAGGGTGGGGGAGTGGCCAAACCAGCCCTTGTACTCTCAGAAGGCCTAGAGGAAGAGGAAGAAGCCTTGGAGGGCTTGGTGATGTTCCTCTCCCACCTGCCAAAGAGGGCACAAGTGAGCCTCTTGAAGGCATTAATGAATATGGTTGGGGTGACCAGAGATTCAACTGCCTTTTCCTTAAGGAAGAATCATAGAATCCTTCCGAAGCAAACCTCCTTTTTGATGTTCTTTTTCTTAATCAGTTCAAACATAATCTGAGCCCAATTCACTGGCTTCTTATTCATCACTGCACACATCACCAGGAATTGATGCCTGGTGATGTAGTCATGGGCTGTGTGCTTACCCAGCAATACCTTGCCGACAACATCTGCGAGAAACTTATACTCAGCAGATTGATGTTTCTTCAATAGTTTATTGGGTGTTGCTCCAGAATAACCCATTTTATTCAACATTTCATTAAATTCCTCATTATCAATCTCTAACTCTGCTTCACCAATAGTTAATCCAAAAATCTCAGTTAAAACTGCGATGGTAAGAGATACTGCATTACCTGATATTGTTCTGATCATAGTGTCTTCATCTGTGGTGGCGGAGGTATATACCCATTCCCTGATATCAACGCTAGCTAACTTGATTCTGCTGGACATCAGATGCTTCAACTGCTGATATTCAAGCAATTTCAGAATGTCCAGGAAGATTTGATCAGAGTATTGAAATGATTCAAAGTCTATATCAAATCCAGTATCGAACTTCATGGCTGCAAGACTGCCAACGGGGATTGCCATGAGTGTGCCTGCAAAAGAGAAACAGAGATCAAGTGCTATGGAACTAAAAGAGCCGAACGGAGGTCGAAGAAAAGCTAGATATAAGATTTTTCAGAAAATAAATCGACAAACTCTGTTCCATGAAAAATAAAAGAATTCTTCGATCTGAGGTCGACGAAATATTTTGTAGTTATATAATTCGTCGAGCTTATTCTAAAGATTTGAAAACATTTTGTCGAGCTCTGTTCGACGAAATTTTTCTGAAGCAGATTCGTCGATCTCCGTTTGACGAAAATAACTTCACTCACTAAGAGTTCGTCGATCTCTATTCGACGAATTTCTCTAGAACATTTCGCTGTTTGTCGATCCAATTCGACGAACTTTGAAAAATTCGTCGAGCACAGACAGAAATTACATTAAAACTTCTCCATTTATCATTCCAAGCTGATTTATAAAGAACAAGTGATTTCTATCATCTAGGGGATTGGTGAAAATATCCGCTCATTGTAAATCAGTGTAGATTTAGACAAGTTTAATTTTGTTTTTGTTTACACACTCTCTAATGAAATGATGCCTAATGTCTATATGTTTAGTCTTACTGTGATGGACTAGATATTGTGTTATGGATATAACACTTGTGTTATCACATAAGAGAGTTGAATTATTTAAGTAGAACCAATAGTCCAGGAGTTGGTTTTGAATCCCCAGCATCTGGGAATAGCAACTGCCAGCTGCAATATTTTCCGCTTCAGCAGTTGATGTTGACACAGATGACTGTTTCTTACAGAACCAAGACACTAATCTCATACCAAGGAAATGACAAGTTCCTGAGGTACTTTTTCTGCCTACCCTGCATCCAGTAAAGTCAGCATCTGAGTATCCAATTAACTCAAATTCTGACTCAGTAGGATACCAGAGTCCTAGACTAGGACAACTCTTTTTATATCTCAAAATTCTTTTTAGAAAAACTAGATGAGATTCTTTAGGGTTCACTTGAAACCTAGCACAAAGACATGTGGCAAACATGTCTGTCAGGTCTATTTGCTGTAAGGTATAGTAGGGACCCAACAATGCCCCTATATAATTTTTGATCAATAGGTTTCCCATGTACATCAGAATCTATTACATCATTAGTGTTCATGGGTGTTTTCTTTGGTGAGGCATCAGCCATCCCAAACTTATTAATAAGCTCTTTAGCATATTTGGCCTGGGATATGAAGATGCCATCCGTTAGCTGCTTCACTTGGAGACCAAGGAAGTAGGAGAGCTCACCAATGCTACTCATTTCAAACTTTGAATACATGAGGTCAGAGAACATCTTGCATAGTTTAGAATCTATATAAATTTGTACTAACAAAGTTTGATCCTTATGGTGCCTAGTGAATAATGTTTTATCTACAATGCCTCTAGTAAATTTATGCTCAATCAGGAAGCTAGCTACGGTCTCATACCATGCTCTTGGAGCTTGCTTTAAACCATAAAGAGCTTTATGCAATCTAAAGACATATGAAGGATGGGTTGGAGAGATAAAACCTGGAGGTTGTTCAACATAAACCTCTTATTTTGTACTCCATTCAGGAAGGCACTCTTGAAATCCATCTAATAGACTTTGAACTTCTTGTATGCAACATAAGCAAGGAAGATTCTAATTGCTTCTAACCTTGCAACTAGTTCAAAAGTTTGGTCATAGTCTATTCCTTCTTCTTGCCTATAACCTTGAGCAACAAGCCTAGCCTTGTTTCTCACAATTACACCTTAGGCATCTAGCTTGTTTCATATACCAATTTAGTTACAATGACTGGGTAGTCTTTGGGTCTTGGAACTAAATCCCAAACTCTATATCTCTCAAATTGATTGAGTTCCTCTTGCATTACAATGATCCAGTGGGGATCTTGCTCAACATCTTTTATGGATTGAGGCTCAACTTGAGAGAGGAAACATGCATGCATGACATCTTGGTTGAGTTGATTCCTTGTCTATACACCTACTGACATGTCTCCAATCACTTGAGATCTAGGGTGATCCCTTAATGTGACAAGGTCAGTGGGTGGAGTTTGTTCAGCAACAACATTTGGAATTAATTCCTCTTGTGGAATTATGTCTGCTGTTGAATGAAGTTCAACAACTTCTGTGCATTATTCTTCACTGTCTTGATCAACTTGTGGAGGAGAGGGTGATATAACCTCTTGTGGAATGTTTAATTTATCCAATTTCTCACACAAGTGAGGTACCTACAATGTGCTATTGTTAGAAATTTCTTTCTCCTTATAAGACATGTTAGCTTCATCAAAAGTCACATGTATTGATTCTTCAATTTTTAAAGAAGATTTGTTAAACACCCTATAAGCTTTGTTTACTTGGGAATATCCTAGAAAACTTCCCTCTTCAGCCTTAGCTTCAAACTTTATAATATATTTCTTGTTATTATTATGTACATAACGTATGCAGCCAAATACTTTAAAATAGGTGATTTTAGGTTTCTTACCTTTAAGCAATTCATAGGGAGTCCTATTCTTAAGTTTATGTATTAAAATTCTGTTTAGTACATAGTTTGTTGTGCTTACAACCTCTACCCAAAAGGATAGGGGCATGAAAGCATATACATGTAATGTGTGTGCAGCTTCAATTAAGGTTCTATTCTTCCTTTTAGCTACCCCATTTTGTTAAGGAGTTCTAGGAGCTGAGAAGCAATGCCTGATACCTTCCTTCTCACAGAACTCATGCATAAGAAGAGACTCAAACTCTATACCATGATAACTTCAGATCATTGCAACATGAGTAGAGTACTCAATCTATATGGCCCTGAGAAAATCTGTAAGAACTTTGAATGTATCTGACTTAGATCTCAAAAAGAACACCCAAGTGAATCTTGAGAAGTCATCTATAATAACTAGAGTATAGGATTTCCCTCCTAGGCTTTGTATAGCAATAGGTCCAAAAAGGACCATGTGTAGGAAGTACAGGATCCTAGGTGAATCACTCTTATTAACTGATTTAAAACTAGATTTAGTTTGCTTGCCTAGTTGACAAGCCCTGCAGAGGTCTTCATTCTTGTAGGGACCAGAAGGTAAACCTCTCACAAGGCTGTCTTTAGATAGCCTAGCAATGTTTTTCATATTAATAAGTCCTACTCTTTTATGCCAAAGATTATTTTGACTGCTAACAATATTAAGTAGACAGATATCTCAAGGTACAGAATGAAAATCTACTATGTATATGTTACCTTGTCTATTTCCAATTAAAATAATTTGTTTTTCTTTATTAGAAATAGTACAAGATGTTGAGTTAAAGTGTACCTGATAACCTTAATCACATAATTGGCTTATAGAGATGACGTTATGCTTGAGTACACTTACATATGTCACCTTTTTGAAGGTGACAGGTCCAATCTTTACTTCTCCAAAGCCTTCAGACTGGCCACACTTTGAATCACCAAAGATCACCTTTGATCCTAGCTTGGACTTGTAGTTAATTAAGTTGTCCTTGCTGCCAGTCATGTGCTTGGAGCATCCACTGTCCAGACATCATTTTTGATTAATAGCTGGACACCTCTTTTCCTCCAATGAAAACAATTAGTTGTTCTTGACCTAGGTTACCTTGGGTCCTTTATATTATTTATAAGAGAAGCTTGATATTATTGAAAATTCAGGTTGAGATTTATACCCTAAGGGGTGATATCTTCTAGGAGGAATTATCTAATCAGCAAGTGGATTAAATGGTTTCCTAGTTTGATTAGAGTTGCTGCTATAATTATGATTTTCAATAAGTCTATCTGGGTTTGACAAAATATTATAAGTTCGTCGACCAGAGTTCGACGAAATGGCATGAGATCGTCGATCTCCGCTCTGAGAATGAACATATTCATTTTCTGTGCCCCAAGTTTCTCGATCTCTGCTCGACGAACCATACACAGTTTGTCGGTCGTAGTAAGACGAATTATTATAGCTAATGTTGGAGTTCATAGACCGTCGATTGGAGTTCAATGAACTAGCCACATTTTATCAACCTGAGTTCGACGAAATCTGCTGAACCATGTTTTTTTAAAGGTTTTTTGGTTTCTGTTATTGTGATTTTTAACGTTAGGTAATTCTTCTGTGATTTGTTTGTTGTTCATTACCTCTTTACCCTTAGCTGAAACAAATCTAATGGGGGTTGATAATAAGTTTTTCTTGAGTATGGGGGGTAAACTTGATGATGCACCCAAGCCCAGTTTACCATTTAGTTTGACATTGACTGTGCTTGTGATGTCCATCAGCTTAAGTATTCTTCCATTGAGAGATTTCTCAAGTTGTTTGGCCTCACAAAGCTCTGTTTTTAAAGAATTAATTTATTCATTAGCTAGAGTTAGTTATTCTTTTAACTTAGTGTTTTCAAAATCAGATTTTCTTGATTAAATAATTTTTCCCTAAGTGTTTTGATTTACTTTTCAGAGTTTATTAAAACAATGCACATAGTTTTAAATTCAATTTTGAAATTTTCAGAATTATAGTCAAAAGATGAAAGTTCCTGATCAGCTTCTGATTCAGAAGCTCCTTCATTGTTAGATGCATCTTCATCATCTGATTGACTTCTGGAGGCATTGATCACCATGAGGCAGACTTCCTTGGCCATTGCCTCTTCTTACTCTTCACTAGAACTGGAAGATGTGGATTCATCTTCAGTGTCACTCCAGTTTTCAGCTACAAAGCCCGTCTCCTTCTTTTTGTATTTGCTGCAGGAAGTCCTGCTACTTTGTTGTCTTCTCGAGTCCTTCTCTTTTCTTCTTTCTTTCTTTTGATTCTCTGGACACTCTGAGATAAAGTGTCCAGGTTTCCTGTAGCAAAAGCATACTACTTCTGTTGAGCTGCTTTAAGAAGTCCTAGGTTAGAAGGCAGAACGGGCAAGGTCTTGCACATAAGCCATGCCTCGTCCTCTAGGGGCTTCGTCGCTATGCGAATCAGCTATCCTGAACCATGAATCCAAGGTCCCCAGGGAAGGAATCCCACTCAGAGGAAGGGCAACTGTAACGAAAACAAAGCTATGAATGGTCCTTGAGAAAGCTCAGAAGTAAAAGTAGGAGTTTGGTCATATTTGGCTTATCAACCTGCCTGGATGATTTTCTTCTGAAGTCTTTCCTTGCCACTTTGTAAAATCTTTTGGCAAAGAGACTCATTAGCTATTCATTTATTATTGAAGCTTCAGTTTCTTCAGCAACCTTGAATGCTAAGTTGTGCTCCTTTCTTGCTGGTGGAGGAGTTCTTTGTTCAGTTGCTTCTCTGAACTTTATTAGCTGCTCATAAGACTTGAGCTTTCGCAATAGAGATTCTGTGGAAATCTCATTTAAGCTCCTGGCCTCACTGATTGGACAGATCCTTGAATCCGATGAGCTTGGGAAGCACATGAGGATTTTATCATTTACTTCAGTAAGGGTGATGTCCTTATCCAAAGTCTTCAGCTCATTGATGATTGAGCTCAGTCTTTTGTACATGTCAGCAATAGATTCTGACTTATCGTTCTTGATGTTCTCATATTGGGATATGAGATTTGATCTTCTGTCTTTCCTTTCATCAGCAGAGCCAACCACCATTTGGTTGAGAGAGTCCTAAATGGCCTTAGCTGAAGTGCATTCAGCCACTTTCTGGAAAATGTCATCAAACATTGTTTGGGCTAGAATGTTCATGACTTTAGCATCAATAACTTTTGCTTTCTTCTGAGCATCAGTCCACTCAGATGGTGGAACTGCTTGAGTTCTTGAGGTTGCTGTAGATGTAGATGGTTTAGGAGGACCTGTCAAGATAGAATTGTAGATGTCCTCATCAATAGAATTCATAAAAAGTTTTATTCTTGCCTTCCAGATGGAAACTTATTTAAGTTGCACACTTGAGGTCTGGTGCTTGCATAATCTTTGTTCTGTGTCATGCTGTGAATATAATCCTTAATAGAAATAAATGATCAGATCTAACAAAGGATCTTTTGGTTCAAGGGTTAGCTTGTACAACCAAAGGACCCTCCTCTGAAAACAATTGAAAGTGAGGGTAAGACGTGAAATTCTCTAGCGGGGGGGGGGGGGGGGGAATAGAGTATCTTGAAACTTTAAAGTTTTTTGCTAATTAATAAAAACTACAGAGTTGGGAAGCTATTTGATACCAAAATTTGGCTGTAAGTAAAAAGCAGTCCTAAGATAAATTAATCTACCACAAGCATAGCAGAGATTAAATTAAATTAAATGACACAGGCACATAAAACCTAACTAGCACAGGCACAGCAAGAACAAAATAAAGAGGGCAACCAGACAACACAAGAATTTTATAGTGATTCCCCAACTTGGGTACATCCACTCTTCTACCACCCTGATAGGAATCCACTAATAGGTTTTGATCAGGTGACTGCCACCAATGAGCATTTGATCAGGTGCTCTAAAACCAACTCAAGTGTTTTGATCAGGTGACTTGCAACCAGGGAATAACTTTTGAAGGGAGTTAAAGAAAACTTTGTACAGTGAGGGGATGAGAGAGTTATGCTGTCTTCTCTTTCTCAAATACAACTGAGAAGACTTAGTGGATCTTTGATGTTAACAAAGCTCCCCCTGAGTTTTAGATTTGTTCAGGAAGATAAAGCTTTGCTTTAGGTTGAGTAGGTCTTCAATCTTTTGCTTTGACCAAAAGAGCTCCCGGAACTTCTTAACTGATAAAGTTTTGTTGTCCTTGAAGAATCCTGGAGTGAAGAATGAAGAAGACTCTTGATTTGAATGTGCGTTCTTCTTCTTCTTCTATATCTTGTGTTATTTCTCTGCTCTGGGATTCTTGTTACTTTTATCTGTTACTGTATGATTACTTGCTGTGTCGTGCTCTATCTTACAGTCTATGGAGAATGAAGAAGAAAATCCCTTTTATATTTTCTATGGAATTTGCCTTTTCAATTTTGAAATCCTTCCTGCATTGGTTGCTGACGGCCTTGAGAATGTCTGCATTAAATGATTTCCCCAATTGTCCCATTGAAAGGCAGCAAGTAATAATCCTGATGAAGACCATAATCAATGCTGCTTCTAACAGTAATATTCAGAGAAGATTAAGCATTGATTATTCAGAAATTACTGCAATAAAATAAGGATAGAAGAAAGGAAAAGTCCATGTCTGGAACCACACAAAAATTGTGGAGCAAAGAACAGAATTCGTCGACTTGGGTCCATAGTTCATCGAGCTGAGAAGTCATGTTCGTCAACCAGATAATTGTTGTTCGTCGAGCTGAGATCCAAGATCATCGACCTGAGAACTGCTAACTGCCTTCATGTTAAGATTTACCAAATCTGTGCACTAAGATCGTTGAGCTGATAATCTAAGTTCGTGGACTGGATTTCAGTGAAGTCTTTCTGGACTTAGAATATTTAGATGTTTCTGGACTAGAATGTTCAAGTAGAGTATCCAGAAATTGTCGATCTGAGAACTAAGTTCATCGAGCTGATATTCTAACTTCATCGACTGGAGTTCAGAGAAAGGAATTCTGGACTTGGAATGTTGAAGTATAGTATACGGAAATCGTCCTCCTGAGATCCAAGATCGTCGAGCTCAGCTCAGAGAATTGTCTCTGAGTTCATCGAGCTGAGCACGACTTTCGTCGAGCTGAGCACGACTTTCGTCGAGCTGAGTTCGATGAACGTCGAACTCATTTTCCTGAGCCTTTGAAATTTCTCTAAGTATTAAGTCTTCTGCAGTCTATTGATGGCTGGTCCAAGCAAGGTTGACTTTAAGGACATGGCCTAGACTCTAGGACACAGACATGACCCTGACTATACAAGATGGGTCAGTCATCCTAGTTTAGTGAACCTAGCCCAAATCCAACTAGGGATCCATCAGGTGCGTTTTCCATAAGGCAGGAATTTTGTCTTAAGGAAAATGCACGGTCGTGCATTTCTTTCACGCACGGTTTGCATGAAAGCGTGCATTATCGTCAGCAGGAAGAACGTCGAGCTCAGCTCGACGAATTTCCTCTCGCACAGTTGACGCACAGTTTCTTCGAAACCGTGCGCGAAGGAAACACACGGTTTTTCTATAACTTTCTTGCATTTCTAGATTTTTTGCTTTCTGTCGCTACCCATGCGATTTCCTTCACGCAAGGGCGGAATCGCCCGTGCGCGAAGGAAAATGCATGGGTCAACTCTTCTTCTTCCCCAATCATTATCTACGCGCGAATATCGCATGGTTCATGCACGGTCGTGCGACAGACCGTGCGTGACCAATTTTCTGATCTTTTTCTTTTTAAGCGCAGATTTTCTATGTTTCAAAAGAGTCTTCTAGGACGCCAACTCCTTCGCATTTTTAGGGAGAAATCCGCCATTCAACCAAGGGGAGAAGTTCTGCGCAAGCATTCAACGCCAAATCCAAGCCAGAGCTTCCTCTCTGCCTTCTCCTTCATCTTTCGAGCTCCATTTCAAGTTTGATGCCATAGCCAACAAGCAAAGGGAAGCTTGCAACCTTCTTCCGCATTGTAACATGAACAAGACGGGTCCATTGGGAGTTACTGACAGCCTCCTCTACCCTGGACGTAGTTGAGGACCGAGCTAGGATGCGGATTGACAACCCGGAGATTCCTTCCGTGAACCCTCAACAAGACTTCAGATTCGGTCGATCTCTTGACTTGTTCTTGCTTTCTTGTTGAATATTGGTGTTTGAACTACATTTATATTGATGATGTGCACTTTAGATGTAAACTTTATGTTATTCATGTCTATGTGAACTTGTATTGCTTTACATCTTTAGTTGCATGAGAAGTGCCTTCATTTTCATCCGCCACCGTAGCCGTTCTTGCTGCACTAGCAATTGCTAGTGGCGTGCATAGAGAAGAGGTGCTTTCGACCCTCATTCCGCCATTCTAACCACCTCATACACAAGCCTACTCATCCATCGGCCCAACGATTCGATGCATAGCGGCCCGTGTAGTCTTCCATCCCGCCTTGCGAAGCATCGCATTGCGGCGTTGCATAAGAGTAGTTGTTAGTATTTTATTTTCTGTTTTCACAACATACTAAAACCCCCCTTAGTTAACTCCGACCAAAGGGCTTCAATCTCAAGTCCTCCTCGATATTAACACCCCCCTTACTATGTTCCCTCGAGTTCGATACTTGGGAAAGCCACCCATTTTATATTACTTGTGCGACCGGTACACTTGCCGTTCAACGCATTTGATATACAGCATGTGATAGATCTTATCCCCGGTTCGTCCCTACCCTAACAGACCCATTATAGACTCCAAACCGCTGCCCATAAGGAACTATAGACCCAGATTTAGGACTTTTTAAAGAAGGGGTTCATTCGGCCTAGTATGAGTCCATGTGTCGTTCCTCCTAGAAGATATAACCAAATAGGGTATAAATTACAACCTGAATTTTCAGTAATATCTAGTTTTTCTTATCAACAATATAAAGGACTCAAGGTAACCTGGGTCAAGAATGACTAACTATTTTAATTACAGGAAAAAAGCTGTCCAGTAGTTAATCAAGATGGTATCTGGATAGTGGATGCTCCAAACATATGACTGGCAGCAAGGACAATTTAATTAACTATAAGTCCAAGCTGGGACCAAAGGTGATCTTTGGTGATTCAAAGTGTGGCCAGTCTGAAGGCCTTGGAGAAGTAAAGATTGGAGCAGTCACTTTCAAAAAGGTGACATATATAAGTGGACTCAAGCATAACCTCATCTCTATAAGCCAATTATGTGATGAAGGTTATCAGGTACACTTTAACTCAACATATTGTATTATTTCTAATAAAGAAAAACAAACTGCTTTAATTGGAAATAGATAAGGTAAGATATATATAGTGGATTTTCATTCTGCACCTTCAGACATCTATTTGCTTAATATAGTTAACAATCAAAATGAACTATGGCATAAAAGGCTAGGACATGTTAATATGAAAAGCATTGCTAGGCTATCTAAAGACAGCCTTGTGAGAGATTTACCTTCTTGTCCCTATAAGAAGGAAGGCCTCTGCAGGGCTTGTCAACTAGGCAAGCAAACTAAATCTAGCTTTAAATCAGTAAATAAAAGTGATTCACCTAGGATTTTGTACTTTCTACACATGGACCTATTTGGACCTATTATTGTTCAAAGCCTAGGAGGGAAATCCTATACCCTAGTTTTTGTAGATGACTTCTCAAGATTCATTTGGGTCTTCTTTCTGAGATCTAAGTCAGATACATTCAAAGGTCTTATAGATTTTCTCAGGACCATACAGATTGAGTACTCTACTCATGTTGCATTCATTAGAAGTGATCATGGTATAGAGTTTGAGTCTCTTCTTATGTATGAGTTCTGTGAGAAGGAAGGTATCAGGCATTATCTCTCAGCTCCTAGAACTCCCTAACAAAATGGGGTAGCTGAAAGGAAGAACAGAACTTTAATTGAAGCTACATGCATATTACTTGCAGATGCTTACACGCCTGTTGGAACACCCTATTACTAATTTGGGTCAGGATCACTATGTCTCTTAGGAAACCTATTTTTGACCTCATTGTATAGATCTAAAGGTCAATTAGAATTGAGTCTAAGGGCTAGTACTTAGGTTTGGAAGCTGCCCTCAAGACCAGGATTTTTAGTTTTTGGAGACTAAGTCATTTCGTCGAGCTCAGTACGACAAATCGTCGAACTCCATTCGACGATCGGTGAACTCACTTCGACGAATCGTCGAATTCCATTCGAAGATCTCTGAGCTCAGCTTCAACAAGTCGTCGAACTCCATTCGACGATCTTCGAGCTTAGATCAATGATCTTGACTCCAGTTTGATTCTCTATCTCTGAGCTCAATTCGACGATAGTTGTTCTTAGATCGACGATATCTGTTTCTGTCTTAGTCCAAATCTCTGAGCTCAGTTTGACGATAGTGGAGCTCAGTTCGACGTTTTCTCTGAAGAGTTCAATGATTTTCAAGATTCAAATTCAGAGAGTTAAGGAATTACTGTCAGCATTTAATTTAGAGATTTTGTAGCCATTTTCATTTAATCTGGAGCAAGTTTCAAGGATTTTTCAAGGAATGTTTTATTGGACTTTTCTCCAGAAGACAAGTGCAATTAAGGAAGTCATTTAATGGCAGGCTAACGGCTATCTTGGATAGTGGATCATTTCTATTCAGAGAAAGAGAATAAAACATAAGATTATTCATTCCTGCTGTAGAATATAGAACATAGAACAATTCTCTGCAGCAACAAAGCTCTCACAACAACAATCACATAAGAGAAAGAGAAAGAGTTGCAGACATTCTTAGTCTCAAAGATTCATACAAGAACACCATCACCAAAGGAGATCAACAAACTGAAATCTTCAGATCTCTTTTGACTCAAGTGTTCAAAGGCCATCATCATTCAAGACTCCAGACACCTCACATTTCAGCTGTTGCTGAAATCATCATTTGCTGGAGATCAATTTTCTGAAGGCCTATCACCCTACTGTAAAGCTTCACTTCCTGAACAACTACAGATCTCAGGGGGAGCTTTGACAACATCCACTATCTTCTCTCTGACTGTTGACAGAGAAGATCGTCTCTTTCCCTCTCTCTCTCTCTCTACTATAAAGGGTTTATCAAACTCCCTTCAAAAGTTTGTGTTTGGTTTTTGAGCACCTTATCAAAAGCTCATTGGTGGCAAGACACCTGATCAAAAAATCTGGTTTGGTTTTTCAGCACCTTATCAAAAGCTCATTGGTGCCCAGGACACCTGATCAACTCATCCTGCAGTGGATTCCTACCTAGGGTGGTAGAAGAGTGGATGTACCCAGTTTGATTGGGGAACCGCTATAGCTACTTGTGTCTTCTGGTTGCTTGTGTTTCTTTTTGTTTCTGGCTGTGGTTTGTGATTGCTTTGTGATTATTCTGTGGTTAGACTTACTTCATATTATCTGCTTCCCTGTTCACATAAGAATACAACAACTGTTGTTAAAGTTTTTAGCAAGCACCATACTCTATTCACCCCCCTCTAGAGTATATCAGATCTAACTTGCACTTTCAATGGGTATCAAAGCGAGGTTGGTTAAACATACCACACCTTGGTGATTGCACAGGCTAACACCTGAACCCAAAGAGTCCTATAGTTAGATCTGCTTGTTGTAGATTTTGTTATTAGAATTATTTCTTCACAAAACATGGCCCAAAACAAAGATTATGCTAGCACCAGACCTCCAGTGTGCAATCTATCCAAGTTTGCACTTTAGAAGGCAAGGATTAGACTCTACATGAATTATATTGATGAGGACATCTTCAATTCTGTTTTGACAGTGTGTCCAAGACCTCCAGAGAACATAAGTACATGTGTTGTTCCACCTCCATCAGGAACAGATGCTGACATCAAGAAATGGAAAGTTGCAGATGCAAAGACTATGAACATTCTAGCCCAGACTATGTCTGATGAGATTTTCCAAAAGGTGGCTGAATGCAACTCAGCAAAGGAAATCTGGGATAAGCTATCTGAGATAGTCTCAGGATCTGCTGATGAAAGAAAAGACAGAAGATCTCACCTCATAACCCAATATAAGAACTTCAAGAAAGGAGAAGTTGAGTCAGTAGCAGACATGTATAATAGACTCAGCCTGATAGTCAATGAGCTGAAAACATTGGATAAAGAGATCTCACTAACTGAGCTAAATGATAAAATCCTAATGTGCTTCCCAAGCACTTGGGACTCAAGGATCTGGCCAATCAAGGATGCCAGAAGTCTCAATGAGATCACAATAGAAGCTCTCTTGGGCAAGCTCAAGTCTTATGAGCTGCTCATCAAAAATAGAGAAGAAGAGCAGAAGGCTGCCTCACCAGCCACAAGAAAGGAAAAGTCAATAGCTTTCAAAGCCACTGAAGATCAGCCTGAAGACAAGGTCACAGGCAATGATGAGCTACTTAGTCTACTGGCCAAAAGATTTTACAAAATGGCCAGAAAGGACTTCAGGAAGAGATCATACAAAGAACATGACAAGCCAAGTTATGATAAATCAAATAATAAAGAAATTATTTGCTTTGCCTGCAGGAAACCAGGCCACATTCTGCCTGACTGTCCAGAGAACAAAAATAAGGACAGAAAGGATAAGAGAGAAAGAAGAAAATATAAGGTCTTTAAGAAGAATAGCAATGGCAAACCCTCCTTAAGAAAGAATAAACACAGAAGGAAGGGATTTATTGCTGAATCTTGGAGTGAGACAAAAGAAGAATCAGAAGCTTCATCAAGCTCCAGTGATGATGAAGATGATGCTGAAGAGAAGGAATTCTGCATGATAGCTATCAACGCCTCACAAAACAATTCAGATGCAGAAGAGTCAGAGTCAGACTCAGAGACTCAACCTGAAGAAGACCAGGTAATAGACTCATTTGATTTCAATTCTGAGGACTTTAAGTATGAATTTAAAGCACTATGTTTAGACCTATTAAAATCTGAGAAGGAAATCATTTCTCTCAGAAATCAATTGTTTGAACACAGTACCTTAAAATCAGAAAACCTCAAACTCTCTGAGGAGTTGGAGTGTTGTAGGGAGCAGATAGCTTCACTGAAAAGTGAGCTGTCAGAGGCCAAGAAGCTTGAAGAATCCCTTAACGGGAGAAGTATCAAGCTAATGGACATCACAAGCACAGTGAACTCTAGATTCAATAGTACACTGGGCTTGGGTACTTCATCTAGCCAACCTATAGTACTAACAACCCCAATTAAATTTATCTCTGATAAAGGGAAGGGAGTTGTAGAGGTAGCTAGGAAGAATTCTGACTTACACAAGAAATCAAGTGTTCAACAGAAATAGTCGAACGGAGCTAGACGATCGTCGAACGCAGATCGACGATCTCAGGAAAAATCGTCGAACTCAGGTCGACGATCTCTAAACACTGAACTCTGCCACAGTCGACTGTCGAACGGAGCTCGACGATCTGACCCAAGATCGTCGAATGCAGCTCAACGATCGTCGAGTAGAGATCAGAGATTTGAAAACTTCTTCAAGGGTAAATCAAATTCCAATCCTAGGGGTCCTTCATCCAGATTCAACCCTTATACTGAATGGATAATACCTCCAATGAGATATCATCCTGAAGGCTATAAGAGTCAACCAGGGATGTCATTTATTTCTGAATTTAAAGGTTATCAACCTAGGCCCAAGGTAAACTGGGTCAAAAACAAGTAAATTATTTTATGTGCAGGTGAAGACCTATCCAACATCAAACCAGCAATGGTATCTGGATAGTGGGTGCTCAAAGCACATGACAGGAAGCAAGGACAACTTCACATCCTTTAAAGCCAAGCTTGGACCCAAAGTCATATTTGGTGATTCAAACTTTTGACTAACAAAAGGATATGGTGCAGTCCAGATTGGGACAGTCACATTCAAGAAGGTAGCCTATGTGGAAGGACTGAAGCACAACTTGATCAGCATCATTCAGCTATGTGATGAAGTCTACCAAGTGACTTTCAGCAAGTAATTATGCAAGATCAAATCAGAGGACAACACAACTGTGTTGACAAGTAAAAGGAAAGGTAACATCTATTTAGTAGACTTTCTTTCAACTGAATTAGATATTTTCCTGTTTAACTCTATTAGTAGACGTAATGTATTATGACATAAGAGATTAGGGCATATAAACCTTACAACCATTGCTAGGCTATCCAAGGACAACCTTGTTAGAGGACTACCTTCTGGCCCCTACAAGAAGGAAGGACTCTGCAGAGCTTGTCAATTAGGTAAGCAAACTAAAAATAGTTTCAAGTCACTTAATAAGAGTGATTCACCTAGGATTTTGTATCTGTTACACATGGATCTTTTTGGACCCATTACAGTACAAATCTTAGGAGGGAAATTTTACACTTTAGTAGTTGTAGATGACTTCTCTAGATTCACATGGGTGTTCTTTCTGAGGAAGAAGTCTGATAACTTTAAGTGTTTGACAGAGTTTCTCAAATGCATACAGTTTGAGTTCAATACTCACATTGCCCTGATCAGAAGTGATCATGGGACAGAGTTTGATTCTCTTCTTATGCAAGAGTTCTATCAGAGTGAAGGGATCAAACACACTTTCTCAGCTCCTAGAACTCCTCAAAAAAATGGGGTAGCTGAAAGGAAAAATAGAACCCTTATTGAATCTGCCACTACATTGTTGTCAAATGCTCACCTTCCTCTATCCTTTTGGGCAGAGGCAGTGAACACCTCCAACTATGTGCTGAACAGAAGTTTAATACATAAACTGAAGGGAAAGACTCCCTATGAATTACTCAAACGGAAGAAACCTAAAGTAGATTATTTTAGAATTTTTGGTTATATTTGTTATATTCATAATAATGACAAGAAATACTTAGCAAAATTTCAAGCTAAAGCTGATGAAGGAGTGTTTCTGGGATACTCCATGATCAGTAAGGCTTATAGGGTATATAATAAATCAACTCTTAAAATTGAAGAATCTGTTCATTTATCTTTTGATGAAACTAACATGTCTTTCAAGGAGAAGAATACTTCTACCATAGAACCTTTGCAGGTACATTCTCTTGCTGAAGACTTGAATAGATTACAAATCATTCAAAAAGAGGAAAGCAGTGAAGATGAAGAAGACATTCAACATCCTGAAGAGAAACCTCTTGAAGAGCCAGTTGTTGTACC
The DNA here is from genome assembly GCA_039583875.1 of Platanthera guangdongensis. Lineage (NCBI taxonomy): Eukaryota > Viridiplantae > Streptophyta > Magnoliopsida > Asparagales > Orchidaceae > Platanthera > Platanthera guangdongensis. The sequence goes on from CM077156.1 coordinate 25,803,642, forward strand.
ACAAGAGGAAACAACAACACATGTTGGTGAACAATCAACACCCCCTGTTGATTTAGTAACATCAAGAGACCATCCAATCTCCCAAGTGATTGGAGACATCTCTGCTAGTGTGCAAACCAGAAATCAGGTCAACCAAAACCTGATGCACACTTGCTTCCTTTCTCAAATTGAACCTCAATCCATTCAAGATGCTGAGCAAGATCCACACTGGATCATTGCAATGCAAGAAGAGTTGCATCAATTTGAAAGGAACAAAGTTTGGGAACTAGTACCAAGGCCTAAGGATCACTCCATTGTTGGAACAAAGTGGGTGTTCAGAAACAAATTGGATGATCAAGGAGTAATTGTAAGGAACAAGGCAAGGCTAGTTGCTCAAGGGTACTCTCAAGAAGAAGGCAAAGATTATGACCAGACTTTTGCACCAGTTGCAAGGTTGGAGGCTATTAGAATCTTCATAGCATATGCAGCACACAAAGGCTTCAAAGTATACCAGATGGATGTAAAGAGTTCCTTTCTCAAGGGAGATATCAAAGAAGAAGTTTATGTCAGACAACCTCCAGGTTTTATCTCTTCATCTCATCCTGATTATGTTTTTAAACTGAACAAAGCATTATATGGTCTCAAGCAAGCTCCTAGAGCATGGTATGAGACCCTAGCATGCTTTCTTCTGAATAATGAATTTATAAGGGGTAGAGTAGAACAAACTCTTTTTATTAAAACCCATAAGTCCCATACCCTACTAGTATAAATCTATGTAGATGATATTATCTTTGGTTCTACTGATTCAAATTTGTGCAGAAGGTTCTCCAATCTAATACATTCTAAATTTGAAATGAGTAGCATGGGTGAGCTATCCTTCTTTCTAGGATTGCAAGTCAAGCAACATGCTGAAGGCATATTTATTTCTCAAATCAAATATGCAAAAGAATTGGTTAAGAAGTTTGGTATGTCTGAGGCTTCTTGTATGAAAACACTTATGCCTACTAATGCTGTATTAGATGCTGATGAATATGGGAAACCTGTTGATCAGACAACATATAGAGCAATGATTGGCTCCTTATTGTACCTTATAGCTAGTAGACCTGACATAATGTTTTCTACATGCATATGTGCTAGATTCCTAGTGAGCCCTAGAGAGTCACACCTAACCTTAGTAAAAAGGATTCTTAGGTATGTAAAAAGTTGTCCAAATCTAGGTCTCTGGTATCCAAAAGATTCAGCATTTGACTTAACTGGATTTTCTGATGCTGATTATGCTGGATGCAGAATTGACAGGAAAAGCACCAGTAGAACCTGTCAGTTTCTTGGTGACAGACTTGTCTCTTGGTTTTGCTAGAAACAAACGTCTGTGTCAACTTCAACTGCTGAAGCTGAATATATGGATGCAGGTAGTTGTTGTTCACAAATCTTGTGGATTCAAAACCAACTCCTAGACTATCGCTACAACTTAGAGAAGTCTAAAATCTTTTGTGATAATACCAGTGCTATTTCTATAGCTCAAAATCCAGTCCTCCATAATAGGACAAAACACATAGAAATTAGGCATCACTTTCTAAGGGATAATGTTGAGAAGAATAAAATTAAACTTCAATATATCCCAACTGATTTGCAAATGGGAGATATTTTCACCAAACCCTTGGATGAAAAGAAACACACCTTCTTCCTGAATCAGTTAGGAATGTTAGATGGAGGAAGTCTAAAATAAGTTCCAAGATTTTACAACTCTAAAAATTGACCAAGACTAGGCAAACTTCTTAATTTTTCTAGTGTATAAGAGTGTTTCTGATCTTTGAACTGCGCTCGACGATTTTCCCCCCGATCGTCGAACGGATATCGACGCTTTCCGAAAATCGTCAACCAGAGTTCAGCGCTTCTCAGATAGTGCTCTACTGTCTCTCCAGGTCAGCGATCGTCGAACGACGCTCGACGATTTTATTCTCTGAACTATCGTCGAACGGAGATCGACGCTCTCCAATATCGTCGAACGGAGATCGACGATGTTGATGACCTTTCAGTTTCCTTTAGAAGCCCAGATCGTCAAACTGAGTTCAACGATATTTCCTTTTCTACGTCGAACCCTAATATAAAATTCATTTTTCGGCCGTCGTTCTCCCTTGCGCTTTCATACTTTCTGCAAAAATTCTCTTTCCCTCCAAACTTCTCTACACTCGGTCGTTTGTTTGTTGATTTTTGCAGGAAAATAATGGCCGTCTCAGTTGCAGTCCTGGCCGCCATGAAATTTGATGCAGGAATTGATATAGATATGGACTCTTTCAATAACAGTGATCAGATTTTCAGAGACATTCTAGAACTTTTCAAGGAGCAAAAGCTAGTTACTATAATGTCCACCAGATTCAAATTGGCTGCTGATGAAATCAAGGAGTGGGTCTATACTGCCCACAACCAGGACCAGAATACAGTGATTGGCACAGTATCAGGAACTCAGGTACCTCTTACACCTGCTGCCCTGACAGAGATTTTTGGATTGAATTCTGGAGGAGATTCTGCTGAGATGTCTGGAGAAGAATTTTCTGATATGCTGAATAGAATGAGTCATTCTGATGCAAACCCTAGCAAGCTGCTGAAGAAACATTTGGCTGTTCAGTACAGGTTCTTAGCTGATGTGGTTGGAAAAGTCTTGTTGGCCAAACACTCAGCCCATGATACCATCTCCAGGTATCAACTATGTTTGATGGGTGCTATTGTAGATAAGAAATAGTTAAACTGGGGATAAGTTTTCTTTGACCTGATTAAGAAAAAGATCAACAAGAATTTTGTCAACTTTGGAAGGATACTAGGGCTATTTCTTCATAACAGATGCCCTGCACTGCTAGTCTCAAATGAGATGCACATCAATGCCTCTAAGAGGCTCTCCTTTGCCCTGTTTGGAAAGTGGGACAGGCAGATAGTGAAGCCCAGCAGGCCCTCTGCATCTACTAATTCAGGCACAAGGACTGTTGCAGTCTCTTCCCCTGAAGTCTCTGCCCCTGTAGAAGACTTGCCTGCTTCTTCCTCTCCTCCTCCACCTCTTATTTCATCTCCACCAGTCACATCCACCATTACAGTTTCCTCCACCATCATAATTTCAACCCCATCTCCAACTTCTATCCATTATCCAACTCTTCCTCTAACAGAAGAAATCTTCCATCCTTTACATCCCTACCCACAACAAGAAATTGACTCATCATCTCATCTTCCATCTTTCACACTTCTGGATGATTCCTTTATGGATGATTCCCCTTCATCCCCTCCTGATCTACCCTCTTCATCCACATCTTACCAACAGTTACTTGAAGATATCATTGCACAACCCTCCTTCACACCCTCTGTTTCCATTCCATTATCTTCAATTTCCACAATCCCCATATCTCAACCCTCCTTTCCCCCATACACAAGCTCTCCACCAACATCTCCAACTGTTCCACCTTCATTCTCTACCTCTGCTCAAGTCCCAAATGAGCATGTAGATCTTCTAGCCTTAGCAGACAGACTTTATGAGCTGATAGCTCCCAGGCTATCCCTCTTGTTGGAGACCTCCTTAGCTCCACTTTTAAAGTCAGTTGCAGGCCTGTCTGCCAGGCTCTCCTCCCTCATTCCTCCTCAGGCAATCCCTTCATCTGGGTGCCTTGATCCAGTCCTGACTGAATCTAGGTAGGGGGAGATGCCTCATGAAGCTGCTAGATTGCCTGCTGCTACTGCTGTTACCTCAGTTCAAGCTCAATCCTCAACACCACAAGTTGAAGTTTTCTCAATGGAGCTCAGGTCATTATTATTAGATTTTGATTCAGTTTATTTCTTCTGTCTTCCAGAGAGCACTGCAGTCCAGCCATCGAAGATCTATCTAAGGCCATTGTGCCCATTTCAAGCTGTGACACCAACTTAATTGATTCTTTTGTAAAGTCCCTTTCTACTGCTGCCCCTACTGTTTCTGTTGCTGCTGCATCTACTGATAATGTTGATATTGCTGTTAATTCTGATATTTCAGTATCTGAGGACATACATATGACAGAAGCATTTGAATTTGAGCCTGCTATTACTACTTATGTTATTTATGTTACTGAACCTGTTGTATCTGAAAGTATTTTATCTGTATCTACTGCTGCCCCAGTTACTGCTGTATCTACTGCTGCTGTACCTTCCATTTCTGAGAGTGCTACTTCTGAAAGTTTTGTAGCTGCTGATGTAATCTCCTCTGCTAGTGTTGCTTCTATTCCTCCTTCTACTATTGCTGCCACAACTGCTGTCACTACTGTTACCTCTGCTCAACTACAACAACAGACAGACTATCTCAAAAGGATTGATGCACTGTATGATGAACAAAGCTTAGAAAGTGATCAATATAGGACTGATTCAGATGACTCCTCTACAACTATTGTAAGGAAAAGAAAGGCCAGAAGCAAGGGTATGAAAAGGGTTCCTCCAGCTAAAGTCAAAGATACCAATGATATTCCTTATTACATACTGCATAATTATCCTATCACAGAACACTGGATGCAATACTCCAAGAATCAATTGAAGGCCATGAAGAAAAAGAGAAAGTATGAGAAAGGTTCCTCTCAGTTCCATCATCATCCTCCTCCTCCTCCTTCACCTGATGCAGGTGCAGGTGGTAGCTCTGCTGTTCAACCCTCTGCCAGAAGCCAAACCCCCTATCAGCCTCGAGGAAGATCTCAACATAGGGGAAGCCAGTCCAGAGGCTATCAATCAAGGAGAGGAAACTATAGAGGAAACCAAAGAGAATTTCAAGTATACTCCAAAGGCTATTCCAGGCAACACCCTTATTCAAGGGAAGGACAAGCTTCCTCTGATACTACTTCAGGTCCCTTTCCCTACAAGCTTAAAGAGTTAGTCTCATCCAGAACTCCTGCAGACAATTCTTCAAACAGATATGAGCCTCCAGTTCCTTTTGAGGATCCAGAGAACAACCCTACTTCTTGGACAGCCAGGATGAAGGAATTAGCTGCTTTGTACCAGATCAAGAAAGTAGGGAACAAGGTAAAGACACTTCCAATATTACTACATTATCTGATCAAAGGAAAAAAGAACTTGAAAGATATGCTTCCAACAAGTTTTTTGATTCTGAAAGCTACATGAAGCTGCATCCTGAAGCTGTAGTTCCCAGGCCTAAGCAACAAACTTCTTTAGGTGCAGCTGATGACAGGAGATCTAAGAAAGAAGCTCTTAATCCAAACAGAGAAATAGTACTGATAAAGAGTAAGGAAAAAGAGTAATTCTGTAAGGTGACAGTTATTTTGATTTCTGATCTATCTGAGATTATGTCTGTGATTCTGCATTGTTTTGTTGTTATATTGTTGCTGTGTATGTTTTTAAATTTTCCAATATCTGTAAATAGTAATCCTAACCCAAATAGGGGGAGATTGTTGCAACACCCTATTACTAATTTGGGTCAGGATCACTATGTCTCTTAGGAAACCTGTTTTTGACATCATTGTATAGATCTAAAGGTCAATTAGAATTGAGTCTAAGGGTTAGTACTTAGGTTTGGAAGCTGCCCTCAAGACCAGGATTTTCAGTTTCTGGAGACTAAGTCATTTCGTCGAGCTCAGTACGACGAATCGTCGAACTCCATTCGACGATCGGTGTGCTCACTTCGACGAATCGTCGAACTCCATTCGACTATCTCTGAGTTCAACTTCAACAAGTCGTCGAACTCCATTCGACGATCTTCGAGCTCAGATCGACGATCTTGACTCCAGTTTGATTCTCTATCTCTGAGCTCAGTTCGTCGATAGTTGAGCTCAGATCGAAGATATCTGTTTCTGTCTAAGTCCAAATCTATGAGCTCAGTTCGACGATAGTGGAGCTCAGTTCGACGTTTTCTCTGAAGAGTTCAACGATTTTCAAGATTCAAATTCAGACAGTTAAGGAATTACTGTCAGCATTTAATTCAGAGATTTTGTAGCAGTTTTCATTTAATCTGGAGCAAGTTTCAAGGATTTTTCAAGGAATGTTTTATTGGACTTTTCTCCAGAAGACAAATGCAATTAAGGAAGTCATTTAATGACAGGCTAACGACTATTTTGGACAGTGGATCATTTCTATTCAGACCAAGAGAATAAAATAGAAGATTATTAATTCCTGCTGTAGAATATATAACATAAAACAATTCTCTGCAGCAACAACAGCTCTCAAAACAACAATCACACAAGAGAAAGAGAAAGAGTTGCAGACATTCTTAGTCTCAAAGATTCATACAAGAACACCATCACCAAAGGAGATCAACAAATTGAAATCTTCAGATCTCTTTTGACTCAAGTGTTCAAAGGCCATCATCATTCAAGACTCCAGACACCTCACATTTCAGCTGTTGCTAAAATCATCATTTGCTGGAGATCTATTTTCTGAAGGCCTATCACCCTACTGCAAAGCTTCACTTCCTGAACAACTACAGATATCAGGGGGAGCTTTGACAACATCCACTATCTTCTCTCTGACTGTTGACAGAGAAGATCATCTCTTTCACTCTCTCTCTCTCTCTCTCTCTACTGTAAAGGGTTTTTTAAACTCCCTTCAAAAGTTTGTGTTTGGTTTTTGAGCACCTTATCAAAAGCTCATTGGTGGCAAGACACCTGATCAAAAAATCTGGTTTGGTTTTTGAGCACCTTATCAAAAGCTCATTGGTGTCCAGGACACCTGATCAACTCATCCTGCAGTGGATTCCTACCTAGGGTGGTAGAAGAGTGGATGTACCCAGGTTAATTGGGGAACCACTATAGCTCCTTGTGTCTTCTGGTTGCTTGTGTTTCTTTTTGTTTCTGGCTGTGGTTTGTGATTGCTTTGTGATTATTCTGTGGTTAGACTTACTTCATATTATTTGCTTCCCTATTCACATAAGAATACAACAACTGTTGAAAAAGTTTTAGCAAGCACCATACTTTATTCACCCCCCCTCTAGAGTATATCAGATCTAACTTGAACTTTCAATGCCCCTATCCTTTTGGTCAGAGTCTTTAAGCACATCAAACTATATACTGAACAGAAGTTTAATACATAAACTTAAGAATAGGACTCCCTATGAATTGCTTAAAGGGAAGAAACCTAAAATCAACTATTTTAAAGTTTTTGGCTGCATATGTTATATACATAGTAACAACAAGAAATATATTAGAAAGTTTGAAGCTAAGGCTGAAGATTGAATTTTTCTAGGATATTCTCAAATAAGCAAAGCTTGTAGGGTGTTTAACAAATCTTCTTTAAAAATTGAAGAATCAATACATGTGACTTTTGATGAAACTAACATGTCTTATTAGGAGAAAGAGATTTCTACCAAAATCGCCTTGCAGGTACCTCACTTGTGTGAGAACATTTGTGAGCCGAACCTTCCACAAGAAGTCATATCACAACCTACTCCACAAGCTGAAGAAGACAGTGAAGAAGAACCCTTGGAAGAAGTTGAAACTCCTTCAACATCAGACATAATTCCACAAGAGGAATTAATTCCAAATGCTGTTGCTGAACCAACTCCACCCACTAATCTTGTCACACTAATGGATCACCCTAGATCTCAAGTGATTGGAGACTTATCAGTAGGTGTATAGACAGAACATCAACTCAACCAAGATGTGATGCATTCCTATTTCCTCTCTCAAGTTGAGCCTCAATCCATAAAAGATGCTGAGAAGGATCCCTACTGGATCATTAAAATGCAAGAGAAACTCAACCAATTTGAGAGATGTAGAGTTTGAGATTTATTTCCAAGACCCAAAGACTACCCAGTCATTTGAACTAAATGGGTACATAGAAACAATCTAGATGCCCATGGTGTAATTGTGAGAAATAAGGCTAGGCTTGTTGCTCAAGGTTATAGGCAAGAAGAAGGGATAGACTATGACCAAACTTCTGCACCAGTTGCAAGGTTAGAAGTAATCCGGATATTCCTTGCTTATGCTGCATACAAGATTTTCAATGTTTATCAGATGGATGTAAAGAGTTCCTTTCTGAATGGAGTACTGAAAGAAGAGGTTTATGTTGAACAACCTCCAGGTTTTATCTTTCCAACCCATCCTTCATATGTTTTTAGATTGCATAAAGCTCTTTATGGTATAAAGCAAGCTCCAAGATCTTGGTATGAGACCCAAGCTAGCCTCCTGATAGAGCATAAATTCACTAGAGGCATAGTAGATAAAACATTATTCAGTAGGCACCATGAGGATCAAACTTCGTTAGTACAAATATATGTTGATGACATTATATTTGGGTCTACTGATTCCAAACTATGTAAGAGGTTCTCTGACCTCATGCATTCTAAGTTTGAAATGAGTAGCTTGGGTGAGCTCTGGTGTCTTAAAATATTCACAAGGAGAAAATAACCAAACTAACAATCCAACAAGGCAAGTATACCTATCGAAATGCAGCTAGGGGACACAAGTGTCATATTAAATTCCGGGAACCATTAATTAATCTTACTCACACGAAATCTATTATTTTATCGACGGAAGAATTAGGGTTTAGAAGAAAGCTAAGCGTACTAAAGGAAGAGAACTACTTGCAATGAAAGAGAGATACTTGCATGAAAAGATAAAGAGAGCTAAAAGAGCGATTATACTAAAGCTTAGTAACGATGAGAGGAAAATGCACTCGATCAGAAATCACCTCGGCAAGAGTGGTTAGAAAAATACAATAAATAAACCTAAACTAATTAGGGTAAAGGTCCTTGACCGTGGAGGTTCCATAAATATTGACACGCTTCTCTCGAAGGCCGTGCCTAACTGAGTTTAGGAAGGTCCGACCGACTTTTGCCTAAATTGGAGGCCTAAAACTCGCTTTACGCGGTGAACCCCACTATTGGATTTTACTCCAATCCGGGAGATTTGAACGTCTGCCTCTCTCGAGGGATGAGAAAAACTCCCTTTACTCTTGATTGCTCATTTCAAACTTTCGGCCTCTCGGCTAGCCCAGAATGAAAGAAAAGGTGGAGAGTATATATCGATGATATACCTCCAACCCGTGATAAATCAAGAGTAATTAAAGGCTAAACCCTAAAAAGAAAAGGTAAGATTTGAAGCATCATAACCTAATCACTCGAACCTCGGATCAACAAGATCGAGTACATGGAGGATTAGTTAATCATGGTGAGGTGGAAGAGGGGGGATGAGTAGAAGAAAATAATGAAAACAAAGTAGAAACGAAAAAGAAAACAACACATCTTTATTAATGGAAAAAGGGATCTTACAACTTGAAAACCAGAGATTACAAGTGCATGGAAAGTAAACTACACTATCATTAACATTATACTACAGAAAGAAGCTAGGAGCTAATACAGGGAAAGCATTAAGCTAGAGATAAGAAGAGCTAAAAATGAAGAGACATGCTTGAAAAGTTCAAAAATACAAAGGACAGAACCTCCCCTCTCAATCCAAAAGGTCTCCCTGAACCCTTGGAGTTGGGCTCTATTTATAGATTTTTTTCGGGTCGGGTCACGCCCACCTGTCACCCCCGGGTCGGGCGTGACCCTGGGGCGTGAAAAATTCGGTGCGACTTTTTCGGGCTGGAATTTAATTCTGGCGAAGTAGCTGAAGTACACGCCCACAAGTCATGCCCTGGTAGGCCGTGTACCTGGGGCGTGTTCTTTGCGGCGTGACTTTGTTGAGCTGGGATTGAATGCTGGAGGTGACGAGCGTGGTTGCTGAAGTACACGCCCATATGTCACGCCCGGGTCAGGCGTGACCCTGGGGCGTGACACTTTCGGTGCGACAGTGGGGCGGGAAAAACGAGCGCGTTGCGGCGATTCCTCGGAACCTGGGGACACGCCTCTGGAACACGCCCGTGTCGGATGTGACACGGGCGTGACAGAGGGCGTTTACACTAAGTTTCCACAGAATGCAGTTTCGGACCAATTGCTTCATTCCTCTGGGTTACACCCCCTAGGTACACGCCCATGTAGGACGTGACCATGGGGCGTGTCACAGCAAAATTCGGCTGAAAGCCGTCAAAACCTGCAAAAAGCAGAAAAACGCATTAGCGACAAAAATATATACAAAGCTGAATCAAAATAAGCATTTTACAAGACATGATTTGCTTTGAAATCCTGAAAATACCCTAATAAAATTGACTATAAACCGTATTATCAAATTCCCCCAAGCTTAAGTATTGCTTGTCCCCAAACAAAGATATAAAAACTAGCTAATCATAAAAAGTGACTAATTCAAAAAGTTTTAATCATGCTTACACAAGTACTATGCGAAATTCTAGGTAGGGAGATTGTAAAATGTAAATCTAAAACAATTATTTTGGTATGATTTAACTTTTATAAACTTTACTTAACAAAAATAAATCATCCACAATTTTGACGAAATTCTTTAAATAGATTTATGCAAGGCAATGAAAATGAAAAGAACGTATTGAGTTATTACTAGATCCAAGAAACGCATTATAATTATATCAATTAAATAACAAAAATCTAAGTTTAAATCCAAAACTAAAACTGATTTACTTTTCTTCTTTTCTTAGTTTTTAAATAAAATTTAAAAAGGCGTGAATCAAAAGGACTTAATAGGACCGAAACATTTGGTTTAGGATTATGAATAGGAGTGGAATTCAAATATAAACATGGAGGCTTAAAAATCACACTAAACCAAAACAACGAGTTTCTAAAAAAAAAATTTATTTTAAACAAAATATGTATATATATAATTTTTTCTTTCTTTCTTTTTTTTTCTTTATTATTATTTATTATTTTTTTTTCATCATTCATTTTTTTTCTTTCTTTTTTCAAAACAAAGGCCATAAAAAAAAATTTCTTTCATGTTGAATTGGCCAGAAAAAAAAAATCAACCATTGCTTTTGAGTATACTTTTTTCAACAATTTCTCCAAAGATAACACAAAATTTCCTATCATGAAAATTTTAGAATGAAACTCAAAAAATTTAGCGTGATTAGATAGGTAGGAATTTTGGCTTTGGTGAAAATGAAATGCTATGTGGAGTTATCAAATGAATTTGGAAAAAAGGCTCAAAAGCGGCTAACTAGTGGTAAAAGATTTTAGGTTGGCAGGAATGCTCAAACATAAACAAAAATGGCCTAAATTATTTTCACACTTTTTAAATTTATTTAAAACATAGATTTGAAAAATTTCAGAAAGCAAGTTCGAGATAATAAAAGAAGATTGATGAAATTATCTTGAAAATAAAAATAATATGTGACCTGGATCGTTCATATCTACTACGTTATTCAAAATTTGTCCTTACAAAAATTATCTAAAGACGAAAAGGAAAATAGTGGATGATAAATTTTAGAGAAAGTAAAGAAAATAAAGAACGGAAAACCATAATAGAAATGCGCGTTTTAGAGAAATATTTCACCTTAACATGCTACCGTGAATTAGAAACACAGCATGACCAACATTTTACTTGTGAAATATGATAAAAAAATGATTAGAAAAATTATAATTAACTACGTTGTTTATAAAGAATTTTGAGAAAAACAGAACACAAACATGGGGTACTATTGAAATACCAAAATGCAGCTATATCTATGTTTTGGATTGTTGGATTTTTTTTGGATTTTTATAAAAAGTAAAAGATATTTACAAAAAGCAAAAAGAAGGAGGAAGTCCTCCCCCAAGCTTAAAATCTACATTGTCCTCAATGGAGAAGGAGGTTGGAGAATGAGAGAAAATTAAAGGACAGAAATTAAAGACAGGATTGAAAAATAGGTACTTCCCCGGTTTTAGGTTACAGGGAAAGCTGAGTGATGCCGCTCCTCCATGCTTGTGCTTTGGATCTTCATGAAACGTCGTCTGGTGGACTTTGTTATGGAATCAGAACCGTTGGAGCAGGCGATCGCAGAAGTTTCAGCTTGCCGGAGCCATTCGGGGCAAAATTGTGAAATAAAGAAAACAGAAAAAGATAACTTGGGTTGCCTCCCAAGAGCGCCATTTGTTTAAAGCGTTGTTTGAGCTCCACGCATCAAAATAAGATTATCCCAAATATTGTTTAAAAATAAAGTTCGAATAAATTTCAAAGTTTTTAAGAAAAATAAAGTTCAGATTAATCAAATGTCAGGACAAGAAAGATAGATTTAACAGGGTTGGGACTGACATCATCACAGAAATACAGTTTAAGACTCTGACCATTCACTTTGAAATTACCCTTATCAGGGTGGGAAATTAAAACAGTACCATAAGAAAAGACTTCTAAAACAGTTAAAGGCCCCGACCAACGTGATTTTAATTTACCCGGGAATAAACATAAACGAGAATTATACAGAAGAACTTGGTCGCCCGGCTTAAAGATTTTTGGGTGCCTAAGATGTCGATCGTGCAAACGCTTCGTCCGCTCTTTATAAAGTCTGTTATTTTCATATACGTAAGAGCGCCACTCGTCGAGTTCGTTAAGTTGAAATTTTCTAAAATCGCCGACAGAGTGGGGATCGAAGTTTAAAAATCGTAAGGCCCAAAAGGCGCGGTGTTCTAACTCTACGGGTAAATGACACGATTTTCCATAAACCAACCGATATGGTGTACATTCGACGGCGGTTTTGTACGCTGTTCGGTAGGCCCATAGAGCATCGTCTAATTATGCTGACCAGTCTTTTCTAGATGTGGAAACAGTCTTTTCTAAAATTCTTTTTATTTCTCTAATCACTACTTCGACTTGTCCGTTAGTTTGGGGGTGGTAGGCAGTGGAAAGCTTATGAGTAACGTCATATTTAGTAAGGATTTTTGAAAATTGCGCGTTATAGAAATGGGAACCCCTATCACTAACGATAGCGCGCGGCGTACCGAAGCGAGAAAATAATTTTTTTAGGAAATTAACTACGACTCGGGCGTCATTTGTAGGAAGAGCTTGGGCTTAGGCCCAACGCGAAACATAATCAACGGCAACTAAAATGTACTTATTCCCGAAGCTAGAAGGAAAAGGGCCGACAAAATAAATCCCCCAGAGGTCGAAAACTTCGCACTCTAGGAAATAATTTTGTGGCATTTCATTTTTATTCGAAATATTCCCCGATCGTTGGCAACTATCACACCTACTCACAAAGGCATGCGCATCTTTAAATAGGGTAGGCCAGTAAAAACCCGCGCTTAACACTTTGTGAGCGGTGCGAGCAGCTTGATAGTGCCCACCTGTCGGTCCTTCATGCAAATGTTTAATAATATATAATCCTTCATCAAAAGAAACACACCTCCTGATCACTTGGTCTGCACAGACTTTAAAAAGATGCGGGTCCTCCCAAAAGTAGTTCTTCAACTCAGAAAAGAATTTCTTCTTTTGCTGAGACGAGAACTCCTTTGGGAGCACCTGAGTCACTAGATAGTTAACGATGTGTGCAAACCAAGGAGAAGTAGATGTGTTAATTGAAAAAAGCTTCTCATCGGGAAAATAATCGTTAAAACATTTTTCATCTAATTTTTCTATAAAAGGATTATCTAGGCGCGAAAGGTGGTCAGCGGCCAAGTTCTCGACACCTCGCTTATCACAGATCTCTAAGTCAAACTCCTGGAGGAGTAAGACCCAGCGAATCAAGCGAGGCTTGACATCCGTTTTAGAGAGAAGATATTTGAGGGCCGAGTGGTTTGTAAAAACAATAATTTTTGAAAGAGTAATATAAGGGCGAAATTTGTCAAAAGCGAATACTACAGCTAAGATCTCCTTCTCGGTTGTGGTGTAATTTCCTGTGCAGATGTGAGTGTTTTACTAGCGTAATAAATGGGGTGGAAGTTTTTGGAAATACGTTGACCTAGTACGGCTCCCATCGCATAACTACTCGCCTCACACATTATCTCAAATGGAAGATCCCACACCGGAGCTATCATGATTGGGGCATCAATTAATTTTTATTTTATTAAAATAAAGGCAGCCAGGAAAATGTCATCAAAGATGAATGAGGCGTCTTTTTCTAAGAGATGGGTAAGGGGCTTGGTAATCTTGGAAAAATCCTTTATGAAGCGGCGGTAGAAACCCACATGACCTAGGAAACTTCTTATAGCTTTTATGTTCGTAGGTGGAGGCAGCTTCTCGATAACTTCTATTTTCACAACGTCTACTTCAATACCTCTTTCAGAAATTTTATGTCCCAAAACTAACCCTTCCCTCACCATAAAATGACATTTTTCCCAATTTAAGGCGAGGTTAGTTTCTTTGCATCGCTCTAAGACTTTTTCAAGGTTCTCTAAGCAACTATCGAAGGAATTCCTGAACACGGAGAAATCAACCATGAAAACTTCCATAATGCTTTCTACGTACTTGTCAAAGATGACGAGCATACATCGTTGGAATGTAGCTGGCGCATTGCACAATCCAAATGGCATTCTTCGGTAGACGAAGGTGCCGAAGGGACAAGTAAACGTAGTTTTCTCCTGGTCCTCGGGGGAGATGGGGATTTGAAGATACCCCGAGAGGCCATCGAGAAAACAATAAAAGCTATGTCCGGAAAGTCGTTCTAAAATCTGATCAATGAACGGCAATGGGAAGTGATCCTTGCGGGTGGCGTCAGTCAACTTACGGTAATCTATACACATTCGCCATCCGGTCACCGTCCGAGTCGGGATTAATTCATTATTTTCATTACTTACTACCGTTATCCCTCCCTTCTTTGGTACTACCTGTACTGTGCTAACCCACTTACTGTCGGATATAGGATAGATAATTCCTGCGTCTAACAATTTCATAACCTCTCCCTTAACTACGTCTTTCATGTTTGGGTTTATACGGCGCTGAGGTTGTATAGAGGTACGTGAATTATCTTCCATTAAGATTTTATGAGTGCAGAAAGATGGGCTTATGCCCTTGATATCAGATATCTGCCAAGCAATAGCTTGGTGATGCTTTCGTAAAATTAAAAGAAGTTTATCCTTTTGTGCATCCGTGAGGTAAGCCGAAACTATGACAGACAGCTTGGAGTCTTTTTCTAAGAAAGCGTATCGAAGGTGCTCTGGTAGTTCTTTCAGTTCCAAGGTAGGGGGGTCATCATACGAGGTTTTAGAAATTCGTTCTTTTTCAAAAACTATGTCCTCGTTCACTTTTTTATATGTAAAATTAAAAGGGGTGTTGCTAGCGGCCATGGCGGCTTCGTGCAGCGATTTAGTTGGAAAAGTAGAAGAGGAACAAAAATCAAAAAATTCTTTTTCAAAATCAGAAAGGCGGGTGGAGGATTCTTCACTTAGGTGTAGAGATTCAGTTGGAGGAGTAGGAGAGGAACAAAAATTGGAAAATTCTTTTTCAAAATCAGAGGTGTGAGAGGAGGATTCTTCACTTATGGTATCTATGAAAAAACAGGAGTCATCATTAGCTAGTGTGTTCTTCATCGAGGGGGTGATAGAGAAAGTTACTTCATCGTCGCCTACTCGAAGGAAGAGCTTACCATTACTTACGTCAATGATAGCTCGGGAGGTGGCAAGTAAGGGTCGGCCAAGGATCAGGGGAGCCTCGACGTCTTCTTCGATGTCCAAAATGACAAAATCCACCGGGAAGATGAACCTGTCAACTTTGACTAGGACGTCCTCCACTATTCCTAACGGGTATTTGACTGATCTGTCGGCGAGCAGGATACTCATGCGTGTGGGGTTGAGACTACCAATTCCTAACTTTTTAAACAACGAGAGGGGCATAAGATTAATACTCGCACCTAGGTCCGCTAAAGCGTGTTTGACAAAGAGATCACCAAAGACACACGGGATAGAGAAACTACCCGGGTCACTGATTTTCTTTGGTAATCCGTTTGTCAAAACCGCCGAGCACTCGGCATTTAACGTGACATGCGAAAGGTTCTCTAACATCTTCTTGTTGGTCAGGAGGTCCTTAAGGTACTTAATGTACTTCGGCATCTGGGATATGGCTTCGTGGAAAGGCAGATTTATGTTGATTTGTTTAAACATTTCTAAAAAACGGGTGTATTGATCATCCTGTCGTTGTTTATTAAGTTCTGAAGGGTATGGCGGGGATGGATTATTTTTAAAGGTGGGTGGTTGAGTGAGTTTGTTTTCTAAAATAGGGGTGATAATTTCTTCGGCAGAGGGTGGAATTTTTAAAACGGGAACGGAGCTTTGATTTTTTAAAGCGGGAGCGGAGCTTGCCTCGGGCTCTTCACTTATCGTACCGGAAACTTTATTCCCACTCCGAAGAGTTATAGCTTTCGCTTGCTCTCTCGGGTTGGGCTCGGTATTGGAAGGAAGAGACCCTACGGGTCGCTCAGAAATCATTTTAGCGAGCTGTCCTACCTGATTTTCTAAATTTACACTTCCAGTTAAGGTTCTAATCGTAGCGTCATTAGCATTCATGTATTTTGAAAACATTTCCTCCAAATTTGGAGGTTTTGGAAAACTTTGAGGTGGTGGCGGTGGTGCAGAAAAATCACTTTGTGCTGGCGGGCGCACAGCATTCGATGGATTGCTCCACGAAAAATTCGGATGATTTCTTAACGCAGGATTATAACTATTCGGAAAATTAAAACCAGGAGGATGAAAATTTGCAGCAGAAAAATTATTAAAAGCAGTTCTAGGCATATTATTTACATAATCCAAATGTTCGGCGGGAGGAGTTGGAGATTCCCATACCTGAGGGGCGGAGGCAGCAGTCATCTCCGTAATTTTTTTGCTTAATATTTCAACTTGCAGTGCGAGTTGGGAGACGTTGTCCACTTCAAAGAGACCTGCAGGTTTGTTTGGGCGGGACCTAGGCACATTCCACTGGTAAGTGTTCATGGTCATGTCCTCAAACAGCTCAAGAGTTGCTTCCGGGGTCTTATGGTTTAAAGTACCTCCAGAAGCTGCGTCTATCATTTGCTTTGTGCTTTGATTTAGCCCATTATATAACGTCTGCACCTGCAACCATACAGGCAGAGCGTGATGTGGGCATCATCTTAATAATTCTTTAAATCTTTCCCAGGTTTCGTAAAGGGTCTCAGAGTCTATTTGTCCAAAGGCGGAAATGTCATTCCTAAGTTTTGCAGTTTTAGCAGGCGGAAAATACTTCGCCAAAAATTTTTCAGTTAATTGCGTCCAAGTAGTTATGCTATTTTTAGGAAGGGTGTTCAGCCACTGCTTAGCCTTAATTCTAAGAGAGAAAGGAAATAATCTTAGCCTAATAGCATCATTTGTGACACCATTTATCTTGAAGGTGTCACAAATCTCAAGAAAGCTGGCTATGTGTGCGTTCGGATCTTCATCTTGAAGCCCGTCAAATTGCACATACTGCTGCACCATTTGAATTATGCTAGGCTTCAGTTCGAAATTATTATTTGCTATTGCAGGGCGAACTATACTATATTCTGTACCCTCGAGATTTGGTCGTGCATAATAGGACATAGGCCTTTGCCCGGCTTCCTCCACGTTGGGTTCTTCCATTCTTAAGGTAGAAAATGACTCGGAATCCTCAACCGGCACTTGGGTAGTAGGGCCTTGAAATCACGATCTTCTCTGAAGAGTACGCTCAATTTCGTGGTCCAGGTCCAAAATAACCGACGGACTTCCGCGGGTCATACACTAGAAGAAGAGAGGAGAAAAAAGATGAATAAAATAAACTAGAAAATAAAAGAGCTAATGAAGTTTTTTTTTTGAAATAGATTTTTTTATGTTTTAACTCCCGAACTTCCCAAGGGCTACCCGGTGAAGGATTCGCAAGGTACTAGAGAAGATAGTGGCATTTAGAGCCACTTTGACCTTTTCGAGAGAGTTGGGTGGTGTAGAAAAATTTGTGATGTGGGTTTCTATTAAGTAGGCTGTAAATAAAATCCAGCCATTTAACTCCGAGCGAGTAGGCGGAAAATAAAAGCTAACACTTACGCACTCGACATAAAATTAAAACACACCCACTCTACAGAAAGTAAACACACTCTACTGAAATAAAATCCTGCCATTTAACTCAAGTGAGTAGGCGGAAAAATAAAAAATACGCACACTTGCTTGAACAAAATCCAGCCATTTAACTCAAGTGAGTAGGCGAAAAAATAAAAAATACGCACACTTGCTTGAACAAAATCTAGCCATTTAACTAAAGTGAGTAGGAGGAAAAATTTTAAGGAGGGTGAGAAAGAGAAGTGATAAAATTAATAGATTCGTGTTTTCAAATTATTAACAGAAGTTGCTTCCCCGGCAACGGCGCCAAAAACTTGGTGTCTTAAAATATTCGCAAGGAGAAAATAACCAAACTAACAATCCAACAAGGCAAGTATACCTATCGAAATGCAGATAGGGGACACAAGTGTCGTATTAAAATTCGGGAACCGTTAATTAATCTTACTCACACGAAATCTATTATTTTATCGACGGAAGAATTAGGGTTTAGAAGAAAGCTAAGCGTACTAAAGGAAGAGAACTACTTGCAATGAAAGAGAGCTACTTGCATGAAAAGATAAAGAGAGCTAAAAGAGCGATTATACTAAAGCTTAGTAATGATGAGAGGAAAATGCACTCGATCCGAAATCACCTCGGCAAGAGTGGTTAGAAAAATATGATAAATAAACCTAAAATAATTAGGGTAAAGGTCCTTGACCTTGGAGGTTCCATAAATATTGACACGCTTCTCTCGAAGGCCGTGCCTAACTGAGTTTAGGAAGGTCTGACCGACTTTCGCCTAAATCGGAGGCCTAAAACTCGCTTTACGCGGTGAACCCCACTATTGGATTTTACTCCAATCCAGGATATTTGAACGTCTGCCTCTCTCGAGGGGTGCGAACAACTCCCTTTACTCTTGAGTGCTCATTTCAAACTTTTGGCCTCTCGGCTAGCCCAGAATGAAAGCAAAGGTGGAGAGTATATATCGATGATATACCTCCAACCCGTGATAAATCAAGAGTAATTCAAGGCTAAAACCTAAAAAGAAAAGGTAAGATTCGAAGCATCATAAACTAATCACTCGAACCTCGGACCATCAAGATCGAGTACATGGAGGATTAGTTAATCATGGTGAGGTGGAAGAGGGGGGATGAGTAGAAGAAAATAATGAAAACAAAGTAGAAACGAAAAAGAAAACAACACTTCTTTATTAATGGAAAAAGGGATCTTACAACTTGAAAACCAGAGATTACAAGTGCATGGAAAGTAAACTACACTATCATTAACATTATACTACAGAAAGAAGCTAGGAGCTAATACAGGGAAAGAATTAAGCTAGAGATAACAAGAGCAAAAAATGAAGAGACATGCTTGAAAAGTTCAAAAATACAAAGGACAGAATCTCCCCTCTCAATCCAAAAGGTCTCCCTGAACCCTTGGAGTTGGGCTCTATTTATAGATTTTTTTCGGGTCGGGTCACGCCCCCCTGTCACGCCCGGGTCGGGCGTGACCCTAGGGCGTGACAAATTCGGTGCGACTTTTTCGGGCTGGAATTTAATTCTGGCGAAGTAGCTGAAGTACACGCCCACAAGTCACGCCCTGGTAGGGCGTGTACCTGGGGCGTGCTCTTTGCGGCGTGACTTTGTTGAGCTCGGATTGAATGCTGGAGGTGACGGGCGTGGTTGCTAAAGTACACGCCCATATGTCACGCCCGGGTCAGGCGTGACCCTAGGGCGTGACACTTTCGGTGCGACGGTAGAGCGGGAAAAACGAGCGCGTTGCGGCGATTCCTCGGAACCTGGGGACACACCTCTAGAACACGCCCGTGTCGGATGTGACACGGGCGTGATAGAGGGCTTGCACACTAAGTTTCCACGGAATGCAGTTTCGGGCCAATTGCTTCATTCCTCTGGGTTACACGCCCTAGGTACAAGCCCATGTAGGGCGTGACCATGGGGCGTGTCACAGCAAAATTCGGCTGAAAGCCGTCAAAACCTGCAAAAAGTAGAAAAACGCATTAGCGACAAAAATATATACAAAGGTGAATCAAAATAAGCACTTTACAAGACATGATTTGCTTTGAAACCCTGAAAATACCCTAATAAAATTGACTATAAACCGTATTATCAAGCTTTCCTACTTCATTGGTCTCCAAGGAAGCAGCTGCCTGATGGCATCTTCATATCCCAGGCTAAATATGCTAAAGAACTTATTAAAAAGTTTGGGATGGCTGATGCCTCATCAAAGAAAACACCTATGACCACTAATGCTATAATAGACACTAATGAACATGAGAAACCTGTGGATTAGAAATTATATAGGGGCATTGTTGGGTGCCTACTATACCTTACAACAAGTAGACATGACATAATGTTTGCCACATGTCTTTCTGTTGGGTTCTATGTGAACCCAAAAGAATCTCATCTAATTTTTCTAAAAAGGATTTTGAGATATATAAAGAGTTACCCTAGTCTAGAACTCTGGTATCCTACCGAGTCAGAATTTGAGTTAGCTGGATACTCAGATGCCGACTTTGTTGGATGCAGGGTAGACAGGAAAAGTACCTCAGGGACTTGTCAGTTCCTTGGTATGAGACTAGTGTCTTGGTTTTGCAAGAAACAGTCATCTATGTCTACATCAACTACTGAAGCAGAATACATTACAGCTGGCAGTTGTTGTTCCAAGATGTTGTGGATTCAAAACCAACTCCTGGACTATGGGTTCAACTTAAATAATTCTACTGTCTTATGTGATAACACAAGTGCTATATCCATAGCACAAAATCCATTCCATCACAGTAGGACTAAGCATATAGACATTAGGCATCATTTCATTAGAGAGTGTGTAGACAAAAATAAAATTAAACTTGTCTATATCTACACTTACTAACAAAGAGCAGATATTTTCACCAAACCCTTGGATGAAAGAAATCACTTCTTCTTTATAAATCAGCTTGGAATGATCAATGGAGAAGCTTTAGTTCAATTTCTGTCTGTAGTCGACGAATTTTTCAAAGATCGTCGAACGTAGTTCGATGAATTGAGAAAGTTCTAGAGAGATTCGTCGATCGGAGATCGACGAACTCTCTGTGAGTGAGGTTATTTTCGTCAAACGGAGATTGACGAGTCTGCTTTAGAAAACTTTCATCGAATGGAGCTCGGCAAAATGTTTTCAAATCTTCAGACTGAGCTCGATGAATTATTTAACTACAAATTATTTCGTCGACCTCAGATCGAAGAATTCTTTTATTTTTCGTGGAATGGAGTTTGTCGATTCATATTCTGAAAAATCATATATCTAGGTTTTTCTTCGACCTCCGTCCTGCGCTTTCAGTTCCAGAGCACTTGATCTCTGTTTCTCCTTTGCAGGTGCATCATGGCGATTGCAGCAGGAAGTCTTGCGGTAATGAAATTTGATAACGGATTTGATGTGGATTTTGAGTCGTTTCAACACTCTGACCCAATCTTCCTAGATATTTTAAAACTGCTTGAAGAAAAGCAGTTGAAAAATTTGATGACCACCAGGATCAAGCTTGCTAGTGCAGAAATCATAGAGTGGGTCTATACTTCCCCCACAACAGATGAGAACACCATGACCTGGACAATATCGGGTAATGTCGTCTCTCTTACCCCCGCCGTCCTGACTGGAATTTTTGGATTAGCTAATGGCACAGAAGAATTGGAAATTGATAGTGAGGAATTTCATGAAATGTTGAATAAAATGGGCTATTCTGTAGACACTACAAATAAACTGCTGAAGAAACACCTATCTGCCGAGTATAAGTTTCTCACAGATGTTGTGGGCAAAGTGTTGCTGGGTAAGTACACAGCCCATGACTACATCACCAGGCACCAATTCCTGGTGATGTGTGCAGTGGTGAATAAGAAGCCAGTGAATTGGGCTCAGATTATGTTTGAACTGATAAAGAAAAAGAACACTAAAAAGGAGGTTTTCTTTGGAAGGATTCTAGGAATCTTACTTAAGGAAAAGGCTGCTGAATCCCTGGTCACCCCGACCATATTCATAAAATCCTCTAAGAGGCTCACCTGTGCCCTCTTTGGCAGGTGGGAGAGAAACATCACCAAGCCAACCAATGCTTCTTCCTCCTCCAGGCCTTCTGAAAGCACTAGGGCTATCACAGCCGCTCCTCTAACCCCAGAAGAGGCCCCATCCACATCCAACATTCCTTCTTCTCCTCAACATCAACAACAAGAACTACTTCACATTTCTACACCAGTTCCATCTCCTGCACATTCTCCACCTCCGTCCTCTCCTCAAGTAAACCTCTATGTAATCCAATCAACTGAAATCCCATCTTCCCCCATTCACGAATCCATACAACACTCTCCTTCCCAATCACCACAACCAACCCCACATCAATCTCCTCTTCCACTTCATTTGGCTGACATTACCCTCTACAATATCTCCTCCCTACCATCATTCAATTTGCTTTCATCCCCCTCCATCCTCCCTCTCCACCAGATGAACTAATGCTAGATTCTCTACCTCCTCCTCCACCAGCATCTTCCATCCCTCCTTCTATTTCCACTGAAACACCTTCTGCATTCATGCCACTAGACCCCTCCATCATTCCACCTCTTATAACACTTCTCACACCCCTCCTCAAAACTCTTATAGCAGGGGCTATTTATCCTCTTGCTACCTCCATCTCTTCACTTACTGATCAAATTTCTGCTCTCTCTGCTACTCCTTCTTCAGTTAGTGGTCTATCTTCAATACTCACTTAAACCAAGCTGGGGGAAATACTTTATGAAGAAGCAGCTGCAAAAACAGCCGTAGCAGCAGAAACATCAGTATCAGTAGACACAGTAGTAACAGCAGAAGAAACAACAGCAGATACAGATGCTGATGATGAGTTACTTGATTTAATTAATTTCATTGAGTCTGATATGGATCTGGATGAGCGGGTCACAAAGGAAATAAAAACTGCGGGTGATTATATTATAAATCCCACAGTTGATCTTTTGAATTTATTGAGCATGTTTGATACATTTCATTTGAACTTTCTGCCAGAAGACTGCATAAAGCCATCTTTGGCTATAGTCCCCTACACCTCACCAATAATCCCCAAGGTTGCCAAACAACTAAACACTAGTTTTGCCATTCCAGAGGCTCCAGCCATTCCATCTCCGCCAAAATCTGATTCCCTCATTGTTGTATCCCCACTTAGAGACATTTCTGCTCCAACTTTTGTTATGGATGACTCTACAATGCCTTGTCTTGATGAATTGACCATGGCTAACATAGAAGAAGAGAATAAAATAGTTACTGAAAGCACTGTTGTGTATAGCTCTCCTTCTCCAGCTCCTCTTCCAGCCCCTTCCCAGACTGAAAAACCATTGATATCTGCATAGGCTCTAAAAGAGATTAATGCACTGTATGATACTCCTCAAGACTCTTCTGATGATGAAGATGATGAAGAGGATTTTGATGATGAGCCTAAGAAGAAAGTATCCAAGAAGAAGAAAGCTCCTCCACCTCCTACCCCAAAACAAAATCCAACAAATGACACTCCCTACAATATACTTCAGAAAATCACACCATACAAGGGCATGCCTGCATGGATGTGGCTGTCTAAGAACCAATAGAATGAGAGAAAGAAAAGCAGGAGATACTCACCTCCTCCTCAAAGATTCAAGAATGACCCTCCTCCTCCTCCTCCTCCAGCTGCTGGTGCTTCAGGCACTTCATCTCAGAGGACTACCCAATATCAAACATATTAGAGACATCAGGGTAGGTCCTCCTCCTCTTCAGGAAGCAGCCAGCAGAGGTATTATTCATCATGCAAACAGCATCATCAACAACAATAGCAACAAATCACTGAACATCAGAAAGTTGAAAGCCCAAAGAGACCTGCCTCCCCTCCTATACCTTTTGAAAATCCAGAAATAGCTACCACTGCAAGGATGGACAGATTCCAGGAATTGGTTGGCCTATCCATGATCAAC
Organism: Platanthera guangdongensis; assembly: GCA_039583875.1. Classification (NCBI taxonomy): domain Eukaryota; kingdom Viridiplantae; phylum Streptophyta; class Magnoliopsida; order Asparagales; family Orchidaceae; genus Platanthera; species Platanthera guangdongensis. The sequence goes on from CM077156.1 coordinate 25,827,345, forward strand.
AAAGCAAAAGCTGAAGGATAGGATCCTTCTGAATACACTACCATGTCCAAATAGATGAAGGAAGAACTCAACAGGTTTGCTAAAGCTAAATTTTTTTTTAATGTTGATGACTATATGAAACTACATCCAGAAGTTGTAGTGCCAAGGGATACCTGCCTTAATACCATTGGAGCTGCTGATATGACAATGACAAAAACTCAAGCAGCAAACCCAAACATGGAAATCAAATTCACACAGCCTGGTGACAAAGCTAAGGAGGTTAAGCCAAAGGAGCCCAAGAAGAAGAAATAAACTTTAAACTGTTTAGGCTCTTTGATTATTTTATAAACTATCTGTTTATATTCTTGATACAATGCTCTCTCAACATATATATCTGCTGCATGCTTTACAATTTTCTGCCAGATATATTTTATTTCTTGCTTTTTGAATGTTTGAGTCTGTATTTAGTGACCTCACCCAAATAGGGGGAGATGGTTAGATCCCTAGTTGGATTTGGGCTAGGTTCACGAAGCTAGGATCATTTGACCCAATATGTATAGCTAGGGTCATGTTTGTGTCCTAGAGTCTAGGCCATGTCCTTAGAGTCAACATTGCATGGACCAGCCATCAAAAGACTACAGAAGATTGAAGACTTAGAGAAATTTCAAAGACTCAGGAAATGAGTTCGACGTTCGTCGAACTCAGCTCGATGAAAGTCATGCTCAGCTCGACGGACTCAGAGACAATTTTCTGAGCTGAGCTCGACGAACTTAGTTCTCAGGTCGATGATTTATGGATACTCTACTTCAAATATTATAAGTTCAGAATCATACTCCAGTCGAAAAATTATTGTTCTCAGCTCGACGAACTTGGACCACAATCTCGATAAGTTGTATTAGTTAGCTGTTAGCAGTTCTCAGGTCGACGAAATCAATTCTCAGGTCGATGAAATCAATTCTCAGGTCGATGATTTTTGGACAGTTTACTTCTTCATTCTCAAGTGTAAGAAACATTTTCACTGAACTCTAGTCGACGAAGTTATAATCTCAGCTCGACGATCTTGATTCACAGAAATGGCAAGGTTCTAGAGAAAGCAGTTATCTATTCTTAGGTCGACGATCTTGGATCTCAGGTCGACGAACAAGAATTATCTGGTCGACGAACATAACATCTCAGCTCGACGAACTCAGGAACCAGGTCGACAAATTTTGTTCATCACTCGACGATTTCTGTGCAGTTCCAGACATGGAATTTTCCTCCCTCTGTCTCTTATTTTATTACAAAAATTCCTGAGTAATCAATGCTTAATATTCTCTGAATATTACCATTAGACGCAACATTGATTATGGTCTTCATCAAGATTATTACTTGTCATTTTTTAATGGGACAGTTGGGGAAATCAATCAATGCAGATATTCTCCAGGCCGTCAACAATCAATGCTGGAAGGAATTCAAAAATTCAGACGGAAGATTTCACAGAAAACATAAAAGGATTTTTCTTCTTCCTTCTCTATAGAGAATATAGAGAATATACTGAATAGGGCTAGCAGAGCATGACATAGAAAAGAATCATACAGTAACAGAGAAAAGAACAAGCCAAGACCAGAGAAAGAACACAAGATACAGAAGCAGAAGAAGAACATACATTCAAAATCAAGAGTCTTCTTCCTTCTTCATTCCAGGATTCTTCAAGGACAACAACAACTCTATCAGTCAATAAGTTTCTTGATATCTTCTGGTCAAGGCTAAAGGATTGAAGGCCTACTCACCCTAAAGCAAAGCTCCAACCTTCCTGAGCAAATCAATATCTCAGGGGGTGCTTTGTTAACATCAAAAGATCCACTAAAGTCTTCTCAGTTGTATTTGAGAAAAAGAAGACATCATCACTCTCTCACCCCCACTGTAAAAAGGGTTCTTTAACTCCCTTCAAATGTTATTCCTGGTTTCAAGTCACCTGATTAAAAGACTTGGGATTGGTTTTTGAGCACTTGATCAAAATCTCATTGGTGGCAGTCACCTGATCAAAAACCTGAGTGGATTCCTACCAGGGTGGTAGAAGAGTGGATGTATCCGGGGAACAACAATAAAATTCTTGTGTTGTCTGGTTGCCATCTTTTTCTTTTGCTCTTGCTGTGGCTGTGCTAGTTAGGTTGCTGTGTCTATGATATTAGTTTATATTTATTATGCCTGTGGTAGATAACTTTATCTTAGAACTATTTTTTATTTACAGCAAAAAGGCCTTAAAGTTTCAAGATATTCTATTCACCCCCCCTCTAGAGTATATCAGATCTAACCCTAACTTTCATCAAGAAACCTGAAACATGAAATGTCTCTTGTCTTCCTTAAGTGCTTTAGGAGTGTAAACATTTTGTTATATGCACACAATTCATATTTTTGTATGTGTATCAATTACTTCTCGTATATGTTTATCTTCTAAATATTGTAGTGTATATCATTAACTAGGGTTCTAACTTTTTCAAATAGGGGGAAATTGTTGGGTCCATTAATCACAATGTCTTAGATTTGAAGAAGGCCCACAGGACAATGATATATATATGAATGTATTTAATATAGGTTCAAGTTAATTATATGCAGTTGTTCTTGGTTATTTTGATTAGACAGGTAGTCAGAGTCAAAATGATAGTTGAACTCAAGACAGGTTGCTGAACAAGCAAAAATCTTGTGAAGTCTATAATCGTTGACAAAACAATATGCAGTCAAAGCCGTAGTGTTGCTCATAAGAAATCTTTCTAAGGATAGAAGCGTTGAGTGAAGACAGTTCTCTCAAAGCCTTCTCATCACGAAATTAGTCCCAGTATGGAAACATTGAGTGAAGAAGGGCCACTCAATGCCTCATCAATAAATCTATTTAAGGACGGAAGTGTTGAGTGAAGACAGTTCATTCAACGCCTACTTATCAAGAAATCTGTCCAAGTATAGGAGGGTTGAGTGAAGACGGGCAACTCAACACCTCATCAATAAATCTGTCTAAGGACAAAAATGTTGTGTGAAGATAGTTCACTCAACGCCAACTCAACAAAATTTCTGTCCAAGTACAAAAACATTGAGTGAAGATGGGCCACTCAATGCCTCATCAAAAAGTTAGGCTAAGTCAAAAATTTTTGAGTGTGGAAACTTCATTCAACACCTTCATGTAGAGAAATCTCAACTAAGTCCATAATTATAGAGAGATGAAGGCTGACTCAATGCTTAAATAGTTAGACTGTAAAAGACAAATGCGTTGAGTGATGAAGGCTCATTCGATGCCTCAAGATGCAGAATTATGCTAATGACTTTTGTGTTGAATGACATGGCTTCACTCAATGCCGATGCAGATTTTCATAAATTTGCTAAGTCCACAGGTGTTGAGTCAAGCTGACATCAGCAATAATTCAAATGTCACGGGTTTTGCACCTAAGATGACAAAAGTCATTGCTTGCCTTTAGTACAATATTTAATGCAAAAGAAGTGTTGTAGTTACAAACTCTGGGTTGTCCTACTACACAAAGAGCTATTGATCGGTGAGGCGCAAAAATAGGTTTCCGAGAAAGAAGAAACAAAGCTTGGAAAAAGAAAAGATATTTTGACGTAGAATAGAGCATTCCAGTCATCTTCTTCCTATTGTCAAAGGAGAAGATTTGAAGAGAACTTGCTCTAACAGTTTGTCTGAAAACCACAGACAAAAGTTGTTTATCGAAGAAATAAGTCACTAAAGAATCATTTTGTCTTCAATAGCAAGAACAAAAAGTTCTCTTTCTAAGTAAGAAGAAAAAGCGGAGCAAAGTAAAGTTGTTGTTGTTCTTCAAGGCCATTGCGATCAACTCAACTACACAAGTGGTTTGAAGAAATAATACTATACAATTATTTTCTCAGCACAAGCTGAAACATCCTGAAGATCTATTTCTTGGGGCTTTTAAGAAGTTAGGGATCAACTTTTCTCAGTTCAGAAGGCAGACACAAAGAATCATTTCTCTTGAGTCAAAGTTAAGACTGAGATTTCTCAGTTCAGGAAGATGAAGGCTCAGAGAACATTTCTCTGGAGTCATACATCATCAACAACTTACTCTTTCTGTAGGATCATTCTTGATCTCAGTTGTAAGCCTAAATTATAAAGGATGAGAGATAGGATTATTTGAGAATTTGAGGTAGGGCACGTTAGCCTGAGGTAGGAGATTTATTTTCTTAGTTGTACAGACTGTGTACCTGAGGTAAGATTCAGTTGTGAATCTGTCGTAGGGCCTTTCGACTGAGGTAGGATCTGAGATAGATCTGAGTTGTACGTGAGTTATACTCTCTGAGTGTAGTGCGATCCTTTTAGCTTGATTTGTAGGACTTTTGATTAAGTTGAGGTTGGTGATCTGAAGGATTACTAAGCAATAGAAGTAATATTTACTCAAAGTATAGGGCTTCAGCCTGAGGTTATACTTGATGGAAGTCTGGGAAATCCTGAGGGATCTATGTTGTAAGCTCTTTGAGCTGAGTTTGGAAAAGATTTCCTTGTTTAACAATCTATTAAAAAGGTGAGAGGGAAAGTAGATTGTGCGAACATAAAAAGGTAGTCCGGAAAAATGGACAAACAGAAATTTTTGTATTCCAAAAAAGGTATCAAATACATGGTATAGCCTCCCTTTTATAGAATGGAGGAGATGAGAGAGATTACAAATAAACAATGTGGGACTAAAAAATCTCATATACAAGCGGTTTAACATAAAAAGAAGTCGCCAAGCCGCGCGGTTTGGTGACAGGGCAAACCGCCCGACAACCATAAGAGAAAGATACCCAGCCGCCATACTAGTCTGCCAAGTCGCCCAGTCTCCAAGTTGCCAGGAACAGAATGACAATCCGCCAGAGCACCAACAGCAACAAGACGCTGGAGAGAACCCGCCGGACCGCCCAGTCTACAACCCGCCATAGTAGAACCACCAGACTGCCCGGTCTCTACTCTGTAACAGTTCCCCTCAAGCTGGAGCATATATATCGATCATGCCCAGCTTGTGGCAAATGTGATGAAAAGAGGCGGATACTGGCTTGGTGAAAATATTAGCCAACTCTTTATCGGAGGTGACAAACAGAGTACAAATTTGTTCCTTCAGAATTTCCTCTCGATGAAATGGCAGTCAACTTCTATGTGCTTGGTTCTCTCATGGAAGACCGGATTTCTAGAGATATATTTGGCGGCTTTGTTGACACAAAACATAGGTAGAGGGTGGTCGTAGACCGCTCCTAAGTCGAGCATAAGAGCCCGTAACCACTTCAGCTCACACGTGGTCGATGCCATACTTCGGTATTCCGCTTCTGCACTGGACCTGGAGACTACCAACTGTTTCTTGCTTTTCCAGCTCACAAGGTTTCCCCCCCACAAAGGTGCAAAAGCCTGAAGTAGCCTTGCAATCTCCTTTGTCATCAGCATAGCTGGAATCATAGTACGCCTCAACCCTTAGATGGCCATTCTTCTAAAAGAGAAGCCCTTTCCCGGGAGCTGATTTAATATACTCCAAAATCTTCAGGCCCGACTGTAAATGGCACTCCCTAGGAGCTTGCATGAATTGGCTAACCTTGCCAACAGCATAAGCAATGTCTGGTCTGGTCACTGTGAGATATATGAGTTTACCAACCAGACGTCTATACCTCGTAACATCAAAAAGAAGAGGAGAGTCATCTGTCCATGGTTTATCCTCTCCAGTCGCCATGGGGGCATCGGGCAGGTTTTGCCCCGGTCAACCCTGCCTATTTTAATAAGTCAAGAGCATACTTCCGTTGGGATAGGACAGGAGAAGCCGGCTTCCGAGAAATTGCTATCCCCAGAAAGTATTTTGGAGAGCCTATATCCTTAGTAACCAGGTGTTGCCGAAGATGCTTCTTCGTCAAGAGTATCCAGGCTTAATCATCTCCACTGAGAAGAATATCATCCACATATACTGCTAGCACTAGTAGGCCCAGAGAGGTTTTGCGAGTAAATAGGGAGTGATCAGCAGAACTCCTCGTAAAACCAATAGCCGCCACAATCCCGCTGAATTTGTCAAAACAAGCACGAGGACTTTGTTTTAGGCCATAGATAGCCTTCTTGAGCCGGCAAACCTGTGTCTCCCCCTGAGCAACATACCCTGGATGTTGCTCCACGTAGACATCTTCTTGAAGATCCTCATAAAGAAGGGCATTCTTCATATACAGTTGTGAAATGGGCCAATCTCTATTGACAACCACAGAGAGAAGGACCCGAATAGCGCTGAGACAAGCAACTGGAGAGAAGGTGTCAAAGTAATCCATGTCATAAGTTTGTGTAAAGCCCTTGGCAACAAGACTAGCCTTATAACCGTCCACACGACTATAGGGGAGGAATTTCACCACAAAAACCCAGCGACAACCAACAACATCGGTGCCAACAGGAGGAGGAACCAGGGTCCAAGTACACCGTTCAGTGAGAGTAGCGATCTCGTCATCCATGGCAGCCTCCAATGCAGAATGGTAAGGGCCTCTTGATAGGAACGAGGGGTGGAAGTGGAAGAGATAGCCAGGGCGAAGTCCCTGCGAGCAGGCATCAGCCGATCATATGAAACAACTGCAGCAAGTAGATGCTAGGTACAAGCGCGAACCCCTTTGCGAAGGGCAATGGGGAGGTCCATGTCAGCAGGCGCCTCAGTATCCGGATCATCCATGGTGGAGAGAGCTGGCCCAAGAGGAGAGAGCGATGACAGTGGAGAGGAGGGAGATGATGGAGGTGGAGGGGAAGGAGGAGAGGCTGGAGATATAAGAGGAGTAGGAGGAGGAAAAACCTCAGTAGGGTGGGATGGGGTGGAGGGAAGAGGAGGAGGAAGACTAGAGTCGATAGGAAGAGGAGAGGAGCCAGTAGAGAAATAAGGAGCATTTTCGAAGAAGGTAACATCTGCGGAGACGAATTATTTGCGAAGGATGGGATCAAAACAACAGTAGCCTTTCTGAGTGGTAGAGTAGCCCAGAAAGACACATTTGGTGGAGCGAGTGGAGAGTTTATTGCAGGTGGCGGAGGGAGAATTCACAAATGCCGTGCAAGATACAGAGAGGAAGAGGAAAGGGATCCTTTCTAGGATAGAGAATGGAGAAGGGCATTTTACCGCGAAGAATAGTGGAGGGAATGCGATTGATGAGATAGCAATAAATGATAACAACATAGCCCCAATAGGAGCAGGGGACATGCATTTGCGTATGGATGGTGCGAGCAACATCAAGGAGGTGACGGTTTTTTCGTTCCGTCACCCCATTTTGTTGGGAGGTGTAAACGCAACTTGTTTGGTGAAGAATTCCATGTTGCGTACAAAATGAGGAAAAGGCGTGACTAATGTATTCTTTGGCATTATCAGAGCGTAATACTTTAATAGAAACATCAAATTGATTTTTGATTAAATTATAAAAGGATTGCCATACATCAAAGAGTTCAGAGCGTTCTCGTAAGAGATACACCCAGGTACAATGAGAGAAATCATCAATAAAAGTTACAAAATAAGAGCTACCCAGGCCAACAATGAGGGTAGGAGCAGGACTCCAGATGTCGGAGTGAACAAGATCAAATTGTCGGGTAGAACCACGATCTTGCTTTGGCGGGAAGGAGGAACAGTGATGCTTGCCAAGCTGACAGGCATCGCAGTTGAGAGAACCGTCCGGAGGGAGGAGAGCTAGCAGCTGATGAAGAAGCTATGGGGGAGGATGCTCAAGGAGGAGATGCCATTGTAGGAGATTAGTAGAAGAGGAGGAGAAGGCGGAGAGAGCAGAAACATTGTCGAGGAAGTAGAGGCCGCCGGTCTCAGTCCCAGTAGCAATCGTCTATTGGGAGCGCGGATCCTGAAAAGGGCAAGAAGTGGGAGTGAATGTGACGGAGCATTTAAGCGGCTTGCATAAATATTGAACTGACAACAAATTGCAGGGAAACTTGGGCACATAGAGAGTGTCAGCCAAGTGAAGATATGGAGTGACATGAACCACTCCCGTTCCATGAACCGGGGAGGGAGAGCCATCCGCAACAAGGACCGAAGGCAACTGTTCATGCGTTTCAAAGAGATAAAAGTAGTGTGGATTGCCCGTCATGTGGTTAGTTGCACCAGATTCGATGAGACATTTACCTTGAGTAACCACATGAGCACTACCTGAGGAAGTGACCATCGAAGCGGATGGCTTGGAAGAGGGGGTGGAAGCATCACCAGAAGGGCGAAGAAGGGGATGCTTCATCCAACACCGATCCACAAGATGCTCGGTGCGTACACAGTGAGAATAGAGGTAGTGGGAAGAACTCTGACCACTGGAATGATGGTTGCGACCACCAGAGCCGCTACGTTGAGTCTGGTGAGCATATTGTTCTGGAGGAGGAGAAGAGAGAAGCGGACGCTGAAGAAGCGATGTAACCGCAGCAATGTGAGCGGCCGTTGTATCCAAGTTGGGAGATTCCGCTTCACCCAAAATTTGTTGGCGAATCATCCCTTAGGAATCAGGAAGCTGGAGGAGGTAGCAAACAACAAGCAGTTCTTGAAAGTGCTTGTTCTGTTCGGCAAGATCCGCAGAGAAGGGGCGATGTTCAAGGATCTCAGCCCCAAGAGCTTGAACCTATCGATAAGCAGCAATAGGAGACATGGACGGACGGGCAAAGAGGTCCGCATATAAGGTATAAATGCGGGACGTCTGAGCCCCCTTGGAGTACAGAGCAGCAAGATGTAGCCAGGCCTTCTTGACCGTCTCATCATGATGGATAATAGGAAGACATTCATCAGAAAGACTGTTTGCGAGCCAAGTGCGGACAAGCACATCACTAGCATCCTAGTCATCAAAGTCAGGAGAAGAGGTGGCAAGAGGATCATCTGTAAGGCGGTGGCGTTTGCATGGTGAGCGGAGGAGGGAGGTGAAGGAAACGCTCCAATCCGGGTAGTTGGAACCAACCAGCTTCGATACGGTGCCAACATTCCCGGAGGGAACGGGAGGAGGAGGTAGAGTGGTGACGGGAGTAGCGGTGGTGGTAGAAGAGCTGGAAAAAGCAATGGGAGAAGCCGCACAGGTAGAGGGAGGAGAGAAAAGTCACGCGGGAAGAAAGAGGCCGGGCGAAAATAGAAGACCGCAGTAGACAGAGGAAGAACCCGCAACAAAGAAAAGAAAGAAGCCACGCGGGAAGAGAGCAGGCCGCACGGACAGAAAAATGAGAAGCTGTGGAAAACAGGCCACTGAGAAGAAGAAGGCCACGCGAACAAGAGAGGAGAGCAGAGTGCCCCAACAGAGGGCAGCGACAAGAAAGAGAGGCGGCGCGAACAAGGGGAAAAAAGAGAATAGGTCGTGCGGGCAGGGAAAAGTACTGAATCAGGCGACCAAGATCACGGGCTCTGATACCATGTGCGAACAGAAAAAGGTAGTCCGGAAAAATGGACAAATAGAAATTTTTGTATTCCATAAAAGGTATCAATTACATGGTATAGCCACCCTTTTATAGAATGGAGGAGATGAGAGAGATTACAAATAAACAATGTGGGACTAAAAAATCTCATATACAAGCGGTTAAACATAAAAACAAGTCACCAAGCCGCGAGGTTTGGTGAAAGGGCATACTGCCCGGCAACCACAAGAGAAAGATACCAAGCCGCCATACTAGACCGCCAGGTCGCCCGGTCTCCAAGTCGCCAGGGACAGAATGACAATCCGCCAGAGCACCAACAACAACAAGACGCAGGAGAGAACCCGCCAGACCGCACAGTCTGCAGCCCGCCATAGTCAAACCACGAGACCGCCCGGTCTCTACTCTGTAACATAGATGTACACATACCTTGGGAAGCACTATAATTCCTAGTGTGTTAAGTCTTATTCTTGGAATCGAACAAATTAACTTAACACTCAACACACCAAAATAAAAAGGTAGTCATAATGAATAGGAAATCTTTTCACCATCCCCCTCTAGGTGCATCGCTACTCTTGAAAACAAAGACTTTCAACATGAAAATATGATATTTTAAAATATTCCTGACTTGTTTCTGACTTCTGATAACTAATATTTAAAAACTCAATCTGATATGTCGTTGACATCCAATATTTACAACATTGATCCTCGCATGTCTAGACAAAAATTATCTATCCTCAATCGAAGTTATACTCTTGGTCCAACCATAGTTATCACCTATTCCTATAATATGAATTTCCTGAATAAGGCACTCCAAAAGTAACCACTCAATGATACATAAGCCTGTCCTGTTAAAAAAAAATCCATCTTGAATAAAAAATTATAAAGTCAATTATATGCCAGTATCTAAGCAGGACTCCCACAAAGGTCTAAAGTATGGATCAGTAGAATATTGTTCCTTAAGAGAATCTAATGATACTATTGGGTCCATTGATCACAATGTCCCCAATTTGAAGAAGGCCTACATGACAATGATATACACATATTTGTATTTGTTGCATGCTATAAGTTCTATGTATGTAGGTTTACTTGTTACACTTATTAGACATGTTGTCTAATAACAATGACAGGTGGACTCAAGGAAAGATGATAGAAAGACAGAAATATGTCTTAGTACACAAGCATTTAGTGAAGGCAGTTCACTCAATCTCAAATGACCAAAAGTGTTGAGTCAAGCATAGACAGTCAAGGCTTCAGTGTTGAAAAAGAAAAAATCTGGCTAAGTGCAGAAGCATTGAGTGAAAGAAGTTCACTCAACGGCTAGAGAATAAATTGCCGACAAAATAATGTTCAGTCAAAGCAGGAATGTTCCAGATTTGTGTTTTGGCTAAGTCCAGAAGCGTTGATTGAAGGCAGTTCACTCAAAGCCTACTCACATAATTCAGTCCAAGTATAGAAGCGTTGAGTGAAGGTTGTTCACTCAACGCCTCAATCAAGAAGACTTGTTACAGTACAAGTAGTAAATTCACCAAGTCCAAAAGGTTTGATTGAGGAAAGCTCACTTAACGTCAGAAGAGATGAAACATTGAGTGAAGCTCAAACAGTCAAAGCTTCAGAAGAAATAGACAGAAAAGCAATCTAAGTCCAGATGCATTGCGTGAAGCAGTTCACTCAATGCCAACTCAATGTATAATTCAAATATGTATAGAAGCGTTGAGTGAAGGTTGTTCACTAAATGCCTCTTTAATGAAACTGGAAAAGGCTGAAAGTGTCTAGTATAGAAGCATCACTCCACTCCTTCATACAGAAAAAACGTCCATGTCCAAATGTGTTGAGTGATGAAGGTTCACTCAACGCCTAAATAGTTGGACTAAAAAAGTCTATTTTCATTGAGTGATGTACGATTACTCAACGCTTGGTGTTGCAGAAATTTGATGAAGTGTTTTGGCATAGAGTGACAAGGCTTCACTCAACACCAATGGTGAATTATATAAATTTGACTAAGTCCATACGTACTGACGTTGGCAATAATTTAAATGTTGTAGGAAGTGATCAGTACGCAACAAATAGCGTCGCTTACCTGTTGTACTGGATTTATTGCAAAAGCAAGGTTGCAACTAACAACCATGGTGGTCCCTCTGCTCAAAGAGCCGTTGTGAAAGATATGGGTTAGATCTGATTTACTCTATGGGGGAGGGGGTGAATAGAGTAATTAAAACTTTTTGGTTGTTTTAAATATTATCAGAGTAAAGTAGTGATACTAGTAGTAGTAATAAAAAAGGGAAAATAATCTAAGCTAATCTACCACAACACAACAAACTAATCTATCACAGCACAAAACTAAACTATCACAGCACAAAGAAAATAAGCAACAAAACGACACAAGAATTTAATAGTGGTTCTCCAACTGGGAACATCCACTCTTCTACCACCCTGGTAGGAATCCACTAGCAGGTTTTTGATCAGGTGACTGCCACCACAAGATCTATTTCCAGGGAGATCTCACAACCCTTTAAGCTATTGATCAGGTGCCCAAAAATCAGGAATAAACTTTTGAAGGGAGTTAATGAACCCTTTGTACAGGAGGGGGGAGAGAGATTTGATGGTGTCTTCTCTTTATCTAATTAACAGAGAAGACTAGTGGATTGATGTTGTCAAGGCTCCTCCAGAAATCACTTGGAGCCTTGCTCAGGGTGTAGGTATTCACCTTGACTTGAAGTAATCCAGGAACTTCTGACTGATTTGAATTTGTTATCCTTGAAAGCTCCTGGAGTTGAAGTTTAAGAAGACTCTTGATATGTGATTGTTGTTCTTCTTCTTCTTCAGAATGATCAAGGAGAAAACATGTCGTTTTCTGCACATAGAATTTTTGAATGTTTTCCTGTATTCTCTATTAGTTCTCTATGCTTGTTTCTCTTCTTCTTTTTTTTTGAAAAGAAAGTCTATTTTATATCCACTGTCGAATTCTCATTTGTAATTTGAATTTCAAAAACATTAATTGCTGATTACCTGGAGAATGAAAATCGGCTGGAGAATATTGTCTTTAATGACTTTTCCCAACTGTCCTAATAAATTAGGCAAGTAATTAACCTGATGAAGACCAAAATTAATGCTACCAATAACGGATATATTCAAGAGAATATGTGCATTAATTACTTAGGAAATCACTGCTGAATAATATGGAATAAGGACAAAAAAGAGGGAAAGACTCTAAGTCTGGAACTGGACAGAATCCATCGACCTCTAAACAGAATTTGTCGACCGGAGTTCCAAGTTCGTCGAGCTGAGAAATCCTGTTCGTCGACCAGAGAAATCCTGTTCTTCGACCTAAGCTCAGCGAACTGCATTCTGGAGATATCTTGCCTAATCTGCGCTCCAAGTTCGTCGAGCTGATCATCTGTCTTCGTCGAGCTGAGTTCAAAGAAAACAATCTAAAAAGAATGTATTGAAGCTGAACTCCAGACTTCGTCGACCTGAGCTCGAATATCGTCGAGCACAACTCAGAGAATTAACCCTAAGTTCGTCGATCTGCGATCGACGATCGTCGAGCTGAGTTCGAAGAATTTCGAACTGATAATTGAACTCTGAATTTCTTCTAAATCCTGAGTCCACTGACGTCTTCTACTGGCTGGTCCATGTAAGTTAAACCTAATGACTTGCCTAAAACTCTAGGACTCAAAGACATGATCCTGACTATACATTGTGGGTCAGACATCCTAATTGGTGAACCTATACCAAATCTAACTAGGGATCCAACAATATCCCCTTATTTGGGTGAGGTCACTAATAATATAAAAAGGAAAATAATCACAAAGCAAAACTAATATATCTGGCAGAAAATTTAAAAGTATCTAACAGATATGTACATAACAGTAGCTTTGTGACAGATTAAACAAGTAAAGTTCAGACAATATAACAACTAAACAGAATGTTCATTTGTTCTTCTATTGCTTTTCCTTATCAGCTGGCTCAGAAAGATGTCTGAATTTAATTTCTCTGTTAGGGTTGGCTGCTTCTCTTTTTGACATTGTCATGTCAGCAGCACCAATTATGTTGAGAGAAGTAGCTCTGCGTACAACAGCCTCTGGATGCAAATTCATATAATCTTCTACATTGAAAAACTTATTAGCCTTATCATACCTTTTCTGCTCTTCTCTTCTATCAGATGACATTGTAGAGTACTGAGAAGGATCTCTACCTTCATCTTTAGCTTTGTTAATCATGGAGAGTCCAACAAGTTCTTGAAATCTAGTCATTATTGCAATAGTTTCTTGTTCTAGATCTACAAATGGAATTAGTGGTGATTCTGGCCATTTTGGACTTTCAGCTTTATCAGTTTCAGATGCTTACTATTGTTGCTATTGTTTCTATTACTGATGTCTACTGCTGCTAGAATGTCTGTGCTGGCTGCTTCCATGAGATTTTGAGGATCTATCTGGTTGTCTTTGATAAGTTTGAGCATATGAAGTAGATCTCTAAGAAATGTGTCTTGAAGCACCAGGAGCTGGAGGAGGAGGAGGACCTCTCCAGTTCCTTTGAGAAGGAGGAGGAGGAGAGTACATTCGACTCTTCTTCACGGCTTTTTGCTCATTTTTGTATAGCCACATCCATGCAGGCATCCCTGGATATGGAGTGATATTCTGTAGTATGTAGTGGGGAGTATCATGGGTGGGATTAAGCTTAGGAGCAGCTTTAGCAACAAGTTTTCTCTTCTTAACAGCTTTCTTCTTAGACTTTGAACTGTCAGGCTCATCAGAATCATCATCATCATCTTCCTCAGATGATCCTTAAGGATTTCCATATAAATCATCAATTACCTTCAGAATATCCTTGGAGATTTGCATTTCAGCCTAAGGAGCCACTGAAGGTTCTGGAAGAGCTGGTTGAACAGTAATAGTTTTAGAAACTGTCAAGCTTTCTTCTACTATGTCTGCCAGAATAATATCACCTAAGTTGGGTAGAGGACTATCATCCATTATATATATAGGAGGGGAAATAGCCTTTTGAGGGGATGATACAGTTAGAGTCTCTGTTCTTGCAAAACTGGCCTTAAGTTGCTTAGCAACTGTAGGGCTTATTGGGGAAGAGAGTGGTATAATAGCTTTAGATAGCTGTAAGCAAATTTCTGGAATATAATTTAAATGAACTGTATTAAAAGAATCGAACAATCTGTAAATGTCTATTGTGGTACTGATAAGACAATCACCCACAGTCAAAACTTCTGGAATTTCTATATCTGTAAAGAGCATATCAATATCAAAATCTGCATCAACTACTAGAACTGTAACCATATATACATCTGCCTCAGCACCTGCAGGCTCATCTATCTGCAAAATTTCTGCTGCTGCTGCTGCTGTTGGAGCTATAACTACTTATTCATTGAGCATCTCCCCCTGCCTTATTTTAGTGGGTATTGGAAACAGGCCCATAGAAGAGGAAGGGATAGATGTGGCAACAATGAGAGTAGCAAGGGAGGAGATAGAGGAAATAAGAGTTGTGATTGCCCTGCTATAAGATGCCTGATCACTGAAATGATGTGCTCCAGGAGAGTTGAAAGGGAGGGAGAATCCATATCCCTAAACTCTGGTAGAGTTTGCGTAGATACAGATGTATTAGGAGAAGGGATGATAACAGAAGGAATAACATCTGGTATGATGTCATCCTGGGAGGGTGAGGCAGCAGTAGATGGTGTTGGAGTGGTAATATCATGTTGATGTGAGGGAGGTGCAGATGGTAAGGAGGTGAGTAAATCAAAAGTAGGGGATGACATGAATATTTCATGATGTATGTCATGTAAGACCCCATTTTTTTGTAACAACCACCGTGGCCTTAGGCCCAGAACCGCCGCTTTGCGATGACACCTTCGCACCCGGGAAGGTCATTACTACAAAATGCTGATCCCGCCGGCCAAATTGATCACCATCGACAGAATGTATAATGAATGAAAGTGCAAGCATCCAAGTCCACAATAGAATAAAGGAGGAAATCACTTGACAAATGAATAGTCCACACCAGAAAGTGAATACAGGCTTAATCCCGGTACATGATAACCTCACTACAATCCACTCATAAAAGTAAAACAACTAATACTCGGCTCCACTCATGGATCCGGATGTCTGTCCACCCGAGCTACACAGGCCCATCTCCATCCGCACCGTACCCTGCTGGTGTTTCGTCTCCTATAGTTGTTCCCTGTGTCCCATCCGGAGCACCTAAAATATGGTGGTCAAACGACCGTCAGTCAAACTAGACTCAGTCAACAATCCCCCACCCCTCTACCCGTGGCTCCTAGGCACCAGGAGGAAATGAGTGAAAAGGAGGACCAAAAGCAGGGCGTAATCAAGCAGGTGATATCTACTCTAAGGAATAAAATTTTAAGGTATGGCAGGGGTATCACAATAATTGAACATGAGAAAACAAGTATGTACAAAAGTAAACAGTATGGAGTAGCAAGTAAGTAAAAGTAGTAAGAAGAGTAAGTAAGAACAATGAGAAGTATAACCATTGATTTATAGGGATTACCCCTATAGACCAAGCGGCCGTTTTGCAGGGACTATCGTATAAAACGTCCCATACCATTTTACACGATAGGTGTCAGGGGTTAAATGCAATGAATATGCTATGACATACAAGTATGCTATGGTATGCACATGCAAGTGCAACTCACACACACAACTCTATGCGCACAGACCTTTAGTTCCCCTTTTTGGAGTTAGCTAAACTCTCAGGAGAATCCGCCGTGGAAAAACGGAGACTGTGGGTTGGGTCTCTCCACTCCTAGACTGGTAATCACACTTCCCCGTCTAGCCCCTCACGTACGTTTCCGTACTATTCCTTATAAACCAGCTAGTATCCCAAGTCAATGTACCGATGACAGCGTGATTGATCGTCCAATACCGAGGACCCACCACTATTATGCACATGCAACCATGATAGTTGTATCTAGTTATAGTACCGAGCCTCCAGCACTTTAGACTTCCGATCCTACTAGTTCACCATGCTCCCGAGCCTATGGCTCCCTGGACTAATCAAGTCTCCTTTTTTCCAAGTCCCCAAGCATCCAGCTCCCCGGACTTCCAACTCAATACCGAGTCCACTTAACTCTACCAGTAAGCCCTTAGGACACAGGCCTACTCTATCCTTTCACTACCAATTCATCTCTCTACGTGTACAAGTGTGAGTGTAAGGTGAAACTATTATTAGGGTTACTCTTGCCCGAATTATTCCTAAGGTTTACGTTAGCCCAGGACTGCCCAAGGTATTCCCGTGAAGGGCTCTCGAAGGCACTAGGAACTATGTTGGTATTACGCCCAAAGCTCCCTTTCACAAGGCACTTATTATTATTGATTTCTTCCCTTGATCAGATCTCTCATTTATTTACCCAAACCAGCAACCTACTAAGGATTCAACTCTTCAAATTTCTTACCCACTCTAGTTCAGTTTCCGCAGTTATTATATGCAGACCACCCTATACTATATGAGATGTATAAAGGAGGTACTCCGATTTGTCTTCCAAATCTCCTATAAAATTTACCAGAGGTATATCATAACAAGTTTAGTCTAAAATCAGAGAATCATAATTTTTCTAATTTATCCGACATTTAATTAATTTCCTCAAAAATTCCAAGGGCTACCGGTTTGAACATGAACTACCCTAGGTACTCATGAAAGATGTCCAACAAAATTATTATAAATATTATGTTATCTCAATATGGTAAATCCAAAGTATCACAATTTTTCTATCACCAAAAGGGCACTAAAACTATTTTATAAACAATTTTTCTATCTTTCGTTATTTATGAATCAAGTACAGAAAGTATCCATCCATAAATTATAAATTAATTAAACTTATGCAGATACCAGCTTAAAAATAGCATTGCTCAAGTTTCATAATTTTTCAGCAAGTATTAATTTCTGAATAAATTAATTATCAAAAATCACCAAAAGGTGGACTTGTAAAGAAAGTGTCGTAACTGAGATTCTAAAAATCATGAATCAATGTCTACAAGCATATAATGGCCTGAAAATATCAATTCCTAAGTCTCATAATTTTTCAATAGAAATATCATCAATAATTAATTTTTAAACCATAAACCCCTTTTTAACATTTGTAAATGAAGTACTAGATTTACTCAACTAAAAATTATACAAAACTTCAGGAGCAACCATTCTGACATAAAACACTTACTACCAAGATTTCATGGGGTTTCAATGAACAGAAAGATCTAAATAATTAAAATGTCAGTTAGGGCTATAGAAAACTTTACAAATGAAGTGCTAGAAATAAACATCATAAAATTCCAGTAAAATTACTGTAGATTCTGCCCATTCCAAAACTCACTCTACCCGAGTTTCACAGCTTTTAAATAATGTTTAGTGACTGATTTTACTCATTTGAGGTTTTACCCTAAAACTAAGGTTAGGGTTTTGAGGTCTCTACCTATCTCCAAGTCCTCCGAGATTCCATCCAGATGATTTATTTTATGCTACCGTCGACTCCACTGAGTTTCAAGGAAATACGAGGGCATTTGCCCCCATGTCCTTCACAACCCTCAAAACCCTCCCTTTAGGGTTTGAGTTTGGATCCTAGGGTAAATCAACCCTAAACCACATTATTGTTCTCCAAGTGGGTTATAATAACCCTTCCAAGTCAGTTGTCAAAATATCAGCCTCTGTTGAGGTGATTTGACCCTTCCAAACTCTTAGTGCACTTTTTACTCAAAAATGCCTCATTAATGCCCAGCTAAGGATATGTGATTTCCCACCCAAAACTCATCCAAATGAGTTGGTATTTTGCACGGAGCTATGTTTTATAGCCAGGGACCACTCACCAAAATTTGGGAGGGTTTGGTGGTCATTTGACCACATAAATAAATTACTCTAACTTTATTAAATTAAAACAAAAACCTTAGGCAAAGTATCAACAAAAATTCCCATTTTTGGACAGACTCTAGGTATGTCTAAGGGTAACCTCCTGCCCAAAGTTCAGGTCATTTGGACAAGGGACGAAGAGTGGGCATTCATTTTAATCTCTAGACAGCCCTATGGATAGATTGCACCAAAATGAGTGATGTGGTCTAACTACGGCTCCAAATTGAGTGAAACCAATTTTAAATTACACTAGATATCAAGGGATATATTTTTCATGTTGAACACTTTTGCAGTAGATGCTCCTAAGTATTTTTAATAATTAAAATCATCTACTGTTAATAGTTTCCACGAATCAATTAATATCATTAAAACACTTGATCAAAACTGACGACATCCGTTCATCCTCAACCACCAGCCAAGGACCAAGATTGGCCCGACCTAGAGCCTCTTTCGCCGACTTTCCGGCCACCCCAACCACCTCCCTGGCTGGCCACCACCACCACCACCTCTGTTGAGGTGGTGGCTAGCGTTTAGCGGCGACCATGCCGCCGGAGGCGGCGGTTTCCGGCAAACTCAACACCTCCCTTTTTCCATGAAAAATTTGAAATACAAGCTCCTAATCAGGCTCAATTGAGCCCGATTTCTCTACCTAAACAAGTCTAGATCTAGCACGCTTAGAGAGGAGAAGGATTGGACCTTGCCGGTGGCAGAAGTCGGGAAGATCGCTGGGAAGCCATTTCTGAAAGTTGTGTCGCTCGGCTTCTGCAACAGCAAGGTGGGGAGGCTCGGTTTCTTCAGGTAGGGATTGGGAAAGCCTCCCCTCAACTTACTGGTGGTGTTTAAAGCTTCATAGTGGAGAGGAGGGGCTAGATCATTAAATTCCTTCAAAGCCATTAATGGCTAGGCTCGGCCATGGAGGAGGGGGGGGGGGAGCTGAATCAGGTCTGATGGCCGGGAGAAACGGTCGGAAACTTCTCCCCTTCCCTGGGAAATTGAATTCAGCCATTAAATGTGGCTTTTGATGAACCATTTCTTCCCTCTCCATCCTCATTTCTCTCTCCTCCTCACGACGATTCTGCCCAGAACCACCGTGTCACGCCTGGTGACACGGCTGTGACACGGGCATGTATCATCCGACACTGGCGTGTCGGGTCAGCGTGTTCCCTTCTATTCTACGAAATGAAATCGACGATCATCGAGCTGAGCTCGACGATCGTCGGGCTGACGACACGCCTGGCGACATGGGCGTGTCGGGCGCGTGTTCCCCCCAGTTCTACGAAATGAACTCGACGATCGTCGAGCTGGGCTTGACAAAATGATCTCGACGATCATCGGGCTGACGACACGCCTGGCGACACGGGCGTGTCGGGGGCGTGTTCCCCCATATTCTACGAAATGAGCTCGTGCCCCCCTGTTCTACGAAATGAGATCGACGATCGTCGAACTGAGCTCGACGATCGTCGGGCTGACAACACGCCTAGCGACACGGGCGTGTCGGGGGCGTGTTCCCCCCTATCTACAAATTGAACTCGACGATCGTCGATCTGAGCTCGACGAAATGAGATTGACGATCGTCGGGCTGACGACACGCCTGGCGAAACGGGCGTGTCTGGGGCGTATTCCCCCCGGTTCTACGAATTGAACTCGACGATCGTCGATCTGAGCTCGACGATCGTCGGGCTGACGACATGCCTGGCAACACGAGCGTGTCTGGGCCGACACGAGCGTGTTAGACCCGGAAGAGTTATTTTCGGGGAATTTGTGTGGCTGTTTATTTCTTCCTATAGGAACTGACAGTTCATATCTCCCCTTGCTGAAATAGGGCTGAGCTATAGGCAGACCAAGGTGATTTTCACCTTGGCCTTCTTCACTTGGCCCCTTGGGCTTCCTAGGGTTTTGACATGAACAAAACCACCCTTGGGGGTCTAGTCAGAAATGGGATGTTACATGTCATTTAGATGAGGTGGAAGTGGTGATGGAGGTGGAGTGATGTGTTCAGGAGATGGAACTGGTGTTTATAGATGTATTGGTGAAGGAATTGATAAAACAGGTGGTTGTTGAGGCGGAGGTGGTGAATGAGGAGATGAAGGATTTATTGTAGGAAGAGGTGTTGTTGAAGGAGGAGGAATGGAGACTTCTTCAATAATAGGTTGTGGAGTGGCTGATATAGCCCTTGTGCCCTCAGAAGGTGTGGAAGAGGAGGAAGCCTTGGATGGCTTAGAGATAGTCCTCTGCCACCTTCCAAATAAGGCACATGTCAGCCTTTTGGAAGAATTTATAAATATGGTCTGGGAGATCAGGGATTCGGATGCTTTGTCCTGTAGGAATATGCCCAGTACCCTTCCAAAACATACTTCCTTCTTGTTATTTTTCTACTCTATTAAATCGAATAGTAGTTTTCCCCAGTTGACTGCTTTCTTGTTTACCAAGGCACACATCACCAAGAACTGGTGTCTAGTAATGTAGTCGTGAGCGGTATGTTCTCCCCACAAAACCTTCTCGATAACATCAGCAAGAAATTTATACTCAAAAGATAAATTTTTCTTTAACAATTTATTTGGGTTTTCTCCAGTATGTCCCATTTTTATCAACATGTTCTCATATTCATCACTGTCCATTTCTATATCTTCATTACCATTCATCAGACCGAAAATTTCGGTTAGTATTGTGGGGGAAAGAGTACTTTGATTACTGGATATAGTGCCGGTCATTGTATCTGCATCTGGTATGGTGGAAGTGAACACCCATTCTCTAATCTCTATCGCTGCGATCTTGATTTTGTTGGTCGTGAAGTTCTTCAGATTCTGTTCCTCAAACAGTTTCAGAATATCCAGAAAGATCTTGTCCAAATATTGGAATGATTCGAAATCAATGTCGAATCCCATATCGAACTTCATCGCTGCAAGAGATTAAGTGCAAGGGAACAGAAAGCGCTGGACAGAGCTCGAAGAAAATCTAGATATATGGTTTTCAGAATATGAAATGGCAGACTCCATCCGACTAAATAAATAAAAATCTTCGATCTGAGTTTGACGAAATATTTTATGGATAAAAGGGTTCGTCGATCTCAGTCAAATGAAGTGAAAACATTTTGTCGAGTTCAGTTAGATGAAAATTTTCGGAAGCAATATCGTCGATCTCTGTTCGACGAATAGAACTTCATACATAGAGAGTTCATCGAACTCAGTTCGACGAATTTCTCTAGAACGTTTCTCAGTTCGTCGATCTCCGTTCGACGAACTGTTGCAAATTCTTCAACTACAGACAGAAATTTAAATTAAGTCCTCTCCATTGATCATATCTAGATGATTTATAAAGAATAAATGGTTCCTCTCATCAAAGGGTTTGGTGAAGATGTCTGCTCTTTGCAAACCAGTGTAGATGTAGACAAGCTTAATTTTATTTTTGTCCACACACTCTCCAATGAAATGATGTCTTATGTCTATGTGCTTAGTTCTACTATGAGGCATTGGATTTTGTGCCATGGAAATTGCACTTGTGTTATCACATAGTAAGGTTGAATTATTTAAGTTGAAGCCATAATCTAGAAGTTGGTTCTGAATCCACAGCATCTGGGAACAACAACTTCCAACTGCTATGTATTCTGCTTCAGCAGTTGAAGTAGACACAAATGAATGCTTTTTTTCAAAACCAAGACACTAGTCTAACACTATGGAACGGGCATGTCCCTGATGTCCTTTTTCTGTCTACTCTATATCCATCAAATTCAGCATCTGAGTATCCAATCAACTCAAACTCTGACTCAATTGGATACCAGAGCCCTAGACTAGGATAACACTTTATATATCTTAAAATACTTTTTAGAAAAGTAAGGTGAGATTCTTTAGGGTTCACCTAGAACCTAGAACAAAGGCATGTAGCAAACATGATGTCCGGTCTACTTGCTGTAATATATAATAGGGACCCAACACCGGCCCTATATAATTTCTTATCTATAGGTTTCCCATGTTCATCAGAATTAATTACAGCATTGGTAGCCATAGGTGTTTTCTTGTCTGAGGCCTCTGACATCCCAAACTTTTTGATTAGCTCCTTAGTATACTTAGATTTTGATATGAAGATGCCATTAGGTAGTTGCTTCACTTGTAGACCAAGGAAGTTGGAGTGCTCACCCATGCTACTCATTTCAAACTTGGAATGCATGAGTTCAAAGAACCTCTTGCATAGTTTGGAATCTGTAGACCCAAAAATAATGTCATCTACATAGAGCTGTACTAATAAGATTTGATCCTTATGGTGTCTAGTGAATAATGTCCTTTCTACCATGCCTCTAGAAAATTTATGCTCTAGAAGAAAGCTAGCTAAGGTTTCATACCAAGCTCTTGGAGCATGCTTTAAACAATAGAGAGCCTTATGCAATTTAAAGAGATAAGAGAGATGAGTAGGAGAGATAAAACCTGGTGGTTGCTCCACATAAACCTATTTTTAAGTTCACCATACAGGAATGCACTCTTGACATCCATTTAGTATACTTTGAACTTTTTATAGGCAGCATATGCAAGGAAGATTCTGATTGCTTCCAGCCTTGCAACAGATGCAAATGTATGGTCATAGTCAATGCCTTCCTCTTGCCAATAACCTTGAGCAACCAGCCTTGCCTTGTTCCTTATGATAATTCCTTAGACATTTAGCTTGTTTCTAAATACCCATTTAGTTCCAATAACTGGATAGTCTTTTGGTCTTGGAACTAAATCTCAAACTTTGCATCTCTCAAATTGGTTGAGCTCCTCTTGCATTGCAATAATCCAGTGTGGATCTTGCTCAGCATCTTTAAGGGATTGGTGCTCAATTTGAGATATGAAGCAGGCGTAGATCATGTCCTGGTGGAGTTGATGCATTGTCTACACACCAACTCAAATGTCTCCAATCACTTGAGATACATGGTGATCTCTTTGTGTGACAAATTCAGTAGGAGGAGTTGGTTGAGCAACAGCTTGGGGAATAAATTCCTCTTGTGGAATTATGGTAGCCATTATTGGCACTACACTGGGTTCAATGTCTTCATCTTCACTATCATCAGCAATATGTGGAGAAGGACGGCAGACAGCCTCATTTGTGACGGTCAATTCATCTAATTTCTCACACAAATTTGGTTCCTACAAATTTTCATTGGTAGAAGGAATCTTCTCCATGTAAAACATGTTAGTTTCATCAAATAAAATATGAATAGATTCTTCAATTTTCATGGTTGACTTACTATAAACCCTATAAGCCTAGCTTACTTGGGAATAACAAAGAAAAATTCCTATTTCAGCCTTGGCTTCAAATTTTCTAATGTGTTTCTTATTATTGTTGTGAATGTAACATAAGCAACCAAATATTTTAAAGTAATCTACTTTAGATTTCTTCCCTTTAAGTAGGTCATAAGTAGTCCTATTCTTAATCTTGTGTATCAGACTTCTGTTCAGTACATAATTTGTTGTGCTCACAGCCTCTGCCCAAAAGGATAGGGGCATGTATGCATATGCAAGTAATGTGTCTGCAAATTCATTTAGGGTTCTATTTTTCCTCTCAACAACCCCATTTTGTTGAGGAGTTCTACGAGCTGAGAAGTAGTGCCTGATTCCTTCCTTCTCACAGAACTCTTGTATAAGAAGAGACTAAAACTCAGTACCATGATCATTTATGATCAATGCAACTGGAGTAAAGTACTCAATCTGTATGTTCTTGAGAAGATCTATAAGAACTTTGAAGTTATCTGACTTAGATCTCAAAAATAATAACCAAGTGAATCTAGAGTAGTCATCTACAATCACTAAAGTATAAGATTTCCCTCCTAGGCTATGTACGGCAATACGACCAAAATGGTCCATATGTAGCAAGTATAATATTCTAGGTGAGTCGCTTTTATTTACAGATTTAAAACTATTTTTAGTTTGCTTACCTAACTAACAAGCCTCGCAATGTCTTTCCTTCTTGTAGGGGCAAGAAGGCAATCGTCTAACAAGGTTGTCCCTAGATAGTTTAGCAATGTTTTTCAAGTTAACATGACTTAATCTCCTATGCCAGAGGTCATTATTATTGCAAGTTTGATTAAATAGGCAAATTTCTATTTTGGTAGACTTAAAATTAACTATGTTAATATTTCCTACTCTAGTGCCAGTCAAAACTACTTGTTTATCTACTGAAGTAATAATATAGGAAGTTTTAGTAAATGATACCTGAAACCTTTCATCAAATAACTGACTTATGAAGATAAGGTTTTGCTTCATTTCACTTAAATAACCAACATTCCTGAAGGTGACTGCTCCAATTTTGTCCTTCCCATATCCTTGAGTTTGGCCATAATTAGAATCACCAAATATTACTTTGGGTCCTAGCTTTGACTTGTAGTTGATCAGGTTGTCCTTATTTCTAGTCATGTGTTTTGAACAACTACTGTGCTCTGTGGTGGGATAGTCTTTCACCTACAATGAAACAGATTAACTATTCTTGACCCAGGTTACTTTGGGTCCTTCTTTCTTCACATAATTAAAAAAAGGAAATGTAAGAGTATTCAGGTTGGCATTTATAACCTGAGGGATGATTTCTTCTTGGTGGAATAATCCATTGATTAAATTGATTAAAAGAAGATCTTGGTTGGTTATAAGTTTTAGTAAAATCGAAGTTTCTATTAAGATGAACTGTGTTCGACAAATTCTAGTTCATCAACCTGAGTTCGACGAATGGGGATGAGTTCGTCGAACTCCACTCAGAGAATGGAAGTAGTCATTCTCTAGACCGCAAAATCATTGATATCGATTCGACAAACCATACTGGTTTCGTCGATCGTAGTTCATCGAATTATTATAGTGAAAGTTAGCACTCAGAGTTCGTCGATTGAAGTTCGACGAACTGTACACATTTCATCGATCGGAGTTCGACGAAATCTATTGAACATTGTTATAATTAAGATTTTTCTTATTCTTTTTCTTTTTCTTATTCTTTGGTTTTAATTCAGTTTGTTTGACATTATTATCATTTTCTATCTTTTCTTTTCCTTTTTTTGAAACAAATTTTATTGGTGTTGTTAGTATATTCTTCTGAATTAGTGGTGGTTGGCTTGATGAAGCACCTAAGTCCAGCTTGTCATTCAGCCTAGCATTCACTGTGCTTGTGATGTCCATCAACTTGATGCTTCTCCCATTTAGGGATTCTTCAAGTTGCCTTGCCTCAGCCAATTTAGTTTTTAATGATATAATTTGTTCTTGAGCTAGAGTTAATTCATCTTTTAACTTAATATTTTCAGAAACAAAGTTTTCATGATCAATTAATTTTTCCGTAGGTGTTTTAATAACTTTTTCAGAAATTATTAAATCTATACACAAGGATTTAAATTCAGTTTTGAAAATATCTGAATTATAATCAAAGGATGATAATACCTGATCTGCCTCAGATTCTAATGTTTCTTCATTATCTGAATTTTCAGCTTCAGACAGGCTACAAGAAGTATCAATGGCCATCAGGCAGTTCTCCTTTGCCTTTGCTTCTTCTTCATCTTCACTGGAGCTAGAAGATGAAAATTCTTCTTCAGTGTCACTCCAGGTCTCAGTAATGAAACATTTCTCTTTCCTCTTATGCTTGCTGTATGAAGGCTTGTTGTAGTGATGTTTTCTAGTGTCCGATTCTCTTCTTCTCTCTTTCTTTTGATTTTCTGGACACTCAGATATGAAGTGTCCTGGTTTCCTGCACCCAAAATAAACAACTTCTTTATTTGTTGTCTTGTCATACCTTGGTTTGTCATCTTGACTAGATGACTTTATTCTGAAGTCTTTCCTTGCCATCTTGTAGAATCTCTTGGCTAAGAGACTCAGGAGTTCTTCACTTGCTGTTGGAGCTTCTGTTTCCTCTGAAGCTTTGAAGGCTATACTTTGCTCCTTTCTTGTTGTTGTAGGAGTCTTCTGCTCTGCAACTTCTCTAAACTTTATTAGCTGCTCATATGATTTGAGTTTTCCAAGGAGAGATTTAGTGAAAATTTCATTTAGACTTCTGGCCTCCTAGATTGGCCATATTTTGGAATCCCATGAGCTAGGGAAGTACATGAGAATTTTGTCATTCACTTCAGTGAGAGTGATATCCTTATCCAGAGTCTTTAGCTCATAAATGATTGAGCTTAGTCTGTTGTACATATCACTGACAGACTCAGATTCATCTTTCTTGAAATTCTCATATTGGGAGATGAGGTTTGATCACTTGTCCTTTCTCTCATTAGCAGAACTAACAACCATCTGGTTGAGAGAGTCCCAGATAGCCTTGGCAGATGTGCATTCAGCCACTTTTTGAAATATATCATCTGACATAGTATGTGTTAAGATATTCATGACCTCTGCATCTGTTATTTTGGCCTTTTTCTAAGCATCTCTCCACTCAGGTGGTGGAACAGCATGTGTGCTTGAAGTAGAGGTAGATGTTGTAGGTTGAGGGGGGCCTGTCAAAATAGAATTATATATGTCTTCATCAATAAAATTCATATAAAGTCTAATTCTTGTCTTCCAGATTGCAAACTTGTTCAAGATGCAGACTGGAGGTCTGGTGCTTGCATAATCTTTATTTTGTGCCATGCTGTGAAATACATAAAACTAGGAGAAAGAAAATCAGATCTAATAAGGATATTTTGGTTCAAGTGTTAGCTTGTACAATCAAAGGAACCTGCTCAGATACCAATTGAAAGATATGGGTTAGATCTGATTTACTCTAGAGGGTGGGGGGGGGGAGAGTGAATAGAGTAATTAAAACTTTTTGGCTGTTTTAAATATTATCAGAGTAATGTAGTGATACCAGTCGCAGTAATAGAAAATTGAAAATAATCTAATCTAATCTACCACAACACAACAAACTAATCTATCACAGCACAAAACTAAACTATCACAACACAAAGAAAATAGGCAACCAGACGACACAAGAATTTTATAGTAGTTCCTCAATATGGGTACACCCACTCTTCTACCACCCTGGTAGGAATCCACAAGCAGGTTTTGATTAGGTGACTGCCACCACAAAATCTATTTCCAGGGAGTTCTCACAACCCTTTGAGCTTTTGATCAGGTGCCCAAAAACCAGGAATAAACCTTTGAAGGGAGTTAATGAACCCTTTGTACAGGAGGGGGAGAGTGATTTGATGGTGTCTTATCTTTCTCTAATCAACAAAGAAGACTAGTGGATTGTTGTTGTCAAGGCTCCTCTAGAAATCAATTAGAGACTTGCTCAGGGTGTAGGACTTCAGCCTTGACTTGAAGTAATCCAGGAACTTCTGACTGATTTGAATTTGTTATCCTTAAAAGCTCCGGGATTTGAAGTTGAAGAAGTCTCTTGATATGTGATTGTTGTTCTTCTTCCTCTTTAGAAAGATCAAGGAGAAAACAGGTTGTTTTCTGCACAGATAATTTCTGAATGTTTTTCTGTATTTTCTGTTAGTTCTCTATGCCTGCTTCTCTTCTTTTTTTTCTTTTTGAAAAGAAAATATCTTTTATATTTTCTTTTGAATTCTCCTTTGTAATTTGATTTTCAAAAATAATAATTATCGATTGCCTGGACAATGAAAATCGGCTAGAGTATATTGTCTTTAATGAGTTTCCCCAACTATCTCAATAAATTAAGCAAGTAATTAATCTGATGAAGACCATAATTAATGCTGCCAATAACAGCTATATTCAAGAGAATATGTGCATTAATTTTTCAGGATATCACTGCTGAATAATATGGAATAAGGACAAAAAAGAGGGAAAGACTATAAGTCTGGAACTGGACAGAATTCGTCGACCTCTGAATAGAATTCGTCTACCAGAGTTACAAGTTCATCGAGCTGAGAAATCCTCTTGGTCGACTAGAGAAATCATGTTCGTTGACCTAAGCTAAGCGAACTGCATTCTGGATATATCTTGTCTAATCTGCGCTCCAAGTTTGTCGAGCTGATAATTTGTCTTTGTCGAGCTGAGTTCAGAGAAAACAATCTGGAAAGAATGTGTTGAAGCTGAACTCCAGACTTCGTCTACCTGAGCTCAAATATCATCGAGCTCAACTCAGAGAATTAACTCTGAGTTCGTCGATCTGCGATCGACGATCGTCGAGCTGAGTTTGAAGAATTTCGAGCTGATAATTGAACTCTAAATTTCTTCCAAGTCTTGAGTCCACTGAGGTCTTTTGCTAGCTGGTCCATGTAAGTTGAACCAAATGACTTAGCCTAAAACTCTAGGACTCAAAGACATGACCTTGGATATAAATTGTGGGTCAGACATCCTAATTAGTGAACCTAGCCCAAATCTAACTAGGGATCCTACATGTTGGACGGCGACATAAAAAGGGACAGATCAGTAAAGAGAAAATTAACTTTTTGAAATAGCTGAACTTCATCTTGTTTCTCTCGACTGAATTGCCGAGCAAAAACAAGTTTATCAATCCACTAATCTGAAAGTTCTATTAAGTTAGTTGTTGATATTCTCTTCTTCAACAACAAGTTCAAAGAGAAGATATGAGGTAAAAGTTACAACAAAGGCAATCCACTAATCTGGAATCCATTGACAATGCCATGGTCAGAGGTCAGTAGATGAGGAAGGATAAGTGGAAGTCTGTTGAAGGTAAGGAATCATTGGAATCCAGGACTATTGTGAAGAAAAGAGGCAAGGAAATGTGCAGTTTCTGTGGTCGGGCTGACCACCCGTTCGAGAGATGTTACCAGAGACTGGGAGCTCGGAAGCAAGAGCAGGTGCATGCAATTCAGGGTGCCCCCAAAGAGAGACCAGTTTGTTCCAGTTGCAACAAGACGGGGCATGATGTAGCCCATTGCTGGAAGGACAAGGCCTATTATCTATGTTGGCGAAAGGGGCATGTTAAGACCCGTTGCCCGCAAGCTCAACCCCTGTTGCAGCTAGTGACACTTCAGGCCTTGCCGCCACCGCACCTCTTGGACAAAGGGAAGGGCAAGTTGAATGTAGTGTTCGCGGATGAAGCTCAGACGTCAACCTAAGTTTTTTTAGGTTAGATCCTAACCTTGTTTTGTTTTCTAGGTATGATCATAATGTCAACGTTCTTTTCCCTTAGTTGTATATTTACTCTTATAGGAAAGTTTAAGGTATGTAACCATTGGGCGCGTGTCCTTTTCGATTCTGGTGCTACCCACTCATTCGTGGCTAGATCTTTTATAGAGCATCACCGTTTGACCCTCAATCCGATTGGAGGCCCATTCTGTGTCAAGTTCCCCTCAGGTGATTCCGTTGTGTCAGATCAGGGAATTCAGGGTTGTCCAGTCTAGTTGGGCGATTTTATCGTGATTGCGGATCTAAAAGTTATAGACCTAGAAGATTTTGATGTAATCCTGGGCATGGATTGGCTATCGAGGTACGATGCAGTAATCCAGTGCAAGGTCAGGCGTTTGGACTTCAATATGGATGACGGTCAACACAGGGGCGTTTATGGTTATTCGCGGCAAGATTCTCCGATCATTTCCGCGGTAAGTGCTCGAAAGCTTTTGAATTCAGGATGCTTTGACTGTTTAGTTTTAGTGTTGGCGACCGTTGTTAGTTTGCCGCGTGTGGAGGATATTGTTGTAGTGTGCGAGTTTTCTGACGTGTTTCCTGATAATCTTCCTGGTCTTCCGCCTGAGAGAGATGTTGAGTTTGTCATAGATTTAGAACTGGGTACCTGTCCTATCTCTAAGGCTCCATACCATAGGGCTCTGCGTGGGTTGGGAGAGCTGCGTACATAGTTAGACGAGCTATTGCAGAATGGTTTCATTAGGCCAAGTTCGTCACCGTGGGGTGCTCCCGTTCTGTTTGTAAAGAAGAAAGATAGATCAATGAGGATGTGTATAGATTACAGAGAATTGAATAAAGTGACCATCAAGAACAGATATCCCTTTCCGAGAACGATGATCTATTTGACCAGTTGCATGGTAGCTCTGTATTTTCTAAGATTGACTTGCATTTGGGTTATCATCAGTTAAAAATTCGTGAGGCAGACATTCCACGAACTGCTTTTCATTCACAGCATGGACATTTTGAGTTCTTGGTAATGCCTTTAGGATTGACTAATGCACCCGCCACATTCATGGATTTGATTAATAGAGTATTCAAGGACTTCCTGGATCATTTTGTCATCATGTTCATAGATGATATTCTAGTCTACTCCCGCAATACTGAAGAGCATGTGCAGCCCTTGCGATTGGTTTTGTCAACTTTGAGAGAGCATAAGTTGTATTCTAAGTTGAGCAAGTGCGAGTTTTGGTTACCTCAAGTCTCCATCTTGGGCCATGTGGTGAATAAAGATGGGATAAAGGTTGATCTGGAGAAGATAGCTGCAGTGATGGATTGGAGTAGGCCTACCACTCCCAAGGAAATAAGAAGTTTTTTAGGGCTGGCAGGCTAGTATAGAAGGTTTGTGGAGGGATTCTCTACATTATCTGCGCCTTTGACAAAGTTAACACAGGAGTATGTAGCCTTTATTTGGAGTGATAAGTGTGAAGAAGCGTTTCAGGAGCTGAAGAGGAGATTATGCACTGCACCAGTTTTGACCCTGCTTACTGAAGGACTAAGTATGCTGTGTATTTGGACACATCACATGTTGGACTCGGATGCGTATTGATACAGGAGGGCAACGTGATTGCGTATGGGTCTAGGCAGCTAAAGGTTCATGAATGGAATTACCCTACGCATGACCTGGAATTTGCAGCAGTGATCTATGCTCTCAAGTTGTGGAGACATCTATTATATGCCGCTATATACAAGATTTACACTGATCATAAAAGTTTGAAATAGGTCTTCGCAAAGAAGGAACTGAATTTGCGCCAGCGTAGATGGCTCGAGTATGTGGCATACTATGATGTTGAGATCCAGTACCACCCGGGCAAGGCTAACGTGGTAGCCGACGCCCTGAGCAGGAAGACGGCTAAAATTTTTAACCTTTCAGTGGATTTACTGGTGGAAGAATTTCTACTGATGGGAATTTTAGTGGGAAGTGGCAGCTCGACTAGTGAATTATAATTATTAGAGCCTTCATGGATTACGCTTACTAGATTGTATCAAAAGGAGGATACAAATCTGTTGCATCTTTATAGTAGAGCTACGAAGGGCGAGTTGCCAGAGTTTTCTATTGATGATATGGGAACCCTGAGATACCGTGGTATGCTTTGCATTCCTGCTGTTAATGATATTAGGTATCTGTTGTGCAAGGAGGCACATGGTTCTAATGTGGCCTACGACCCCGGTTCGACCAAGATGTACTAGGATATGAAACAAATTGTTTGGTGGATGGGTATGAAGGTTGATATAGCAAGGTTTGTATCTGAATGTTTCACCTGTAAGCGAGTTAAGGCCGATCATGGAAGGCCTGGAGTCAAGTTAACACCTTTGGAGATCCCGAGTTGGAAATGTGAGGGTATCTCGATGGACTTTATTACTGGATTGCCGAGATCTCCCAGAGGGCATGACTCAGTTTTGGTGTTTGTGGATAGACTGACAAAGAGTGCTCACTTCGTGCCATTCAAGAGTGACTACTCCATGAAGAAAATAGCTGAATTGTATTTAGAAGAGGTCATCAGGTTTCATGGAGTACCTGTTAGTATTGTATCTAATCGAGACTCCAGATTCATGTCCCATTTCTGGAAGAGCTTGCAAGAGGGGTTGGGTACCGCCTTGAGCTATTCCACCGCCTACCATCCGCAGACGAATGGACAAATGGAAAGAGTAAATCAGATCGTGGAGGACATGATTAGATGTTACATTTTGGACCACGGTGGAGCGTGGGATGAGCGTCTGAGGCTAATGGAGTTTGCCTACAATAATAGCTACCAGGAGACCTTGCAAATGGCTCCATTTGAAGCTTTATATGGTAGACGTTGCAAGACCCCTTTATTTTGGGCAGAAGTTAGTGAGAGACCGTTGCTAGTTCTAGAAGCCCTTGAAGAGATGGAAATTTCAGTTAGGCTCATCTGAGAGAAGCTTCGGGTAGCCCAGGAGCGGTACGAAAAGTATACCAATCGGTGCAGGACCCATTTGGAATTTGCTGTCGAGGATATGGTTTTCCTAAAAGTTTCCCCGATGTCTGGTGTGAAGCGATTTGGTAAAAATCATAAGTTGGACCCGAGATATGTGGGACCCTTCCGAATTATTGAGCGGATTGGTGTTTCAGCTTATAGGCTGGACCTACGGGCAAATTTTCCCGGAGTGCATGATGTTTTCCATGTGAGTCAGCTGCGGATGTGCACGTTTAGTGACAGGCAGATTCTCGATGTTGTGCCCAAGTTGGAACCAAACCTTTCTTTTGTGGAGGTGCCTGTTCGTATTTTGGAGTCTCAGTGATGCAGGTCCAAGGTTTCGACAGATTAAACTACGCGTTATTCTGTTCGACAATTTAATTAAATATCTAGTGTGCGGTTTCTCTACTTAGTACTATCAAATACTCAAGCATTAAACGACAAAAATTCCACAACCATCAATGCAAAGGGACGCAACCCCTTTTATAGATTGAACAAGGGCTATAGGCCAATGTTCGCTCAAGCGAAAAAGGACCCACACGATCCGGACAATTAGCTATTCAAATTAGATTATGCACAAGCAATTTACCATTCCAATAAAGAAAGTTTCAGGCTAAATTAGTGCTTAAAATGAAGTCCTAATATCAATCCCAAATTAATTAAAATGAGGGTTTACCAAATCACTTGAACGCAGGGGGAAATCAAAGGTGATGAACCCGATTTCTTCAAGTGTTCACGAGATCTACCCGCTCCAAGTTATACGAAAAATATTCGGGAAATATATGCTTGAAAATTCAGATTTTATTAAGCTCTAATTTCAATATAAATCCGGACTAAAAACTAGCCTTCTAATTCCACCAAAACCTCACAAAATAAGTTAGAAGAAATCTCACAAAGAGGTGTAGGAATCGTTACCCAAATCCCAAGAAAACCTTCCACAAAGATGAGTGGAGGAACACACGTTGACGGTGGTATATTTTCTATTTCCACGCAGAAATCCTCGGATCCGCACCAGACGATAAAGACGCTCGCCGTTTTCTCCTTTTGACAAACCCTTGGAGAGGGAGGAGGAGGAGGAGGGGAGGGGGAAGGTGGCTGAGCCACTAAGAGTCGGAGAGATAGAAGGCCGACGGCTAAGAGAGAAGAGAAAGGGGGGAGAATTTCTCAAAGAGGAAGGAGAAAGGAGGGGAAAATTCAAAATTTGAATTCTTAGGATTTCTTTCTTTCATTCTATAATTATTCCTTCATAACCATGGCTATATATAGCCTACACCACTCAATCATCCTCCATTCAAAATTCAAAATTCGAAAAGAAATTATGATGGTTATATGCACCCATCATAATACATGAAATGAAAATACAATACATGAAATTAAACAATTCACTAACAAAATAAAATGCATGAAATAAAGTACTTTTAAAATAGAATTGCATGAAATAAAAATTGATAAAATATATAATTATAATTTTGTAATTTATAATTATATATTTTATTTATTGGTGGCGGTGGACGTCGAGCAAAACATGTAGCATTGGCGGTGTTGGCGAAGAAATGTCATGGTAGACTCCCATCTTCGAGCTTGTGACAACGACCGTCCCAATCCACGAACTCTCGATGTCGTAGATCCACGGCCGCATCATCATCATCGCCATCAATCCTCCACCGCTCAAAATCACTCATCACCGATGAGTTGCCCGTGAGTGGGGAACCATTGAAAGCAGCAGCAACATGGGGCAAATCTGGCCCCGCAATCCGTGTCGTCGTAGCATGAACATCCCATAGCACTATGAACC
This sequence comes from Platanthera guangdongensis, assembly GCA_039583875.1. Lineage (NCBI taxonomy): Eukaryota > Viridiplantae > Streptophyta > Magnoliopsida > Asparagales > Orchidaceae > Platanthera > Platanthera guangdongensis. Next base: position 25,861,299 of record CM077156.1, read on the forward strand.
TGTCTAGCACAAAAACAACAAGACTTTCGATAAAACTCGAAAGGGTGTCAAGCAAAAGAAAATAAACAAGAATCTTACCGACTGGTTCAAGAACCAAGGAGTCAACATGGAAAATAGACATGATAGTACTAACACTCCCCATCCCAAGAGAATATTTAGTGGTAGGAAGAGACCACGAAGAAAGACACTCAGGTGGAACAGAGACGTACAGTAAAAAGTCCAGAAACTTGAAATAAAGTGAAACACCATGTGCTCTATAAAAATATAAAGTAAAAGCATAAAATCCGACGTTCTTCATAATCATGTATGGGTCGGCATTCCAACATATTAATTTATTAATAGAGCCAGAAGGCATCCGCTCGGGGACTAACCAGACTAAACCCAATTCACTATATCTAGCATCAGACAGTCTCAAAAAGGAGTAGAAGTGCATGCGATAAAACTTAAAATGAATCACTAATTGCCTAGATACATGAGGAGAGAATCCATGTGCTACATGACTTGACCCAAGAGCAGAGGATAAGGGGGGTAAGTCAGGTGGCACGGGAGCCTTATAATCAGAGATAATTTTTATGGGCTCCGACACCGCAGTCTTAATTTCAATTTTAATATTTTCACACTGAGACCTGGAGTGACACTGAAGAAGAATTTTCATCTTCTAGCTCCAGTGAAGATGAAGAAGAAGCAAAGGCAAAGGAGAACTGCCTGATGGCCATTGATACTTCTTGTAGCCTGTCTGAAGCTGAAAATTCAGATAATGAAGAAACATTAGAATCTGAGGCAGATCAGGTATTATCATCCTTTGATTATAATTTAGATATTTTCAAAACTGAATTTAAATCCTTGTGTATAGATTTAATAATTTCTGAAAAAGTTATTAAAACACCTAGGGAAAAAAAAATTGATCATGAAAACTTTGTTTCTGAAAATATTAAGTTAAAAGATGAATTAACTCTAGCTCAAGAACAAATTATATCATTAAAAACTAAATTGGTTGAGGCAAGGCAACTTGAAGAATCCCTAAATGGGAGAAGCATCAAGTTGATGGACATCACAAGCACAGTGAATGCTAGGCTGAATGACAAGCTGGACTTAGGTGCTTCATCAAGCCAACCACCACTAATTCAGAAGAATATACTAACAACACCAATAAAATTTGTTTCAAAAAAAGGAAAAGAAAAGATAGAAAATGATAATAATGTCAAACAAACTGAATTAAAACCAAAGAATAAGAAAAAGAAAAAGAATAAGAAAAATCTTAATTATAACAATGTTCAATAGATTTCGTCGAACTCCGATCGATGAAATGTGTACAATTCGTCGAACTTCAATCGACGAACTCTGTGTGCTAACTTTCACTATAATAATTCGATGAACTACGATCGACGAAACCAGTATGGTTTGTCGAATCGATATCAATGATTTTGCGGTCTAGAGAATGATTACTTCCATTCTCTGAGTGGAGTTCGACGAACTCATCCCCATTCGTCGAACTCAGGTTGATGAACTAGAATTTGTCGAACACAGTTCATCTTAATAGAAACTTCGATTTTACTAAAACTTATAACCAACCAAGATCTTCTTTTAATCAATTTAATCAATGGATTATTCCACCAAGAAGAAATCATCCCTCAGGTTATAAATGCCAACCTGAATACTCTTACATTTCCTTTTTTAATTATGTGAAGAAAGAAGGACCCAAAGTAACCTGGGTCAAGAATAGTTAATCTGTTTCATTGTAGGTGAAAGACTATCCCACCACAGAGCACAGTAGTTGTTCAAAACACATGACTAGAAATAAGGACAACCTGATCAACTACAAGTCAAAGCTAGGACCCAAAGTAATATTTGGTGATTCTAATTATGGTCAGACTCAAGGATATGGGAAGGACAAAATTGGAGCAGTCACCTTCAGGAATGTTGGTTATTTAAGTGAAATGAAGCAAAACCTTATCTTCATAAGTCAGTTATTTGATGAAAGGTTTCAGGTATCATTTACTAAAACTTCCAATATTATTACTTCAGTAGATAAACAAGTAGTTTTGACTGGCACTAGAGTAGGAAATATTAACATAGTTAATTTTAAGTCTACCAAAATAGAAATTTGCCTATTTAATCAAACTAGCAATAATAATGACCTCTGGCATAGGAGATTAAGTCATGTTAACTTGAAAAACATTGCTAAACTATCTAGGGACAACCTTGTTAGACGATTGCCTTCTTGCCCCTACAAGAAGGAAAGACATTGCGAGGCTTGTTAGTTAGGCAAGCAAACTAAAAATAGTTTTAAATCTGTAAATAAAAGTGACTCACCTAGAATATTATACTTGCTACATATGGACCATTTTGGTCGTATTGCCGTACATAGCCTAGGAGGGAAATCTTATACTTTAGTGATTGTAGATGACTACTCTAGATTCACTTGGTTATTATTTTTGAGATCTAAGTCAGATAACTTCAAAGTTCTTATAGATCTTCTCAAGAACATACAGATTGAGTACTTTACTCCAGTTGCATTGATCATAAATGATCATGGTACTGAGTTTTAGTCTCTTCTTATACAAGAGTTCTGTGAGAAGGAAGGAATCAGGCACTACTTCTCAGCTCGTAGAACTCCTCAACAAAATGGGGTTGTTGAGAGAAAAATAGAACCCTAATTGAATTTGCAGACACATTACTTGCATATGCATACATGCCCCTATCCTTTTGGGCAGAGGCTGTGAGCACAACAAATTATGTACTGAACAGAAGTCTGATACACAAGATTAAGAATAGGACTACTTATGACCTACTTAAAGGGAAGAAATCTAAAGTAGATTACTTTAAAATATTTGGTTGCTTATGTTACATTCACAACAATAATAAGAAACACATTAGAAAATTTGAAGCCAAGGCTGAAATAGGAATTTTTCTTTGTTATTCCCAAGTAAGCTAGGCTTATAGGGTTTATAGTAAGTCAACCATGAAAATTGAAGAATCTATTCATATTTTATTTGATGAAACTAACATGTTTTACATGGAGAAGATTCCTTCTACCAATGAAAATTTGTAGGAACCAAATTTGTGTGAGAAATTAGATGAATTGACCGTCACAAATGAGGCTGTCTGCCGTCCTTCTCCACATATTGCTGATGATAGTGAAGATGAAGACATTGAACCCAGTGTAGTGCCAATAATGGCTACCATAATTCCACAAGAGGAATTTATTCCCCAAGCTGTTGCTCAACCAACTCCTCCTACTGAATTTGTCACACAAAGAGATCACCATGTATCTCAAGTGATTGGAGACATTTGAGTTGGTGTGTAGACAATGCATCAACTCCACCAGGACATGATCTACGCCTGCTTCATATCTCAAATTGAGCACCAATCCCTTAAAGATGCTGAGCAAGATCCACACTGGATTATTGCAATGCAAGAGGAGCTCAACCAATTTGAGAGATGTAGAGTTTGAGATTTAGTTCCAAGACCAAAAGACTATCCAGTTATTGGAACTAAATGGGTATTTAGAAACAAGCTAAATGTCTAAAGAATTACCATAAGGAACAAGGCAAGGCTGGTTGCTCAAGGTTATTGGCAAGAGGAAGGCATTGACTATGACCATACATTTGCATCTGTTGCAAGGCTGGAAGCAATCAGAATCTTCCTTGCATATGCTGCCTATAAAAAGTTCAAAGTATACTAAATGGATGTCAAGAGTGCATTCCTGTATGGTGAACTTAAAAATAGGTTTATGTGGAGCAACCACCAGGTTTTATCTCTCCTACTCATCTCTCTTATCTCTTTAAATTGCATAAGGCTCTCTATTGTTTAAAGCAAGCTCCAAGAGCTTGGTATGAAACCTAGCTAGCTTTCTTCTAGAGCATAAATTTTCTAGAGGCATGGTAGAAAGGACATTATTCACTAGACACCATAAGGATCAAATCTTATTAGTACAACTCTATGTAGATGACATTATTTTTGGGTCTACAGATTCCAAACTATGCAAGAGGTTCTCTGAACTCATGCATTCCAAGTTTGAAATGAGTACCATGGGTGAGCTCTCCAACTTCCTTGGTCTACAAGTGAAGCAACTACCTAATGGCATCTTCATATCAAAATCTAAGTATACTAAGGAGCTAATCAAAAAGTTTGGGATGTCAGAGGCCTCAGACAAGAAAACACCTATGGCTACCAATGCTGTAATTAATTCTGATGAACATGGGAAACCTATAGATAAGAAATTATATAGGGCCGGTGTTGGGTCCCTATTATATATTACAGCAAGCAGACCGGACATCATGTTTGCTACATTTCTTTATGCTAGGTTCTAGGTGAACCCTAAAGAATCTCACCTTACTTTTCTAAAAAGTATTTTAAGATATATAAAGTGTTATCCTAGTCTAGGGCTCTGGTATCCAATTGAGTCAGAGTTTGAGTTGACTGGATACTCAGATGCTGAATTTGATGGATATAGAGTAGACAGAAAAAGGACATCAGGGACATGCCCGTTCCATAGTGTTAGACTAGTGTCTTGGTTTTGAAAAAAAGCAGTCATTTGTGTCTACTTCAACTGCTGAAGCAGAATACATAGCAGTTGGAAGTTGTTGTTCCCAGATGCTGTGGATTCAGAACCAACTTCTAGATTATGGCTTCAACTTAAATAATTCAACCTTACTATGTGATAACACAAGTGCAATTTCCATGGCACAAAATCCAATGCCTCATAGTAGAACTAAGCACATAGACATAAGACATCATTTCATTGGAGAGTGTGTGGACAAAAATAAAATTAAGCTTGTCTACATCTACACTGGTTTGCAAAGAGCAGACATCTTCACCAAACCCTTTGATGAGAGGAACCATTTATTCTTTATAAATCATCTAGATATGATCAATGGAGAGGACTTAATTTAAATTTCTGTCTGTAGTTGAAGAATTTGCAACAGTTCGTCGAACGGAGATCAACGAACTGAGAAACGTTCTAGAGAAATTCGTCGAACTGAGTTCGATGAACTCTCTATTTATGAAGTTCTATTCGTCGAACAGAGATCGACGATATTGCTTCCGAAAATTTTCATCTAACTGAACTCGACGAAATGTTTTCACTTCATTTGACTGAGATCGACGAACCCTTTTATCCATAAAATATTTCGTCAAACTCAGATCGAAGATTTTTATTTATTTAGTCGGATGGAGTCTGCCATTTCATATTCTGAAAACCATATATCTAGATTTTCTTCGAGCTCTGTCCAGCGCTTTCAATTTTAATTGGCAGACCAAATTTAAAATTAATTTATATGTTGTGCAATGAAACGGGCAAGTGCGTGTCGGCGTGCTAAAGAAATATTTCCTAGGATGATACTAATTAAGAAATTAGCACAACCTCGCTTTGATATCAAATTGATGCAGGACCAAGGTTTCGACAGATTAAACTACGCGTTATTCTGTTCGACAATTTAATTAAATATCTAGTGCGCGGTTTCTCTACTTAGTACTATCAAATACTCAAGCATTAAAAGACAAAAATTCCACAACCATCAATGCAAAGGGACGCGACCCCTTTTATAGATTGAACAAGGGCTATAGACCAATGTTCGCTCAAGCGAAAAAGGACCCACAAGATCCGGACAATTAGCTATTCAAATTAGATTATGCGCAAGCAATTTACCATTCCAATAAAGAAAGTTCCAGGCTAAATTAGTGATTAAAATGAAGTCCTAATATCAATCCCAAATTAATTAAAATGAGGGTTTACCAAATCACTTGAACGCAGGGGGAAATCAAAGGTGATGAACCCGATTTCTTCAAGTGTTCACGAGATCTACCCGCTCCAAGTTATACGAAAAATATTCGGGAAATATATGCTTGAAAATTCAGATTTTATTAAGCTCTAATTTCAATATACATCCGGACTAAAAACTAGCCTTCTAATTCCACCAAAACCTCACAAAATAAGTTAGAAGAAATCTCACAAAGAGGTGTAGGAATCGTTACCCAAATCCCAAGAAAACCTTCCACAGAGATGAGTGGAGGAACACACGTTGACGGTGGTATATTTTCTATTTCCACGCAGAAATCCTCGGATCCGCACCGGACGATCAAGACGCTCGCCGTTTTCTCCTTTTGACAAACCCTTGGAGAGGGAGGAGGAGGAGGAGGGGAGGGGGAAGGTGGCTGAGCCACTAAGAGTCGGAGAGATAGAAGGCCGACGGCTAAGAGAGAAGAGAAAGGGGGGAGAATTTCTCAAAGAGGAAGGAGAAAGGAGGGGGAAAATTCAAAATTTGAATTCTTAGAATTTCTTTCTTTCATTCTCTAATTATTCCTTCATAACCATGGCTATATATAGCCTACACCACTCAATCATCCTCCATTCAAAATTCAAAATTCGAAAAGAAATTATGATGGTTATATGCACCCATCATAATACATGAAATGAAAATACAATACATGAAATTAAACAATTCACTAACAAAATAAAATGCATGAAATAAAGTACTTTTAAAATAGAATTGCATGAAATAAAAATTAATAAAATATATAATTATAATTATGTAACTTATAATTATATATTTTATTTATTGGTGGCGGTGGACGTCGAGCAAAACATGTAGCATTGGCGGTGTTGGCGAAGAAACGTCGTGGTAGACTCCCATCTTCGAGCTTGTGACAACGACCGTCCCAATCCACGAACTCTCGATGTCATAGATCCACGGCTGCATCATCATCATCGCCATCACTCAGGATCGAGTGCTGCGGAAAAAGACAATCCCCATGGTCAAGGTTCTTTGGAGAAATCAAGACGTCGAGAGTGCGAGGTGGGAATTGGAGTCGGCGATGAGGAAATCTCATCCGCATCTTTTCCCTTAGTTTTGGTAAGTCTCCTTGTTTTTGCTATGTTTGATTCTATAATTTTGGATTGATTTTGGTGTTGTATTAAGTTTCAGGGCGAAACTTCTTTTTAGGGGGAGTGACTGTAACGCCCCCGATTTTTTTTTGATGATTTTATTTGATTTGATATCGTCATATTTATGATATCAGGGAATTACCCGTTTTACGTCATGTTGTCGGCGTTGTACCATTAGTGCGTTTTCACGTCCATTTGGTATGATTGACCAGATTTTTGGGATTTTCGACGAAACTGAAAGTTTTCGAGTTGATAAGTTAAGTTTTGTGGTTTTGACTTCGCCATTAAATTTGTAGCGTCAGTGTTTGCCTTCAGTGCAAGTTTTGTTTAATTCGGCGCGCATTTGGGCTTCCGTTCGGAGTCTTCTCGAGTAGCTATGGCTCTACTCAAAAAGCCTGTTTCAGATTTTGCTCGGATGACGTTTTAAGTGTCAAAACCGCATTGAATCAAAAAATGGTTAACATGAACTTTGTTCGTCTCGTCGAGATCTACAATTTTCATGTTGACCACGTTTCTATTTGAAGCCGTTTTGAACCCCTAATTTCATTTTTTCTGTTAAAACTCGAGTGTTGAGCTGCTACTCGAGTATATTATGCTACTACTCGAGTAATACATGTTGGAACTCCAGTAATGAGCTGCTACTCAAGTATATTATGCTACTACTCGAGTAGGTAAGCTGATACTCGAGTAGGTATGCTGCTACTCGAGTAGGTATGCTGCTACTCGAGTAGATATGTTGGAACTCGAGTGGTTCATGCTGCCACTCGAGTAGGTCGTTCCTGTCTGCGTTCGGGCTCCATTTTGAGGGTCAAAACGACATCATATCAAAAACTAGCTACATGAAATTTGTTCGTCTCGACGAGATCTAAAACTTTCATGCTGACCACTTTTCGATTTGAAGCCGTTTTGAACCCCTAATTTCGTTTTTTCTCCTGGAACTTGAGTGTTGAGCTGCTATTCAAGTATATTATGCTACTACTCGAGTAATACATGTTGGAACTCGAGTAATGAGCTGCTACTTGAGTATATTTTGCTACTACTCAAGTAGGTAAGCTGCTACTCGAGTAGGTATGCTGCTACTCGAGTAGGTATGCTGCTACTCGAGTAGATATGTTGGAACTCGAGTGGTTCATGCTACTACTCGAGTAATACATGTGGTCAAAACGGCGTCGTATCAAACAATAGTAAACATGAACTTTGTTCGTCTCGACGAGATCGACAACTTTCATGGTGACCACATGTCGATTTGAAGCCACCTTCAACCTCTATTTCCATTTTCCACGCACCCGCTCGTAAATAGTCTGTTTTTAGACAAAACTTTTTATAAATATCTATATATATATATATATATATATATATATATATATATATATATATATATATATATATATATATATATATATATATATATATATATATATATATATATATATGTGTGTACTTAGAATTAGAACCGGCCCCACTCTTCCTTTAGGAATTCTTCTTCTTCTTCTTCACTGAACCGATCCAGAACTGAAGAAACGTGAGGACGGTGATGGCGGAGCGTGAGATTTCGTGAACCTTTCGGTCATCGCCGATGGACTTCCGGTGCTTGAAATCTTCATAGAACATAGATTTGAAATTCTCTCGGCGAGATCTACGTCACCGTGGTTATTTTTTTCCCATTTCTTGAGATTTCTCGTTCGGGTTTTTTGGACCTAACTTCTATTTCATCTACTCTTGTCCAAATTTTGGCTTCTCTCATCTGCCTTAGTCCCGATCTGCGACGAGGTGTGATTTGGAGTCTTTCTTTGATAAAGCCAAGGCAGGTGGCTCCTTTCCTCTCTTTTTCCTTAAGTTCTTATGGTAAGACTTTCACCTTATATTAATTTTCCTAGTTCCTTTAGAGTATAAGATGTTTAAAAATTTTTAGGGCTTATGCTTAGGGAAAAGTTTTCGACGTCGTTAAGCGTAGGATGCATTGCGCTTAGTATAGCTCGATTGTAAGTCGTGGTCTTCGATTTAGTTTTGTAATACTTAGGTGTTGTGCCAATTTTGAGATGGTGATGTTGGGGGTATATGTGTTGGTTGTGGTTAGTATACCACCCAACCGGGAGGCCCCTTCTTTATGTGGATCATCACAATGGGAGTATGCTTATTTTCTCCTTTCTTGGACTGTTGGGTTCTGGTTGGCCCGGTTTGGCCATATTTGTGGACCACAGTAACGATTGTGAGACGGTTGAGGATCCGGAGTTGGGCTTAGGGCGCTTGAGGTCGTCGCCCTCTCCGGCCTGCAACGCAGTCATACCACATGTTGATGATCCACCCTCATCCGAGCTGTATTATGATCAGTTGTTTTTTTGTGGTTTATGCCACAGTTTTGCTAAATTTTGCTGCTTGTGCCCAGACTTGTTCACCTTCGCACTTGGTGCATTCTTTTTAAATTTAGAGGTTATTATAATGTCTAACCTTCCTCTATATATATTCTATTTGGCTAATTGTTGTTGTTTTCTTTTACATTCTTCCTCCTTTGGTTGGGTTTGGTACACCCTCCTTTGTTTGGCTTACTCACATGCTTACCTATTCTTTTGCGACTTGTTTTTTTTTCTACTTGCTGAGATGTTCTTCTCTTGAATGCCTCAGGTTCAGGGCTGTAGCCGGTGGTATGGCTGAGTAGTTTTGTTGCTGGGTTTGCTGAGGGTGCCTCGATGTTGCGAGGTAGCTTTTGTTCTTTTGTAGTATGCTTCAGACTTGAGAACTTTTAGTGGGTTCGTTTCAGGTGTTTGACGCCCATGGATTGTTTATTGTCGTTCTTGGATATTTGGCTAGTTGCTAATGTCTAATTTTTTGTTAGTAGTTCTTGCTCTCTGGGAAAGATTTATGCTAGGATGCCTATACGTATTTTCAACTAAAAGACCAACTAATATTACTATATCATGCACATCATGTTTTAAAACTCTAAATCACTATATTTTAATATCGTACAAACTACTTTGATAATATTACTATAAATTTAGGGTAATGCATGCCTTGAGTTTTTTTGGGATGTTAGACTCATGTAGGATGTCTAACCTGTTTACTATAGTATTTTTCGCTACGTTTAATTACTTTACTTCTGGTGGACTCGTGAGCCACAAAGCCGAGGGATACGGATTATTGCTGAAAGTCCACTTAGTGTCAACTACCTTCACCTATGGGGGGGGGGGGCAGAATAGGTGTCTTGCAGCGTTTTTGTGGAATTAAAGTCGTACCTGCACAAGAAAACAAAACAACACAGCACAGAAAGGACACAAGCAAATTATAGTGGTTCCCCGATTTGGGTACGTCCACTTTCCCCCTTAGACCTATCTCCCAACCAGGGATGACTCGGTCACTTCACCAACAGTATTGAAATCCAATCCTTGCACTAACAGAAGGAACCCTTCTACACGTAGGAGTCACCACTCCCACAACACGGGTTGCACCCAACCCTTACAACTAGGGACCAATCGGTTCGTTACAACGAAATTGAAAATAGATTGTATAAGAAATACAAACAACTTATGGAGACTAAGGTGTCCCTCTTCATTCGATGACGTGTTCTTGAAGTCAATGAAGAGTCCACAACTCTAGATCTCACTTGGAGAGAATCTCTCCCGAAACCGACGGAGGCAAGAAGGGCGGCGGCTTGGTTCTCGGGATCGACGGCGACAATGGCAGGCTGCGGCTGTTCTTTGGAGATTCAATCTTCGTAGCAAAGCTAGCAAGATCTTCCAACGGTCACACTAGGATCGATCGTCTCGATCGATTCCGAAGGGGAAGGTTTTCCCGATCTACGAATCAAGAGACAAAGGATCTCTGGTTAGACGTGTGAGACACTGTGCTTGGCTGAGCTTCTGTCGCCGGGAGATCTGGAAGAAACCACGATCAACGACGGCGATCAACTGCACGAGCGGCGACGACGGCAACGGAGAAGGATTTCCGATCTAGGTCACGTCGGCGCCTCGGCTTCTCGTGTATTCGTTTTTCTATCTTCTACCTACTATTCAAAAATACAGATGTATTTATATATTAGGTCTTCAAGATGACCGTTGTGGGCCCCACCAACAAGAAAACCCAAGCCCGGTTCAAAACAGCGGCAGCGGCTGAGTCCGGTCCAGCGGGTTCCAGAAATTCGCCTAAGGCAAAATTGGCGAGAATCGAAGGTGATTCTCGACGATTCGGCGAGAATCACTAGTGATTCCCGACGATTTTGACTTAGCGACAGATTTGCACGCTCTGATTTAGCCGGATAGAGTCGGCGAGAATCAGCCAGTGATTCTCGATGATTCGGCGAGAATCACTTGTGATTCTCGCCGAATCGGCGAGAATCACTTAGTGATTCTCGTCGATTATTACTTAGACGATTTTTCGTCTTTCCACCCATGAGCTGCTCTTTGACCCATCCTTGCTCCTTGTCTGCTCTTGCATTATCACAACCCGGTACTTGAAAATAAGTACACTCCAATAGAGAGAGTACACGTAGGCCAACACACTGATCTGCTCAACGCGGGATTACGTCGCGCAGACCCGTGTATATTGACCTACTGCACCCTAACATTGGTGTGTACTTAGCGTGGAATAACTGCAAGCATAACTTAAAAGATTTCATCAAATACATTGTCTATTTACCTTAGCTTGTTCAGGGGCTTCTTCAAATCAGGTACGTTGCGGATACAATACCCAACAATCTCCCCCTATTTGAAGAAGCCTAAACCCTACAAGCTAAGGTGAATAGAGCGTATGGGAATGAAAATCATAAACTTAAAATTGATTTGAGAGAGATATTCATTACCAATACCAATTTCTTGAGAACAAACTTGGAGCCACATTAGCCTTAGCCGAGAGGGTAATCTCCCCCTTTTCGTCTTCTGCAAATCTGGGACTATTGAATTTGACCCCTTGCTCCCCCACAGTTCTTGCACATGTGCGCACACTTGAGTTCCTGGCAGAGGCTCCCCCTAGATGCACGAGCCTAGAGCTTCTTTAATCTTCATTCCTCATAGTTTAGCATCCCCAATTCAGTTTTGAAAAATCTGAACTTGGCTTCGTCTAAGGGCTTTGTGAAAATATCTGCAATCTGCTTGTCTGTGGGGACATAATAGAGAGAGATGTCCTTGTTCTCCACGTACTCCCGAATGAAGTGGTAGTGCACTTCAATATGCTTCGTTCTGCTGTGCGATACCGGATTGTTGGCAATTGCAATTGCACTGGAGGAGTCGCAGAACATTGGTACTTCCTTGAACTGAAGGTCGTAGTCGGCTAACTGGTTTCTGATCCATAGGAGTTGTGCGCAACAGCTGCCTGCCGAGATGTACTCAGACTCTGCTGTGGAGGTTGCTACACAATTCTGCTTGTTGCTGTTCCTTGAGATAAGCCTTCTTCCGAGGAATTGACACGTCCCGGAAGTGCTTTTCCTGTCATCCCTACTCCCTGCAAAATCAGCATCTGAAAAACCTATTAGCTCGACATCATTGTTTCTTGGGTACCACAAGCCAAGATTGGGAGAACCTTTAAGGTATCTTAGAATTCGCTTTGCAGTGACATAGTGAGATTCCTTAGTGTTCACCTGATATCTGGCACAGACACATGTGGAGAACATGATATCCGGTCTACTGGCAGTAAGGTAGAGCAGGGATCCAATGATGCTTCTGTATTTGGTTTCATCGAAAGGTTTACCTTTCTCATCCTTATCCAGAGACATAGTGGATCCCATTGGAGTCCTCATAGAGGTTGCATTCTCCATACCGAATTTCTTGAGGAGTTCATTTGTGAACTTCGTCTGAGAGATGAAGATTCCTTCCTCAGACTGTTTCACTTGAAGTCCCAAGAAATACTTTAGCTCTCCCATACTGCTCATTTCAAACTTTCCTTGCATAAGTTTAGAAAACTTTTTGCAAAGATTGTTGTCCGTTGAGCCGAATATAATGTCATCGACATAGATTTGCACCAACAAAATCTTGCCTTTGACTTCCCTGAGAAACAATGTCTTATCTATTTTACCTCTAGAGAACTTGTTCTCAAGAAGAAAACTAGATAAAGTCTCATACCACGCTCATGGAGCTTGTTTTAAACCATATAGAGCTTTATTAAGAAAATATACATGATTGGGATAAGTAGGATTGACAAAACCTGGGGGTTGAGCGAAGTATACTTCCTCTTTCAGGTCTCCGTTCAAGAATGTTGATTTCACATCCATTTGATACACTATGAATCCTTTGTGCGAAGCATACGCCAGGAACAATCTGATTGCCTCGAGCCTTGCCACTGGTGCAAAGGTCTGGTCGAAGTCAATCCCCTCCTCCTGTCTGTAACCTTGAGCCACCAGCCTGGCCTTGTTCTTTATGATGACACCATGTTCATCCAGTTTGTTTCTAAAGATCCACTTGGTGCCAATCACATTCTGCTTTTGTGGTCTGGGATCCAGCGTCCAAACGTTGCATCGTTCGAATTGATGCAGTTCATCTTGCATGGCCAAAATCCATGCGGCATCATTGTTCGCCTCGTCGAACTTCTTTGGCTCAACCTGTGACAGGAAGCTAAGATGCAAAATCTCGTTAATAGTACCTCTTCGAGTTCTGACACCGTCACGAGGATCTCCGATGATCTGATCTCTAGGATGATCCCTCACATGTCGGAGCTCTAGAAGTCTGGCGTCTGGAGCTTCGACTACTTCTTGGGCTTCTCCTTCTTCTAAGAGATTTTCTCCATTTTGATCTTCAACATTCCCAGTTGATGTTGAGGTGGAAACTTTGACGTACTTAGGAGTTTCAACTTTAGCGGTCTCATCGAGACTCAGCTGTTCAAGTCGTGCACCTGCATCTTCAAGAATAGCACTGGAAGAATTGCTGTTAAGCAAGCTTCCTTCATCAAATACAACATTAATTGATTCTTCTACCATTAGGGTTTTCTTATTAAAGACCCTATATGCCCGACTGTGGGTACTATAGCCCATGAATATGCCTTCGAAGCATTTTTCACCAAATTTAGTATGCGGGTACTTCCCATTATTTAGTACATAACATCTACAACCAAAGATCCTCAAATGGGACATGGTTGGTTTCCTGCCTTTCAGTAGTTCGTAGGGCGTCTTACGATGACTTTTGTTGATCAATGCCCGGTTTTGAACATGACAAGCCGTATTGACCGCCTCAGCCCAGAAGTATTCTGGGAGTGAAGCGTCATTCAACATTGTCATGCAGGCTTCAATGAGTGTTCTATTTCTCCTCTCCGCGACTCCGTTTTGTTGAGGAGTGCGCGAGGAGGAAAACTCATGAAAGATACCAAGTTCTTCACAGAACTCTATCATAGCACCAGACTCAAACTCTGTTCCATGGTCACTTCTGATTTTGACCACTGAGCAGTTAAGTTCGTTCTGGATCTGCTTGACAAAGCTGGTGAAGATGTCAAACGTATCAGACTTGTGTTTTAAAAAGAACACCCAGGTAAACCGAGAGTGATCATCTACAATCACGAGCGTATACGACTTCCCTCCTAAGCTATGAACTTGCATTGGACCAAACAAGTCCATGTGCAGAAGATAAAGACATCTGGAGGAGTCTTTGTCCGAGATGCCCTTAAAGGTAGCCCGAGTCTGTTTGCCCATCTAGCATGCAGGACAGGGACTATCTTTGATACACTTAATAATGAGAGCATCCCTCACTAAATCTTTGTGAAATAGCATATTAATTGTCTTGTAATTAATATGTGCCAATCTCTTGTGCCATTGTTCACAAAGAGATGCACTGCCTTTTGCTACTAGGCATACGGGGGTAGATGAATCTAAGCTAAGAAAATCTAAGCAGAAGATATTTCTGCTCCTAATACCTGATAATACCGTCTCAGAAGAGGCACATGATATTATCAGACATTTATCCTTGCAGAACTTAACGTCATAACCTTTATCACATAACTGACTTACACTAATCAGGTTATGGTTTAACCCTTCAATATAAGCCACGTCGGTGATAGAGATTATACTGTTGGAAATCATACCGTAACCTCTGGTGACTCCTCGATCTGACCCCCCAAAGATGACTTTGGGTCCATTCTCAACTGGAGTGTAATCACGCAGCAGGCTTCTTGTCCCAGTCATATGCCGGGAGCATCCACTGTCCAAGTACCATATTGGAGTTTTGGTGGCCTTTGGACATTCCTGCAAAACAAAATTAATTTCCCTTAGGAACCCAATCGAACTTGGGTCCTAGATTCTTAGTTAGCATACTCCCCCTCGGGTGGTTAACCCTATGAGTGGTCGGCCTCGCATTGCTAACATAAGGAGTCTCGTTATACCTCAGATTAAACCAACAATCCACGGCAAAGTGACCGACTTTGCCACAACACCAACAGTCAAATCTGTTGTACCTCTTCCTAGGCTCCTGCTTTACAATGGGAATGGTGGGTACAGCCGGGGCCTTGGATCTGGAGGTGGAGGCATCATAGTGATTGCAGTCACATGACTTCTTCACCTTCTGTTCCTTCAGTATAACATGCTTGTCTTTTGGTGCCTGCTTTCTATTATGGCCACTAGAGAATTGACCATAATTTCCCATGTGGATTTCCTCATAAGGTGCCTTGAAGACACTCTCACTGAAGTTGCGGGGAAAAGTCCAACCATCATATCAGCTCTTTGGCTTTGCAACCGAGGGCCGGAAATGATGACCAGAGGTTGACTCAAAGTCATGTTGGTTGCAGGGAAAGCTAGGCTTTCTGAACGCAGCAGGACTGAGTGGGGCCTTTCCCTTTTTAGCAGCAGAGGCCTTCTTGGCGGCCTTATTCTTTCTGCGGTTCCTGTTTCTCCTGGATGAGGAACCAGATACCCCTACATGCCCCAAGCCAGCTCTTTTGGCCTGAGCAGAGAAGGTATCAACTACTGGAAGAACTGTTTTTGGCATAGAGAAGCTCTTGACGATCTTCCTTTCTGCCGCAAGTTGTTCTTCCAACTTGTCGACTTCCTCCTGCTTAAGATCAAGGAGCTTAAGAGACTCTGAATGCTTTGAAGTCAGGTCTAGGTGCTCCTGTCGGAGAGAGATCAAACTGGTGATCTCTTCCCTTAGGGAGACACTCTCACCCTTAAGGAATTTCACTTCCTTTTTCTCAACCTTCAATCTCTTACGGCACTCCTCGAAAGTGTTAAGCAGAAGCTCATACTTCTCGAGGAGCTCCGCTTCACGGGCCGAAAGGCTATCCTCAGGGTCATCATCCTGAGACTCAGGATCAGATTCAGAGTCGGAGAGAGAGGTGTGAGCTTTTACCTTCCCATTAAATGGGGGGCATTCTCCTTCTGAGTCGGATCGACCCAGCAGCCCGAAGTAGGCTTCCTCATCATCACTGGAGTCTGAGGAATCAGACTCACTCAGTGTCTTTGGATTTTTGGCGATGTAGCTCCTCTCTTTCTTCTTATCTCTAGAGGACTTGTGCTCCTCTCCCTTCCCCTTTTCTCTCTTGCCTTGGTGGTAGTCGGCCACAACGTGTCCTGGCTTATTGCATCCAAAACAAATAATGTCATAGGAGCGATGTTTGTTCGGTTTAGAAGCATACCTATCAGAAGAATAATTTTTCTTCTGATGCCTGGAGGAGGAGCCGTCTCTCTTTCTTTGATTCCTCATCTTGAGGAACTTCTTGAATTCTCGGGTGATGAGGGAGAAATCTTCCTCAGACAACTCTGAGCTGGAGTAGCATGGCTCGGAGTCCTCCTCCTCATCCTTTTTCCCGGCACGGTATGAAACTGCACCCTTGCCCTTCCTAGAGTGAATGGCTTTTAGGGCCACAGTCTTTTCCTTGGCTGCAGCCTTCTCTACTTCTTCTTCTGCTTTCCTGGTGTTCAGTTGAAGCTCATAGGACATCAGCTTCCCAAACAGAATTTGCGGGTCTGTTTCAGCAAGTCTGCCAAACTCTCGGATGGCGCAGATCTTTGTGTCCCATTCCTTAGTAAGGGACCTAAGGAATTTATCATTAAGTTCACCATCAGTGAAAACTCTTCCATATACTTTGAGGGCATTGACAATCTTGAGGAAGTTCTCGAAGGTGACTCCGATCTCTTCCTTAGGCCCATGTCTGAAGGCCTCATATTTCTGGTTCAGGAGGGATCTCCGATCATCCCTCAGTTCATCAGTTCCCTCCATTAGGATAATCAGGCAGTGCAAGATCTCCTTTGTTGTCCAGCAGTTGCAGAAGTTCTGCATCATTGAGTCATCGACTGTGCTGACCAGAATGTTCTGCGCCTTCTTATCAAGTCCCACCAGCACCATCTCGTCCTTGTCCATTTCAGAAATTTTCTTTGGCACTTTCTTGGTAGGATCAATGGTGGAGGCCTTAGTGGGGACATAAGGTCCCTCCTCCACGATCATGAAGAGTCGGGGATCGACCGCTTCCATGAAGAACCTAATCCTTTCCTTCCAGATAGGAAAGTTTAGCCAGGTGCACAATGGGATCTTGCCTGTGTACTTGAGTCCGTCCATAGTAGAAGTCTGCCTTCTTCTTGACACTAGTGGCAGGAACTTACTCAAGGCGTTAACCTATTTGTTGAGTAACCTCCCTCTGATACCACTTGAAAGTCCACTTAGTGTCAACTACCTTCACCTATGGGGGGGGGGGGGCATAGGTGTCTTGCAGCATTTTTGCGGAATTAAAGTTGTACCTGCACAAGAAAACAAAAACAACACAGCACAGAAAGGACACAAGCAAATTATAGTGCTTCCCTGATTTGGGTACGTCCACTTTCCCCCTTCGACCTATCTCCCAACCAGGGACGACTCGGTCACTTCACCAACAGGATTGAAATCCAATCCTTGCACTAACGGAAGGAACCCTTCCACACGTAGGAGTCACCACTCCCACAACACGGGTTGCACCCAACCCTTACAACTAGGGACCAATCGGTCCATTACAACGAAATTGAAAATAGATTGTATAAGAAATACAAACAACTTATGGAGACTAAGGTGTCCCTCTTCGTTCGATGACGTGTTCTTGAAGTCAACGAAGAGTCCACAACCCTAGATCTCACTTGGAGAGAATCTCTCCCGAAACCGGCGGCGGCAAGAAGGGCGGCAGCTTGGTTCTCGGGATCGGCGGCGACAACGGCGTGCTGCGGCTGTTCTTTGGAGATTCAATCTTCGTAGCAAAGCTAGCAAGATCTTCCAACGGTCACACTAGTATCGATCATCTCGATCGATTCCGAAGGGGAAGGATTTCCCGATCTACGAATCAATAGACAAAGAATCTCTGGTTAGATGCGTGAGACGATGTGCTTGGCTGATCTTCTGTCGCCGGGAGATCTGGAAAAAACCACAATCAACGACGGCGATCAACTGCACGAGCGGCGACGACGGCGGCGGAGAAGGATTTCCGATCTAGGTCACGTCAGCGGCTCGGCTTCTCGTGTATTCGTTTTTCTATCTTCTACCTACTGTTCAAAAATACAGATGTATTTATACATTAGGTCTTCAAGATGACCGTTGTGGGCCCCACCAACAAGAAACCCCAAGCCCGGTTCAAAACAGCGGCAGCGGCTGAGTCCGGTCCAGCGGGTTCCAGAAAATTCGCCTAAGGCAAAATCGGCGAGAATCGAAGGTGATTCTTGACGATTCGGCGAGAATCACTAGTGATTCCCGACGATTTTGACTTAGCGACAGATTTGCACGCTCTGATTTAGCCGGATAGAGTCGGCGAGAATCAGCCAGTGATTCTCGATGATTCGGCGAGAATCACTAGTGATTCTCGCCGAATCGGCGACAATCACTTACTGATTCTCGTCGATTGTTACTTGGATGATTTTTCGTCTTTCCACACATGAGCTGTTCTTTGACCCATCCTTGCTCCTTGTCTGCTCTTGCATTACACAGCCCTGTACTTGAAAATAAGTACACTCTAATAGAGAGAGTACACGTAGGCCAACACACTGATCTGCTCAACGAGGGATTACGTCGTGCAGACCCGTGTATATTGACCTACTGCACCCTGACATTGGTGTGTACTTAGCGTGGAATAACTGCAAGCACAACTTAAAAGATTTCATCAAATACATTGTCTATTTACCTTAGCTTGTTCAGGGGCTTCTTCAAATCAGGTACGTTGTGGATACAATACCCAACAATTGCCTAACTTAAAATAAACTCCTTCAATAAAACATTTAAATCATATTTTTTTTTATTGAGTCGGAGTGTTGCCTGAGCATCTGCAGTTATTCCCTACTGACGTGGCATCATGACACGCATTTTCCCTTACTCTGATATTTCGTCATTGTGGTGAATATACGGGTTGTGACACACCGGCTCAGCAATATGGGCTTTTGCCCGCTATTTAACACTTGTCTCTGCAGCACCTACAAGCAACAATCCACCACACGGTGTCAAACAAAAGCAATGGTCTGCTATGCTGATCAAATTATAATGATCCCGCCCCCGAACTCACGGCGGCGATGCTCCTTCCCTGCACTTTATTAGCATAATCAAGCAGTATAGTGTAATAACACTTCAACACAGGCATAGGCACGCACGACCACACACCTCGTGCACTCAGGGAACATTCTCGGTGAACCGGTGCACGTCAAGTCAATTTAAGCCATAGACATTGTGGTCTCACCACGGCCACTTGGACGGCCAATCTCATGATCATTTTGTCTTTTCGACATTGGTCACGTCAATTTAAGCCATAGACCGCCTAAGACCCTCCATCTATGCCCACGGCTCCTACCGAACAACATAGAGCGGGTACGGTTCCGCCTCACCTGTTGCTCACACCGCAATGTCAGTTTAAGCAATATGCGCGGGTCAAGATTCCCCGAGTCCCAATCCGATCACACACTTCACATAACCCAGTTATGTGCAAGTTTTTCCCAGGCCACCATGTTGGCAGAATCACGCATCTGCCTAGTTTTTCAGGTGCACCTTGGAGTTAGTCCCCAAGGCTCCCTATTGCAATCTACCGCATAGAAAACCCGAAAAACAACCATTCGCGTGGAGTCTTCTCTGGCCATTCATGCAATGCAACATGAACGATCCAGACCAACTTGTCCGGGTAGGCTTCACACATCATGCCTATATCCGATTCTCGATTACGGACTCTACATGTACACAACGGGGACAATTCATGTCTACCCGAAGGAATGCCTCAAACTCACCGCAAACTCGCGAGAGCGGGCTTCCTATGCAAAAAAAAGAGGACTTCACATGTCCTGTGATGAGAATCGTTACCCTAGCATTCCTCTTTGGCACCATGGAAATCTATGTGGATGAAAACCACCGCAATGTCCTCGCCTCTGTAGATCCGAAGTCGGCTTGTGATTTGGGGCTCCGAAGCAACACCGGCGGCCGGATCTATCTCCCTTCTTCTTCCTTGCTCTCCCCTCTCTCTAGAACTTATAAAGAGAATAACCCAAAATAATGAGGGTTTCAAAGCCCCATTCCCGAGTATAGCCCAGTAGGAACAACCCTCAGCCGTCGGATCCCAAAATAAGGAAATGGATGGCCACGATTCGGGCTTAAAATCAAAAACCTTTGCCGAACACGGCTTGTGACACGCCCGTGTCCAAGGCCGTCTGCCCCATTCGCCATTGAAACCAACGTATCCCGAGAAGAATACGGGCTATAGACACGCCCGTATTCGGATTGACACACCCGTGTAATCCAGTACATGCCCGTGTTCCCGGGCGTGTTCTTCCATCGACACAGGACCAACAATGACCCGCAAGGGACACAGGTACTCAACACGCCCGTGTCGCATTTGACATGCCCGTTTCTACCCGACACGGACCGTGTGCTGACCCCGTGTATCACCCCCGCCACGGCCCGACTTTACCCCGTGAAGGACATGACCTGGGACACGCCCGTTTCTCAGGCCGTGTTTGCAGCTCGACAATCGTCGACTCCAAAATTCATCGACCTCTCGGCCAGATCGTCGACCCAAGCATGACACACCCCTGGGACACACCCGTGTCCCAGGCCGTGTGACATCTGCCAAGTTCCAAACTTGGTTCAAAACGCCACCCGTCGCTCTTTTGAGTTTCGGGGTGTTACACATTCATAGGACCTATAACGAATATATCTGTCTTCATTGAAATCAACAACAAGTTTGCGAGTTTCAAGAATTAGGGATTTGGAGGTTGGACTCCATACTTCAGAAAATTCTTGAGCTCTTCTTCTTTTAGCTTAAGGATAAGGAGTGTATCTGCTAGCAGAGGAACCTTCACCATAATTTCTTCTTTTAGCTTTCTGTATCTCAGGAGGTACATGAGGAGGCATATTTTCTTATTCATGCTCCCATACATATTCATAGGTTTCAGGATGTGGTCCTTCAAAGTATTTAGGCCCTGGTGAAAATATAGGTCTATTTACATCCATGCATACATGAGGAGGTGCAGAAGGGTACATTGATAGATCAGGGAAAAGCTGGTTGTGCATCCATACTGCAGTATCGTATGTGTAAAGCTTTGTACTCTTAACTTATTTCAGCATAGATGCTTGAATTTATTTCATTTGATCATCCCATTGATTTTTCATTGATTGAACTGCCCAACTTCTTCACAAGTCTTGAAGTCGCGTTCTTGAGCTTTCTTTTCAAATTGTATCTGATGTTTGGCTAGAGTAACTGACTGTTCCATTACCTCACCAAAGCTGAAAATGGTGTGATCTATTGCACTTCCTCCAATTTGTAAAAGTCTTTTAAATCCATTAGTATTATTTTGGATTTCAGCAAATTCTCGGCTCATCTCTTTTTCCAATGCAATTACTTTATCACTTATAGCTTTAATAGAAATATCAAAATAATTTCTCTGTTCAGATAGTATTGCTTGAATCTTGCTCAAGATATTACCTTCAGGAAATACTTCAGTTTGAGGAGGAGGAGGTAGAACTGGGACTGTCCATGGAACTATCTCTTCAATTTGTACAGTAGAGGTAGAAATTTGTTTCCTTCTAGCAGTGGTTAACTCATCTTCAGCCTCGCCCCCTAGGAAGGTGGGAATGTTGAAATGCAGGCTAGGAAGAGGAGGTTTACCAGCTTTAGTATATGTTTCTTCTTCAGTATCAGAAATTGAGACAACCTCTTCCTCATCTACATCTTCAAGTGGAGATTTTTCTGGTTCTGGTTCAGAAGAATGTTCTAGTTGAGGAGACTTTCCTTGAGGGCCTTTGCTGGTGGAGAAGGATGATCTTCAGGTACAGTGAATAGAGGATGTTTAGAAGAGAGTTCCTCTATCTTCTTGTTGATATCATCATCTATAGACAAAATTTGTTCAGTTACCAGAGCATTAGTAAAGGTTTCTGCATCAGGTAGATCTTCAGCAATGAAATCTGAATTTTCTTCTTGGAGAGAAGTTGCATGGGCAGCAACTGATGGAGTTGAACTATCTTCTAAAACTGTATTTGCAGCAGTAGGTAAAGAGGTAGAAGTAACTGAATGCACAACAACAATAGGTGTAGTGACTTGGGCTGGAATTGTTGTAGAAACTGGGCAGGAGTTGGAGTTTGAGAGGGCTGAACATGGACAAATGGAGCAGGCTCCCCCTCAATAACTGGATCAGTTATTTGATGAGAAGGGGAGATGGAGTCCTGTCCACATCCACTTGCCGATCATGGGTTTTGACAGCTTATGCTGGGTTCTGAATCTTAAGGTCCCATCTCTGAATGGAAGAAATTGTGACATTCTTCATATGATGCAATGAAATACCTTTAAACAGATTAAAAAATTATGGTCGGAGCTTATGAAGAATAAGTGAAACGATTCTGCCAAAGTTTGGTGTCTTGATACTGTCTTTGATTTTGTAAAAAATCAACACACCCCACTGAAATTTCTTCCTACAGATAGCAGCTATCATCATGTCAAAGACGTCATTTGTGATGTAGCTGATCGAACTAGTGCAACACAAGAGAACTTTTCTGAGAATGTCCACAAGGAGCTTTCTCTTTGCATTGAGATTAGGGCAGCGAATAGTCCTCACAGCAATAGAGATGCCACAGAATCTGCAGGCGCGATCATAATCATCGCCAATTAGGTAATCTTCTTCATCGATGATAGGCAATCGAAGGAGCTTGGAGATGATTGAGGCGGACAGCTTGATCTTGATTCTGTGAACTTTGCTCTTGAGAAACATCCCGTTTCTCTTTATTTTGGCATTCTGAAAGAATTCCTCAACTTCAGGAATTAGAACCTTGCACGGATGTTCCAAAACAAAAGGCAACCTGACGGCTTCTAGTAATAACATAACATTATGGAAATCGTCAGAGATTTCGGCAATTCCTGTAGAGACTATCTTATTGCCAATTCCAATCTTCGACGGAGGAGCCATCGATCAAGATTGCTAAGCAGATACTAATTGATGCATTGAAACGGGAGCAGGAGAATGGCGGTGACATGGAAGACAAAAGGTTTTTCTCAAGATAAGGTTTTGAAATTTGGGAATAGAAAATTCTTGGACCTAAATCTATTTATATATTCCTTTAATCTTGATGATAAATGAAATAAATAATGCTAAAATACCTGGAGTATGGCGGTGACGAGCTCGGGTTCCAATATGAAAAATTTGAACTTGAAGAGAAATTTGGCATCAGATTTCTCGAGTGAGATATGAGTTCTCAAGAAGAAGAAAATTATGACTTAAGTAGAAGCTGTCTTGTTCTTGAGTAGAGTTTTCCAAGTTCTCGATTAGAGCTTTTATTCTTGAGAAGTAAGTCCATAGTTCTCAAGTACAAATGATGTACTCCAGAAATGAATTCCACACATTTTCTTGGAATTTGAAATATAACCCGAACTTGACCTTGCTTGTGACCATTTCCTTCATTCTTCCTTGTTAAGCATGCCAAGTTCTATTTTGATGAACGATAACACAGTCTCGTCCAGCGGCTTTGTGAATATATCTGCAATCTGCCTATCAGTTGGAACATACTGGAGATTGATGTCTCCATGCTCCACATGCTCCCTGATGAAGTGGTACCACATCACAATGTGCTTTGTCCGGCTGTTAGAGACTTGATTATTCGCTATTGTAATTTCACTAGAGGAGTTGCAAAACATTAGAATGTTCTTGAACTTCATATTGTAGTCTTCACATTGGTTCTTTATCCACAATAAATGTGCACAACAACTGCCGGTAGAAATGTATTCTGACTCAAACGTTGAAATTGAGACACATTTTTGCTTCTTTATGTTCCATGAAATGAGACTCCTTCCAAGGAACTGGCAAGTCCACGAAGTGCTCTTTCTATCTTTTTTGCTTCCTACAAAAATCTGCATCTGAAAAATCAATTAGTTCACTATCATTACTTCTTGGGTACCATAAGCCATGATTTGGTGTACCTTTAAGATATCTCAAAATCCGCTTTGCAGCAGCGCAGTGAGATTTCTTAAAGTTCACTTGAAATCTAGCACACACACTTGTTGAAAATATTATGTCCGATCTACTAGCAGTAAGATAGTGCAAGGATCTAATTATGCTTCTGTACTTGTTTTCATCAAAAGTTTTCCCTTTATCATCCTTGTACAGAGACATAGGTGAACTTATTAGAGTCCTCATAGAGGTTGAGTTCTCCATTCCGAATTTCTTAATTAACACCTTCGTGAATTTCGACTGAAAGATGAAAATTCCATCTTCAAATTGTTTCACTTGAAGTCCTAAGAAATACTTCAACTCTCTCATATTGCTCATTTCGAACTTCCCTTGCATAAGTTTGGAAAACTTTTTGCAAATATTGTCATCAGTAGAGCCAAATATGATGTCATCGACATAGATTTGTTGTACAACCTTAGGCTCATGGGAGGCGACTAAAGCAGCAGAGTGGAGAAGGTGGCAAGAGGAACTGAAGAGGACAGTGGGACCATGCGGTCCACTTGCTGTAGGCGAGATGGGGCTCAATGGGGTAGGCGAGATGTCCCTCGTGGCACGGGTTGGCCCTTGAGGGAGAAATGGCTCTCGTAAGGCCGGAGACTTGCGAGAGGAGTAGTTAAGCTCGTCTCGCTCGCCGGTCATTTACCCACTCGCCATATAAGAAAAAGGTGTTTTTACCTTCTTACCCCCAAGCGGGATTTTACACTTCTACCGTAGGTAATTTTACCCTTTTGCCCTTGGTGGTTTGCGTATAGCCTTTCAGAGCAGCGAAGTTTGGCTGTTGGCAGACCCAACCCAGGGTGTTTTGGTAATTTCAGGTCGATTCAGTATGGTTATTAGCAGATCAAACTCAGAGGACTATATATAGACCGATATAGTGCCTTGAAATGGGTTTTGAACCCTTCCATCCTCCTCCTCAGAGGAACCTAGCTCAGCATTGGCTAGGGAGGGGGAGAACATCTGATTCTTCGGGGTAAGAGGTGGGACTTCCGAGCTGAGACACTCTGTCTGTTTCTGGTCCTGTGACTCACATCGAGAGGGTGGTTAAAGAATAGTAGGTTTGTGCTGTAACTTCTAGTCCGAACTCTAGGTGGAGTAGGGTTATTGGTTCTAACATTTTTTGTGCGGTGTGCGTGGACCGCAGCCCATACAAAAGAATCTTGAGCTACCTCATAGCGGGAGGACACGGAGAAGGAGACAGAGACGGGTCAAATAACCGAGGTTGATTCGTTGGAAAGGAGGAATTCATGGCATCCATCAAAGGCATTATGGATATGTTACATGGGATCTCGCGGAAGGGTGACTGCTCGACCTCGTTGCCTCAGGTGTCTGCTCTCGCATCGTAGGATGAGCTTGTCTCGGCAAGAGTAGGAGAAGATTCCCCCTGGAGGTGGCCTGGGAAGGAAGTGATGGGGGAAGGAGATGGGCGAGACTTGGCGGGAAGGGAGTTGTTCCCAAGCCCTTCGAACGCCGTCTCGTCAGGGGACATGGTCGCGCAAGTGGGGGCGACAAGACCAGTGGCAAGAGGGTCGCCATTCTGCGAGTTAATCCTGTCAGCTCCAGTCCCATAAGGGTTCAGGTAGCCTGAGCATAACTATTATGTGGGGGAAGATGATCCTCTCCAGCACCTGCAATGGTTCAAGGATGCGATTTCGATCAGGCCAATGACAGACGCGTTCAAGTGCCGTCTTTTCGCCATCACACTAAAGGACAAGGCTTGGGACTGGTTTCTACATCTCTTGAGAGTCTCGATATACTGCTTTGAAGACCAGAGCAGGAGCTTTTAACTGCGCTTCTCAACTTCAAAGAAGAGGAAGAAGAACCCGGAGTTGATTTTTTTGATTATGCAGAGGGCGGATGAGTCCCTGGCCTAGTATGTAGACAGAATCCAGGAGGAGATCTTGGATATTCAGGAGGTGCCTGGATTCTCCCTACAGATGGCCATTACCGTTGGACTATGGGAGGGTTTCTTCAAGATGAGCCTCACACGAAAGACGTCACTATCGTTTGAAGGATTGATAGAGAAGGCTGGGACTAAAACCCCGGTGTTTCAAAAAGAAAAAAAGGGGATCTTACACCTTCACCACGTACAAGTAGTGCCTCCACAGCTTCAAGGAAAAAATCACGGCTGCTAACTCCAAGTCATGGATCAGGTAATTCTTCTCATACACTTTCAGCTGTCGCGAGTCAAACGCTATCACACTCCCGTGCTGTAGTAGGACACAACCCAACCCACTACCCGAAGCATCGCTGTAGATCTCAAAACCTTTGGTCCCACTCGGCAAACTCAGCACAGGCGTCGTGGTCAACCGAATCTTCAACTCTTCGAACGCTTGTACGCACTCCAACGTCCAAACAAACTTTTGCTCTTTCCTCGTCAGAGTCGTGAGGGGTTATGCTATCCACTAGAAGTTCTCCACGAAGTGCCTGTAATAGTCGGTAAGCCACAAAAAACTCCGGACTTTCGCTACTATAGACAGTACAGGCCACTCTCGTATCGCAACAATCTTCGCTGGATCGACCGCAATTCCCTCTCCACTAACTATGTGACCAAGGAATACTACTGAGGACAACCAATATAACACCCCCATCCGTCACATGGCATATAACAGAAGGTCCAGCTGGAACCCGACGCCATATACTACAGGCAGTCGGAAGGGTTATATAAGAGTATTCCAACGATCCAATTAAGACTACATGTCCTACACAGAGCATTCTAGCAGAAGCTTTTAAAGTTGAAAGAACTCAAATCTTAAATTCATATTCAAGAATGTGCACATCCACACAACAGGAATGAAACCCGAAATAAATAAAAAATGGTACATGGCCTTATGGCCTTATAAATGTTCACTTAATAAAAACAAGTCTTACATACATCGGCTCGCAGGCCGGCCACACATGATAAAATAAAAACAACTATTCGCTTTGGCCTTCTAGGGCCAACACAGCAACATGGGCTCCAGCCCGCTATTTGCTACTCGGCTCCACAGCACCTGTAAGCACATTCCACCGCACGGTGGCAAACAAAGCAACGGTCAGCCAAAAGCCGACCAAATTATAACGACCCCGCCCCTTACTCGGGATGACGGTACTCTTTCCCTGCATATCATTAGTCCAATAAAATAATAAAGCGCAACTATAATACGCCACAAGTGTAGACTCGCACGACCAAACACCTCGTACACTTAGGGCACATTAATGGTGAATCCTGACCAATCAGCGTCTTCACCACTATCCCAAAGATAGCAACCACTTGAGCAATTTAGCCTTTCTGACCACTATCTAAGGCTCCCGACTATGCCAACGGCCAGTCCCCGTCTTCGGGTCTCTCGCACCGAACCACATAGCCTAGGTCCGATTCTACTTGCCCGTTGCTCACACCACGTAGTCACATTAAGACGTACGCACGAGCCATGCTTCTCTCGGATCCCAAAACTTTCCAAACAATCACATAACCCAGTTATGTTCAAGGCCGGTTCCCTGACCGCCAAATTAGCAGAACAACGATTCCGCTCAGTTTTCCGGGTGCGCCTTGGAGCTAACCTCCAAGGATCCCTGCTGCAATCTACCGCGTTGAAACCCGAAAACCCAAAGCTCAGAGTCTTCTCTGGCAAAACATATCAAATGCAACATCACCGATCCAGACAATACACGTCCGGGTAGGCTTCACACACAATGTCTATGCTCGTACTTACGATTCCGGACTCTATATGCAATACAAGGTGGACTATTCACATCAACCACAAGGAACACCACACACTCACCGTACACTCGCGGGAGCGGGATTCCCTATGCAGAAAGAAAGAGCTTCATATGCTCAAGTAGAGAATCGTTACCCTTGTAGTCCGCTTTGGCGCCATGGAAAAACTACACGGACAGAACTCTTCGTAACGAACTTTCCTCCACGGATCTGCTCTCCGATCTCGAAACGGTGCTCCGATGCTCCGCCGGCAGCCGGAATACCTTCCTTCTTCCTCCTCTTTCCAACTCCTTGAGAGAGAGAAAGGTTGGAGAGAAATGAAGGATTAACTCCCCTATTCCCGGCCTTAACAGAGCAGGAAACCATCTGGGCCATTGGATCTTAATTAAAAAAACGAATGGCTCAGATCCGCTCAAAAATCTCCAAACCTTGGCCGAACACGGCTTAGCACACGGCCGTGTCCCAGGCCGTATGCCTCGATCCAGGCACGATCGTCGAACGAAGAAACGACA
This sequence comes from Platanthera guangdongensis, assembly GCA_039583875.1. NCBI lineage: Eukaryota > Viridiplantae > Streptophyta > Magnoliopsida > Asparagales > Orchidaceae > Platanthera > Platanthera guangdongensis. The sequence goes on from CM077156.1 coordinate 25,889,717, forward strand.
CACGGGCAAAGACACACCCGTATCTCACCTGACACGCCCGTATCGGGTCCTCGACACGCCCGTGTTCGGGGGCGTGTCACGCATAACCGCCACGACAATGGACACGACCTAACTGAACACGGGTACTAACACTGGTAGGCACACGCCCGTGTCAAATGACACGCCCGTGTCAGTTAGCCGTGTTCTTGGTCGTGTCCTTCTCGGGATGAAAACGGCCAAAAACACCAGCCAGACACGGCCTTGGACACGCTCGTGTCCTAGGCCGTGTACCCCAATACCGGCACCAAAAACCCCTTTTTTCGCGACCAACTCAAATATAAATTTCGGGGCGTTACAAATCTCCCCCACTTAAGGAATTTCATCCCGAAATTAAGCAAAGGTACAAAAATCTAAATAATACCTGAATGGAATAACTCGGGGTATTCCTCCAACATAGCTTGCTCTCGCTCCCAAGAAAGCTCCTCACATCCGCAATTATCCCATCGGACTTTAACCATTCGGACGTCCTTGTTGCGGAGTCGTTTGACTGCAACATCTTCAACACTTACCGGCTTGACCCTTGTGGTCAACTCATAATCAACTGCTACTTTATTATCCGTAATGATCTGAGAAGGCTCTTGCACCGCCTTACGCAACACCGATATGTGGAGCACGTCATGTAGCCCACTCAATTCGCCGACAGCTTCAATTTATACGCCGCCTCGCCAATACGCTCCAGGATTTCAAATGGTCCAAGGTATCTCAGACTCAGCTTCTTCAAGCGTCGAACCCGTGATACACCCTTGAACGGCTTGATTTTTTAGATACACCAAGTCGCCAACATTGAACTCCACGTTCCTATGCTTGGCGTTGTAATACTTTTCCTACCTGTCCTAAGCGACCTTCAACCTTTCCTGAATTGTCCGTATCATAGAAGTGGCGTCTTCCACCGCTTGACGTTTGTACAACTTCGATTCGCCTGCATCCAACCAAGACAACGGTGTACGACACTTTCTCCCGTACAAGGCCTCGAAAGGCGCCATTCCAATCCTCGCCTGAAAGCTGTTGTTATACGCAAACTCCACCATATACATGTGATCCTCCCAATGCTTTCCGAAATCTAGGACGCACATGCGAAGCATGTCCTCCAACGTCCGGTTGACCCTCTCGGTCTGGCCATCCGTCTGTGGGTGAAAGGTTGTGCTGAACTTTAGCTTAGTTCCCAACATACTATGCACCAACCTCCAATCCTTCAATGTAAAGCGTCCATCTCGGTCACTAACAATACTGCGGGGCACACCATGCAATCATACAATATTATCCACGTAGAGTTTGGCTAACTTTTCCACTGGATCTTCCTTCCTGTTCGGAATAAAGTGCGACACCTTTGTCAACCTATCTACGACCACCCAAATGGCGTCGTTTCCCTTCTGTGACTATGGCAAACCATGCACAAAATCCATAGATATGTCATCGAATTTCCATTCTGGGATAGGTAGGGGCTTCAAGAAACCTTCGGGCTTCTGGCATTCTGCCTTCACCAATGCGCAAGTATGACACTTGGCCACATAAAGTGCTACATCCTTCATCAAACCCGGCCACAAGAATAATTTCTTCATGTCTCTATACATCTTCGTGCTTCCCAGGTGGATTGAGTACTTGGTATGATGAGCCACATACATCAACTCCTCCCGAAGATTATCCGCACTAGGAATGCATAGACGACCGTACTTCCTTAGCAACCCATCCTCAACAGCAAACTGGGAATTTGACCCATCCAACGACTCATCCAAGATCTGCTTCATGCTGTTGTTCTGAACCAAAGCCCGCCGAACTCTATCAGCTAGGTCACATTGCACCTCTGTCCAAAACAGTTTCTCCTCAACACTAGATTGCTTGTCGACACAAGATATCTCCAAAGCCTCCAACTCATTGACCAATCTCTCATCATGTACCGACAACCAGTTAACCTGCGCCGGAGTCCTGTGACTCAACGCATCCGCCACTGCATATCCCTTCCCAGGCACATAATGAATCTTGAAAGTGTAGTCCCTGAAAGATATTGTACCTAATCACCTAGAGGGGGGAGGAGGGAATAGGTGACTTAAATATTTTTAACTTTTTAGGCAGAATTCCACTTATAATCACAGAATTAAATCTACTTTATCACAGCACACAATCAGCAATCACAGAATTTCCACAAGCACACAGTAGACACACAGTTTTATAGTGGTTCCCCAAGGTTTGGGTACATCCACTTTCCCCCTTCGCCTATCTAGCAGTGTACTAGATTCGGCCAAACTCCTCCACTAGCTCAGAACCCCAAAACAGGTTCCTACAACTCAGGACCAAGGCCCTACAACTCAGCTTCTTCACAAAGCCTACACTCAGCCACCAAGGCCTACACTCAGCCACCAAGGCCTACACTCAGCCACAACAGGCCTACACTCAGAGATTCAACTCTCCTACACTCAGGAACACAGGCCCTACACTCAGCCTTTATAATTACAGGCTTATAAACTCAGATCCCTAAGGATCCTACAAGAAATAATGAATATAAAAATGTATACTCAACAACTCAGAGAAAAGAGAGATGAGTTGTGAGTTTCTTGATGAGTTCTTGGAAGAACTCAACTGAAATCAATCTGACTTGGCTTTCTTCAAAGTTTCTTGAATATAGAACACATTAAGACTGATTCCTCTGTAGTTGATCCTTGATCTCTGCTACTTAAGATTCAGACAAATCTGAACCCTTCTTCTCAGCCTGGTTCCAACGGCTGATTTCTTGGATGGAGCTCTCTCTCTCCAACTTCTTAGATCTTCACTTGATAGCTAGATCTTCTTGTGTGTTTCTCTTGTGAATGATCACTTGAACCACTTCATCAATCAATTTCTATAGACAGTGTAAGCCTATTTATAGGCCTTCTTCATGGTAACCGGGTGGTCCGGTTCATAACTGATTTCTGACAACTCTAACATGTGTAGTAGACCGGCTGGAAAGGCAGCTGCCAAGTCATCCAGTCAGTTCTTGAAAATTCTGTAACTGTCTGAAAGTGTCGAGATTATCTGTCTTTAAGTGTCGACACTTATAGACCAAGTGTCGACACAAGTTGTCTAAGTGTCGACACTAGCCTACAAGGTATCGACACAACTCCTTGTGTTGTAGATTTTATATCTCGACACTGCTTCTTCTTCATATGTCGACACTGATATTGAGTGTCGACACAAGTACTTGTACATCAGTATATTGCTGAATACTTGTAAGTGTCGACACATCTCCTTGTGTCGACACATCTTCATGTGTTGAACTTGTTAAGTGTCGACACTTCTTCTTGGTGTCGACACATGTCTTCAGTGTTGATACTTGCTGAGTGTCGACACAGCTCCTTGTGTCGACACATTCTTCCTTGTGTTGAAACTCTGGCTGAGTGTCGACACATCTCCTTAGTGTCGACACTTGTACTTAGAATATTTTTGTTGAATCTTTGCTGAGTGTCGACACAGCATCCTAGTGTCGACACTTTCTTCATGTACTGACTCTTCTGCTGTGTGTCGACACATTCTTCATTGTGTCGACACTTTCTTCACGTGTTGAGTCTTCTGCTGAGTGTCGATACATTCTTTCTTGTGTCGACACTTTCTTCAAGTGTTCACTCTTCTGCTGTGTGTCGACACATTGCTCTAGGTATCGACACTTATACTTAGTCTCTGCTGACTTTTGCTGAGTGTCGACACAGCCTCCAAGTGTCGACACTTTCTGATGTAGACACAGTTTCACTGGGTGTCGACACAACTGCTAAGTGTCGACACTGCTTCACTGCACTTTTCTTCATTGAGTGTCGACACAGCTCCTTGTGTCGACACTTACTGTCTAGTGTCGACTCTGCATCCCTGGTGTTGACACAATGACTCCAAGTGTCGACACTGCTTGTCTGGGTGTCGACACAAGTCTTCTTAAGTGTCGACACTTTCCCTCTGGGTGTCGACACATGGACTTAGAAACTTTTTCTTCTTTCCTGTAAATACTTAACCTGCACAACTAAACTCAAAACACATCAAATACATTTTGATGTATATCATTGAGTAGGGTGAGGCTTCTTCAAATCAGGTACATTTAAACCAATGTACCCAACAATCTCCCCCTATTTGGAGAAGTCATAACCCTTAGTCAATGATATACACCATACATAATAAAATCAAAGTATGATGTAAAGCAGGATTATGTAATCAGGAAAAAACATAACATGTATTAAATAAACATGCATACACAGACATTTTCTCAGAACAATTATGAAATAAATTTATCATACAACAAATTTATCACACAGCATATTATTCCAACAGCTTTGTCATATTCATATTTCAAAAGTTTACAGAATGTTTAACATCAAAAGATTACATAGTAAACTTAAGAAAATTTCTATTCTATTTTTGATCAGCATCTTTGATCACTATCCCTTTTCTAGACTGTATCTTGGCTTGCATAGGAGCTTCAGCATCTTCAGTTTCAGCAGGTTTCTTCCCTTTCAGCTCTTTCTTCTTAAGCTCCTCAGCTTTAATCTTTTGCCTTTCAAAATAATGATAAGGCTTGGGAAAGTACTTGCTAGGCTCCTGAGCAGTAGGAGGTAACTTCCCCATCTTGGCCTTCCTTCTATATTGGACTATTGCTTCTTGCCTTGTCTCTTGTTTTCTCCATTCCAATTCAGAAAACCATTTATTTCTGTTTTGAATGTTATCTTTTGCAGCTTTCCATGCAGTTAAGATTATGTTTCTTGAAGTGGGGCTCCACTGCTCAAAGTCTGGTCTCTGTTCAGCTTGCTCCCTGAACCTCTTCTTATACAGTCTGGCTTCTTCTTCTTTTTGCAGAGCTTCTTGCATAGCTTCAGAGACTGGCTGAACAACTTTCTCTATGATGACATGTTCTTTTCCCTCAGGTGGGCTATACATAGAGTGTATATCAGCTTGAACCATATCAAAATCTGAGGAGGGTAGATTACTTGAGCCACCTCAGGTTGCTCCCCTCCTAGATATGCAGGGTTAATGCCAGATTCTGCCACATTATCATCATCACAAAGAGGAGGATATCCAAGAGTAGCTCTGATAGAATTAGAAATCCATTTAGTATGATCAGAGCTGGCTTTGACTAATACTCTCTCCCCCTTTATGACTTCTCTAACCATGTGATCCCTCAGATCATCCTTTTGAAATCTGATTTGGGCATCCAAATAGTTGACCCCATCTTTAAAGTAAGGTTTTAACCTTTGGAGTTTGTTAGTTATGGTCTTCTGAGAATCTTGAATGGCAGTCTTAACAATAGTTATTTCCTCTTGGAATGCTTTGTCAAAAGTTTCTTTTGCTTTGGCACTGTCAGCAGACTGGGCAGTGGCTATATTCTTTATCTCAGTTACAAGAGCATTGTGAGATTCAGTCAAGTTGTCATTCATTCTGATCTGATTCTCAAGGACACAGCCTTCCTTGACTTCAAGTTCATCTACTTGAGCTTTAATCTTTTCTAGATGAGTTGCTAAATAGACTGCTGCATTCCCTCCCTTGTGGAAGCAGTCAGTCATCTCCTTTTTATTGAGATTCATCTCAAATCTAATAGACTTTATTTCTTGGGATAAATCAAATTGGAGAGATTTATTCCCTTCATCCACATAAGTCTCTATAGCTTTCCTGTGCTCATCCAGCTTGATTTGCATGGCAACCATCAGTGCACTGTAATCAACAGATGGTGCTGGTTGAGATATAGGTTGTGGAGCAACAGTTTGTAAAGCCATTTTGTAATTTTGGCTCCTTCTTTTGAATACTTGAAACTTCTTTTTCTTATCCCTTGCAGTTTCCTCATCTTCAGAAGCTGAGGTGCTGGCTATATCTACCCTTTCCTTAGGTAGTTCCTCAACAGCTTGGGGCGTCTCAGTCTCTTGCCTCGCAGTTTCTTCTAGAATTGCTACTTGCTCCCCTTCAACTGGAGCATTCTCTCCCTCAGTAGCAGTTTCCTTGTCAAAATCAGTTTGATCCAGGTTAAGGAATAGATCTTCCATTGTATATTCTGGTGGAGAATGGGCTGGAGAAATTCTTGGCTCATCTGTTACTAGATCAGATACAACTTGAATTTCAACAGATGTGTCCTCCATGACAACATCTGGGACTTGACTTTCAAACTGTGGTTGCTGATAAACATCAGACAAATCAGTATCCTCTATAGGAAAATCTAAATCATTAAGCTCAGTGATTACCTTAAGAATGATGTTTGTAGCTTGCTCACTCTCAAGAGGAGTTGGCTCTTCCACAACTAGTGGCTCCCCCTGGATTGAATCCTTGTGTATAGGGCTAGCTTGAGGTAGCTCCCCCTGCCTTTCAGCAACTACTTGTTGAGCTGGAGACTTCACAGTAGTTCCTTCTTCATTCTCATCAGGTGTGAAGACCACTTGCTCTTCACTACCAGAGCTGCTAGTGGAAACCTGAGCCACTAGAGCAGTTTTCTTCTTCTTCTTTTGTAGAGTTACTTTCTCAGGAGTTATCTTCTCAGGGGTTGGCATCTCTTTAGACAAAACCCTGTCCCATCTAGAGAAGATCCTCATGTCCATTTTCCTCATGTGGTTGATTTTACTGCCAGCAGCTTGACTCATAACCTCTGGTATACTACCAGCAAGGTATAAACTTAAGATCCTGCCCAAGTTGGGCTTCTTTTGACTCTCCTTTATCTTCTCAAAGATCACTACAGACCAGTTAGTTTTCACTGTGAAGATTATCCTGGTCATGAGATTGAACATATGGGCAGATACCCTGTCATGCCCTCCAGGCTTACTTAAAATTACTTTTCCAATAATTTCAGAGAGGAATTTCCCCTGGCTGTTCATTCCCTTTCTATTGAATACAGATCCTATTTTCATCTTTGAATCCAGACCACACCATGCCAATGCATCTCTGGTCCTGGAAGCAGTAACCTCTTCTTCTTCCTTAGTTCTTGGTAACTGAAGGACTTTCCTCAAACTCTTTGGTGAAACCTTAACCTTTTCACCATGGACCCTGGACTTGATCTTGAATCCAGATTCGTCTACTTTAGCTCCATTGAGGAATTCCAGTACTTCTTTCTTCCAGATCTTAGTCGGCTCAGAAACAAGATATTCTAACCCTGAGTCTGCAACTAGGGTTACCACAGTCTTGATCTCTGGGTCTGTATCACCAAATGCGTCGCGCACCAGTTCATAGCCTTCGTTGACGTTCTCCTCGAGCTTTGGCGCCATTAGGGTTTGAAGAATTTGACTGGAGAGAAGAGAGGTGTCGACACACAAGTTTGGTCTCGAAAATTTTGAAAGCGTGTCGACAGACTAAGGCAAAATCCTATTTATACCTTTCTAAGTTTGAAGATGAAAGGGCGGGTCAGCTAACTTAAATTGTGTCGACACTGTGAATAAGTGTCGACACAGACTTATAATGTCTCGACACCTATGTGTCGACACAAGTTTAGTCAACATGAATATGTGTCGACACTTGATTATGTGTCGATACCACTCAACTCGACATTTAGTCGAGACTTTACTTAGACAATTCTGAGTAAATACTAAGTGTCGACACCAACTTGGATGTGTCGACACCTACTTGTCTTGTGTCGACACTAATATTCTGAAGTGTCGACACCAACTTGCTAGATGTGTCGACACCTTTTCCCTGAAGTGTCGACACCAATATTCTGTGTCGACACAGATATCTCTGTGTGTTGACACCATTTTACTTAGCCAATACTATAAACTTATTCTAAGTTTATCATACCTAGTTCAATTTTAAACCTATTGAACTTAGTTTCTTCTAAGGGCTTAGTATACATATCAGCTAGTTGATTATCTGTTCTAACATATTCTAGTAAAATATCTTCTCTCTCTACATGTTCCCTAAGAAAATGATATTTGATTTCAATATGTTTGGTTCTACTATGGGATACAGGATTATTAGCAATTGATATAGCATTAGTAGAATCACAAAAGAGTGGAGTTCTACTTACCTGAATTCCATAGTCCACAAGCTGATGTTTTATCCACAAAAGTTGAGCACATCAACTTCCTGCAGCCACATATTTTGGCTCTGCAGTGGAGATAACCACACTTGTTTGTTTTTTGCTACTCCATGAAATTAGTCTTCCACCTAGGAATTGACAGGTTCCAGTTGTGCTTTTTCTGTCTTCTTTGCATCCTGCAAAGTCTGCATCTGAATAACCTGTTAGTTCAAAATCCCCATTCCTAGGGTACCAGAGACCTAGATAAGGAGTGCCCTTTAGATATCTCAATATCCTTTTGACTGCTGTCAAATGAGACTCCTTAGGGCATGCTTGATACCTTGCACAGACACATGTAGCATACATGATATCTGGTCTACTTGCAGTCAAATATAATAGGGAGCCAACTATCCCTCTATACAAAGACTCATCCATAGGTTTCCCTGCATCATCTTTGCTAAGAGACATACTTGACCCCATAGGAGTCTTCATGGTACTGGATGAATCCATACCATACTTCCTTATGAGTTCTAGGGTGAACTTAGACTGGCATATGGATAATCCATTCTCAGTCTGTCTTACTTGGAGACCCAAGAAGAACTTAAGTTCTCTCAAACTACTCATCTCAAATTGTCCTTGCATAAGTTTTACAAACTTTTTGCAAAGACTACTTTCAGTAGACCCAAATATTATGTCATCTACATATATTTGGACTAGTATAACTTTGCCTATGGATTCCCTAAGGAATAGAGTCTTGTCTATTTTCCCCCTTGTGAACTTATTCTCAATGAGGAAACTAGACAGGGTTTCATACCAAGCCCTAGGGGCTTGTTTTAACCCATATAAAGCTTTCCTAAGTCTATAGACATGATTAGGTTAAGTTGAATCAACAAAACCTGATGTCTATTCCACATAGACTTCCTCTTTTAGATTGCCATTTAGATATGCTGACTTGACATCCATTTGGTAAACTTTAAATCCTTGAAAGGTTGCATAGGCCAGGAACATCCTTATGGCTTCCAGTCTGGCTACTGGAGCAAAGGTTTGATCAAAGTCAATACCTTCTTCCTGCCTGTATCCTTTAGCAACCAATCTTGCTTTGTTCTTAATGATGACTCCATGTTCATCCATCTTGTTCCTATAGATCCACTTGGTCCCAATTATGTTGTGGTCTTTAGGTTTAGGAACAAGTTCCCAGACCTTGCACCTCTTGAACTGATTCAGTTCTTCTTGCATTGCTTCAATCCAATGTGGGTCTAGGATGGCTTCTTCAAACTTCTTTGGCTCAACTTGGGATAGAAAGCTGGAGTAGAGTGCTGCATTCAGATTTCTGCTCCTTGTTTGTACCCCTTGTCTTGGATCACCAATTATTTGTTTTGCTGGATGATCTCTTAGATGCCTATTGGCTGGAGGCATCCTGGCTTCAGGTTGAACTTCTTCAGTTTCATCATCTTGCTGTACTCCTTGAACTTCTTCTACATTAGGTACATGTAGTACTCCCCCTGGACAACAACCACTTTCTTCTACATGCTGTCTTGCTGTAGGTCCTTCTTCTATAGTGAGCTTGTCCAGCTTTTTAGCTATACCTGAGGAGCTGCAAATACTACTAGACAACTCATTGTTAATAAGTCTAGTTTCATCAAAGACTATATGTACTGACTCTTCTACAACTTGTGTAGACAAGTTGTAGACTCTATAAGCCTTACTGTTGTTGTTGTACCCAACAAAAATTCCCTCTTGGGACTTGGCAGCAAACTTAGTCAAGTAAGACTTTCCATTGTTAAGTATGAAACACTTACAACCAAAGATCCTGAAATAGGATAGGTTTGGTTTTCTCCCTTTCACAACCTCATAGGGGGTCTTGTTGAGGCTTTTAGTAATGGTAGCCCTATTAATAACATGGCATGCAGTATTGACTGCTTCAGCCCAGAAATATTCTGGTAGTGATGTATCACTTAATAGGGTCCTACCAGCCTCAATCAAGGTTCTATTCTTCCTCTCAGCAATGTCATTTTGCCGAGGTGTTCTTGGAGAAGAAAACTCTTGAAATATCCCAAATTCTTCACATAGTTTTGCCATACTATCAGACTGAAATTCAGTACCATGGTCACTTCTTATTTTGACCACTGTACTAGCTAGTTCATTCTGAATTTGTTTGACAAAACTATAGAAGACACTAGGTGTTTCAGATTTCTGTCTAAGAAAGAACACCCAGGAAAACCTTGAGTAGTCATCTACAACTACAAAGGTATAGACCTTCCTACCTAGGCTGTGAACTGGCATAGGACCAAAGAGATCCATATGCAAGAGGTATAAACACCTCACAGCATCTTTGTTTTCAATGCTTCTAAAGGTGGATCTAGTTTGCTTGCCCTTTTGACAAGCTGAGCAAATACCATCTTTAATACACTTAACTTGAGGACCATTCCTCACAAGCTCTTTGCTAAAGAGTTAGCCAATTGTCTTGTAGTTTAGATGGGCTAGCCTCTTGTGCCATTTGACACAGTGTGAGACTGTCTCATCAGCTACTAGACACACTGGAGAACCATTGTTCTCAACCATAATGTCTAAGCAGTAGACATTTCTTTTTCTATAACCAGTCAAAATGATCTCTTGATCATTTGACCTCCTGATATGACAACCATTTTTGACAAATGAGATGTCATATCCTACATCACTCAATTGACTTATACTAATAAGGTTATGTTTCAAACCTTTAACATAGGCCACTTGAGTAATTGTAATATAGGAGTTAGATATGTTACCAAAACCCTTGATGATCCTTTTTTCAGAACCACCAAAGGTGACTTTTGTACCATCCTTGATGGATATGTAGTCCTTTAGTAAACCCCTTGTTCTAGTCATATGTCTAGAACATCCACTATCCAAGTACCATATTGGGGCATGACCACTTGGACTCACCTGCAAAACAGATTAGTGAACCTTAGAACCCAAAGAATTCTTGGGTCCTTGGTACTGGTTAGTTTGCTTCCTAACAAAGCTACCTGTAGGTTTTCCAACAGGCAGTTTGCTACTCACTTTGGCACTAGCATTGTGCCAACAGTCCATTGCAAAGTGGCCTACCTTGCCACAGCACAAACACTCAAACTTATTGTACCTTTGCTTAGGTACAGTCTTAGCTGTTTTATCCACAGCTGGCTTGTTGAGAGTTGGGACTTTGCCCTTGGACATGGACTTGACAGTCCTTACTGGTTTGGTAAATCCCAGTCCAGCTTTACCTTTGTGATGAACAAATTCATCAATTAAAGGTAGAACTGACTTAGGTTTAGAAAACCTAGCAACTAGATCTCTATCCTTCTGAATACTACTCTCCAGACTCTTGATTTGATCATTATTATATGTTATAGTCCCCATCTGAATCACAGTTATGTGCTTCAGTCTGCCTATCTCATTTAGTTTTTGATCAAATAACTTCTCATAATCAGTTGCAGCCATTTTAAGACTTGCAATCTCCTTAGCTTGACTCTTGGCCAAGGATTTGCATTTCTTAAATGCTTGCAACAGAACTTTATATTCATCTATCAACAGATGAATATCCTCTTCAGACTCAGATGCACTCTCATCATTTGATGATGATGAATCTGTTTCTGAACTAGCACAGGAAATTGAACTTAAGGAATAATGTTGTACCTTACTAGGCCCTGGCTGCTCCAGGATTTTGTCACTTTCTGTCAATGTCATTAGCCCTTGGCACTGACTATTCTTTTGTTCATATATAGTGTTCATAATCTGAATGAACTCTTCTTCTTCCTCCTCCTCAAATAGTCCTATATATGCCTCAGCATCTGACTCAGTTTCTGATGAAGAGATATCTGACAGGCTCTTATCCTTCTTGGCAACAAATGACTTTTCTTTCTTACCCTTGTATTGAGTCTTTTTCTTGTCACTAGACTCCTTCCTTTTTTCTGGACAATCTGCAACAACATGGCCTTGTCTATTACAACAATAACAAACAATTTTTGAAAGAGTTGCTTTGCTGGACTTAGTCTTTTTCCTGTCTTTCTTTGAAGACTTTTTATTCTGATAATAGTCTTCTTTACCCTGTGAAGTAGAAGGCCTTGTCCTCCACTGTTTCTTCTTTAAGAAATTCTGAAAATGTCTTGTGAAGGCAGAAAAGTCCTCATCACTTTCACTGCTTTCAGACTTTCTGCTGGCTGACTCATCTGACTCAGTTTCAGCTACTTTTGGTGGTGGAGTAGGTGACTTACTTCTGTACTTTCTGGGGGCTTCTGTTTTAAATGCCACTGTACTTTCTTTATGTTCATTTCTTGTAGATTTCTCCTCTTCTTTCCTCACCATTAACTGCATTTCATAGGACAGCAGTTTGCCAAATAGTGTTGGTGGAGGAATTTCTGCTAACTTTGTCATTTCCCTAATGGCACAGATCTTGTTGTCCCAATCTTTTGTAAGGTACCTTAAGAACTTATCATTAAGCTCATAATTACTGAACTCTCTGCCATAGGACATAAGCTCATTCACAATTCTATAGAACTTTTTATAGCATTCAGTTATGCTATCAAATCTTCCTTGCCTAAAACTTTCATATTCTTAGTTGAGCAAAGATTTTCTGTCTTGCCTCACTTCTTCAGAACCCTCCATATACACAATAAGAGTATCCCACATCTCCTTGGCTGTCTTACAGTGTATCAGATTCTGAAAGGTAGCATCATCTATAGCACTCACTATAATATTCTGAGCCCTTTTGTCCATTGTGGCTAGAACAATCTCATCCTTTGTCATTTCAGAGAAATCCTTAGGTGTTCTCTGATTTGCATCTAAGACTGAAACCTTCATGGGCACATATGGCCCTTCTTTCACTGTGATATAAATCCTAGGGTCTGAGGATTCCATAAATAGTCTCACCCTTTCCTTCCAAATGCCAAAGATTTCCTTTCTGCAAATGGGTAACGTCATAGATCCCAATTCCTTATGATTCTCAGTGGAACCCATGGTTCTTGATGTTCTTGATTATGTAATTCACTTAGACTGAATCTGCCAACAGGATCTACTCAGACTGTTAAGTCCTTTTTTTTGAGTAACCTCGCTCTGATACCACTTGAAAGATATTGTACCTAATCACCTAGAGGGGGGGGGGGGGTGAATAGGTGACTTAAATCTTTTTAACTTTTTAGGCAGAATTCCACTTATAATCACAGAATTAAATCTACTTTATCATAGCACACAATCAGCAATCACAGAATTTCCACAAGCACACAGTAGACAGACAGTTTTATAGTGGTTCCCCAAGGTTTGGGTACATCCACTTTCCCCCTTCTCCTATCTAGCAGTGTACTAGATTCGGCCAAACTCCTCCACTAGCTCAGAACCCCAAAATAGGTTCCTACAACTCAAGCCCAAGGCCCTACAACTCAGCTTCTTCACAAAGCCTACACTCAGCCACCAAGGCCTACACTCAGCCTCCAAGGCCTACACTCAGCCACAATAGGCCTACACTCAGAGATTCAACTCTCCTACACTCAGGCACACAGGCCCTACACTCAGCCTTTATAATTACAGGCTTACAAACTCAGATCCCTAAGGATCCTACAAGAAATAATGAATACAAAAATGTATACTCAACAACTCAGAGAAAAGAGAGATGAGTTGTGAGTTTCTTGATGAGTTCTTGGAAGAACTCAGCTGAAATCAATCTGACTTGGCTTTCTTCAAAGCTTCTTGAATGTAGAACACAATAAGACTGATTCCTCTGCAGTTGATCCTTGATCTCTGCTACTTAAGATTCAGACAAATCTGAACCCTTCTTCTCAGCCTGGTTCCAACGGCTGATTTCTTGGATGGAGCTCTCTCTCTCCAACTTCTTAGATCTTCACTTGATAGCTATATCTTCTTGTGTGTTTCTCTTGTGAATGATCACTTGAACCACTTCATCAATCAATTTCTGTAGACAGTCTAAGCCTATTTATAGGCCTTTTTCATGGTAACCGGCTGGTCTGGTTCATAACTGATTTCTGACAACTTTGACAGGTGCAGTAGACCGGCTGGAAAGGCAGCTGTCAAGTCATGCAGTCAGTTCTTGAAAATTCTGTAATTGTCTGAAAGTGTCGAGACTGTTTGTCTTTAAGTGTCGACACTTATAGACCAAGTGTCGACACAAGTTGTCTAAGTGTCGACACTAGCCTACAAGGTGTGGACACAACTCCTTGTGTTGTTGATTTTATATCTCGACACTGCTTCTTCTTCATGTGTCGACACTAATATTGAGTGTCGACACAAGTACTTGTACTTCAGTATATTGCTGAATACTTGTAAGTGTCGACACATCTCCTTGTGTCGACACATCTTCATGTGTTGAACTTGTTAAGTGTCGACACTTCTTCTTGGTGTCGACACATGTCTTCAGTGTTGATACTTGCTGATTGTCGACACAGCTCCTTGTGTCGACACATTCTTCCTTGTGTTGAAACTCTGGCTGAGTGTCGACACATCTCCTTAGTGTCGACACTTGTACTTAGAATATTTTTGTTGAATCTTTGTTGAGTGTCGACACAGCATCCTAGTGTCGACACTTTCTTCATGTACTGACTCTTCTGCTGTGTGTCAACACATTCTTCATTGTGTCGACACTTTTTTGAGGTGTTGAGTCTTCTGCTGAGTGTCGACACATTCTTTCTTGTGTCGACACTTTCTTCAAGTGTTGACTCTTCTGCTATGTGTCGACACATTGCTCTGGGTGTCGACACTTATACTTAGTCTCTGCTGACTTTTGCTGAGTGTCGACACAGCCTCCAAGTGTCGACACTTTCTGATGTAGACACAGTTTCACTGGGTGTCAACACAACTGCTAAGTGTCGACACTGCTTCACTGCACTTTTCTTCATTGAGTGTCGACACAGCTCCTTGTGTCGACACTTACTGTCTGGTGTCGACTCTGCATCCCTGGTGTCGACACAATGACTCCAAGTGTCGACACTGCTTGTCTGGGTGTCTACACAAGTCTTCTTAAGTGTCGACACTTTCCCTCTGGGTGTCGACACATGGACTTAGAAACTTTTTCTTCTTTCCTGTAAATACTTAACCTGCACAACTAAACTCAAAACACATCAAATACATTTTGATGTATATCATTGAGTAGGGTGAGGCTTCTTCAAATCAGGTACATTTAAACCAATGTACCCAACAGTCCCCTAAGAACTCCATCCACCTAAGCTGCCTCATGTTCAAATCCTTTTGATCCAACAGGTACTTCAAACTCTTATGATCGGTGTAAATATCGACCTTCACACCGTACAGGTTGTGCCTCCAAATCTTTAGAGCAAATATCACGGCCGCTAACTCTAAGTCGTAAATCGGATAATTCCTCTCATGAACCTTCAGTTGTCGTGAACCATAGGCTATCACTCTCCCATGCTGTAGCAGAACACAACCCAAACCACTACCCGGAGCATCACTACAGATCTCGAATCCGTCGGTTCCACTTGGCGAACATAAAATAGGCGCTGTAGTCAACCGCCTCTTCAACTCTTCAAAAGCCTGTTCGCACTCTAGAGAACACATAAACTTTTGATTCTTCCTTGTCAACATCGTGAGTGGTAGCGCTATCCACAAGGAGTTCTCTACGAAGCGCCTGTAGTGGCCAGCAAGCCCCAAAAATCTCCGGACCTCTGCCACTATAGTCAAAGCAGGCCACTCTCGTATCGCCACTATCTTCGTCGGATCCACAGCTATCCCTTCTCCACTGACAACATGACCAAGGAACGTTATCGAGGATAACCAGAATTCACACTTGGAGAACTTAGCATACAACTGATTCCTCCTCAACGTCTCCAACACCATGTATAGATGATTGTAGTGATCCTCCTCGCACTGCGAGTACGCCAGGATATCATCGATAAATACTATCACGAAACGATCCAGGTACTCTCTGAATGTCCTGTTCATCAGATCCATGAACACGGATGGCACATTGGTCAAACTAAACGACATGACCGTGAACTCGTAATGCCCAAACCGCGTACTAAATGCTGTCTTTGGGATGTCACTCTCCCTTATCCTCAATTCATAGTAACCGGACTTCAGATCTAACTTCGAATATACTGTTGACCCAACCAACTGATCAAATAAATCGTCAATCCTGGGGATTAGATATTTATTATTCTCCGTAAGCTTGTTCAATCCCCGATAGTCAATGCAGAGTCGTAAGCTCCCATCCTTCTTCTTAACAAAGAGATCTGGTGCGCTCCAAGGCGACGAACTTGGACGCACATGACCTTGCTCTAGCAACTCTTGCAGTTGCACCTTCAACTCCGCCATCTCTCGCGGCGCTTTCCGATATGGAGAGTGTGACACCGGTTTGGCACTGTTGGGTAATGTATCCACAATTACCTGGATTTGAGGAAGCCACCTGTCAAGCTAAGATGAATTCACAATGTATTTGATGAAACCTTTTAAGTTGCGCTTGCAGTTATTCCACGCTAAGTGCACTCCAATGTTAGGGTGCAGTAGGTCAATATACACGGGTCTGCACGACGTAATCCCTCGTTGAGCAGATCAGTGTGTTGACCTACGTGTACTCTCTCTATTGGAGTGTACTTATTTTCAAGTACAGAGCTGTGATAATGCAAGAGCAGACAAGGAGCAAGGATGAGTCAAAGAGCAGCTCATAGGCGGAAAGACGAAAAATCATCCAAGTATTATTCGACGAGAATCACCAAGTGATTCTCGCCGATTCGGCGAGAATCACTAGTGATTCTCGCCGAATCATCGAGAATCACTGGTTGATTCTTGCCATCTCTATCCGGCTACATCAAAGCGTGCAAATCTGGTGCTAAGTCATAATCGTCGAGAATCATCAAGTGATTCAGCCGACTCGTCGAGAATCGCCTTCGATTCTCACCGAATTTGACTTGGGCAATTTTCTGGATCCCGCTGGACCGGATCAAATGTTAAGACGCTGTTTTGAACCGCTTTTAGGGTTTCTTCTGGTGGGACCCATAATGGTCATAAAGGAGTATTCTACTGTATAAATACACGCGTATTTTTGAACAGAAAAATGAGGAAGAAGATTTGAAAAAGCCGAGCCGCCGACCTTGACCTAGATCGCGATACCTGCTCCGCCGCCGTCGCCGCTCGTGCTCGTCGATCGCCGGCCGTTTGATCGTGGTTTCTTCCAGATCTCCCGGCGACAGAAGCTTAGCCAAGCATAGCGTCTCATGCGTCTAACCAGAGATCCTTTGTCTCTTGATTCGTTGATCGGGAAAACCTTCCCCTTCCGAATCGATCGAGACGATCGATCCTAGTGTGACTGTTGGTAGACCTTGCTAGCTTTGCTACGAAGATTGAATCTCCAAAGTACTGCAGCCGCACACCGTTGTCGCCGCCGATCCCGAGAACCAAGCCGCTACCCTTCTTGCCGCCGCCGGTTTCGGGGAGATTCTCTCCAAGAGAGATCTAGGGTTGTGGACTCTTCGTTGACTTCAAGAACACATCATCGAACGAAGAGGGACACCTTAGTCTCCAAAAGTTGTTTGTATTTCTTATACATTCTAGTTTCATTTTTGTTGTAAAGGAACGTTGGTTCCTAGTTGTAAGGGTTGGGTGCAACCCGTGTTGTGGGAGTGTTGTCTCCTACGTGTGGAAGGGTTCCTTCTGATAGTGCAAGGATTGGATTTCAATCCTGTTGGTGAAGTGACCGAGTCGTCCCTTGTTGGGAGATTGGTAGAAGGGAGAAAGTGGATTTACCCAAATCGGGGAACCACTATAATTTTGCTTGTGTGCTTTCTATGCTGTGTGTTTTGTTTTCATGTGCAGGTACAATTTTAATTCCGCAAAAACGCTGCACGTCACCTATCCCCCCCTAGGTGAAGGTAGTTGACACTAGGTGGACTTTCAAGTGCTATCAGAGGGAGGTTGCTCATCAAAAAGGTTAACACCTTGAGCAGAATCCTACCACCAGTGTCAAAGTCAAAAGCATGGAGCTGGATCATGGGATCTCTCCACTAAGACTTCCCACGTGCACAAAGGAGTATTATCCCGTCTGGAAGATGAGAGTATCCTATTTCCTGGAGGCTATCGATCCTCGAGCATCTCTCATCTTAGAAGAGGGTCCATTCATTCCTATGAAGACCTCCGGCTCTGGAAAGGATATCCAAATCCCCAAGTGTATTACTGAGATGTCAGAGACTGAACTCTCATTATTTAATCTGGACAAGATGATTCGTCAGATCATCATGGATGTCTGGTCTGGACCTTCTCGATCTAGATTGGAAAAATGTGGGATGGCCAAATCTATGTGGGTAACCATCTCAGAGCTGATGGGGGGATCAAAGAAAGCAGGAATCTGCTGTCAGCAAGAGGATGAAGCCTATGTGGGGGTCCTCGCCTCTGAAGATGAAGGAAAGGATCAATCAGACAGCATCAGGGCTCCGGTGTCCTTGTCAGAGACTGAAGAAGAAATTGAGGAAAGCAGTTCTGATGAGGCTGACACAACGATCTCTGGCGCTAGTGACAATAACTCTGAAGAGCAGGTAACTTCTTCATCTTGCTCCTTCTCTCTTGAAGTTCCTGAAGACAGGGATTGTCACCCTTCAGAAAATCCTGATTCCCTGAAGAGAGCCCTTCAGAAAAGCAACCTACTTGTTGAGGAGAAAGCTCAGGAGATTGCTCGGCTGAAGATCTTGTTGGTTCTCCAATTGGCATCCAACAAGGTCAAGGACTCTAAAATCTCAGATCTAGAGAGTAGTCTAGAGAATGAGAAAAGGATAGTATCCAACTTTTCCAATGTTGATGCTATGAAGAGAAAGGAAGAAAATGGGTGGATCTCCCGAATTATCAATTCATGGAGAAATGGGGAAACGGTATTCAGACCCCCCACTCTAGGCAGGAAGGGTACTCATCACGCCTTCAGGTATGATCACAGGAACAATCGTGGTCACTGCAAGGGTGATCTGTCCTCATGTGGAGACCCCCATAGTGCAAGGGCTGTCATGGCCACCCATGAGAGAATACCTAAGGCTCATCCTGAGCCCTTTGTATTCTCGGCCACTGCCCCAACTCGGCATGAATCTGCTGGTATCAGCTCTCAGAACGCTTCTCACCACCCGAGGACACGGGAAAGGGAGGTTAGAAGTCATACAGTAAGTTCTCATGGGGCCTCTGGAAGGGTGCTGACTGAAAGGAAGGCACCACCTCCCAGGCCTCATGACGCTCGCTGCATGCATTCCTTCCACCCTTCCAAGTGTCACGGTGGAAGAGGCAATTTTGGGAGCAGATCCGGATCTATCCCGTTTGGACCTAGGACCATGACTACCTCAGTCACTGGATCAGGTCAGAAACGGAGGTACAACATTCACACGTGTTGGTGCTGTGGCAAGGTGGGACACTTTGCCATAGACTGTTGGCACAACCCCTCTGTGTCAAGGGCAAGGGCCTATCCACATCTTCTGGGCAGAGGTAGTCTTCCTGACAGGATTTCTGAGGGAAGGCATTCGAGTTTTCATGCTAACAAGAACCTAGGACCCAATATGTATTGGGTTCCTAAGGTAAGGTAACTCTCTTTTGCAGGGTAGTCTAGGTTCCCGTAAATATGATGAGAACTAGACAGAAGATGTTTCAAGACTGAATTGGAACAAGCATCTGGAATAACAGAAGTGATATCTACATTGGCATACTCATATTGAACACCTGGTATGCTTTAACCAGAGGGTGAAAGATATGGTAACTAAACACCTAGAGGGGGGGGGGGGTGAATAGGTGACCTAATCCTTTTCTAAATTCTTTGTTGGCAGTCAACAGTTTATAACACAGATTTCTGAATAAGTTATCACAGCACACAGCAATTCTCAACACAGTACAATCACAGCACAGAATACACAAGATTTTATAGTGGTTCCCCAATCTTTGGGTACATCCACTTTCCCCCTTCGCCTATCTAGCAGTGTACTAGATTCGGCCAAACTTCTCCACTAACTCAGAACCAAACTAGGTTCCTACCTCAGGCCCAAAGCCTTACACTCAGCCAAAAGGCCTACACTCAGCCACCCAGGCCTACACTCAGCCAATTAAGGCCTACACTCAGAGTTCTTCAACTCCTACACTCAGGCAACAAGCCCTACCCTCAGCCTTTATAAAATAGGCTTACAATCACTCAGATCCAATGGATCTTACAAGATGTAATTGAAATAAAATTGCTAACTCTACAACTCAGAAAAGATGAGAGAAGTTGAGAGTTTCTTGAAGAGTTCTTGGAAGAACTCAGCTTGATCCAAACTGACTTAGCTTTCTTCAAAGCTTCTTGAGTAGAACTGAATTAGTCTGAATCTTCTGCTTCTTAAAATCCAGATGACTCTGAATTCTTCTTCTCAGCCTTAGTTCCAAAGACTGAATTCTTGGATGGAGCTCTCTCTCTCCAACTTCTTAGATCTGCAGTTGGACTGCCTGATCTTCTTGTGTTGATCCTCAGTGTATCACTTCTTGATTTAATCTGATCAACCACATCAGTTATTCTCACAACATGTAAGAAGCAAAAGTTGTACTTGTGGACACAACTCCTTGTGTTGTTGATTTTATATCTCGACACTGCTTCTTCTTCATGTGTCGACACTAATATTGAGTGTCGACACAAGTACTTGTACTTCAGTATATTGCTGAATACTTGTAAGTGTCGACACATCTCCTTGTGTCGACACATCTTCATGTGTTGAACTTGTTAAGTGTCGACACTTCTTCTTGGTGTCGACACATGTCTTCAGTGTTGATACTTGCTGATTGTCGACACAGCTCCTTGTGTCGACACATTCTTCCTTATGTTGAAACTCTGGCTGAGTGTCGACACATCTCCTTAGTGTCGACACTTGTACTTAGAATATTTTTGTTGAATCTTTGCTGAGTGTCGACACAGCATCCTAGTGTCGACACTTTCTTCATGTACTGACTCTTCTGCTGTGTGTCAACACATTCTTCATTGTGTCGACACTTTTTTGAGGTGTTGAGTCTTCTGCTGAGTGTCGACACATTCTTTCTTGTGTCGACACTTTCTTCAAGTGTTGACTCTTCTGCTATGTGTCGACACATTGCTCTGGGTGTCGACACTTATACTTAGTCTCTGCTGACTTTTGCTGAGTGTCGACACAGCCTCCAAGTGTCGACACTTTCTGATGTAGACACAGTTTCACTGGGTGTCAACACAACTGCTAAGTGTCGACACTGCTTCACTGCACTTTTCTTCATTGAGTGTCGACACAGCTCCTTGTGTCGACACTTACTGTCTGGTGTCGACTCTGCATCCCTGGTGTCGACACAATGACTCCAAGTGTCGACACTGCTTGTCTGGGTGTCTACACAAGTCTTCTTAAGTGTCGACACTTTCCCTTTGGGTGTCGACACATGGACTTAGAAACTTTTTCTTCTTTCCTGTAAATACTTAACCTGCACAACTAAACTCAAAACACATCAAATACATTTTGATGTATATCATTGAGTAGGGTGAGGCTTCTTCAAATCAGGTACATTTAAACCAATGTACCCAACAGTCCCCTAAGAACTCCATCCACCTAAGCTGCCTCATGTTCAAATCCTTTTGATCCAACAGGTACTTCAAACTCTTATGATCAGTGTAAATATCGACCTTCACACCGTACAGGTTGTGCCTCCAAATCTTTAGAGCAAATATCACGGCCGCTAACTCTAAGTCGTAAATCGGATAATTCCTCTCATGAACCTTCAGTTGTCGTGAACCATAGGCTATCACTCTCCCATGCTGTAGCAGAACACAACCCAAACCACTACCCGGAGCATCACTACAGATCTCGAATCCGTCGGTTCCACTTGGCGAACATAAAATAGGCACTGTAGTCAACCGCCTCTTCAACTCTTCAAAAGCCTGTTCGCACTCTAGAGAACACATAAACTTTTGATTCTTTCTTGTGTTAAACCTTGTACCTGACTGGGTCCTGGCTGCTCCAGGTTTTTGGTACTTTCAGTCAAAGCCATCAGTCCTTGGCTCTGGCAGTCTTCTTGCTCATAGATAGATTCCATGATCTGCATAAACTCTTCTTCTTCTTCAGCAATTAGCCCTATGTAGGCTTCAGCATCTGTCTCTGTGTCTGAAGAAGACATGTCTGAAAGAGTCTTCTCATTCTTTGCAACAAAGGACTTTTCCTTCTTTCCTTTGAAGTGAGTTTTCTTTTTGTCACTGGATTCCTTCCTTCTTTCAGGACAATCTGCAATTACATGACCCTGTCTATTGCAGCAGTAACATACTATCTTAGACCCAGTTGCCTTACTAGTCTTGGTCCTCTTCTTGTCCTTCTTTGAAGGCTTCTTTTCCTGATACTGGACTTCTTTCCCTTTGGAAGATGAAGGTCTAGACCTCCACTGTTTCTTCTTCAGGAACTTCTGAAAATGTCTGGTGAAAGCAGCAAAGTCTTCATCACTTTCACTGCTTGTAGATTTAGTACTAATAGACTCATCAGAATCTGATTCAACTACCTCTGGAGGAGGAGTTGATGACTTTGTCCTGTTCTTTCTAGGTACTTCTGACTTAAAGGCAACAGTCCTTTCCCTGTGTTCAGTCCTTGTTGACTTTTCCTCCTCTTTTCTTACTGACAATTGCATCTCATAAGATAACAACTTGCCAAACAGTGTGGGAGGAGGAATTTCTCCCAACTTTGCCATTTCTCTGATGGCACAGATCTTAGTGTCCCAATCTTTGGTTAGAGACCTCAAGAACTTGTCATTCAATTCATAATTTGTGAACTCTCTTCCATAGGACATGAGTTCATTAACAATTCTGTAGAACTTTTTGTAGCATTCAGTGATGCTATCTCCTCTTCCTTGCCTAAAGCTCTCATATTCTTGATTAAGCAAGGATTTCCTATCTTGTCTTACTTCTTCAGAACCTTCCATGTAGACAATGAGGGTATCCCACATTTCTTTTGCTGTTTTACAGTGAATAAGGTTCTGGAAGGTGGCATCATCAATTGCACTAACTATTATGTTCTGTGCCCTTTTGTCCATAGTGGCTAGGACAATTTCATCCTTGGTCATCTCAGAGAAATCCTTTAGAGTCCTCTGATTTGCATCCAATACTGAGATCTTCATGGGCACATATGGCCCCTCTTTGACTGTGATGTAGATCCTAGGGTCAGAGGCCTCCATGAACAGCCTTACCCTTTCTTTCCAGATTCCAAATATCTCTTTTCTGCATATGGGCAGTTTCATTGAACCCAACTCCTTATGATTCTCTGAAGAACCCATATTTCTTGATTTTCTTGAAACTGTGTTCAGACTCAATCTATTCCTGCCAAACTGGATCTCCTCAGACAGTTAGTCCTGATTTTGAGGAACCTCCCTCTGATACCACTTGAAAGATATGGTAACTAAACACCTAGAGGGGGGGGGGTGAATAGGTGACCTAATCCTTTTCTAAATTCTTTGTTGGCAGTCAACAGTTTATAACACAGATTTCTGAATAAGTTATCACAGCACACAGCAATTCTCAACACAGTACAATCACAGCACAGAATACACAAGATTTTATAGTGGTTCCCCAATCTTTGGGTACATCCACTTTCCCCCTTCGCCTATCTAGCAGTGTACTAGATTCGGCCAAACTTCTCCACTAACTCAGAACCAAACTAGGTTCCTACCTCAGGCCCAAAGCCTTACACTCAGCCAAAAGGCCTACACTCAGCCACCCAGGCCTACACTCAGCCAATTAAGGCCTACACTCAGAGTTCTTCAACTCCTACACTCAGGCAACAAGCCCTACCCTCAGCCTTTATAAAATAGGCTTACAATCACTCAGATCCAATGGATCTTACAAGATGTAATTGAAATAAAATTGCTAACTCTACAACTCAGAAAAGATGAGAGAAGTTGAGAGTTTCTTGAAGAGTTCTTGGAAGAACTCAGCTTGATCCAAACTGACTTAGCTTTCTTCAAAGCTTCTTGAGTAGAACTGAATTAGTCTGAATCTTCTGCTTCTTAAAATCCAGATGACTCTGAATTCTTCTTCTCAGCCTTAGTTCCAAAGACTGAATTCTTGGATGGAGCTCTCTCTCTCCAACTTCTTAGATCTGCAGTTGGACTGCCTGATCTTCTTGTGTTGATCCTCAGTGTATCACTTCTTGATTTAATCTGATCAACCACTTCAGTTATTCTCACAACATGTAATGATAATGAACAACCTTCTATATATATATTTCTGTAAACTATGGGGGCCTATTTATAGGCTTCCTTCATGGTAACCGGCTGGTCCGGTTCATAACAGACTTCTGACTTCTCTGACAGTTGATGTAGATCGGCTGGATCGGCAGCTGTCATGTCAACCAGTCACTTCTTGAAATTCTCTAACTGTCAGATAGTGTCGAGACTTTCTGTTCTTAAGTGTCGACACTTATAGACTAAGTGTCGACACAAGTAGTGTAAGTGTCGACACAAGTCTACAAGGTGTCGACACAATTCCTTGTATGTCTCGACACAGATACTTCTGCATGTGTCGACACTGAAATTGAGTGTCGACACAAGTACTTGTTCTTCATTCTTTAACTGTATTCTTCTAAGTGTCGACACATCTCCTTTGTGTCGACACATCTTTATGTGTTGAAACTGTCAAGTGTCGACACAGCTTCTTGGTGTCGACACAAGTCTTCAAATTTGATCCTTCAGCTGAGTGTCGACACATTCCCTTAGTGTCGACACTTGTACTTAGAATATTTTGTAAACTTTTCTGTTCTCTGCTAAGTGTCGACACAGCTCCTTGTGTCGACACTTTCTTCAAGTGTAGAGTCTTCAACTAAGTGTCGACACATTGTGCTGAGTGTCGACACTTTCTTCAAGTGTTGACTCTTTTGGTTGTGTGTCGACACATTGTGCTGAGTGTCGACACATTCTTCAAATACAGAGTCTTTAGCTAAGTGTCGACACATTGTGCTAGGTGTCGACACTTACTTCAAGTGTTGACTCTTCTGCATAGTGTCGACACATTGTGTTGAGTGTCGACACTTGTACTTAGATTCTGCAGACTTTTGCTGAGTGTCGACACTCACTTCAAGTGTCGACACTTTCTGGTGTTGACTCAGCTCTTCTAGGTGTCGACACTTCTGCTAAGTGTCGACATAGCTTTTCTGCATTCTTCTACACTGAGTGTCGACACAGCTCCAAGTGTCGACACTTTCTGACTGGTGTCGACTCTTCTTCCCAGGTGTCGACACAATGACTCCAAGTGTCGACACTGCTTGTCTGGGTGTCGACACAAGCTTTCTCAAGTGTCGACACTTTCCCTCTGGGTGTCGACACATGGACTTAGAATTTTTAGCTTCAGTCCAGTGTTTTCCTAACCTGCACAAGTAACTCAAACAAACATCAAATACACTATGATGTATATCATTGAGTTAGGTGAGGCTTCTTCAAATCAGGTACATTTGACCAATGTACCCAACAATCTCCCCCTATTTGGAGAAGTCATAACCCTTAGTCAATGATATATATCACTCATAATTAAAAATGATAAAATGAAGTAAAACAGATATATGACAACAGAGTTAAACTTAAACATGTAATAAAGCACACATGTACACTCATACAACATTGCAGAACAATTAAGAAACATACATATTTCAGAACAATCATACTATATTTATCATATACTGTTCCAATATTGTTCCTTATACATTTTCAATGATGTACTACAATGTTTTTCACTTAACAGATTACAACAAGCATCAAGTTAATTCCTAATCTATTTCTGATCAGGTTCTTTAATAACAATTCCTTTTCCAGCTTTAACTTGAGCTTTTACAGCAGCAGCAGCAGCAGGCTCAGCTTCAGCAGGCTTCTTCCCTTTGGAGTCCTTCTTCTTCTGTTCTTCAGCCTTGATCTTTTGCCTTTCAAAATAATGATAGGGCTTAGGAAAGTACTTGCTAGGCTCCACAGCTGTAGGAGGTAGCTTTCCTAACTTAGCCTTTCTTCTATATTGGACAATTGCTTCCTGCCTACTCTCATGTTTCCTCCATTCAGCCTCTGAGAACCACTTGTTCCTCTCATGGGCATTGTCCTTGGCTGCTTTCCATGCAGTGAGAATGATGTTCCTAGAAGTAGGGCTCCACTGTTCAAAATCTGGTTTTTGTTCAGCAAGTTCCCTAAACTTCTTCTTTGATAGCCTAGTCTCTTCTTCTTTGTCCAAAGCCTCTTGCATAGCAGCTGTGATAGGTTGAACAACCTTTTCCAGAATAACATTAGGCTTGCCAGCAGTTGGACTATACATTGTGCTTATATCTGCATGGATCATTTCAAAATCTGGAGGTGGATAGATTACATCAGCCACTGCCTGTTGCTCACCTCCAAGATATGTTCCTTGAATACCAGATTCAGCTACTTCATTGTCATCACACAGGGGAGGATATCCAAGTGTAGCCCTGATTGAATTTGAAATCCATTTGGCATGCTCAGAACTGGCCTTGACTAACACTCTCTCCCCCTTTATGACTTCTTGGGCTACATGATCTCTCACATCATCTTTCTGAAACCTTATTTGGCTATCCAAATACCCTATGCCCTCTTTGAAGAAAGGTCTTAGCTTGGTAAGCTGTTCAGAAATGACCTTTTGGGAGTCCTTGATGGCAGACTTGACAGCAGTTAATTCAGCTTGAAAAAGTTTATCAAAATCAGCTTTGGCAGTAGCAGAAGAGGTTGGTGGTTCATCAGACTTTTTCTTGAGTTCAGTGACTATGGCATGGTGAGATGCAGTCAAGTTATCATTCATCCTCAATTGGTTTTCCAACACATATCCTTGCTTGAGTGCAATATCTTCTACCTTCTCTTTGATGATTTCTTGATGTTTAGCCAGATAGACCACAGCATTACCACCCTTGTGGAAGCATTCATTCATTTCCTTCTTATTCATGTTCATTTCAAACCTGATTGATTTGATATCTTGAGCTAGATCAAATTGTAGAGATTTTTGGCCCTCATTAATATATTTATCTATGGCCCTCCTTTGCTCATCCATCTTTACTTGCATTGCAACCATTAGGCTTGTATAATCAGTTGATGGAGCTTGTTGAACCAGTGAGTGTTGAGCAACAGTTTGGGGAGCCTTCTTATAGCTTTGGCTCCTTCTTTTGAAAACAAAGAACTTCTTTTTCTTAGCTTCCTCAGCTTCATCATCTTCAGATTCTGATGTACTGGCAATATCCACCCTATCCTTAGGGCTGGATGGTTGTTCAGTGTGCACATCTTGTGCTTTCTCTGTATCTAGCCTTATAGGCTCTACTTGAATATCCAAATTCTCCCCCTCAGCAGCAGCATCCTTCTCTGTATCAGCAGCATTCTTTTCCATATCAAAATCATCCTGATCTAAATTCAGAAAAAGATCTTCCATGGTGTATTCTGCTGGAGACTGTGCAGGAGATGTTCTGGTTTCATCAGCTACAACAGATGTGTCTTGGAGAACAACATCTGGTTCTTGAGTTGCTGGCTGATTTTGCTGATGATCATCAGACAAATCAGAATTTATGATAGAAAAATTCAAAGTATTAAGGTCAACAAATACCTCTTGAATGAGGAGGGTGGCTTGCTCACTCTCCAGTGTAGATGGTTCTGCTACACCTGGAAGCTCCCCCTGGATGTCAGCTGGCTCCTGAGGAGCAGGTGACTTTTCTGCAGCTTTATCCATTGGACTATCAGGAGTGAAGACCACATGTTCTTCACTGCCTGAGCTGCTGGATGGCTCTTGAGGCACAGCAGCAGTCTTCCTCTTCTTCCTGGGAGGAGAGTCTTTCTTAGAAGTTTGTTTCTCAGGGGTGGTCAATTCCTTTGACACCAGCACCCTTTCCCATCTAGAGAATATTCTTGAGTCCATCTTCCTCATATGATTGATCTTAGTTCCTGCAGCAGTGCTCATTACCTCTGGAATTGATCCAGCCAGGTAGAGACTTAGTATCCTGCCCAGATTGGGCTTCTTCAGGCTTTCCTTCACTTTTTCATAAACCACCATTGACCAGTCTGTTTTCAGATTGAAGATGATTCTGGTCATGACTTCAAACATGGAGGCAGACACCCTGTCATGTCCTCCTGGCTTGCTTAGTATTACCTTGCCCACTATTTCTGACAAGAACTTTCCTTGATTATTCATACCTTTTCTGTTAAAGACTGATCCCACCTTCATCTTTGGATCCAGTCCACACCAAGTAAGAGCTTCCCTGGTCTTAGAAGCAGTTACTTCCTCTTCATCTTGAACTTTAGGTAGCTGAAGTACCTTTCTTAAAGACTTGGGTGAAATCTTGACCTTGGTGCCATGCACCCTTGACTTAATTCTGTAGCCTGAGTCATCTACAGCCGCGCCAGTAAGGAATTCAATGACTTCCTTCTTCCATATCTTCGTTGGTTCTGAAACCAAGAACTCCAATCCTGAATTGGCAATTAGGGTTATCACTGATTTGATTTCTTGTTCGCAGTCGTCGAATGCGCCACGCACCAGTTCATATCCTTCGTTAACGTTCTCTTCCAGCTTGGGAGCCATTAGGGTTTGAAGATTTAGTCTTGAGATGAGAGAAATGTCGACACAAGAGTTTAGGTCTCGAAACTTTGAAAGCGTGTCGACAAACAAAGACAGACCCCTATTTATACCTTTCTAGTTTGAAGACGAACAGGCGGGATGGAATCCTAAAGATGTGTCGACACTGGCAATAAGTGTCGACACTGACTTATAATGTCTCGACACTTATGTGTCGACACAAGTTTAGTCAACATATTTTATGTGTCGACACTTGGTTAAGTGTCGACACCACTATACTCGACATGTTGTCGAGACTTTACTTAGAAAAATTCTGAGTAAAACTTAAGTGTCGACACCTTATTTGATGTGTCGACACCTACTCGACATGTGTCGACACTAACATTCTGAAGTGTCGACACCAACTTCCTAGATGTGTCGACACTATTTTCCTGAAGTGTCGACACTTACTATATTGTGTCGACATAGACTTGTCTATGTGTCGACACCTTTTTACTTAGCCAATTTTTGTTCTGTATACTTAATCTAAGTTTATAATACCTAGTTCAATTTTGAACCTATTAAACTTAGCTTCATCTAGGGGCTTAGTGAACATATCAGCTATCTGATTATCAGTTCTAACATATTCAAGTGCAATATCATTTCTTTCTACATGCTCCCTAAGAAAGTGATATTTAATCTCAATATGTTTAGTTCTACTATGTGATACAGGGTTGTTAGCTATTGAAATAGCACTAGTAGAATCACAATAAAGTGGAGTTCTACTTACCTGACATCCATAGTCTTCTAGCTGATGTTGAATCCACAGAAGTTGAGCACATCAACTTCCTGCAGCTACATATTCTGACTCAGCTGTGGAGATGGCCACACTGGTTTGCTTCTTACTACTCCATGAAATGAGTCTTCCACCTAGGAATTGACAGGATCCAGTAGTGCTCTTTCTATCTTCTTTGCATCCTGCAAAGTCTGCATCTGAATAACCTGTTAGATCAAAATCTCCATTCCTAGGGTACCAGAGGCCTAGATAAGGTGTGCCCTTTAGATATCTCAAGATTCTCTTGACTGCAGTCAAGTGAGACTCTTTAGGGCAGGCTTGATACCTGGCACAAACACATGTAGCATACATAATGTCAGGTCTACTTGCAGTCAAGTAAAGTAGGGAGCCAACTATCCCTCTATACAAGGTTTCATCTACAGGTTTTCCTGCATCATCCTTGCTTAGAGTGATACTTGACCCCATAGGAGTCTTCATGGTACTGGATGAATCCATACCATACTTCCTTATGAGTTCTAGGGTGAACATAGACTGACATATGGATAGACCATTTTCAGTCTGTTTAACTTGGAGACCCAAGAAAAACTTCACTTCTCCCATACTACTCATCTCAAATTGACTTTGCATAAGCTTTGCAAACTTTTTGCAAAGGCTACTTTCAGTAGACCCAAATATAATGTCATCTACATATATTTGGACAAGTATTACTTTGCCTCTAGATTCCCTAAGGAATAGAGTCTTATCTATTTTCCCCCTTGTGAACTTGTTCTCAATGAGGAAACTAGATAGGGTTTCATACCAAGCTCTAGGAGCTTGCTTTAACCCATACAATGCTTTCCTAAGTCTATAGACATAATGTGGAAGAGTAGAATCAACAAAACCTGCAGGCTGCTCCACATATACTTCTTCTTTTAAATTACCATTAAGGAATGCTGACTTCACATCCATTTGGTATACTTTGAATCCTTGGTAGGTTGCATAGGCCAAGAACATCCTTATGGCTTCCAGTCTGGCTACTGGAGCAAAGGTTTGATCAAAATCAATACCTTCTTCTTGCCTATATCCTTTTGCAACCAATCTAGCTTTATTCTTAATGATGATTCCTTGTTCATCTAACTTATTTCTGTAGATCCACTTTGTTCCTATCACATTGTGATCTTTAGGCTTTGGAACCAGCTCCCAAACCTTGCACCTTTTGAACTGATTGAGCTCTTCCTGCATTGCTTCAGTCCACTGTGGATCTTGTATAGCTTCTTCAAATTTCTTTGGTTCTATTTGAGACAGAAAACTTGAATAGACTACAGCATTCTGATTTCTGCTCCTTGTCTGAACACCTTGTCTTGGATCTCCAATTATCAGCTCTATTGGATGATCTCTTAGATGCCTGTTGGCTGGAGGCATCCTTACTTCTGGTTGTACTTCTACAGCATCTTCATCATGCTGAGTTCCTTGTACTTCTTCAGCTCCTTGTACATGTAGTTCTCCCCCTGGACATAAGCCATCTTCTTCTACTTGCTGTCTTGCAGCAGGTACATCTTCTATGGTTAGCTTGTCCATCTTCTTAATAAGACCTGAGGGGCTGCACACACTACTAGACAACTCATTGTTAATTAGTTGTGACTCATCAAAAACTACATGCACAGATTCCTCTACAACTTGTGTAGTCAAGTTGTAGACTCTATAAGCCTTACTATTATTGCTGTACCCAACAAACACTCCCTCTTGGGACTTGGCAGCAAACTTAGTTAAGTAAGACTTCCCATTGTTAAGTATGAAGCATTTACAACCAAAGATCCTAAAATAGGACAGATTTGGTTTCCTGCCTTTCACTACTTCATAGGGGGTCTTGTTTAACTTTTTAGTGATGGTAGCCCTATTTATCACATGGCATGCAGTGTTAACTGCTTCAGCCCAGAAATATTCTGGCAGTGATGAATCACTTAATAGGGTTCTACCAGCCTCTATCAAGGTCCTATTTTTCCTTTCAGCAATGCCATTTTGCTGAGGTGTTCTAGGTGAAGAGAATTCTTGAAATATCCCATAGTCTTCACACAGCTTTGTCATGCTTTCAGACTGAAACTCAGTACCATGGTCACTTCTAATTTTGACCACTGTACAGTTCAATTCATTCTGAATTTGCTTAACAAAACTATAGAAGACACTAGGTGTTTCAGATTTCTGCTTTAAGAAGAACACCCAGGAAAACCTTGAGTAGTCATCAACAACTACAAAGGTGTAGACCTTCCTACCTAAGCTGTGAACTGGCATTGGACCAAATAGATCCATATGCAAGAGGTATAAACACCTCACAGCATCTTTGTTGACTAAGCTTCTAAAGGTGGATTTAGTCTGCTTGCCCTTTTGACAAGCTGAGCAAATGCCATCTTTGACACACTTAACTTGAGGACCATTCCTCACTAACTCTTTACTAAAGAGTTTGCCAATAGTCTTGTAATTAAGATGAGCAAGCCTCTTGTGCCATTTGACACATTGAGAGACTGTCTCATCAGCTACAAGACAGACTGGAGAACAATTGTTCTCAACCATAATGTCTAAGCAGTAGACATTTCTCTTTCTATATCCAGTCAAAATGATCTCTTGATCACTTGACCTCTTGATATGACAACCATTTTTAACAAATGAGATGTCATACCCTACATCACTTAATTGACTTATACTAATGAGGTTGTGTTTCAAACCTTTAACATAAGCCACTTGAGTAATGGTAACAAGGTTAGAAGAAATGTTACCAAACCCTTTGATGATTCCTTTTTCAGAACCACCAAAGGTCACCTTTGGACCATTTTTGATTGGGATGTAGTTCTTCAGTAGTCCCCTAGTTCCAGTCATGTGTCTGGAACATCCACTATCCAGGTACCATGTAGGGGTATGGCCACTTGGATTCTCCTGCAAAACAAATTAATGAACCTTAGAACCCAAAGTAAACTTGGGTCCTTGGTGATTGTTAGTTTGCAATTTGACATAGCTACCTGCTGTCTTTCCAACAGGTAACTTGCTACACAACTTGGCACTGGCATTGTGCCAACAATCCAAAGCAAAGTGGCCAACCTTGCCACAGCACCAACATTCAAATTTGTTGTACCTTTGCTTAGGTTCTGACTTAGCTGTCTTAACTACAGCAGTCTTGTTGAATGTTGGGGCTTTGCCCTTGGACTTGGACTGATCCTGAACAGTCCTAGCTGGATTAACAAAACCCAGTCCAGTCTTTCCTTTATGATGAACAAAATCATCAATCAAGGGTAGCACTGATTTAGGTTTTGAAAACCTAGCTGCTAGCTCTTTCTCCTTCTGAAGATTAATCTCCAGTTTCTTAATTTGATCATTTTTAAATGTAATAGTTCCCATCTGAATCACTGTAATATGTTTCAGCCTGGCTACCTCATTAAGTTTTTGATCATAATTCTTCTCATAATCTATTGCAGCTGCCTTGAGATCAGCAATCTCCTTGGCCAAATTTTTGGCTAGGGTCTTGCTTTTCTTATAGGCTTGCAATAGTACTTTATATTCATCTAGGAGTTGATGAATATCTCCCTCAGACTCAGATATATTCTCATCACTTGATGAAGAATAATCTGATTCTGAACTAGAACTGGAATCAGAACTTTGAGTTAAACCTTGTACCTGACTGGGTCCTGGCTGCTCCAGGTTTTTGGTACTTTCAGTCAAAGCCATCAGTCCTTGGCTCTGGCAGTCTTCTTGCTCATAGATAGATTCCATGATCTGCATAAACTCTTCTTCTTCTTCAGCAATTAGCCCTATGTAGGCTTCAGCATCTGTCTCCGTGTCTGAAGAAGACATGTCTGAAAGAGTCTTCTCATTCTTTGCAACAAAGGACTTTTCCTTCTTTCCTTTGAAGTGAGTTTTCTTTTTGTCACTGGATTCCTTCCTTCTTTCAGGACAATCTGCAATTACATGACCCTGTCTATTGCAGCAGTAACATACTATCTTAGACCCAGTTGCCTTACTAGTCTTGGTCCTCTTCTTGTCCTTCTTTGAAGGCTTCTTTTCCTGATACTGGACTTCTTTCCCTTTGGAAGATGAAGGTCTAGACCTCCACTGTTTCTTCTTCAGGAACTTCTGAAAATGTCTGGTGAAAGCAGCAAAGTCTTCATCACTTTCACTGCTTGTAGATTTAGTACTAATAGACTCATCAGAATCTGATTCAACTACCTCTGGAGGAGGAGTTGATGACTTTGTCCTGTTCTTTCTAGGTACTTCTGACTTAAAGGCAACAGTCCTTTCCCTGTGTTCAGTCCTTGTTGACTTTTCCTCCTCTTTTCTTACTGACAATTGCATCTCATAAGATAACAACTTGCCAAACAGTGTGGGAGGAGGAATTTCTCCCAACTTTGCCATTTCTCTGATGGCACAGATCTTAGTGTCCCAATCTTTGGTTAGGGACCTCAAGAACTTGTCATTCAATTCATAATTTGTGAACTCTCTTCCATAGGACATGAGTTCATTAACAATTCTGTAGAACTTTTTGTAGCATTCAGTGATGCTATCTCCTCTTCCTTGCCTAAAGCTCTCATATTCTTGATTAAGCAAGGATTTCCTATCTTGTCTTACTTCTTCAGAACCTTCCATGTAGACAATGAGGGTATCCCACATTTCTTTTGCTGTTTTACAGTGAATAAGGTTCTGGAAGGTGGCATCATCAATTGCACTAACTATTATGTTCTGTGCCCTTTTGTCCATAGTGGCTAGGACAATTTCATCCTTGGTCATCTCAGAGAAATCCTTTGGAGTCCTCTGATTTGCATCCAATACTGAGATCTTCATGGGCACATATGGCCCCTCTTTGACTGTGATGTAGATCCTAGGGTCAGAGGCCTCCATGAACAGCCTTACCCTTTCTTTCCAGATTCCAAATATCTCTTTTCTGCATATGGGCAGTTTCATTGAACCCAACTCCTTATGATTCTCTGAAGAACCCATATTTCTTGATTTTCTTGAAACTGTGTTCAGACTCAATCTGTTCCTGCCAAACTGGATCTCCTCAGACAGTTAGTCCTGATTTTGAGGAACCTCCCTCTGATACCACTTGAAAGATATGGTAACTAAACACCTAGAGGGGGGGTGAATAGGTGACCTAATCCTTTTCTAAATTCTTTTTTGGCAGTCAACAGTTTATAACACAGATTTCTGAATAAGTTATCACAGCACACAGCAATTCTCAACACAGTACAATCACAGCACAGAATACACAAGATTTTATAGTGGTTCCCCAATCTTTGGGTACATCCACTTTCCCCCTTCGCCTATCTAGCAGTGTACTAGATTCGGCCAAACTTCTCCACTAACTCAGAACCAAACTAGGTTCCTACCTCAGGCCCAAAGCCTTACACTCAGCCAAAAGGCCTACACTCAGCCACCCAGGCCTACACTCAGCCAATTAAGGCCTACACTCAGAGTTTTTCAACTCCTACACTCAGGCAACAAGCCCTACCCTCAGCCTTTATAAAATAGGCTTACAATCACTCAGATCCAATGGATCTTACAAGATGTAATTGAAATAAAATTGCTAACTCTACAACTCAGAAAAGATGAGAGAAGTTGAGAGTTTCTTGAAGAGTTCTTGGAAGAACTCAGCTTGATCCAAACTGACTTAGCTTTCTTCAAAGCTTCTTGAGTAGAACTGAATTAGTCTGAATCTTCTGCTTCTTAAAATCCAGATGACTCTGAATTCTTCTTCTCAGCCTTAGTTCCAAAGACTAAATTCTTGGATGGAGCTCTCTCTCTCTAACTTCTTAGATCTGCAGTTGGACTGCCTCATCTTCTTGTGTTGATCCTCAGTGTATCACTTCTTGATTTAATCTGATCAACCACTTCAGTTATTCTCACAACATGTAATGATAATGAACAACCTTCTATATATATATTTCTGTAAACTATGGGGGCCTATTTATAGGCTTCCTTCATGGTAACCGGCTGGTCCGGTTCATAACAGACTTCTGACTTCTCTGACAGTTGATGTAGATCGGCTGGATCGGCAGCTGTCATGTCAACCAGTCACTTCTTGAAATTCTCTAACTGTCAGATAGTGTCGAGACTTTCTGTTCTTAAGTGTCGACACTTATAGACTAAGTGTCGACACAAGTAGTGTAAGTGTCGACACAAGTCTACAAGGTGTCGACACAATTCCTTGTATGTCTCGACACAGATACTTCTGCATGTGTCGACACTGAAATTGAGTGTCGACACAAGTACTTGTTCTTCATTCTTTAACTGTATTCTTCTAAGTGTCGACACATCTCCTTTGTGTCGACACATCTTTATGTGTTGAAACTGTCAAGTGTCGACACAGCTTCTTGGTGTCGACACAAGTCTTCAAATTTGATCCTTCAGCTGAGTGTCGACACATTCCCTTAGTGTCGACACTTGTACTTAGAATATTTTGTAAACTTTTCTGTTCTCTGCTAAGTGTCGACACAGCTCCTTGTGTCGACACTTTCTTCAAGTGTAGAGTCTTCAACTAAGTGTCGACACATTGTGCTGAGTGTCGACACTTTCTTCAAGTGTTGACTCTTCTGGTTGTGTGTCGACACATTGTGCTGAGTGTCGACACATTCTTCAAATACAGAGTCTTTAGCTAAGTGTCGACACATTGTGCTGGGTGTCGACACTTACTTCAAGTGTTGACTCTTCTGCATAGTGTCGACACATTGTGTTGAGTGTCGACACTTGTACTTAGATTCTGCAGACTTTTGCTGAGTGTCGACACTCACTTTAAGTGTCGACACTTTCTGGTGTTGACTCAGCTCTTCTAGGTGTCGACACTTCTGCTAAGTGTCGACATAGCTTTTCTGCATTCTTCTACACTGAGTGTCGACACAGCTCCAAGTGTCGACACTTTCTGACTGGTGTCGACTCTTCTTCCCAGGTGTCGACACAATGACTCCAAGTGTCGACACTGCTTGTCTGGGTGTCGACACAAGCTTTCTCAAGTGTCGACACTTTCCCTCTGGGTGTCGACACATGGACTTAGAATTTTTAGCTTCAGTCCAGTGTTTTCCTAACCTGCACAAGTAACTCAAACAAACATCAAATACACTATGATGTATATCATTGAGTTAGGTGAGGCTTCTTCAAATCAGGTACATTTGACCAATGTACCCAACAGAGGGGCTAAATGATAACTCTCATAATCCCAGGTATTTTTGATCAGCTCCAATACTTGAGTCATATTATATCGACATTTACATATATATATATATATATATATATATATATATATATATATTTATATATATACACACATATATGTGTGTTCACCTAAGGATAGGTTAACACTGTAAACATAAACCTTAGATACATTAATAAAGATTTATCTGTAATTTCACTGGTAGATTTGAGAACTAACATCTACAGGCGTAAATCAGTTCACTAAAAACTAACGAAGATATGTCATTGGAAATCACTACAACTTACAATTGACATCAAGAAATGTATGGAAAAACCCCGTTCAAACCCTAAATAGATTGGCATTAAGAAATATATATATATTTAGAAGATTTTTAAATTGTCTTGATATCAGAAGACTTCTAGAATCCGGCATGCCTCTTAACCCGTAGATTCCTATTAAAGAATCCCTTCGATTTTGACTTAGACAAACTCCCGCCGATCCTTAGCATTTCGCTCCTCACACGGAAACCCCGTTAAACCCGTCGATATCGCATAGGAATCCCGCCGACCCTTCATATTCCGCAGGAAACTCGTCGATTCTTCCTCTTCCGTCGATATCCCGCAGGAAACCCACCTTTCATTTCCGACGAAGTTCCTCTTCCTTCGATATCCCGCAGGAAACTCGCCGATTCTTCCCTCCGTAGATCACTCCTCTCGCATCCAGGGCGCTCGTCCAAGTCTCGGCTAGTTCGATCAACCAAAGTCGCGATCGTCCTCCGATTTTTCGGTCGTCTCCGTCGATTCTCACCGTCTACGCTTTTGGGTAACCACTTCCTCACCCTTACTGGGACTTTAATGTTACTGTCGCTTCCCTCTTGATTTCTGATTATGCGTAGAATTGGGATTCCCTCCCTAGGTTTGCAATGGCTCCAAGGACAACCGTCGGCCTGGTCACTGGATGTGAGTTGGTTCGAACAGGGTTCTCACATGCTTCGGATGAATTTCGAAACATCATCATCATGCTTGAAGAGGCTGGACTCTCTTTCATACTGGAGCACCCGTGCAAAATCTTGGACAAGGAAGTGATGGAGTTCTTCACAACCGCCAAACTCCGGAATGAAGACTCTCTCATCAAGAGTAAGGTTGCAGGTGCAAAGATCAAGATGTCTGCAAGCAAGCTGACCCAATACCTGCAGCTCACTAGTTCTGAGCACAAGGATTATCTGGAGGAACAGGATAAAACCAGAACATTATTAATCTGTGGAGTCGCTCGAGGAACCAGATCGATAAAGCGAAAGAAAATGAATGAGGAGGGGAAACTTCTGTCGACATCATTGGGAAAGTGCTGATATGCAAACCCGGCTCACATGACCACATCTCAGCGGACATGTTCAAGATCCTTGTGGCGATTGTCTGCAGAAAGAGATTCAACTGGGGGGCATTGCTTTTTGAGAAGATTAAGGACACTCTCAGATCTCCAAGTTTTGGAAGAATTATCAGCCTATATCTCAATCAGTTAAACGGAGATAGGTTTGACATGAGTAAAGGAGTTCCACTGCATTATTTGAAGAAAATGGACTCGAGCGTATTTGATAGATGGGAGAGACGCATCGGGCAGGCTGCCATGGTAGAAGAACAAGAAGAATCTCCTGCCGAGGACGGAACTGTAGCTCATTCCTTGGTTATCCCCAGTGAAATTCCTGATGTACTGACTGCAGGAATTGAGGAGGAGCCTCTACCCTCTTCTGCTAATATCATAACTGGCATCTCTCAGATAGCTAGAGATACAGTTGCGGATCTA
Source organism: Platanthera guangdongensis (assembly GCA_039583875.1). NCBI lineage: Eukaryota > Viridiplantae > Streptophyta > Magnoliopsida > Asparagales > Orchidaceae > Platanthera > Platanthera guangdongensis. The sequence goes on from CM077156.1 coordinate 25,927,908, forward strand.
CAAGAAGAAAGTGAAGCTGTGATGGAAAACGAGGCGGCCCTGAACATGAATGATCTAGGAGCCGGAGGTAATGTAGAGGAAAATGATGAGGGAGGTTTGGAAGATGATGCAGCTGAGAATGATTTCATGGATGATGAGGATGAGGAAGAAGGAAATGCGAGATAGGAAGTATTGGAGCCTCAGGACATCACTGAAGTTCCATCTAAAAAGCAAGCTCCGGAGATCGTTCCTGAGAAAATTAGTGCAACAGTGGAGGGGGAGTCCTCTCAGCAGAGACTGCTAAGTACTTCCGAGAAATCTACTGAGACTGCAAGCATTCCCCCCAAGAGACTGTGCTAGTGTCCAGCACTACAAGTAAATCTGCTGAAGAGCAAGACCAAGGAATGCCTCAGGATCATCCACTACGAGCTGATCTAGCTAATCACACCGTGAATGTTATTCAAGGTATCGTGGATGAGCTCAAAGTATCTTTTGAGAAAGCTCAAAATAAAATGTTAAAAAGAATTAAGAAATCTGAGAATCTCATGCTCAAGAATGTTGTGGAAATCAATCACAAACTGGATTTGATGGAAAAGGAGTTTGAAGACAAGTATACAGCAGCCGGCCAAGCTGTAACTCTTCTTATGGACGGATTAAAAAAGAACACCGATACTCTCGCAGTAGTGAATCAGAATGCTCATGTCGTAGCAAATAACATTCAAAAGTTTGATGGCAATATGGTGACTCTTAACAGCAATCAACAAGCCTTGGTTACCGAGTTCTCCAAGACTACAAAGCACATTGATGAGTCACTGCATTCTTATGCAAACTCCATTGCAGTCGAAGCCAAAAAGGGGGAGAAAGAATATACAGCTAAGATGGCCGAGCTTCAAGAAATCATAATCAAAAATTTTGAGCAGTCAAACATATATGTTTATGACAGTTGCTGGTGGATGCTCAAACAAGCGTTAGGCGCTAACATCCCTGAAAATCCTGAGGGTACTCCTGCTCCTGAAAATAATACTAAGGCTGATGAGGGAGCCAGTGCTGAAGAAGTTCCTTTAAGTGAAGCAGATGCTCATAGGGCTGCTAGGGCCACCTCGAAGGCAAAACTAATGGCAATGTTTGACCAAGGAGCCCTAGCAAAAGCTAGGGACAAGAGAAAATCTCAAGAAGGGACATCTAAGGAAACGCAAGCTGAAAAGAGAATCAGATTGAAGGAGGATGAAGTAAGGAACGAAAGGTGGAGTCCGGTATCAAAGAGTATCATCTTGGACACATTTTGGCTACAAGAAAAAGGGGAAATCAATCGGAACGACGTATACAGCCAGCATGAGTGGGAGCTGCACAAGACATATGAAGCTAAACGGAACATCTTCTTCAGGACCAACACTGCGGCAGATAAAGCTTCTCCTCCCAGATACTATCCAAAGCCCAAGGAGTACGTTGAGAGGCAAAGAAAGAAGTTTTTGGCTCAAAAACATAAGGATGACCTAGCCAAAGTTTAATAGACAGAAATTTATAGCTTGTCATTGTCTCATGAACACTTTTATCTTTTCTCATTGTTATATGAACAATCTTGGGAATATATATATATATATATATATATATATATATATATATATATATATATATATATATATATATATATATATATATATATATGTATATGAATTTATGATTGACTCAAGCTTTGATCTGTTTGCCTCTATTTCCTTGTGCCGCATCTTTAAATTCTATATGCTGTATATATTATCTGGATGGTGGTATTCATCTTAGCTAGTAGGATTTTGGCTTCGTCAAATAGGGGGAGATTGTTGGGTAATGTATCCACAATTACCTGGATTTGAGGAAGCCACCTGTCAAGCTAAGATGAATTCACAATGTATTTGATGAAACCTTTTAAGTTGTGCTTGCAGTTATTCCACGCTAAGTGCACTCCAATGTCAGGGTGCAGTAGGTCAATATACACGGGTCTGCACGACGTAATCCCTCGTTGAGCAGATCAGTGTGTTGACCTACGTGTACTCTCTCTATTGGAGTGTACTTATTTTCAAGTACAGGGCTGTGATAATGCAAGAGCAGACAAGGAGCAAGGATGAGTCAAAGAGCATCTCATAGGCGGAAAGACGAAAAATCATCCAAGTATTATTCGACGAGAATCACCAAGTGATTCTCGCCGATTCGGTGAGATAGTGATTCTCGCTGAATCGTCGAGAATCACTAGTGATTCTCGCCGAATTGTCGAGAATCACTGGTTGATTCTCGCCGTCTCTATCCGGCTACATCAAAACGTGCAAATCTGGCGCTAAGTCATAATCGTCGAGAATCATCAAGTGATTCGGCGAGAATCACTGGTGATTCTCGCCGAATCGTCGAGAATCACCGGATGATTCTCCCCGACTCGTCGAGAATCGCCTTCGATTCTCACCGAATTTGACTTGGGCAATTTTCTGGATCCCGCTGGACCGGATCAAATGTTAAGACGCTGTTTTGAACCGCTTTTAGGGTTTCTTCTGGTGGGACCCATAACGGTCATAAAGGAGTATTTTACTGTATAAATACACGCGTATTTTTGAACAGAAAAATGAGGAAGAAGATTTGAAAAAGACGAGCCGCCGACCTTGACCTAGATCGCGATACCTGCTCCGCTGCCGTCGCCGCTCGTGCTCGTCGATCGCCGGCCATTTGATCGTGGTTTCTTCCAGATCTCCCGGCGACAGAATCTTAGCCAAGCATAGCGTCTCACGCGTCTAACCAGAGATCCTTTGTCTCTTGATTCGTTGATCGGGAAAACCTTCCCCTTCCGAATCGATCGAGACGATCGATCCTAGTGTGACCGTTGGTAGACCTTGCTAGCTTTGCTACGAAGATTGAATCTCCAAAGTACAGCAGCCGCACACCGTTGTCGCCGCCGATCCCGAGAACCAAGCCGCTGCCCTTCTTGCCGCCGCCGGTTTTGGGGAGATTCTCTCCAAGAGAGATCTAGGGTTGTGGACTCTTCGTTGACTTCAAGAACACGTCATCGAACGAAGAGGGACACCTTAGTCTCCAAAAGTTTTTTGTATTTCTTATACATTCTAGTTTCATTTTTGTTGTAAAGGAACGTTGGTTCCTAGTTGTAAGGGTTGGGTGCAACCCGTGTTGTGGGAGTGTTGTCTCCTACGTGTGGAAGGGTTCCTTCCGATAGTGCAAGGATTGGATTTCAATCCTGTTGGTGGATGTACCCAAATCGGGGAACCACTATAATTTGCTTGTGTGCTTTCTGTGCTGTGCTGTTTTGTTTTCATGTGCAGGTACAATTTTAATTCCGCAAAAACGCTGCACGTCACCTATCCCCCCCCCTAGGTGAAGGTAGTTGACACTAGGTGGACTTTCAAGCACCCAGTACCAGCTCAATGGTAAAATCAATCTCCCGCTGAAGAGGGGCTCCAGGGAGATCATCTGGAAACACATCGGGATACTCAGACACAACTGGGATGTTGTCCAGACTTGGCTTAGGCGTCGAAGTCTGCACTAATGTGATAAACAGCTCTGCCCCAGACCGTACTGCCTTGATCCCCAGAGGGGTAGACGACTACATTTTTCTCAACCCCTTACACGCACCCCAATGCCATCTCACGACTAGCTCCCAACTTACCTCCAAGAAATTATAACCAATGCATACTTGCTGTTCCGAGAGCTAATCCAGACCAAAGACCGCGTCCAACCCAAAACTAACTACAACATATTCTATCCGCGCGCATTGAGCACTACAAATCAACAACACATCCATTATGTCTTTCGCCATCGGAAGATGTACTCCGACACGCAATACAATTCCTTTGGTTAAACAGGGACGCAAAGCACCATAAACGAACGGTGCTCTCGCCAAATAAACGAAAGTTAGGACAAATCTCAACACAAATAGTTCTAAGCTAACATGCACAAGGACGACATGTATTAACAGTTAACTGCTATAACTTTAAACCGTACCTGTCACTACGACAGCGAGCTTCCTGGCCTCCTACTGGCCCCGGCTGTACACTTCAGACTTCCTCTCGGACTTTGCACGTCCGCTCCAACACTCACGAGCAAAATGCCCCGTCTTCACGCAGTTATAACAAGCACCCGAGGTTTGGTCTGTAGTTTCCCTTGAAGCACCAAAGGGGGGGGGGGGGGGCTGGACCCGAGGTCCTAGCCTTCTTATACCACCTACGATATCCAAACTTTAAGATAGCCGGCATTTTCCACTCTGTTTTCTTGGCACTAGAGTCCTCAACCGCTCCTGACGTAGATTCCTTAGTGTTCTGAGCACCATCTCTACAAGCTTGGAAAAAGTGCCCTTTCTTGCCACAAGTATGAAAGTTGTAAGTACCCTTGCTAGTCGATGATCAAACCTTCTTCTCCAGCATTCTGCGAGATGCACCCCTCATAGGACTTGTAGAGTTCGATACCTTACTTACTGGTATCTGGTGAATTTTTCTCATATCCACTTCCAAAGATCTAGCCGACTCCACCAAGGCTCGGAATCCCAATAGTTTTGATCCTAGAAGCAGAATTCGCAGTTCGTCACACAGACCACTATAGAATCTATCAACTATAGACCGCTCGTTATCCAACTCAAAGCATGGGTAGCGGCTTATCAAAAGAAATGCCTGCAAATTCTCATCAACCGAGTGTGTACCCTGCACCAAGCACATGTTCAACGGCTGACTTGATGGCCTTCTAACTATCACTTGATCCAACACACCACCCAACATCGAAGTCATCTCGGGGACAAAAGGTTGCAAATTTCTTCCCTGCTGTGCACTAGTCATAGCGAGCACCACTTCAACGATCCTTCTTATGGTTTCAAACGAAGGAGGGGTCTCAAGCACGCCACTGGGTGCACTATAATCCTTAAAAACCAGATGTTCTGTCGGCTCTGCGCCACTCCCGGTCACCTATAGTTGTACAAAACACCAATAAGTGACCATACAAAGTTGCAAAAAGCAATTATAGGAATGCGCAGGTTCCTCAAACACGAGTATTTTGCATTCCTAAGTCGACATTCATGGGTTCTTTTTAATGTTATAATGATGACGCACACATGTGATCACCACCCCTTAAAAGAATTCGCCCACGAATTCATTTAAGCCTGACCGTAACCAGAAGTCTGATACCAAATTGTAACACCCCCATCCGTCGAATGGCATATAACAGAAGGTCCAGCTGGAACCCGACGCCATATACCACAGACAGTCGGAAGGGTTATATAAGATTATTCCAACTATCCAATTAAGACTACACGTCCTACACAGAGCATTCTAGCGGAAGCTTTTAAAGTTGAAAGAACCCAAATCTTAAATCCATATCCAAGAATGTCCACATCCACACAACAGGAATGAAACCCCAAATACACTAAAAAGGGTACATGGCCTTACAAATGTTCACTTAATAAAAACAGGTCTTACATACATCGGCTCGCAGGCCGGCCACACATGATAAAATAAAAACAACTATTCGCTTTGGCCTTCTAGGGCCAGCACAGCAACATGGGCTCCAGCCCGCTATTTGGTACTCGGCTCCGCAGCACCTGCAAGCACATTCCACCGCACGGTGGCAAACAAAGCAATGGTCAGCCAAAAGCCGACCAAATTATAACGACCCCGCCCCTTACTCGGGACGGTGGTATTCTTTCCCTGCATATCATTAGTCCAATAAAATAATAAAGCGCAACTATACTACGCCACAGGTGCAGGCTCGCATGGCCAAACACCCCGTGCACTCAGGGCACATTAATGGTGAATCCTGACCAATCAGAATCTTCACCACCATCCCAAATATGGCAACCACGTGAGCAATTTAGCCTTATTGACCACTGTCTAAGTCTCCCGACTATGCCAACGGCCAATACCCGTCTTCGGGTCTCTCGCAACGAACCACATAGCATAGGTCTGAGTCCACTTGCCCATTGCTCACACCACATAGTCACATTAAGACGTACTCACGAGCTAAGCTTCTCTCGGATCCCAAAACTTTCCAAATAATCACATAACCCAGTTATGTTCAAGGCCGATTCCCTGACCGCCAAATTAGCAGAACAATGATTCCACTCAGTTTTTCGGGTGCGCCTTGGAGCTAACCTACAAGGATCCCTGCTGCAATCTACCGCGTAGAAACCCGAAAACACAAAGAACGGAGTCTTCTCCGGCAAAACATAACAAATGCAACATCACCGATCTAGACAATACACGTCTGGGTAGGCTTCACACACAATGTCTATGCCCGTACTTACGATTCTGGACTCTATATGCAACACAAGGGGGACTATTAACATCAACCCCAAGGAACACCACACACTCACCGCACACTCGTGGGAGCGGGAGTCCCTATGCAGAAAGAAAGAGCTTCACATGCTCAAGTAGAGATTCGTTACCCTTGTAGTCCGCTTTGGCGCCATGGAAAAACTACACGGACAGAACTCTTCGTAACAAACTTTCCTCCACGGATCCTCTCTCCGATCTCGAAACGGTGCTCTAATGCTCCGCCGGCGGCCGGAATTCCTTCCTTCTTCTTCCTCTTTCCAACTCCTTGAGAGAGAGAATGGTTGGATAGAAATGAAGGATTAACTCCCCTATTCCCGGCCTTAACAGAGCAGGAAACCATCTGGGCCGTTGTATCTTAATTAAAGAAAACGAATGGCTCAGATCCGCTCAAAAATCTCCAAACCTGGGCTGAACACGGCTTGGCACATGGTCGTGTCCCAGGCCGTGTGCCTCGATCCAGGCACGATCATCGAATGAAAAAACGACACACGGGCAAAGACACGCCCGTGTCTCACCTGACACACCCGTGTCGGGTCCTCGACACGGCCGTGTTCGGGGGCATGTCACGCATAACCACCACGGCAACGGACACGACCCAACTGAACACGGGTACTGACATGGGTAGGCACATGCCCGTGTCAAATGACACGCCCGTGTCAGTTAGCTGTGTTCCTGGCCGTGTCCTTCTCAGGATGAAAACGACCAAAAACACCAGCCAGACACGGCCTTGGACACGCCCGTGTCCTAGGGCGTGTACCCCAATACCGGCACCAAAAACCCCTTTTTTCGCGACCAACTCAAATACAAATTTCGGGGCGTTACAACCAAAACTTGCATTTGGAGAACTTGGCGTACATTTGATTCCTCCTCAGCATTGTCAGCACCAAATGTAGATGCTTAAAGTGATCCTCCTCACTCTACGAGTACACTAATATATCGTCGATGAAGACGATCACAAAGTGGTCTAGGTACTCCCTGAAAGTCCTGTTCATCAGATCCATAAACACTGACGACACATTCATCAGCCCAAATGGCATGACCGTAAACTCGTAATGCTCGTATTTCGTACTAAAAGCTGTCTTGGGATATCACCCTCCCTTATCCGCAGTTGATAATATCCGGACTTAAAGTCCCATTTTAAGTACACCGTTGACCCGACTAACTGATCCAACAGATCATCAATCCTCGGGATCGGGTACTGGTTCTTTTTCATTAGCTTGTTCAGCTCTCGATAATCGATACATATTCTCAAGCTTCTGTCCTTCTTCTTAACAAAAAGGACCGGTGCGCTCCGAGGTGACGAACTTGGACGCACATAACCCTGCTCCAACAACTCTTGAAGTTGAACCTTCAGCTCCACCATTTCCTTAGGCACTAGCCAATATAGGGAGCGTGAAACAGGTTTCGCACCTAGCACTAGCTCAATTTAGAAGTCAATCTCCTGTTGAGGTGGAGCTCCAGGAAGATCGCTAGGGAACACATCAGGGTACTCAGATACCGCTGAAATACTATCCAATGTAGGCTTAGGCTTTGCAACCTCCACTAGCTTGAAGAACAGCTCTGCTCCAGCACAAACCGCCTTCACCACCTGAAGAGCAGACATCAAAGTCTTGCTCGACCCTTTCAATCCCGTAAAAGTGGTCTCACGACCTGTTCCCAACTTGACCTCCTTGCGACTGCAATCAATATAAGCTTGCTGCTCCGAGAGCCAGTCCATGCCAAATATCACGTCGAACTCCCCCAGCGGTAGTAACGACGCTTGTAAATCGAACTATTGACTCCCAATATGAATCTTTACGCCACAAACTCTATCCACGCAGATCGAACACCTATTCGGCAACAACACATCCAGTTTGCCCTTCGCCAGAGAAGAAGGTACTCTGATGCGCGATGTGAATCCTTTGCACTAAAAGGAGTGCGAAGCTCCCGTATCAAAGTGTGCTCTTGCCGGATAATCACAAAAATCAAAACAAAGTCTAGCACAAGTAGTCCTAAGCTAACATGCGCACGGGCAACATGTATTTATAGCTAACTACTATACTTTAAACCGTACCTGTCACCATGCCAGCGTGCTTCCTAGCCTCTTGCTGGCCTAGGATGTGCTCTTTAGGCTTCCTCTCGAACTTTGGACGTCCGCTCCAACACTCTCGGGCATAATGCCAAAGCTTTCCACAATAATAACATGCGCCCGGGGTTCGGCCTGCAGTTGCCCCCGAAGGACCCAAAGGAGGGGCTGGACCTGTACAACCCCGTAGCCGGGCGAGTGGGACCCTCCCCAAATATCAGCCTAGGGGCGTGGTATGGGCGACGTTTTGGTGCCGTCTCGTTCGAGGACATGCAGGTCCTCATGCGTGCTTGCGGAGGTTTTATGAGCATAGGTTTAGAATTTATATATATATATATATATATTATATATCATATTATAATATATATAATATATTATATATATAATATATAGATGTTAAAAGGGGGAGGGGATTGGAGGAGGAGAGGCGCGGGGGGGGGGGGGGGGGGGGGGGGGGGGGGGGTGGTACAGCAAAGGCAGGAGAAAAAGGGGAAAGCAGCGGGTTTTTTTCCGTTTCGGCTTCCCCGCTAGGGTTCGGCCTGGAGCCGCCGACCCACGCCGCCTCTCTCTCTCCCTCCAGCCGCCTGGAGCAGCAAGGAGCCGCCCTCCTCCCCCTCTCCCTCCGGACACCGCCAAAGCAGGGCACGGCCGCCATCCCCCTCTCTCCCGTCGGCCTGGAGCAGCGGCCCGAGCGCCGCCTTCCTCTCTCTCCCGTCGGCCTGGAGCAGCAGCCCGAGTGCTGCCTTCCTCTCTCTCCCATCGGCCTGGAGTAGTGGCTCGAGCGCCGCCTTCCTCTCTCTCCCGTCGGCTTGGAGTAGCGGCCTGAGTGCCGCCTTACCATCTCTCCCATCGCCGCCTAAGCAGAGCAGACCGAGCTCGACGCCGCCCCCTTCCCCTCCCCCGTCGGCCTAGAGCGGCAGCCCGACCCCCCTCTCCCTCTCTCCTGGCCGCCTGGAGCAACCCGACCCCCCTCTATCTCTCGGCCTGGAGTAGCACGCCCCGGCCCCTTACCTTTCTCTCGGCCTAGAGCAGGGCTCGGCTTGGAGTGGGGTTCGGCCTGGAGCTAAGCCCTAGCTTTTCACCACCGGTAGCAAGCTCGGCTAGGAGCAAGGCTCGGCCTAGAGTGGAGATCGACCACCGACACGGCCGCATGCATTAGGATCGACCCGGAGCTCCTCTTCCGGCCCCGCCGCCAAGCATGCGACAAGTGTAACGATGTTTCTACTTGGGCAGGTGAAACCCTCAGTTTACATATTTACATGGAAGTCCCTCTCCACCAACGGGTGGGGGGAAGGGAGCTTTCCGACGGGTTGACGTGTACGTCCCCGCAATTAAATGCATTAGTACCCGGAAGCGTGAGTACGGGGTTAGGCATGCTGTATGAAGCCAATCCAGACGTGTGAGCCAGATTGGTGATGTTTTGGGGTTCCCGGAGAAGACTCCGAGGAAGTTGTTTATTAGCCGCTTGCATGGAATGCGCACCATAGCCCCAAAAAAGGGGGTGTGCGCAATATGTTTGGCCCGCTTATGTTAGCCGACTGTTGCCTAGTTAGCCGCCCCTCGTCGAGACGTTGGCGTACAGGTGTTGCAGTACCAAGCGGGGAATAGACGGCTTAAGCCCGAGCTCGTGTCGGCCCACGAAGGCCTTTTTTGTTTATATTGCCGGCCTACGTGCTGAGTATGGAATTCATATTCCTGTAAATTTAGTATGCCTGTGATGCTCTGTGCCGGCCCTAGAAGGCCTATGTTATGATGTTAGTGGCCCAATTGGGGCTGCGTAGAGTAGGGCTACTGGGAGGTTTTGCACCAATAGTAAGGCGGGCGGGGAACATTTTACATAGACCCGAGTGTTAAATTTTCTCAACGTGGTCAGCAAGATAGCCCAAACGCCAAATTAATATCTTCAGAACTACCCAGTTCTCACGTTGAACCAGCGGAAAACCAAGGAATAAAGGTTAAACCCAACAAACAATGGAAGCACAAGCAGGTCTTATATTCATTCACTTCTTTATAACACGAGGCATACATAGCGAGACATGATTTCGCTAGTATAACAGCTGTAAACAGAAAGCACCAAAAACCAAGCCGGGAGGACAGCACCGGAGTCCGCCAAGACCGCGAGGTCGCCGAGGTCGTCGAGTCCGCTGAGATCGCCCGCACTTAGCTGCAATCCGCTGAATAGCCACAGAGTTCGCCGAAGCCGTGAGGCCGCGCGGACACACCGTTATTTGTCTACTGCTGAACTGAACTGAGGAACACCCCCTACCCGCCTGGAGCCGACGGATAGGTTATTGAAGCTGGCAAAGATGAAACAGAGCTGACAAGCCGCAGAGCGACCTCCTGCTGAATCCGCAGATTCCGCACACTTCCAAGTACTTGACCAAAGTCACAGCCAAACTCCTGGCTCCTTGAAGCAACCCGCGCGACCTACACACATCAAACGTCAGCACTGAAACATTCCGCGCGGACTGACAAACTGAGACCGCAGCTCCTTGCCCAACCCAACTTACTGTTCACTCAAGTTACTTTAGACCTGCCAGGGGATCCTATTTATAGGCGAGGTGAGGAGTGTGGTCACTGCCCTAGAGATAGCGACACCGCCCTAGCCCGCGCAATAGCAAAACACCGTCTGCCGAGTCCGCAAGGACTTAGCCGGATACCAAGGAAAACCGCCAGGAGCAGGGCAAACATTGGTGAACCCTCTCCAGTCCGCCCAAGCTATGCGGACAAGGCATCAGCCCGCAAAGCTTCCGACCACTGCAGGACAACAATCCCCCTTCAATGGCAGTCCGCACAAACCCGAGGCAGTCTGCAATACTCACACCTCAATCCGCCACAAGTCCACGACCAAAGGCAGATAACAACGGTCCGCCCGGTCACAGCGGACTTGGCGGATACCGCGGACACCATGGTATTGGCACAGAGTGTGACCAAGTCCAAAACCATCAAAGGTCAATACGAGCATGGCGGACACAAACTCCCATCCGCCAAACAACGCTGCACAGACCGCCAGCAGTCCGCAAGCTCCTCGCACTCCTGTCCAACGCGCAACCATCCTCGGACTCCAAAACCAGTTCGCCAATTGATCTCCACAGCAGAGCACCTGCTGTAACACCAGAACTCGACAAGGCCTCAGCCAAGCTCTAAGCTCAGTCCGCAACAGCCCACACCGCGGACATATCAGTCCGCAGGCTTCCCGCGGACACGAGCCAAACCACCTATCAGCACAAGCTTGCACTACGGCCACTGAGCAATGCACCAGTCCGTAAGCCTCTATCCGCTCAGGCCGCTCCTTGGTAAAACCAATCAGCAAACACCTAATACGCAGATACCAGGCCGCACAGTCCGCGGACTCCATGCAAACAACTCGCTCAGAAGACAACCGGCTTTCCACTAGACCTTCCACCAGGCCGCACATCACAGTCCGCCCAGTCTGCCTAGTCCGCCAAAGCTGTCCGACCAGGCCGCCCGGCCTGTCCCGTCAACCACTTCCACTTCACAAATTTCAACACTCCCCCTTGAAGTGGGAAGAGGTGACCAAGCCCAGCAAGCTGCGCAAGCGTTCAAAGGGCCCCTTCGACAGTGGCTTCGTGAAGATGTCAGCAAGATTATCTTCACTCCGAACATGCCCGACCAGCAGAGATCCTTCCAACACCTTCTCCCTGATGAAATGGTGATCAATCTCTATATGCTTGGTCCTGGCGTGATACACTGGATTGTTAACCAGTTTAAGAGCACTCTCATTGTCATCCCGGAGTAAAGTAGGCCCTTGCACTTCGTCATGAACATCCTCTATAAGCCTCCTCAACCAAACGGCTTCCCGAGCAGCCAAGGCCGAAGCCTTATACTCCGCCTTCGTGGTTGAAACCGACACCGAGTCCTGCTTCTTGCTACACCACGAGATGCTAGCTGAACCGCAAGTGAACACATAACCTGAAATAAACCTTCGATCATCCGAATCACCGCCATAGTCAGCATCCGTGTACCTGAGCAACGCAAACTCCAAGTACCTTCTATAGAGGAGTCCCATGTCAGAAGAAGCCTTGACATACTTCAGAATACCCTTCGCCGCCACTAGATGAGATTGCCTTGGTTCAGCCATATACCGACTTACTCGGCCAACAGCATAAGCAATATCCGGCCTTATAATCGTCAGGTAAATCAAGCTCCCAACAAGAGCCCTGAACACCAAGGGATCATTAAGAACCCTTCCCTTATCTCGTCGAAGCTTTAGCCCAGGTTCCAGTGGAGTAGAGCACTTCTTCCCTTCGCCCATGCCGAACCGCTTCACAATGCGATCAGCATACCCTTTCTGGCAAATGAGAACCCCGCACTCCTTCCTCTCCACTTTCAGACCGAGAAAGTGATGTAACTCTCCCAAGTCTTTCATCTCGAACCGTATAGCAAGATCGGCCCTGAGCCTTGCTACTTCCCCCTCCGAATTCCCTGTGATGATCATGTCATCCACATACAGCAGGACCAAGACTCGTAGCTCTCCCTTCTTCTTGACGAACAAGCTTGAATCCGAGTTGGAATCAAGGTATCCATAGAATTGCAAGTACTCTACAATCTTCCCATACCACGCTCTAGGAGCCTGCTTCAACCCATAGAGAGCCTTCCTGAGTTTGCAGACATAGTCCGGATGCTTTTCAGAGACAAGACCAAGCGGTTGATCCATGAAGATGTCCTTGTCAATCTCTCCGTAAAGAAAGACATTCTTCACATCGAGTTGCCACAACCTCCATCCCTTGCTAGCAGCCAAGACGATCACCACTCTTGCAGAAGTCATCTTCGTAACTGGACTGAATGTCTCCTCATAGTATTCTCCATACTGCTGTGAGAATCCTCTAGCAACCAGGCGAGCCTTGAACCTATCAATGCTCCCATCAGCCTTCTTCTTCAACTTATACACCCACTTGCAAGTAACCGGAGTAATGCCATCGACCTTGGCACAAGGTCCCAAGTTTCATTCTTCTTCAGAACATCAATCTCTTCTTTCATGGCACCTTCCCACTCCTTCACTCCAATAGCCTCGTTGAAGGTTGCAGGCTCTCGCTCATCCAGAGGACCAGCAAAGAAGCAGGAGACAAAGCTCACTGCATTCCCATCACAGTACCGAGCCGGTGGCTTAACCACCCTCTTCGATCTCCGAAGAAACGGCTCCTTGCTCACTGCTTCCATTGCTTCTTCGGGCTCCACTCCTACCTGGGGCAAGCATTGAGCAGTGCTCCCCCTTCTTCCTGAGCCAGAAGGCTCAGCCTCGGAGTTCGAAGCAACAGGAGCTGCTGGTGAAATAGCAAGCTCCTCTTCCAAGCCTTCAGCAGCCACCATTGGTGCTTCATCAACCTTGCTACTTCTGGTTAGCTCAACCGAGCCACCTCCATATGACGTCAGCTCGTCAAAGACAACGTCTCTTGACACCACGAACTTCTTCATCACAGGGTCCATGCATTTCCATCCCTTCTTCCGCTCATCGTAGCCAACAAAGACAAGTTTCCTTGCCTTCGCATCCAGCTTTGTCCGTGAAGAATCCGAGACATGCACGTAGCAAGTTGAACCGAACACCCTAAGGTGTCCCACACTCGGCTTCTCCTTCAACAACAGCTCAATAGGAGTCTTCATGTTGATAGGGCTGAGTGGCATCCGGTTGATAACATAAGCAGCACAAGACATCCCCTCCGCCAAAAAGGACCTTGGGATATCTTTCGCATGAAGCCAGCATTTGCAGGTCTCCGTCAGATGACGGATCTTCCGCTCCGCTACCCCATTTTGTTGTGGAGTGTGAGCACAAGTAAGCTCCCATTGTATCCCGTGCTTCTTGCAGAAGTTAGAAAACTCGGAGGAGACAAACTCACCCCCGTTATCAGTTCTAAGCTTCTTAATCCGCAAGCCAAGCTGGCCTTCTACCAACTCCTTGAACTCCACAAACAAACAGAAGGCTTCCGACTTCTCCTTTAAGAAGTACACCCAAGTATACCTTGAGTAGTCATCAACCAAGACAAGCATGTATCTGCTTCCACCAAGGCTGGCAGTAACCGTCGGTCCCATCAAGTCGCCATGAATACACTCCAATGGTTTCTTTCTCCTTGTTTGTGATTTATCAAACGGAAGGCGATGTGCCTTACCGTATTGACAGCCCGCACAAACATGCCCATCACCAAAGGAGGACAACTTCGGCAACCCCCTCACTAAACTTCTACTTGCCATAGCCTTCAGCTTGTCCATGCCAACATGCCCCAGCCTCTCATGACAGATATCAGCACTATCATTGGCCCTCATTCTATCAACATAAGCACTAGTGGAAAGAACAAACAAGTTCTTCACCCTCCTCCCAACATGAGCAACATCAGCCTTCACCGCTGATACATTGCGAAGGAACCTCACGTCTGTTGGCCCAAACAGAACGTGATACCCAGCGTCCACCGCATTGTTCACCGAGAAGAGGTTCTTCTTCATGCCCGACACGTGATACACACTCCTTAACGTGAGTGGCCCCTGATCACTACCCAAAGACACGACCCCCTCTTTCTCTACTGCATAAACAGTATTATCAGCAGTGATAATAGCTTCATTACCTGAGTAGGCCTGCATGGAGGTGAACTTCGATTTGTCTCCGGTGAGGTGATGACCACACCCGGAGTCCACGATCCACTCGCTGTTGAAGTCCTCAGCAGACAAGGCCCGGACACAAGTGCCCATCATGAAAGCTCCGCCCCATCCTGCTTCTTCACTTCTTGAGCAAGCTTCTTCCTTTCCCGCAGCATGCCCAGGCTGCAGTCTGACCTTGCAGTCCCGCTTGAAGTGCCCTCGCTGATGACACCGGTAGCACTTCAGATTCTTCTTCCAGTCCTTAGGAGCATTGTTCCTCTCCGGCGGATATGAAGTTGAAGTCTCCTTCTCACCAACGACATGCACCTTCTTCTTCTTCTTCTTCCCTTCCCATCCTTTCTTCTTGCCTGAGAAGAGAGCTTCGCTGCCTTCCTGATTCAGGTTCACTCCAGCCATCTGCCTTGCCAAGCTCTCCTTTGATGCAAGCAGATTCTCCAACTCCAGCAAAGACGGCTGAGTAGCTCATCCTTGAACAGATGTGACAAAGGCCACATACTCCATCCGCAAGCCGCGGATAATGTGCCTTTTCATCTTTGCCTCAGAGATAGGCTCATCAGGATCCAGTGCTGACAGCTCAGCGCACAAGCTCTTCATCTTTAAGAAGTACTTGGAGATGGAAAGGTCTCCCTGAGTTGCCCTGGCCAACTCATTCTCCAGGAACTGAAGCCGCGCCACATTCTTCCTATTGAACAACTCATTAATGGTTGTCCAAATATCAGCAGCCGACTCACACCCAACGATGTGATCAAACAGTTCCGAAGACACAGCTCTCTTTAGAATGAACTCCGCCTTAGCATTTGTTCTTCTCTAGAGCATAACCTGCTCAGCAGTACCGAACGCAGCAGTCACTTCCTGTCTATCGTCACCACCGACGACTTCCCACAGCTCCTCGCCAAGAAGATAACTCTTCATGCATGACTTCCACTTCTTGAAGTTAGTCGGCGTTAAGAGTTCAATTCCCAGACCCCTTGCAAAGCTCCCTTCCATTGCAACACCTGTTGGCAACCTTTCAAAAGCTCCGAGCAACAACACAGGTTGAGCACCACTCAATTACTGAGTAACATCACTGGTTGAATTCCGCTCAGGCAACTGAACCTCCCTCTGATACCATGTTAAATTTTCTCAACGTGGTCAGCAAGATAGCCCAAACGCCAAATTAATATCTTCGGAACTACCCAGTTCTCACGTTAAACCAGCGGAAAACCAAGGAACAAAGGTTAAACCCAACAAACAATGGAAGCACAAGCAGGTCTTATATTCATTCACTTCTTTACAACACGAGGCATACATAGCGAGACATGATTTCGCTAGTATAACAGCTGTAAACAGAAAGCACCAAAAACCAAGCCGGGCGGACAGCACCGAAGTCCGCCGAGACCGCGAGGTCGCCGAGGTCGCCGAGTCCGCTGAGATCGCCCACACTTAGCTGCAATCCGCCGAATAGCCACGGAGTCCGCCGAAGCCGCGAGGCCGCGCGGACACACCGTTATTCGTCTCCTGCTGAACTGAACTGAGGAACACCCCCTACCCGCCTGGAGCCGACGGACAGGTTATTGAAGCTGGCAAAGATGAAACAGAGCAGATAAGCCGCAGAGCGACCTCCTGCTGAATCCGTAGAGTCCGCACACTTCCAAGTACTTGACCGAAGTCACAGCCAAACTCCTGGCTCCTTGAAGCAACCCGCGCGACCTGCACACAGCAAACGTCAGCACTGAAACAATCTGCGCGGACTGACAAACTGAGACTGCAGCTCCTTGCCCAACCCAACTTACTGTTCACTCAAGTTACTGTAGACCTGACAGGGGGTCCTATTTATAGGCGAGGTGAGTAGTGTGGTCACCGCCCTAGAGATAGCGACACCGCCCTAGCCCGCGTGATAGCAAAACACCGTCCACCGAGTCCGCAAGAACTTAGCCGGATACCAAGGAAAACCGCTAGGAGTAGGGCAAACATTGGCGAACCCTCTCCAGTCCACCCAAGCTATGCGGACAAGGCATCAGCCCGCAAAGCTTCCGACCACTACAGGACAGCAATCCCCCTTCAATGGCAGTCCGCACAAACCCGAGGCAGTCCGCAAGACTCACACCTCAATCCGCCACAAGTCCACGACCAAAGGCAGAAAACAACAGTCCGCCCGGTCACAGCGGATTTGGCGGATACCGCGGACACCATTGTCTTGGCACAAAGTGTGACCAAGTCCAAAACAATCAAAGGTCAATGCGAGCATGGCGGATACAAACTCCCGTCCGCCAAACACCGCTGCACAGACCGCCAGCAGTCTGCAAGCTCCTCGCACTCCTGTCCAACGCAGCAACCATCCCCGGACTCCAAAACCAGTCTGCCAATCGATCTCCACAGCAGAGCACATGTTGTAACACCAGAACTCGACAAGGCCTCAGCCAAGCTCTAAGCTTAGTCTGCAACAGGACACACCGCAGACACATCAGTCTGCAAGCTTCCCGCGGACACGAGCCAAACCGCCTATCAGCACAAGCTTGCACTACGGTCACTGAGCAATGCACCAGTCCGCAAGCCTCTATCCGCTCAGGCCGCTCCTTGGTAAAACCAATCAGCAAACACCTAATCCGCAGATACCAGGCCGCACAGTCCGAGGACTCCATGCAAACAACCCGCTCAGAAGACAACCGACTTTCCAATAGACCTTCCACCAGGCCGCACATCACAGTCCGCCCAGTCCGCCTAGTCCGCCAAAGCTGTCCGCCCAGGCCGCCCGACCTGTCCCGTCAACCACTTCCACTTCACAAATTTCAACACCGAGGTGGCACCTCTAGTTAGGGAGTGGATCTTGAGATCCTCCTTATATGTTCCGGTCGGCCAAGAGAGCCCTCCGAAGGTGCCTTAGCTCAGCCCTTTGCTTGGGAGGGGAAGAGTTTGTTAGTCTTCCGGGTATGCGGCGGGTCCTCCACACTGGTACCTTGGGTCTATCCCTTGTGTTCTTAGTCTTGTGCCTAGATCATTCGCTTGAGGGTAGTAGGTGCGCGGTCACCCCTTCCACAACGGTCGAACTCCACAGGAGACCGAGATTTCGGTTTTAACATTTTGGTGCGGTTAGCGTGGAGAGTGACTAGCACAGAAGAACTCCGGCGAATGTCATGGCTATAGAAGAGGAACCAAGTGGTGACCATGGTCATGCGTTGATACTTTGTATGTAAGGTCCTCATACTCAGAGTTGTCCCCTCCCATAGCTATTGTTTGAATCCCATAACATTTGGAGTAGGATTTGCACCTATTTGAAGCACTTCTACCTATGAAAACCCATGTATCCCCACTTATTACATCAACGAGAAACCTGGAGGTTATTATCTTCAAGATCAAGTAAGAGAGCAGCTGAGAGGTATTATGAGCCGAGGTGACCTGAAAGGGTTCCCTCCCTAACTGTAATATGTTATCTCTTCCTTATAATTCAGTAGCGGTCAAGTTTTCTCTTTATTACCAATTCCCCTCGAGCTTCTGAGGGCTTCAAGTGTTAGCTTCGCGATCGACTCCGGAAGCCAAACGTCCAACCCGTTCCTTTTAAATAGCCTAGTTCGGATGATGGGATGGTGCCGCGGGACTTTAAGCGCTATTGTAAGACCGAGCCTCTGCACTGACGGCCGAGATCAGCTCCCCCCTTGCACGTCGGCCTATGTCCTTCCGATCGCACCTCTCCTCCGACTAGGGGAATTATCAGGAACGAGCCTAGACGCTAACCTCCCAGATTTGATAAAGGGCCGATCTCTCCAAGCAATCACAATTGAAGGCCTTTGTTATTGAGAGAGCAAGATAACATGTAAAGGGGCAGGTTTTGGCCCAAGGGAAGATGTTGGTCTTGATTTCGTCCTAGAGGACCCTCGCAGGAACATTACCTGTCGCCCATGCACTAGCTCTCATCATCGAGTGACATGGCGGAAACTGATCTTTGCCATTGGATCAGGATATGAGCCGTCGACCTGTTCCTTCTAAATAGCCCAGTTCGGATGATGGGACGATGCCTCGGGACTCTAAGCGCTATTGTAAGACCGAGCCTCTGCACTGACGGTCGATATCAGCTCCCCCCTTGCATGTCGGCCTATGTCCCCCCGACTACATCTCTCTTCCGATTGGAGGAATTATTAGGAACAGGTTCGGATGCCAGCTTCCCGATTTGACAACTTCCAGATCATCTTTCTTATGAAAAGAATGCGTCCTCCATTTGTAAAAGCATCGGTGCAATTAACTCTCCAACACCTCTTAAGTAAATAGGATGTCTCCACCTCTAGCAAAGTCAAGTCCTCGAGTAGTAGTAGACCCCGAGCAGATCCCGCTGTCAGGCTCTCACCTAGCTGGCAGGGATGGAAGTCACTCGGTGTCATCCTTGGGCCTCGAGAAGATCCCGCTGCCAGGCTCTCACCTAGCTGGCAGGGCTGGAAGTCACTCAATGGCGGTAGTAGTGGACCACGAGCAGATCCCGCTGTCAGGCTCTCACCTAGCTGGCAGGGATTGAAGTCACTCGGTGTCATCCTTGGGCCTCGAGCAGATCTCGTTGTCAGGCTCTCACCTAGCTGGAAGGGCTGGAAGTCACTCGATGGCGGTAGTAGTGGACCCCGAGCAGATCCCGCTGTCAGGCTCTCACTTAGCTGGCAGGGCTGAAAGTCACTCGGTGTCATTCTTGGGCCTCGAGCAGATCCCGCTGCCAGGCTCTCACCTAGCTGGCAGGGCTGGAAGTCACTCGATGGCGGTATTAGTGGACCACGAGCAGATACCGCTGTCAGGCTCTCACCTAGCTGGCATGGCTGGAAGTCACTCGGTGTCATCCTTGGCCCTCGAGCAGATCCCGCTGTCAGGCTCTCACCTAGCTGGCAGGGCTGGAAGTCACTCGATGGCGGTAGTAGTGGACCCCGAGTAGATCCCGCTGTCAGGCTCTAACCTAGCTGGCAGGGCTGGAAGTCACTAGGTCTCATCCTTGGTCCTCGAGCAGATCCCGCTGCCATGCTCTCACCTAGCTGGCAGGGCTGGAAGTCACTCGATGGCGGTAGTAGTGGACCCCGTGTAGACTTGCTGTTAGGCTCTCATTAGCTGGCAGGGCTGTAGGAATACCTGGGGGAAAGGATTGGCTCTTGAAGGTTTTTGCAGGACCCCGAGTGATGCTCGGCCACGGGTAGACCCGCTGCCTGGCTCCTACTAGCTGGCAGGTCCGTAGGCTCGCCTGGGGGGTCTGGGACCCCGAGTGCTGCTCGCCCCCGGGTAGAGTCGCTGTCAGGATCTCATTAGCTGGCAGGGCTGTAGGCACACCTGGGGGGAAAGGATTGGTTCTTGGAGGTTTTTGTAGGACCCCGAGTGCTGCTCG
The DNA here is from genome assembly GCA_039583875.1 of Platanthera guangdongensis. NCBI lineage: Eukaryota > Viridiplantae > Streptophyta > Magnoliopsida > Asparagales > Orchidaceae > Platanthera > Platanthera guangdongensis. The sequence goes on from CM077156.1 coordinate 25,948,177, forward strand.
GCCCCGGGTAGACCCGCTGCTAGGCTCTCATTAGCTGGCAGGGCGGTAGGCACACCTTGGGGGAAAGGATTAGCTCCGCGTGTTCAACACATTACAAAATATATGGCTTTGTAGTTTCACGATATCACGAGAAATTACATACTTGATGTAAATAATGGTATAAGGTCAATTCAATAGCAGTGAGCAAAAAGGTATCGAGTGATTCAAAAATATCAGAAAGGTCATGGAGAGATTGATGTTCCAAGTGCAGATTTCAGTTTCTCTCAGTTTTTTTAGGTCGAGTCCCACTCGCCGGAGATGTTGGGTTGGATGATTCTTTCCGAGCTTGTACCAACCTCGAAAAGAGCGGGGATTATGTAAAACCCCGTAGCCGGCCGAGTGGGACCCTCCCCAAATATCAGCCTAGGGACGTGGTATGGGTGACGTTTTGGTGCTGTCCCGTTCGAGGACGTGCGGGTCCTCGTGCCTGCGTGCGGAGGTTTTATGCGCATAAGTTTAGAATATATATATATATATTATATCATATTATAATATATATAATATATTATATATATAATATATAGATGTTAAAATGGGGAGGGGATTGGAGGAGGAGAGGCGGGGGTACAGCAAAGGCAGGAGAAAAAGGGGAAAGCAGCAGGTTTTTTCCATTCCGGCTTCCCCGCTAGGGTTCGGCCTGGAGCCGCCGACCCACGCTGCCTCTCTCTGCCTCCAGCCGGCTAGAGCAGTAAGGAGGCGCCTGCATCCCCCTCTCTCTCCGGCCATCGCCAAAGTAGGGCACGGCCGCCTTCCCCCCCTCTCTCCCGTCGGCCTGGAGTAGCGGCCCGAGCGCCGCCTTCCTCTCTCTCCCGTCGGCCTGGAGCAGCGGCCCGAGCGCCACCTTCCTCTCTCTCCCGTCGGCCTGGAGCAGTGACCCGAGCGCCGCCTTCCTCTCTCTCCCGTTGTCCTGGCGTAGCGGCTCGAGCGCCGCCTTCCCCTCTCTCCTGTCGCCGCCTAAGCAGAGCAGACCGAGCTCGACGCCGCCCCCTTCCCCTCCCCCGTCAGCCTGGAGCGGCAGCTCGACCCCCCCTGTCCCTCTCTCCCAGCCTCCTGGAGCAACGCGGACCCCCTCTATCTCTCGGCCTAGAGCAGCACGCCCCGGCCACTTCCCTTTCTCTCGGCCTGGAGCAGGGCTCGGCTTGGAGTGGGGTTCGACCTGGAGCTAAGCCCTAGCTTTTCACCACCGGCAGCAAGCTCGGTCTAGAGCAAGGCTCGGCCTGGAGCAAGGCTCGGCCTAGAGTGGAGATCGACAACCGACTCGGCCGCATGCAGTAGGATCGACCTAGAGCTCCTCTCCCGGCCCCGCCGCCAAGCACGCGATAAGGGTAACGATGTTTCTACTTGGCCAGGTGAAGCCCTTAGTTTACATATTTCATGGAAGTCCCACTCCACCAATGGGTGGGGGGAAGGGAGTTTCCGACGGGTTGACGTGTATGTCCCCGCAGTTAATTGCATTAGTACCCGGAAGCGTGAGTACGGGGTTAGGCATGTTGTGTGAATCCCATCCGGACATGTGAGCCGGATTGGTGATGTTCTGGGGTTCCCAGAGAAGACTCCGAGGAAGTTGTTTATTAGCCGCTTGTAGGGAATGCGCACCAAAGCCCCAAAAAAGGGGGTGTGCGCAATATGTTTACCCCGCTTATGTTAGCCGACCGATGCCTAGTGGGCCGCCGCTCGTCGATACGTTGGCGTACAGGTGTTGCGGTACCAAGCGGGGAATAGCGGGCTTAAGCCCGAGCTCGTGTCGACCCTCGAAGGCATTTTTTGTTTATATTGCCGGCCTGCGTGCTGAGTATGGAATTCATATTCCTATAAATTTAATATGCCTGTGATGCTCTGTGCCGGCCCTAGAAGGCCTATGTTATGATGTTAGTGGCCCAATTGGGGCTGCGTAGAGTAGGGTTGCTGGGCGGTTTTGCGCCAATAGTAAGGCGGGCGGGGAACATTTTACATAGACCCGTGGTGGCACCTCTAGTTAGGGAGTGGATCTTGAGATCCTCCTTATTTGTTCCGGTCGGCCAAGAGAGCCCTCTGAAGGTGCCTTAGGTCAGCCCTTGGCTTGGGAGGGGAAGAGTTTGTTAGTCTTCCGGGTATGCGGCGGGTCCTCCACGCTAAGACCTTGGATTTGTCCCTTGTGTTCCTAGTCTTGTGCCTAGATCGTTTGCTTGAGGGTAGTAGGTGCGCGGTCACCCCTTCCCTAAGGGTCGAACTCCACAGGAGACTGAGATTTTGGTTTCAACAGGACCCTCAGCCCTAGACTTCTTATACTACTTACGAAACACAAATTTTGAAGAGTTCAGCATTTTGAACACTGTTTACTTTACACTAGAGTCCCCAACTGCTACTGACATAGCTTTGTTTGCCTTCTGAGCACCATCCCGACAATCACGGGCTAAGTGTCCTAACTTGTCGTAGGTATAGCAAGTACATGGGGCTCAACTAGTAGGTGTTCTAGACCTCTTAATCCTCCTCCTTTGGCGTTCAGACTTTGCCGACCCTGCAGAGTTTGGTACCCGAAACTCTGACGTCTGGTTGACTTTTGCCAAATCTTCTTCCAAAGATCTAGCTGACTCCACCAATGCCCGGAAACCAAGTAGCTTTGGTCATAACAACAATAGACTTAAATCATCGCGCAGTCCGTTATAAAATCTATCGACCATGGACTGCTCGTTTTGGAACTCAACGCCTGGGTAGGGCCTTATCATAAGAAACGCCTGCAAATATTCATCAACTGAGTGCGTACCCTGCACTAAGAACATATTCAGCTGCTGACCTGATGGCCTTCTAAATGCCATTTGATCCCACACGCCACCTGACATTGAAGCCATCTCAGGGACAAAGGGTTGCACATTGCTTCCCTACTGTGCATTAGTCACAGCGAACACCGCTTCAACGATCCTTCTTATGGTTTCAAATGAAGGAGGGGTCTAAAGCACGTCGCTGGGTGCACCATAATCCTCAGAAACTGGATGTTCTGATTGCCCTGCACCACTCCTGGTCACCTATAGTCGTACAAAACACCGTTAAGCGACCAAACAAAATTGCAAAAAGTAATTATAGGAACACGCAGGTTCCTCAAACACATGTATTTTCATTCCTAAGTGGACATTCATGGGTTCTTTTGATGTTATAACGATGACGCACACACATGTGCTCACCACCCCTTAAAAGAATTCGTCAACGAATTCATTTAAGCCTGACCGAAACCAGCCCTTTGATAGCAAATTGTAACACCCCCAATCCGCTGCATATCACATAGCAGTAGGTCCGGCCGGGGCCCGATGTCAAATACCACAGACAGACCGGGTGGTTACTCAATGGAAACCATCCAACTAAGAATCAACGTCCTACATAGAGTACATTTTAGCGGAAGAAATTTAAATGTTGCAATAATTAGAACCCAGCCAACAACATGAATGTCTACTACAAAACCCAACAGGAATGACGTACAATACACAAGTACATGGCCTTATGGACTTACAATAGTTTACTCAAATTACATTGTTTTCCAAACCTCGGCACGCAGGCCAGTCACACATGAATAATACAAGTTAACATTCAAATTAGGCCTTCGAGGGCCGGCCCAGCAACAAGGGATTTTTGCCCACTATTTACCACTTGACTCTACAGCACTTGCAAACATAATCCACCGCGGCGGTGGCAAACAAAAGCAGTGGTCAACTATGCTGACCAAATTATAATGACCCTGCCCCCAAACTCGGGGCAGCGATGCTCCTTCCCTACACTTTATTAACATAACCAGGCAGTATAGTGTAAAAACACTTCAGCACAGTCATGGGCACGCACGACCAGACACCCCGTGCTATCAGGGCACATTCTCGGTGAACACGGTCAAAATCCGCTAACTCGCCACCACCTTCTGGGAGGCAATATCTCGTGAGCATTTGGTCTTTCTGGCCACTACCTAAGGCCCTCCATCAATGCCAACGACCAGTGCCATGTACCGTTAGGTTTCTTTATCGAACGACATAGAGCGGGTACGGTTACGCCTAACCCGTTTCTCACACCGCCCTGTCACCTTAAGACATGGGCGCAGGTCAAACTACCCTCAGTACCAAACCGATCACACACTTTACATAACCCAGTTATGTGCATGTTGGCTCCCAGGCCACCATGATGGAAGAATCACGCATCTGCCAAGTTTTTTGGGTTCACCTTGGAGTTAGTCCGCAAGGCTCCATGAAGCAATCTACCGCGTAGAAAACCCGAAAAACAAACATCAGCACGGAGTCTTCTCCGGCCATTCATGCAATGCAACATCACCGATCTAGACCAACTTGTTCGGGTAGGCTTCACACATCATGCCTATGTCCATTTCTCGATTACGGACTCTACATGTTAAACAATGGGGATTATTCATGTCTACCCGAAGGAACGCCTCACACTCACCGCAAACTGGCGAGAGCGAGCTTCCTATGCAAAGGAAAAGAGGACTTCACAAATCCTAGGATGAGAATCGTTACCGTAGCATTCCTCTTTGGCGTCATGTAAATCTATGCAGATGAAAAGCACCACAATGTCCTCGCCTTCGTAGATCCGAAGTCGGCTCGCGATTTGGGGCTCTAAAGCTCCGCCGGTGGCCGGATCTAGATTCCTTCTTCTTCCTTGCTCTCCACTCTCTCTAGAAGTTTAGAAAGAAAATGCTTGGATGAAATGAGGGTTTCTAAACCCTATTCCCGGTTATAACCTAGCAAGAGCAACCCTGAACCGTCGGATCCCAAAATAAGGAAACGGACGACCACGATTCGTATTTAAAATCCAAAACCTGGGCCGAACACGACTTGTGACATGCCCGTGTACAAAGCCGTGTGCTCCATTTGCCGTCGAAATCAACGCGTCCCGAAAAGTACACAGGCTCTCAACATGCCTGTGTCAGACTTGACACGCTCGTATTATCCAGTACATGCCCGTGTACCCGGGCATGTTCCTCCATCGACACAGGACCAACACCACACGAGAATAACACGGGTATTGGACATGCCTGTGTCCCATTTGACATGCTCGCATCAAACCCGAACACGCCTGGGCTCCCGGACGTGTTTCTCCCTCGACACAACTCAGCCAACAACCCGAGTAGGACACGGCCTGGGACACGCCCGTGTCTCAGGTCGTCTTCGCTGTTCGACGATCGTCCACTCCAACATTCGTCGACCTCTCTGCTAGATCGTCGACCCGAGCACGACACGACCCAGGGACAAGCCAGTGTCCCAGGCCATGTGACCCCTACAAAATTTCCAACTTGGCTCAAAACGCCTCCCGTCTCACTTTTGAGTTTTGGGGCATTACAACTGTCACCTGCAAATTTATACTCTGCAACTTTGTAGCTTCCCTTTCCTCCTCCCCGCTCAGTGCCTAGGAGCCATGGGGGAGGGGTAGGGGATGATAGTGCATTGTCTTTATGACTAATGGTTTTTGTACCACAACATTACAGAGGCTTCGGATGGGAGATAGGGACCAGCAGCTCGGGGACTAGCACCAGCAGAGTACGGTGCGCATGAAGGTGGGCCAGTCTAGTACTGGAGCATCGATGACTAGCTCCATGAGTGATTAGTATTTCTTATAGCTTCCGCGAGATATTGTAGTGAGGATCTGATGTACCGGTCTTAAGCCTGTTTATATTTCTAGTTTTGTTACCTTTCAGTACTCTCTATTATATATGAACTCGATGTGATATCATTTACATTTATTACATGTGATGGTGGACTTAGTTTTATTGAACTATGTTATGTTGCACTCTTTGTGATTATCGAAAAGGCCAGCAGAATCGGCATTTTGTAGTGGCGGATTTCCCGAGTGTCGGGGCCACTGCAAAACGGCGGTTCTTGGCATAAGACCCCGGGGTTTGAAAAAGAAAACAAAAGGGGGTCTTACATTGTATCTTTGCCTTATATTCTTCTGCTTCACCTTTTGAGATGGTTGTCTAGCAGGGGCAGCATTCTTAGAGGAAGAAGCTTCATGGTGATGACAATCACATGATTTCTTCTCCTTCAGTAGCCTTTCTATAATAGGCTTTACCTTTGGTGCTTTCTTAATGATATGACCATGATTATAAGGGGCATAGCTCTGAAGAGTTATTTCTTCATAAGGTGCCTTAAAGACACTCTCGCCAGAGTTTCGGTGGCGAGTCCATACTTGGTAACGAGACTTGGGTTATGCATAAGTAGGCCTAGCCAAGTGACCGTAGGACGAGTCAAGATCAAACTCGTTTGTTGGAAATATGACCTTCTTGAAAGAAGTCTGGTCTTGAGGGGCTTCCCCTTCTCTTTGGCAAAAGCCTTCTTGGTCGCCTTATTCGTTCTCTAAGCCTTATTCCTCCTAAAAGATTTACTAGGAGCTTCAACATGGCCTAGCCCAGCAGCCTTGGCCTTAGCTGAGAAATCAACAACGAAAGGATGGACAGTCTTGGTCATTGAGAAACTTTCATCAAGTTTCTTTTCAGCAGCAAGTTATTCTTCCAACACTTTGATGATCTTATCCTTTAGTTCTAGGTGCTCGAGAACCTTATTATATTCTTCAATTGCAGAATTGAAGTTCTCTCTGAGTGAGTCCGTCTTAGCGACTTCCTCTCTCAAAGTGCTCTCTTCAACCTTTAAAGACTTTATCTCTTTAGCTTGAGTTTTCACGACTCGTCGACATTTGTCGTTAGACTTGATTAACTCCTTGTACTAGGCCATGAGTTCAGACTCATCATTAGAAGAGCTATCCTCATGATCATGTTTAGAAATATCAGATTCAGAAAGGGGAGTATGAGAATTTACCTTCCCAGTGAACTGGGGTTCTTGTTCATCATCAGTCCGAGCCATTAGCCCAAATTGGGCTTCCTCTTCTTCACTCGACTCAGATGAATCAGAGGCGCTAAGAGTTTTGCCCTTCTTGGCTATTAGGCTCTTTTCTGTTCTCTTCTTATTGTAAGAAGATTTTTTTCCTCTCACTTTGCACCCTCCTTCTTGTGGGGCCAGTCATCAATAACGTGACCTGGCTTATTGCAGCAATAACAAACGATGTTAGTAGAACTATGTTTGTTCCATTTAGGAAAGAGAAAAATCTGATTCAGAATTCTTAAAGTATTTCTTTTCAGCGCTTGTTAGGGTTAATCGAAATGACAGGACATATATAAGATCTCCCTAACGGTCATAATTAGCATTAATGACGGCCACGTGCACCAATCATGTCAAACCATTTGAAAATCCCATTTGTTTAGGACTTAGCGAAGTTTCTGGAAAAATTGACTGAATTACTCGAATGAAGAAAGAGTTACTCGAGTACTACTTCAGGTTCTCGAGAAGATAGTATTAGATAACTCGAGAAGAAGTCCTAGAGGAAATTCAGAACAATATTAGTTATCACTCGAGTGGAAAAAGTTTACTCGAGTGCTAGAAAGGTTACTCGAGTGGTGGAGATGAAATACTCGAGAAAAAGACTTAGAGAAATTTCTGGGAGTGAAAAACTGATTACTCGAGTACTGGAACTAGGCATCTCGATAAGTAGATAGACTTCTCGAGTACAAGAACTTTACTACTCGAGTAGGGTAGATTTAACACGAGAACTTTCCTTTTGTAATTCGAGACAACTTGCTCATCTACTCGAGTGGTTAACTTGACTACTCGAGTATAATACTTAGAATTTTTCTGAGAGGCAAAATCTGTCAACCCGAGAAAAAGAAGAAGTCTACTCGAGTAATGGATTTGGCCACTCAAGAACTAGATTCAATATTTCGAGAGCCATTTCCTTTACTCGAATTCAGACTAGACTTACTATAGTACATCTAAAGGTTCAACTCGAGTGCTTAGACTTTTACTCGAGTGAAACACTTAGAAAAATTTTAGTTCATGAGGATTTTCCTTTCTTCAATAAAATCAGCAACATGTCTTTCACCAACAATCCTATTGCTTGAAAAATGAAGTGTATCTCAATAGAGAGGCTACACATGAGTCAACACCACGGATCACACAGTGAGGGATTACATTGCATGTTCCCATGTTTGTTGACCCATTGTAGACTGACATTTGTCTACACTTGGCAATTTAATCCTGCAAACACATAACTCAAACAATGCATCAAATACAACTTAATTCATTTTAGTTTCAGGGTGACTTCACCAAATCTAGGTTATTATGGATACAAAACCCAACAAAAAAGTTTTCTTTAGGCAACCTTCGGGCGCTACCACCGGCCCGATCAGCTAGGTGAAAGCCTGACGGTGGGTGTTGAGCATCCACTAGACTCTACCTTAAAGGTCATAACGACGCCACTTGAGGATCCCGGACCTACCAGCTAGTTGAAAGCATGACACCGGGAGCATCACTGGACTTAACCCCAGAGACAAAAATTTTTTTCTTTGGACAACCTCCGGAAGCTACCACCAGCACGATTAGCTAGGTGAAAGCGTGATGGCCGGTGTTGAGCATCCACCAGACTCCACCTCTAAGGTCATAATGACGTCACTTGAGGATCCCTGCCCTGCCATCTAGGTGAAAGACTGGCAGCAGGAGCATCTCGGGAACTAACCCCCGAGGGAGAAAATATTTCTTTGGCCAACCTTCGGGCGCTACCACCGGCCCAATAAACTAGGTGAAATTCTGAAGGCAGGTGGTGAGCATCTACAGGACTCCACCTCCAAGGTCATAATAACGTCACTCGAGGATTCCGGCCCTGCCAGCTAGGTGAAAATCTGGCAGTAGGATCATCTTTGGACCTAACCCAAGAGGGAGAAAATTTTCTTTGGACAACCACTGGGCGCTACAACCGGCCTGATCAACTAGGTGAAAGCCTGACAACGGGTGTTGAGCATCCATCAGATGCCACCTCTAAGGTCAGAATGACGTCACTCAAGGATCCCAGCCTTATCAACTAGGTGAAAGCATGGGTGCGGGAGCACCTCACGTGTAACAGCCCAAATTTTGATCAGCAGGAAATTTTCGGGTGACACGGCCTGGGACACGAGCGTGTCCCAGGGCATGTCCTATTGGGTGCGAGCCGTCATGAAATCGACGAATATCGTTCGATGAACAGTGTTCGGCAGGAACACGCCAGGCGACACGGGTGTGACGGAGGGCGTGTCTCCCTGCATTCGACGAAAGTTTCTAGACGATCGTCGAGTGTCGAGATGCGGTCGACGTTTGTCGAGTGCAGTGAACACGGCCTGTGACACGGGCGTGTCACAGGGCATGTCCCTTTGTTCGACGAACTCAGCCCGACAATTTTGAGCTGCGGCGTGTCGAGTGCCGTGTATGGGCACACGGCCTAGGACACGGGCGTGTCACAGGCCGTGTGAGTCTCGGGTGATTTTGGGATTTTTTTCAGCTTGATGAACACGGCCACAGACACGGGCATGCCTGAAGCCGTGTTGGGTGACACGGCCCGTGACACGGGCATGTCACTGGATTTGATAAGTCGGTTGAACACCGCTTGAGGCACACGGCCTGGGACACAGGAGTGTCACAGGTCGTGTCAGGCAAAAAATTATGATTTTGTGGTCAAATCGTGGCAATCCATTCCTTCAGCAGAGATCTAAGGGCTGAGCTGCCTCCCTATGTCCTTAAGGCCGGGAATGGGTTGAAAGAACTCATTTGTTAAGTGGCTTTCCTCTTTCTACACTTTTAGAGAGAGAAAGGGAGAGGAAGAGGGAGGAGGAAGAAGAGGGGCTGGTCATCAGTGGTGATGCGGAATTCCGATGAGAAATCCGAGGCCGGCGTTGCGGAGGAAAAGCTTTTGCGGTTCTTTCGAGCCACCTAGGCGTTCATGGCACCGAAGCGGTCGTCAAGGGTAACGACTTTTCTTCCTAGCCATGTGAAGGCTTCCTTTTTGGCATATGTTTGTGATTCCCCCACCAAGAGGTGGCTGATGTCGGGAATCTTTGGGTGATTCATGAAATCCCCTTTTGTTGGCATATAGATCCGGAATTGGAGTACGGAGTAGGCATGCTGTGTGAAGCCCATCTGGATAGGTAGGTCTGGATTGGTGATGTTGCATACGAACCGGAGAAGACTCCGTGATAAACGTGTAGTTTAAGGAGTCAACGGGTTATGCATGTGAAGGGTAGTAGCAGGAAGTACTGGAGTGGTAGTCCAGGAAAATATCTGTGTTGTGATTGTGCTATTGGGTCGTTCCTGTGACGGAGTAACAGGAAGTACTGGTGTTACCAGGAAAGGCCCTTTGTGATGCTTGATGTTGTAGGGCGTCCACCTGTGAAGCGAGTAACAGGAAGTACTGGCATGGTAGCCAGGAAAGACCCCTGACATTTGTGATATTTGCGGTGTCCACCTGCAAAGAGAGTGGCAGGAAGTTCTGGTGTGCCCAGGAAAGACCCGCTAATGTTGTGAGTTGAATGGGTGTACTAGAAATACCCAGGGTGAATGCTAAGAACAGGATTGGTGAGACCGACCCGCGCCTTTGATTAAGCCGCGAGTACGCCGTACTCGGTGAAGGCAAGGCGATTTGAACAACGGGGGGTGGAGGATCCGACCTGCATTATGTCCGTACGCCGTGGGCCAGAAGGTGTGGTCTGTTAGAGCGCATAGCGAGAGTATTAGGCTTGTGCGCCATGACACAATGGGGGGCTACGGGCCATCCCGGTGTAGTAAGACTGAACTCCGGCTACACGCCATTGAGTAAATGCTCAAAAAAATTACCATTGGGTTGTGACCCTGATATGGTGGTGGGCAAATGCTTTGCCAGAACACCAAGAATGTGCCCTGAGTGCACGGACCGTTGGGCCGGGTGGCGAACAGTTGTGATGGCATGTGTACGTGAAAGCACCTTCTATGAGATATATTGCCATGCTTGTGATATGATATGCCTGCATGGAAGATTATCGCTGCCCCGAGAAAAGGGGTAGGGTCGTTATAATTTGGTCAGCTGAACGCTGACCGTTGCTTTTGTTTGCCACAGTTGGGTGGATTGTCCCTGTACAGGTGCTGGAGAGCCAAGTGGGTCGCATAAAGGGTGATGTCCCTGCTGTTGTTGTTGCTGCTGCTGCTAGCCCTCGAAGGCTATTCCTTTTATTGTGTTTTCTTTTATTATGGCCGGCCTGCACGCCAATGTTGGGGCCAATGTTTGAAAGCCTTGTAAGGCCATAAGGCCAATGATGTTTACATGTTGTAAGACATTCCTATATGCTATAAAATATGGTGTTTTATATGTTGGACATTCAAGAGAGGAGTTCAAGTGGTAGTATAGGCTTCCGCTAGAATGCTTTGTGATAGGTGCGCTGCGCTACTCTGGTATCACTCCGTAGCTTCGTCGTCTGTTTTGTGATATATGCTGTGGGGCCACGGCCAGACCTTCTAGTATATGTTATATGATTGGATGAGGTTGTTACATCACGACCTAACCGCAGAGGGAGAAAATCTTTCTTTGTCTAACCTCCGGGCTCTACCACCGGCCCGATCAACTAGGTGAAAGCCTGATGGCGGTTGTTGAGCATCCACCAGACTCCACCTCCAAGGTCATAATGACATCACTTGAGGATCCCGGCCCTGCTAGCTAGGTGAAAGCCTGGAAGCGGGAGAATCTCCGGACCTAACTCCAGAGGGAGAATCTTTCTTTGGAAATCCTGGGCCCGCCAGCTAGGTGAGAACTTCGCGGTGGGGGCACTTCAAGACTTGTCCTGACAAAGAGGCTTGCCACAAATTCATAATGCAAAAGAATGGGGGGATCAAAAAATTCTATTCATTAAAGGGGAGTACGTACATGCTTTCATGTGTAGAAACGTTTCAAATCAGCAACACTCCAGGTGTTACTTAACCTATCACCCTCCACATTCTGGAGATGGTACCCTCCCGACCTTAGAGATTCGTTGACAATGTATGGGCCCTCCTAGTTGGGGTTGAGCTTCCCCACTGTAACTGATCATCCTGCCACATCAACCTTCTTCAGGACTATATCCCATTCCGTGAGTTGCTTGAATCTGACATGCTTTTCAAAATACATATCCATTCTTCGATTCACCTCCTCCTGCCGGATGACGAACAGATCTCGCAGCTTTTCCAACATATTATGGCAGAGCCACAGCTCCTCCTCGTTCTCGACTCGACATTCTTCCCTGCCTTCATCTGACTGGACCACTCGAGGCATCTGGACCTCGAATTCTATGGGATGTACTGCCTCCCGACCATGGGATAGCTCTAAGGGAGTCTAACCCATGGCCGTGTTCGGGGTGATCCTCAAAGACCAAAGGACCGAGGGAAGCTGCTCCACCCAGCTCCCCTTCAAATATTCAACTTTCTTCTTCAGGAGGTTCACAATGATCTTATTCGCCGCCTGCACCTGCCCGTTACTCATGGGGTGATGGACCGACGCAAACCTGAGATCAATCACCAGCTGCCCGCAGAAGCTGATGAACTCGGCGCTACCAAACTGAGGCTTGTTGTCCGTAATAATGGCCTGCGGCAGACCATGCTGGCAGATGATCTCACACCACACAATGTTCCTGATACCTGTGAGGTCACCTTAGCCAGTGCCTTCACTTCCATCCACTTAGAGAAATAATCGATCATCACCAATAGGAACCACCTCTGCCTGCTGGCCTGGGGGATAGGTCCTACAAGGTCCATCCCCCATATGGCGAAGGGCCAGGGTACTGTGATACTCCATAGCCACTGAGCTGGTTGAAGTTGGAGGGGGGCAAATAGTTGACACTTGCGTCATTTCTTTGTGAACTCAGTGGCATCCTGGCTGAAGGTTGGCCATAAATACCCCTGTCGGACTATCCTACCCTCTAAGGTTCTACTCCCTGTGTGACATCCTCACTCTCCAGAGTGGACCTCTTACAAAATCCTCTTAACCTCCCTATCAGCCACTCAACATGCCAACAACCCCGAGAGGGTCTTCCTATATAATTGCCCGTCGCACATGAGGCAATACGCCGACCTATGCTTGAACCACTTCTTGTCCATCCCCTCCGGGAACTCCCCGTGGATACGAAACTTGCAAAGGAATCCAAGCACGATGGTTGTTGGTCCACTTTCGTCAGCTCCCCTTCTTCGATGGACGGACGGAATAGGTCGGTGATGGTACCCCCCACCCAAGGACCATGCTTGGCCAATTGATCCATCTGCTCGTTCTCCTCCTGTGGCACATGTCGGATGGAGAAGGTTTGGAACATGCTGATGACCCCTTCACATTTACAAATACAACTGGAGAGTTGGCTCCCTGGGCTCAAACTCCCCCTAAATCTAGGAGGCCACCACCAAGGAGTCAGTGAGAACCTCCATAATATGCACCCCCAGCTCCTTAGCCAGGCGCAATCCTGCTATCACCGCCTCATATTCATCTTGATTGTTGGTGATGGGAAAGTGCACCACCACCGTCTGCTCGATCATCTTCCCCTGGGGGCTCTCTTGAATTATGCCCACCCCTAGGGAATGCCTTCCCGAACCGCCATCCACCATTACCTTCCAAGGGACTGGGCGAGCAAGTTCCACCTCTACCACCTTGATCATATAGTCTGCAAGAAAGTCGGTCATTGCCTGAGCCTTAATCGAGAGGCAGGGGATAAAAGAAATATCTAACTCACTCAGCTCTACTAACAACTTTGCTAATCTCCCTGAATTCTCCACCCCCTCAAAGATGTTGCGGAGGGGGTGGTCAGTCACCACTCTGATGGAGTGTGCCTGGAAATATTGTCTGAGCCTCCGGTATGAAATGAATAGAACAAAGGCCAACTTCTTCAGGATCGAATACTAGAGCTCCGCCTTCCTCAAGACCCTGCTCACATAATAGATAAGTAGTTGTTTCTTACCCTATTCTCAGTCTAGGACGAAGCTCACCACCTCGGCCCCAACCCCAAGATATTGGGACAGGTCCTCCCATTCATTTGGCCCTTGGTGCAAAGGGGCCTGGATCAACTGCCTCTTTAGATCATGGAATGCCTCCTCGCACTCCTTAGACCATTCAAACTTCTATCCCCCTTAATGCCTTGAAGAAGGGTGCACTTATCTACTGCCAAGGAGAGGAACTTGCTAAGCACGACGAACCAGTTTGTCAGCCGCTGGACCTCCTTAGTATTTTAGGGTGATCCCAACTCCATGATCCTCTTAACCTTGTTAGGGTTCGGCGCCATCCCTGTCAGAGTGAGGAGATGACTCAAGAACTTCACCATTCTTGCTCTGAAGACCCACTTCAAGGGGTCAAGCCTCATCTTGTACTTTCGTAAGGTGCTGAAGGTCTCCTCCAGGTCCTGGAGGTGGGAGTCGATATCCCGACTCTTGATCATCAAATCATCCACGCATACCTCCAGGTTCCATCCCTTTTGTTCCTGGAAGAACCGGTCTATCATCTTTTAGTATGTCACCCGTGTGTTCTTCAACCCAAAAGGTATCATCTTGTAGCAGTAGCATCCATCCCCATTACAATGTTGGAGATCCAGCCAGTTTATTGATTTCGGATACGAAGACGGCCTTCAGGAGGTTGGCCACCTACTCCCATATGGGCTCGACCAACTTGTTCGTGATGGACCACTTCTTATGCTGGATGGGGCAGGCCTCTTAGGCCAGGTTGAGGTGATGGCAGGATACATATACATCGATCCTCTGCATCTCTACTGCGCTCCACGCGAAGATGTAAACATTTTTCTGGATTCATGCCAACATCCTTCCCTTGTCTTTTGGGGTCAGCCCTCCGCTGATGCACACCTTCTCCACCATGCCTCCCTAGGTGGGAACCTCCATCTCCACCACCTCTTCAGCTACCTCTATCCTGGACTACTCTCCCCAATCACCAACATCCCCTTCCCTTGGGACAAGGACCTCCTACGTCTCTTCCACGTCCAACACCTCGGGCAGCTCTTCCAGAACTGCTTTCGCCACCGCTACCTGCGTGTGGACTTCTTCCTCCACTTCCATCCCCTGTACCACTTCTCTGCCTCCGTCCCGAATAACTCCTCCATCCTCATCTCCATCTCCTTGGCTCCCTTCTGCCAAGAAATTGAGTTCACCGTAGTGACGTAGCATTCCCTTGCCAACATAGTATCTCGCCGGATCTGGACCTGATCTCCTCGGCATTTAACAACAAACATTTATGGAAAGATGAGGGGACACAGCGGCAGGCACTTATTAGGGGCTGCCCAAAGATGGTATTGTAGTTACTGGGGGCATCCACGTTGATGAACCTGCAAGTGTGGGACTCCCCCCCCCCTCCAGGGTGAAATGGAGCCCCACTCCTCCTTCAACCTCTTTCCTCTCCCTCGGGAACCCAAACAAAGGTCCATCTGAGGCAAACACCCTCTTGGCCTCCACTTTCATCACATCAAATGCCTTCTTGAAGATGACATTGACCGAGCTACCGTTATCGAAGATGATCTGAGAGACAGTAAAACCTTCGACCGCAGTCTGAATGACCAATGTGTCGTAAAGGGATCCTCATGATCCTTCATGTATTTCCTTGAGAAGGTAATCTTCTCATCCGGTGGTGGGATCTGGGTTGTGGAGCCAATGCTCTAATGGTACATGGTGTGGAGGCTTTCCTTCCGGGAAGCCTCGACCCCCCCCCCCCACCATGGATCACTATGATCCCTCCTCGGGCTCCTACATCAGCTCGGCCTTTGCACCTCTCCTCTTCTGCCCGAGGTAGGGCCTCCTCAATTCATACCCCCTGGAGGCCCTACTACTACTGTTGCTCGCTATTTCCCCTCATCTTGAGGAACTATGGGCACATGGTTGTAGCATGCCCCTCCTCTTGATCGAAGTCACAGCAGGGTAATTCCACCATGACCTCCTGTCTCCTCCTCTGCTGACCTCTCCCCCTTTATATGGCATTCGCCATGGACTGATGCTGATCGGGGAGAGGAAGCCTCTCGCCTTGTCTCCAGCCTGGGGTGTAGAACTGACCTTGGTCTCCCTAGCGGTTGTCTCCTCTATGGAAATATCTCTGTTGGCCCTAGTCCTGCCACTCCTGTTGTCTCCAGCAGAGCTGATTATTCGGCTCCTAACGCCCCCACCACGACTACCGCTGCTGTCGTTCCCCCTACCAATGCTTATATCTCCTCGCCTCCTAACCTTTATTGCCTTCTGACAACTTCTCCTCCTCCGTGGCCCACCTGGCCAACTTATTCCCAAACTTGGGGTTCAACACCTTCCCGTAGACTTCCCTTGTTGCCCTCTCCATCAGTTCCTCATAGGAGAGGGGAGGCACAATCTTCAGCTCTATAGTGAAGAAACCCTGCTGAATCCCAAAGGTGAAGGCCATTATTGTGCCATGGAATCTCCTAGACCTGGGTGAGCTCCTCCTGGAACCGGTCCACAGAGCTCCCCAAGGTCTCGGTCACGCCTTGCTTGATGTGGAATACGGTCTCCAACTATATCTTCCTCTTCTTAGAAGTGGTGAACCTTAATATGAATCCCCGACGCAGGTCCTCGAAGCAGTAGATATAGTTGGCCGATAGCTGGTCAAACCACTCTCTCACCTTCTCCTTCAGGGTGATGGCGAAGAGTCTACACTTAAAGACATCCGACATCTGCCTTATCGAAACTACATCCTCGAAACACTGGATGTTCTGTACTAGGTGATCCTTCCCAGTATAATAGGACATCTCCGGCTCCAGAAACCCCTCTGGAACCGGGGCAGAAGAAATAAACTTGTTGAAGGGGCTGGCTCCTCTAGCTGGTCGAGCCGGAAGGACTCAGACCCACATCTCGCTGAATAGCCCCCCACTCACCGAACCGGGGAACATCACTCGCTCGGAGATATCTCGCTCCCTCCCATACTCTACAACCTCCTTCCAAGCTTGCCTGCCGGGAGGTTCCTCGCTCAGAGCCGGGGCAGCAACCACTGGGACTACTGACGTCAACCACTTGGCACACGCGCCGAGTGTGAACTTGACA
Source organism: Platanthera guangdongensis (assembly GCA_039583875.1). Taxonomy (NCBI): domain Eukaryota; kingdom Viridiplantae; phylum Streptophyta; class Magnoliopsida; order Asparagales; family Orchidaceae; genus Platanthera; species Platanthera guangdongensis. The sequence continues at coordinate 25,965,057 of CM077156.1, forward strand.
AGGCCAAGTACCTCCTGCCTGAGCTCCTCAAACATCCCAATGGTGGCAAGAGGGGGAGGTGTTGGCAAGCCGGCCCTGTTCGAATCTTGCCCTTATCCTTCAGTCAAAGAGCTTCTAGAAGATTTTCGGTGCTGACCACACACCAAGCTCACCGCACCAAAATGTTGATACCGAAAAATCGGTTTCTGTGGAGTTCACCCTTGGGTAAGGGGTGATCGCACACTTACTTCTCTCTCACAAACCAAATGACCAAAGGTTTACAATAGGGAATAGACCCAAGGCTCCTGCACGGAGGTCCCTCCACACACCTGAAATATCTTAGAGCGCTTCACCTCCTTAGACAAGTCCTAAAGCTAAGGATAGCTCAAAAAGCGCAAGAAGACCAGGGCACAAGTAAGCATGCCTTTTGAGATACCCCTTGTGCCATATTTATAGATTTTCTAAAGCGGACTACAAATAGCCAACACCCGTTGTTCCAAACAGTTATATGAAGTCCAAGTCGGTATGCCAACAACGTAAATACACTATTTTGAATAGTTATAGGGAGGCCAGTGGGGGTGGAAGGAGAATACACATCCCAATACACTGGCGAGTGGGACTCAATAACCCCCACTCGCCTAGTTCGTCAAGTGCCCAATGAGACTAGCACTCGCCTACCCTCCTGTTGATAGGCATGTGCAGGCGTAGCCAGCCCCACTCGCACAATGCTTGCCGAGGACTTGGGGCAAGCACGAGCCTTCCTGCTCCGCTCTCCCCCTTATGTTCCGCCACACCAGGGCGAGCCAGTGAGGCCACATGCCTCTCTCCATACTATAAGCTCACCCAAAACTTGGACCGCTAGTCTTTGCTAGTCTGGCTCCTATTGATTCCACTCGCTGGATACGAGGTTGTCTAATGATGGCCTGGCAGCTGCATTCGCATTTACATACAACTCCCTAAATACAATCGTAAAAACAATCATCACTGAATCAGACATATGACTATGATTAGGCTTCACACATAATGTTTAATCTAAAATCAAACATCAAATTAATATCTAATGTAGTCATCAAATATAACAATTTTTTTCTATTTGTATTTTGTCTTTTCTAATCGGTCTATGTTTGTGGAAAATTGCGTTGGGAGGCCATCAGAATCCTGCGAGGAATCTGTGGAAATTATCCTTGGAGGATGTCTAAATATGGAAGATCTAGTGGTCTCTAAGACCCATCCTAGGAGGAAGGTGAAGAGTCGGCTCATCAATCTTCTTGGAAAGAAGAGAGAGCCTCTGATCTCTAGTATCACGCATATCAAGTTGTTTTGTTGTAACCCTTGTGTTTAAATTTTTTAATAATATTATATTTATTTTATTTCATCCCAAATTCATGGTTGTATGTTGCTAGGGCTTGAGGGCTGTATGGAAAATCATAAAACAAATTTTCAAAAGGGAAACATGGTACCATAACCTACCGCCCTGCGGTAGCAGTCTACCACCCCGTGGTAGCATCCAGACCTGGTTGTCCTTGGTAAAATTTATCTTAATATTGAATCTACTTAAAAACCATATTCACTCCCCCACTAAGGTTGGCCACCAGATCCAACAAATATGCTGTAATTTTTATACAATGGTTCTAGTAGTTTAATATATTTACAAAAGCCTACCGAACCACCAAGGCTTAAGATTGTAACATCAACCTGCCTAAAATAACAACACTCATGCCTTTACCCCAGTATAGTGGGGTCGACTATATGGATCATTTGTCGCAATTGTGCCCTATCTTTTGTCATAATCTCACTAATGTCTAAGTACATCATGTCTTTCTTTATAGTTTCATTCCAAGTCATTATTGGTCTACCCGTCCCCCGTCTAACATGCCTAGTGACTAAACTCTCACAAAGCCTAACAACTGCCTCTAATGGTCTCCTTCGTACGTGTCCAAACCATCTTAGATGAACTTCTCGCATCTTCTATGAAATTAGTGCTACACCTATCTCGCATCTTCACTAGAATAGTCTAGGTATGCATTAAGGTCCAATTCTCATGCGTAAAAGTTTTATGAGAAATAATAATGTGTTCAAATAGTGTTTTAACAAAGTATATAAGTGAATTAATCAAAACACTTGACATATATAATGAACAAAATAACATTAAAATACAAAAATAATATTAATTCCACCATTTTTCATTGCACTTGAGTAAGAAGTACAATTACCAAGGTGCTCTACACACAATGCTTATTAAGACTTAAAGGGAGTAGAGTATTGCTTGGGGGATCACATTTATTCTTTTTAACATTATTTGTATTGTTGTGATCCGGTGTACTAAGAAAAGTGGTGTATGATTTGTTTGTAACATGACACTTTATAATTTTTTTTTCTAAGGTGCTCAACCTCACAAGGTTAATTAAGACTTATCAGGAGGGTGAGTAGTGCTTGGTGGAGTTTTCTTGTCAATTTTTATTTGATTTTAATTTTAGTGTCAAAGGACTCTGAATTTACTTGTTGCGCAAAGAATAACAATTTTCTTTTAATACGCTTTTCTCCAATGAATTAGTGCATGAAAAACAAAGAATTAAAACAAATATATGTTATCAAAAATAAGTGAGTGAGTGAATCCTTATTAAATATAAAAACATTACTCACACTTCGAGGCATGCTAAGCAATCCTACACATTGTTTCTACATTCAATTCATTGCACATAACAAGATAGTTTTCATGACATGACATAAACAAAACAATGTTTTATGATTCTTGACAATTAAATAACATATTGTAATTCATCTTATATTGATAAAATTAATCATATTTAACAATGTCAATGAATAATAAATAGTTTTATAATTTTAGATTTGATTTTTTATTAAAATTGTCAAACAACAAACACACAAAGAGATATGGGACAAACATATTTTTATTCTTTTAAATCATTTTATAATTTTAAAATTGATTTTCAAATATTTTATAATAAATTGATTTCATGAGAACATAGAATACTTTAACGAGCCTTTCAGTTATGTGATTTTCTATGCCAGAAAAAGAATGCCAAATGAAAGAAAAAGAAATGATTTTATGCTACCGCTAGCATTAGTACTAACATTTGGCGTTAATAACAAAGATTTACTTTTTTGCTTAGAAAAACATATTCTGAGATAATTTTTCCTTCTATTGTTTTTAAAAAATACTTGTGTTTTTCTAAATACATGAAAACACAAAGAGCTACATGTTTCAGACACAAGATTGCTGATAGAATATTATGCACGATTATAGTGAACATGTTACATGAAATAATGTTCATGTAAAGTATATGAGTATCATGAGTATGCACAAGAATCCAATACCCTAGATATTTGTCTATACCCTAGCCCCGTACTAAGTGATAGATATGCATGAGAAGCTGCACAAATGTCATTGGTTGAGGGTATTAATCTCACATGCATACAAAAGAAGCCGCTCAACCTAACACTCTTTACTCATAGTTCCTCTCAAGGACATACTGAAACCCTCCCCGGTTATGGACAAGATGTGGTTTACAGGTTAGCATCACTAATGCACATAACCATATGCCCTAATATTATGAGACACAAATAATGGGTGAGTCATCATGGACAAACTTAAGCATTTAATGATATAGATGAAATTCTTTGTTTTCAAGGTAGCTTGCAACCTAGAGGGGGGTTGGGGGGAGGGGGTGAATAGGTTTTTTGATATCTTGGGACTTTCTTTAAGTTTCTTCTTTAAGTGTTAAGTGAGTTAACAATTATCAACTTTCAATAACCTGCAACAAAGAAGCAACACAAAAAAGCACACACAGAAATTATACTGGTTCCCCAGATTATCTGTACATCCACTCTCCTCCCACCTTTCTAACATTCAGTTAGACAAGCCACTTCTGCAAAACTCAGCTCAAAGATCTTAAATCTCAGATCCCTCGGGATCTCTCAGTCTCCTCCAATACCTACAGCTTGGCCATAAGGGCCTCCAACTCAGTGATCCAAAGATCATCTACCTCAGGATGTTAATCCCTACAACTCAAGCTAGGAGGATAACCCTACCTCAAATCAACACCAGATCGTACCTCAGAGAGAATTGATGGAGACGACGGCCCTCAAATGGACGATGGTACCGACACGCTTAAGGATCATGGTGCCCCCCTATCAAAGACGTGCGTCGCCATGACAAATATTTTGACAAGCGCCATCCCAACTACAATCTCCTCCCGCGGCACCCTAATAATTAATTAATACATATAATAACTCTATTATAAGTATTAATTAATTATTTTGTTATGTTTTTCTTTAATTAACTTATTTCTTAGTGGGACTTTATTTAATTTCATGTTTTTGGGCTGCTTATAGCCATTGGTTGTTGTAAGCCTATAAATAGGCAAGATGTTATAGGAATTGGACATTGATAATTGATGATAAAATTTGAATTTGAAATTTCCCTTGATTTGGAATCTCCTCCTCCCTCTCTCTTTCCTTCTCATCTCTATTGCCCAAATAGGCTCTCCCCTCCCTTAGGTTCGGCCAGCCTTGGAACCGCCGCCCCTCCCCCTCTTCTCCTCTCTCTTGGCCGCCGGCCACCCCCACTCCTCCACCATGATAAACTGACCCTCTCTCACCCTTGCCCCCTCTAAATTCGGCCACCAAAAGATTCGCCACCTTTTCTCTCTCCCTCTAGTGGCCGGCCAAAGCAAGAAGACTAGGCCTTGTGGAACTCCAACCCGGCATGACGCAAGGAAGGCGGACAAGTTTCTATCCATCCGCCATGACTATGGTGGAACCGTTGAAGGGCGATCAACTTTTGGCATAGATCAATTCCTAGATCTAACTCCGAGCGGGGTAAAGAAATTTCTACAAACCTTGAGATTTATTTTCCCTCTAGATAATTTCTGTGGTGGAAAACATTGGCATGCAATTTCGATAGCATTGGAATCATCGTGGTTTTCTTGAACGAATATTGCATTTAACATGATTTGTTTAAATTCGAGAAGGCTTGGCGGGCCTCGTTTCTTTTTGTTGGGATAGATCTACCATTTCTTGCGAATTATATTTTTTTGGTAGATCCCTTTGGTACAACTCCGCTCGTTCGGACGCAATAGTCGTCCCTTTAGCTTGATCGAACCTCGGCCTATAGCCGTTGTTCGATCTCTAACGGATTGGCTACCCGTACGATAGCCTTGGATCGCTAAATATTGCAAACGTATGGGCTGGAATAATCTTTTGTGCGAATCGCAAATTAGTTGGAACGTCGAGAGGGAACCACAATTTCGCTAATATTCGTGTCGCGCATACAACGCTACATCAATTTGGTATCAGAGCCAGGTTCACGTCAGATTCTTAATTGGCAACGTCCCATGGTTCTTGTATGTCGGCACGCACTTTTCTTGTTAATTTTCGAGTCAAAAAAATTCAAAAAAAATTTTTTTTGCTGGTCTGCCAAGAGTGGCCCAGATTTCTTATTTTTCAGCAAAAATTCAAAAATATATATTTTAATAATCTTCATGTTATTTCCAGTAAGAAAACACAAAAAATATTTTACTCGAGCCTTTAAGCGGGAACAATTCCATCTCTAGTGTTTCGCTGGTCTTCTATTTTATTTCTAGTTATATATATATAAATAAAATTGTTTCTTCAAATATACCAAAAAAGGGGGTTTTGTGTTCACTTAGTTTGAGTTTTCATAGCTCCTTTATGGCGCACATTAGGAGCCTCGCTCGCTCACCTTCATCCGTTGAGCATAACGTTATGTTATCACCATATTTGACACCACCACCGCGCATCTTTAGGCATGTTCGAGTTCCTGCTCCGACCTATGATCGAATAGGTGGACCGCGAGTATTTTAATGTTGGGTGCAGGGCATGGAACAGTATTTTGAGCGATATCATATTGTGGACCCCCATAAGATTCCAGTTGCGAGACTACAAATAATTGGTCGAGCTCTGACCTTCTGGCCCAATGAGGAGAGATGTTTTGGGAAGCCACTCAACGGCTCACTGGTAGGTTGGCAGATTATAAAGAATCTATTAACGAATGAGTATTACCCTCCATACTGTCATTCCCAGAATTCTGATTATCAGAGTGATTCTCCATCTAAGACTTTGCCTACATCGAACCAGTACATCCCCTCGTACCTCCATACTCGGACGCCTCATGATCTTATTTCTCCCCTCCAGGGCACTAGACCCATTTTTGATCACAGGAGTGTTCCTATCAATATGGTTAGTCAGGTGATTATGGCACTTGAAGTTAATGACATATCTGGCGGTGGCACTAACGTTTGTCCTATTCTGACTACGCCTATAGTCTCATTAGAGTCGCCTCCTGAGTCGTCGTATCTAGCTGTTGACTCTCTGGATGAGTCTGACGTAGTGCCTAGGACTGATCCCGCCACCGAGGGCGATGACGTCATTAATGAAGAGCTGAGTGATGATGAGGATGTCGGTTATCCTAGTGACATGGAAGAGGAGTTCTCCTCTGAAGTGCCCCCCTACATGACTATCCGACCCCCTCTCGACTATATTTCAGATTTGTCCCCAACCAACTACTCAATTTCAGATCTGTCACCCTTTAGTATCATGGAGTCTTCTGTTGACCCAGTGTTGGTAGATATTTCAACGAGATGGGAAGAGTCACCTTGGGATGATCTTAGTGATGGACATCCGGGAGATAGGCCATTGATATTTGATAATACGGTTTGCAGTCAATTTTATTAGGATATTTTCGGGGTTTTAAAGCCAATCATGTCTTGTAAAGTACTTATTTTGATTCCCCTTTGTATATATTTTTGTCGTTAATGCATTTTTTCTGCTTTTTGCAGGTTTTCACGGCTTTCAGCCGAATTTTGCTGTGACACGCCCCAAGGTCACGCCCTACCAGGGCGTGTACCTAGGGCATGTAACCCAGAGGAATGAAGAAATTGGTCCGAAACTGCATTTCGTGGAAACTTAGTGTACACGCCCTCTGTCACGCCCGTGTCACATCTGACACGGGCGTGTTCTAGAGGCGTGTCCCCATGTTCCGAGGAATCGCCGCAGCGCGCTCGTTTTTCCCGCTCCATCGTCGCACCAAAAGTGTCACGCCCCAGGGTCACGCCTGACCCGGGCGTGACATATGGGCGTGTACTTCAGCAATTCCGCCCGTCACCTCCAGCATTCAATTTCAGCTCAACAAAGTCACGCCGCAAAGAACACGCCCCAGGTACACGCCCTACCAGGGCATGACTTGTGGGCGTGTACCTCAACTACTTCGTCAGAATTAAATTCTAGCCCGAAAAAGTCGCGCCGAATGTGTCACGCCCCAGGGTCACGCCCGACCCGGGCGTGACAGGGGGGCGTGACCCGACCCGAAAAATTCTATAAATAGAGCCCAACTCTAAGGGTTCAGGGAAACGTTTCGGATTGAGAGGGGAGGTTCTGCCCTTTGTATTTTTGAACTTTTTTAAGCATGTCTTTCCATTTTTAGTTCTTAGCTCTAGCTTTACGCTTTCCCTGTATTAGTTCCTAACTTCGTTCTGTAGTATAATGTTAATGATAGCGTAGTTTACCTTTCCATGCACTTGTAATCTCTGGTTTTCAAGCTGTAAGATCCCTGTTTCCATTAATAAAAAGTGTTGTTTTCTTTTTTCGTTTCTGCTCTGTTTTCATTATTCTTCTTCTACTCATCCCCCTCTTCCACCTCACCATGATTAACTAATCCTCCATGTACTCGATCTTGATGATCCGAGGTTCGAGTGATTAGGTTATGATGCTTTGAATCTTACCATTTCTTTTTAGGGTTTAGCTTTGAATTACTCTTGATTTATCACGGGTTGGAGGTATATCATCGATATATACTCTCCACCTTTGCTTTCATTCTGGGCTAGCCGAGAGGCCGAAAGTTTGAAATGAGCACTCAAGAGTAAAGGGAGTTGTTCGCACCCCTCGAGAGAGGCAGACGTTCAAATCTCCCGGATTGGAGTAAAATCCAGTAGCGGGGTTCACCACGTAAAGCGAGTTTTAGGCCACCGATTTAGGCGAGAGTCGATCGGACCTTCCTAAACTCAGTTAGGCACGGCCTTCGAGAGAAGCGTGTCAATATTCATGGAACCTCCACGGTCAAGGACCTTTACCCTAATTAGCTTAGGTTTATTTATCGTATTTTTCTAAACACTCTTGCCGAGGTGATTTCTGATCGAGTGCATTTTTCCTTCATCATTACTAAGCTTAAGTTTAATCGCTCTTTTAGCTCTCTTTATCTTTTCATGCAAGTAGCTCTCTTTCATTACAAGTAGTTCTCTTCCTTTAGTACGTTTAGATTTCTTTTAAAAAACCTAATTTTTCCGTCGATAAAATAATAGATTTCGTGTGAGTAAGCTTACTCAACTGTTCCCGGATTTCAATACGACACTTGTGTCCCCTAGCTGCATTTCGATAAGTATACTTGCCTTGTTGAATTGTTAGTTTGGATATTTTCTCCTTGCAGATATCTAAGAGACAATCAATATTATCGTCATTGCTTGAGGTTCAAGCTAATTTAGATTCTCCCAGGGATTCGATTTGCTCAATCCTCTATCCTGATTTTGACGATGTACCTACATCATGGGATGATTTAGCTAGAGAAGGAAGTGTTATATTGGAAGAGTTGCCCTGTGTGGGAGAGATATTTTTAGATGATGTTAGCACTGAGGACCCGAAAGATATTACTTTGATGTTATCTCCTTTGCCTGAAGCCCAATGTGGAATGGAAATTTTGTCGGGTTCGATTTTGCCTACTTTTGAGACCGTTACTGATTATGATTTGGAAGAATCCCCTATTTGATCTTCCTTTTGATTTTGATGGCTGGCACCCGGTGGATTTTTCTTGGACGTTAAATCCGTGTTTTGACGGTGAGTATGACTTAGCTCCTCCCCCGGCATCGATGATTGTCTCTTAGATATCTGCAAGGAGAAAATAACCAAACTAACAATTCATCAAGGCAAGTATACCTTTCGAAATGCAGCTAGGGGACACAAGTGTCGTATTGAAATCCGGGAACAGTTGAGTAAGCTTACTCACACGAAATCTATTATTTTATCGACGGCAAAATAAGGTTTAGCTAAATGTACTAAAAGAAGAGAACTACTTGCATGAAAAGATAAAGAGAGCTAAAAGAGCGATTAACTTAAACTTAGTAACGATGAAGGGAAAATGCACTCGATCAGAAATCACCTCGGCAAGAGTGCTTAGAAAAATACGATAAATAAACCTAAGCTAATTAGGGTAAAGGTCCTTGACCGTGGATGTTCCATGAATATTGACACGCTTCTCTCGAAGGCCGTGCCTAACTGAGTTTAGGAAGGTCCGACCGACTCTCGCCTAAATCGGAGGCCTAAAACTCGCTTTACGCGGTGAACCCCTCTATTGGATTTTACTCCAATCCGGGAGATTTGAACGCCTGCCTCTCTCGAGGGGTGCGAACAACTCCCTTTACTCTTGAGTGCTCATTTCAAACTTTCGGCCTCTCGGCTAGCCCAGAATGAAAGCAAAGGTGGAGAGTATATATCGATAATATACCTCCAACCCGTGATAAATCAAGAGTAATTCAAAGCTAAACCCTAAAAAGAAAAGGTAAGATTCAAAGCATCATAACCTAATCACTCGAACCTCGGATCATTTAGATCGAGTACATGGAGGATTAGTTAATCATGGTGAGGTGGAAGAGGGGGGATCAGTAGAAGAAAAATACTGAAAACAAAGAAGGAATGAAAAAGAAAACAACACTTTTTATTAAGAGAAACAGTGATCTTACAGCTTGAAAACCAGAGATTACAAGAACATGAAAAGGAAACTACACTATCATTAGCATCATACTACAGAAAGAAGCTAGGAGCTAATACAGGGAAAGCATAAAGCTAGAGCTACGAACTAAAAATGGAAAGACATGCTTAAAAAGTTCAGGAATACAAAGGACAGAACCTCCCCTCTCAAAGCAAAAAGTGTCCCTGAACCCCTGGAGTTGGGCTCTATTTATAGAATTTTTCGGGTCGGGTCACGCCCCCCTGTCACGCCCTGGTCGGGCGTGACCCTGGGTCGTGACACATTCGGCTCGACTTTTTCGGGCAGGAATTGAATTCTGACGGAGTTGTTGCGGTACACGCCCACAGGTCACGCCCTGGTAGGGCGTGTACCTGGGGCGTGTTCTTTGCGGCGTGACTTTGCTGAGCTGAAATTGAATGCTGGAGGTGACGGGCGGAATTGCTGAAGTACACGCCCATATGTCACGCTCGGGTCAGGCGTGACCCTGGGGCATGACACTTTCGGTGCGATGGTGGAGCGGGAAAAACGAGCGCGCTGCGGCGATTCCTCGGAACCTGGGGACACGCCTCTAGTACACGCCCGTGTCGGATGTGACACGGGCGTGACCGAGGGCGTGTACACTAAGTTTCCACGGAATGCAGTTTCGGACCAATTGCTTCATTCCTCTGGGTACACGCCCTAGGTACACGCCCTGGTAGGGCGTGACCTTGGGGCATGTCACAGCAAACTTCGGCTGAAAGCCGTGAAAACTTGCAAAAAACAGAAAAAATGCATTAGCGAGAAAAATATATACAAAGGGGAATCAAAATAAGTACTTTACAAGACATGATTTGCTTTAAAACCCCGAAAATATCCTAATAAAATTGACTGCAAACCGTATTATCAAATTCCCCCAAGCTTAAGTTTTGCTTGTCCCCAAGCAAAGATATAAAGACTAGCTAATCATAAAAGTGACTAATTCAAAAAGTTTTAATCATACTGACACAAGTACTATGCGAAATTCTTGATAGGGAGAATGTAAAACGTAAATCTAAAACAATTATTTTGGTATGGTTTAACTATTATAAACTTTACTTAATCAAAATAAATCATCCAGAATTTTGATGCAATTCTTTAAATAGATTTAAGCAAGGCAATGAAAATGAAAAGAACGTATTGAGTTATTACTAGATCCAAGCAACGCATTATAATTATATCAATTAAATAACAAAAATCTAAGTTTAAATCCAAAACTAAAACTGATTTACTTTTCTTCTTTTCTTAGTTGTTAAATAAAATTAAAAAAAAGGGCGTGAATCAAAAGGACTTAATAGGACCAAAACGTTTGGTTTAGGAATATGCATAGGAGTGGAATTCAAATATAAACATGGAGGCTTAAAAATCACACTAAACCAAAACAACGAGTTTCAAAAAAAATAAATTTATTTTAAACAAAATATGTATAAATAAATTTATTTTTTTTTCTTTATGATTATTTATCTCCTTTTTTATTATTATTAATTTCATTCATTTTTTCTCTTTTTTGTGTTTTTTTTCAATACATTGCTTTTGAGTACACTTTTTTCAACAATTTCTCCGAAGATAACACAAAATTTCCTATCAAAAAATTTGCGTGATTAGATAGGTAGGAATTTGGGCTTTGTGAAAATGAAATGCTGTGTGGAGTTATCAAATGAATTTGGAAAAAAAGGCTCAAAAGCGGCTAACTAGTGGTAAAAGATTTTAGGTTGGCAGGAAAGTTCAAACGTAAATAAAAATGGCCTAAATCATTTTCACGCTTTTTTTAAAATTTATTTAAAACATAGAGTTGATAAATTTCAAAAAGCAAGTTCGAGATAATAAAAGAAGATTGATGAAATTATCTTGAAAATAAAAATAATATGTGACTTGGATCGTTCATATCTACTACGTTATTCAAAATTTGTTCTTACAAAAATTATCTAAAGACGAAAAGGAAAATAATAGATGATAAATTTTTAGAGAAAGTAAAGAAAATAAAGAACGGAAAACCATAATAGGAATGCACGTTTTGGAGAAATATTTTACCTTAACATGCTACCGTGAATTAGAAACACAGCATGACCAACATTTTACTTGTGAAATATAATTAAAAAGAATGATTAGAAAAATTATAATTAACTACATTGTTTATAAAGAAGTTTGAGAAAAACAAAACATAAACATGGGGTACTTATTGAAATACCAAAATGCAGCTAGATATATATAATAATTTTTTTGAAATTTTGTGAATTTTTTGGAGTTATTTTTTTGAGAATTTTTTGGAGTTATATGGATATTGACAAACAAAAAAAAGGAGGAACTCATATCCCCCAAGCTTAAAATCTACATTGTCCTCAATGGAGAAGGAGGTCGGAGAACGAGAGAAAAGTAAAGTACATAAATAAAAGACAGAATTGAAAAAAAGGTACTTCCCCGGTTTAGTTTGCAGGGCAAGCTGAGTGATGCCGCTCTTCCATGCCTGTGCGGTGGATCTGCATGAAACGGCGTCCGGTGGACTTTGTCATGGAAGCAGAACCGTTGGAGCAGGTGATCGCAGAAGTTGCAGCTTGCCGGAGCCAGTCAGGGCAAAAAGTGTAAAAGAAAGAAAACAGAAAAAGATAACTTGGGTTGCTTCCCAAGAGTGCCCTTTGTTTAAAGCGTCGTTTGAGCTCGACGCATCCAAATAAGATTGTCCCAAATAGTGTTTAAAAATAAAGTTCAAATAAAGTCAAAGTTTTTGAGAAAAATAAAGGTCAGATTAATCAAATGTCAGGACCGGAAAGATAGAGTGAACAGGGTTGAGACTGACATCATCACAGAAATACAGTTTAAGACGCTGACCATTCACTTTGAAAGTACCCTTATTAGGGTGGGAAATTAAAACAGTACCATAAGAAAAGACTTCTAAAACAGTAAAAGGCCCCGACCAACGTGATTTTAATTTACCCGGGAATAAACGTAAACGAGAGTTATAAAGAAGCACTTGGTCGCCCGGCTTAAAGATTTTTGGGTGCCTAAGATGTCGATCGTGTAAACGCTTCGTCCGCTCTTTATAAAGTCTATTATTTTCATATGCGTAAGAGCACCACTCGTCGAGTTCGTTAAGTTGAAATTTTCTAAAATCGCCGACAGAGTGGGGATCAAAGTTTAAAAATCGCAAGGCCCAAAAGGCGCGGTGTTCTAACTCTACGGGTAAATGACACGATTTTCCATAAACCAACCGATATGGCGTACAGCCGTGGGCGGTTTTGTACGCTGTTCGGTAGGCCCATAGAGCATCGTCTAATTTGGCGGACCAGTCTTTTCTCAATGTTGAAACAGTCTTTTCTAAAATTCTTTTTATTTCTCTATTCACTACTTCGACTTGTCCGTTAGTTTGGGGGTGATAGGCAGTGGAAAGCTTATGAGTAACGCCATATTTAGTTAGGATTTTTGAAAATTGTGCGTTACAAAAATGGGAACCCCTATCACTAACGATAGCGCGCGGCGTACCGAATCGAGAAAATAATTTTTTTAGGAAATTAACTACGACTCGGGCGTCATTCGTAGGAAGAGCTTGGGCTTCGGCCCAACGTGAAACATAATCAACGGCAACTAAAATGTACTTATTCCCGAAGCTAGAAGGAAAAGGGCCAACAAAATCAATCCCCCAGAGGTCGAAAACTTCGCACTCTAGAAAATAATTTTGTGGCATTTCATTTTTATTCGAAATATTCCCCGACCGTTGGCAACTATCACACCTACTCACAAAGGCATGCGCGTCTTTAAACAAGGTGGGCCAGTAAAAACCCGCGCTTAACACTTTGTGAGCGGTGCGAGCAGCTTGATAGTGCCCACCTGTCGGTCCTTCATGTAAATGTTTAATAATATCTAATCCTTCATCAAAAGAAATACACCTCCTGATCACTTGGTCTGCACAGACTTTAAAAAGATGCGGGTCCTCCCAAAAGTAGTTTTTCAACTCAGAAAAGAATTTCTTCTTTTGCTGAGACGAGAATTCTTTTGGGAGCACACGAGCCACTAGATAGTTGGCGATGCGGGCAAACCAAGGAGAAGTAGATGTGTTAATTATGAACAGCTTCTCATCAGGGAAATAGTAATGAAAAGAATTTTCGTCTAATTGTTCTATAAACGGGTTGTCTAGGCGCGAAAGGTGGTCGGAGGCCAAGTTCTCGGCACCTCGCTTATCACGGATCTCTAAGTCAAACTCCTGGAGGAGTAAGACCCAGCGAATCAGGCGAGGCTTGGCATCCGTTTTAGAGAGAAGATATTTGAGGGCCGAGTGGTCCGTAAAAACAATAATTTTCGAAAGAGTAATATAAGGGCGAAATTTGTCAAAAGTGAATACTACAGCTAATAGCTCCTTCTCGGTTGTGGTGTAATTTTCTTGTGCTGATGTGAGTGTTTTACTAGCGTAATAAATGGGGTGGAAGTTTTTGGAAATACGTTGACCTAGTACGGCTCCCACCGCATAACTACTCGCATCACACATTATTTCAAATGGAAGATCCCACACTGGAGCTATCATGATTGGGGCATTAACTAATTTTTCTTTTATTAAATTGAAGGCAGCTAGACAGAGGTCATCAAAGATGAATGGGGCGTCGTTTTTTAAGAGATGGGTAAGGGGCTTGGTGATTTTGGAAAAGTCTTTTATGAAGCGGCGGTAGAAACCCGCATGACCCAGGAAACTTCTTATAGCTTTTATGTTCGTAGGTGGCGGCAGCTTCTCGATAACTTCTATTTTCGCAACGTCTACTTCAATACCCCTTTCAGAAATTTTATGTCCCAAAACTAACCCTTCCCTCACCATAAAATGACATTTTTCCCAATTTAAGGCGAGGTTAGTTTCTTCGCATCGCTCTAAGACTTTTTCAAGGTTCTCTAAGCAACTATCGAAGGAATTCCCGAACACAGAGAAATCATCCATGAAAACTTCCATAATGCTTTCTACGTACTTATCAAAGATCGCGAGCATACATCGTTGGAATGTAGCCGGCGCATTGCACAATTCAAACGACATTCTTCGGTAGGCGAAGGTGCCGAAGGGACAAGTAAACGTAGTTTTCTCCTGATCCTCGGGGGAGATGGGGATTTGAAGATACCCCGAGAGGCCATCGAGAAAACAATAAAAGCTATGTCCGGAAAGTCGTTCTAAAATTTGATCAATGAATGGCAAGGGGAAGTGATCCTTGCGGGTGGCGTCATTCAACTTACGATAATCTATGCACATTCGCCATCCGGTCACCGTCCGAGTCGGGATTAATTCATTATTTTCATTACTTACGACCGTTATCCCTCCCTTCTTTGGTACTACCTGTACTGGGCTAACCCACTTACTGTCGGATATACGATAGATAATTCCTGCGTCTAACAATTTCATAACCTCGCCCTTAACTACGTCTTTCATGTTCGGGTTTATACGGCGCTGAGGTTGTATAGAGTTACGAGAATTATCTTCCATTAAGATTTTATGAGTGCAGAAAGATGGGCTTATGCCCTTGATATCAGATATCTGCCAAGCAATAGCTTGGCGATGCTTTTGTAAAATTGAAAGAAGTTTATTCTTTTGTGCATCCGTGAGGTAAGCCGAAATTATTACAGGCAGCTTAGAGTCCTTTTCTAAGAAAGCGTATTGAAGGTGCTCTGGTAGTTCTTTCAGTTCCAAGGTAGGGGGGTCATCATACGAGGTCTTGGAAATTTGTTCTTTTTCAAAAACTATGTCCTCGTACACTTTTTTATATGTAAAATTAAAAGGGGTGTTGCTAGCGGCCATGGCGGCTTCGTACAGCGATTCAGTTGGAAAAGTAGAAGAGGAACAGAAATCAAAAAATTCTTTTTCAAAATCAGAAAGGCGAGTGGAGGATTCTTCACTTAGGTGTAGAGATTCAGTTGGAGGAGTAGGAGAGGAACAAAAATTGGAAAATTCTTCTTCAAAAGCAGAGGTGTGAGAGAAGGATTCTTCACTTACGGTATCCATAAAAAAACAGGAGTCATCATTAGCTAGTGTGTTCTTCATCGAGGGGGTGATAGAGAAAGTTATCTCATCGTCGCCCACTCGAAGGAAGAGCTTACCATTGCTTACATCAATGATAGCTCGGGAGGTGGCAGGAAGGGTCGGCCAAGGATCAGGGGAACCTCGACGTCTTCTTCGATGTCCAAAATGACAAAGTCCACCGGGAAGATGAACTTGTCAACTTTGACTAGGACGTCCTCCACTATTCCTAACGGGTATTTGACTGATCTGTCGGCGAGCTGGATACTCATGCGTGTAGGGTTGAGACTACCAATTCCTAACTTTTTAAACAACGAGAAGGGCATAAGATTAATACTCGCACCTAGGTCGGCTAAAGCGTGTTTGACAAAGAGATCACCAAAGACACACGGGATAGAGAAACTACCCGGGTCACTGATTTTCTTCGGTAATCCGTTTGTCAAAACCACCGAGCACTCGGCATTTAACGTGACATGCGAAAGGTTCTCTAACTTCTTCTTGTTGGTCAAGAGGTCCTTAAGGTATTTTGCGTACTTCGGCATCTGGGATATGGCTTCGTGGAAAGGCAGATTTATGTGGATTTGTTTGAACATTTCTAAAAAATGGGTGTATTGATCATCCTGTCGTTGTTTATTAAGTTCGGAAGGGTATGGCGGGGATGGATTATTTTTAAAGGTGGGTGGTGGAGTGAGTTCTTTTTCTATGATAGGGGTGATAATTTCTTCGACAGAGGGTGGAATTTTTAAAACTGGAACGGAGCTTTGATTTTTTAAAATGGGAGCGGAGCTTGCCTCAGGTTCTTCACTTACCATACCAGTAACTTTCTTCCCACTCCGAAGAGTTATAGCTTTCGCTTGCTCTCTCTGGTTGGGCTCGGTATTGGAAGGAAGAGACCCTACGGGTCGCTCAGAAATCATTTTAGCGAGCTGTCCTACCTGATTTTCTAAATTTTTAACACTTCCGGTTAAGGTTCTAATCGTAGCGTCATTAGCATTCATGTATTTTGAAAACATTTCCTCCAAATTTGGAGGTTTTGGAAAACTTTGAGGAGGTGGTGGTGGTGCAGAAAAATCACTTTGCGGTGGCGGGTGCATAGCATTCGATGGATTGCTCCACGAAAAATTCGGATGATTTCTTAACGCAGGATTATAACTATTCGGAAAATTAAAACCAGGAGGATGATAATTCGCAGCAGAAAAATTATTAAAAGCAGTTCTAGGCATATTATTTACATAATCCAAATGTTCGGCGGGAGGAGTTGCAGATTCCCATACCTGAGGGGCGGAGGTAGCAGTCATCTCCGTAATTTTTTTGCTTAATATTTCAACTTGCAGTGCGAGTTGGGAGACGTTGTCCACTTCAAAGAGACCTGCAGGTTTGTTTGGGCGGGACCTAGGCACATTCCATTGGTAAGTGTTCATGTCCATGTCTTCAAACAGCTCAAGAGCTGCTTCCGGGGTCTTATTGTTTAAAGTACCGCCAGAAGCTGTGTCTTTCATTTGCTTCGTGCTTTGATTTAGCCCATTATAGAACGTCTGCACCTGCAACCATACAGGCAGAGCGTGATGTGGGCATTGTCTTAATAATTCTTTAAATCTTTCCCAGGTTTCGTAAAGGGTCTCAGAGTCTATTTGTCCAAAGGCAGAAATGTCATTCCTAAGTTTTGCAGTTTTAGCAGGCGGAAAATACTTGGCCAAAAATTTTTCAGTTAATTGCGTCCAAGTAGTTATGCTATTTTTAGGAATGGTGTTCAGCCACTGCTTAGCCTTAATTCTAAGAGAGAAAGGAAATAATCTTAGCCTAATAGCATCATTTGTGACACCATTTATCTTGAAGGTGTCACAAATCTCAAGAAAGCTGGCTATGTGTGCGTTCGGGTCTTCATCTTGAAGCCCGTCAAATTGCACATACTGCTGCACCATTTGAATTATGCTAGGCTTCAGTTCGAAATTATTATTATTTATTGCAGGGCGAACTATACTCGATTCTGTACCCTCGAGATTCGGTCGTGCATAGTAGGACATAGGCCTTTGCACGACTTCCTCCATGTTGGGTTCTGCCATTCTTAAGGTAGAAAATGACTCGGAATCCTCAACCGGCACTTGGGTAGTAGGGCCTTGAAATCGCGATCTTCTCCGAAGAGTACGCTCAATTTCGTGGTCCAGGTCCAAAGTAACCGACGGACTTCCGCGGGTCATACACTAGAAGAAGAGAGGAGAAGCAAGACTAGAAAGTAAAAGAGCTAATGAAGTTGGAAAAAACATTTTTTGAAATAGATTTTTTTTTATGTTTTAACTCCCAAACTTCCCAAGGGCTACCCGGTGAAGGGTTCGCAAGGTACTAGACAAGATAGTGGCATTTAGAGCCACTTTGCCCTTTTCGAGAGAGTTAGGTGGTGTAGAAAATTTTGTGATGTGGGTTTCTATTAAGAATGCGGTAATTAAAATCCAGCCATTTATCTCTGTGCGAGTAGGAGGAAAATAAAAGCTATACTCACGCACTCGACAGAAAATTAAAACACACCCACTCTACAGAAAGTAAACACACTCTACTGAAATAAAGCCTGCCAATTAACTCAAGTGAGTAGGCGGAAAAATAAAAGATACGCACACTTGCTTGAAATAAATCCAGCCAATTAACTCAAGTAAGTAGGCGGAAAAATTAAAAATACGCACACTTAACAAAATCCAGCCATTGAACTCAAGTGAGTAGGCGGAAAAAATTTAAGAAGGAGGCTGAGAAAGAGAAGTGATAAAATTAATATATTCGCGTTTTCAATTTATCAACGAGCGTTGCTTCCCCGGCAACGGTGCCAAAAACTTGATTGTCTCTTAGATATCTGCAAGGAGAAAATAACCAAACTAACAATTCATCAAGGCAAGTATACCTATCAAAATGCAGCTAGGGGACACAAGTGTCGTATTGAAATCCGGGAACAGTTGAGTAAGCTTACTCACACGAAATCTATTATTTTATCGACGGCAAAATAAGGTTTAGCTAAATGTACTAAAAGAAGAGAACTACTTGCATGAAAAGATAAAGAGAGCTAAAAGAGCGATTAACTTAAGCTTAGTAACGATGAAGGGAAAATGCACTCGATCAGAAATCACCTCGGCAAGAGTGGTTAGAAAAATAAGATAAATAAACCTAAGCTAATTAGGGTAAAGGTCCTTGACCGTGGAGGTTCCATGAATATTGACATGCTTCTCTTGAAGGCCGTGCCTAACTGAGTTTAGGAAGGTCCGACCGACTCTCGCCTAAATCGGAGGCCTAAAACTCGCTTTACGCGGTGAACCCCTCTATTGGATTTTACTCCAATCCGGGAGATTTGAACGTCTGCCTCTCTCGAGGGGTGCGAACAACTCCCTTTACTCTTGAGTGCTCATTTCAAACTTTCGGCCTCTCGGCTAGCCCAGAATGAAAGCAAAGGTGGAGAGTATATATCGATAATATACCTCCAACCCGTGATAAATCAAGAGTAATTCAAAGCTAAACCCTAAAAAGAAAAGGTAAGATTCAAAGCATCATAACCTAATCACTCGAACCTCGGATCATTTAGATCGAGTACATGGAGGATTAGTTAATCATGGTGAGGTGGAAGAGGGGGGATCAGTAGAAGAAAAATACTGAAAATAGAGCAGGAATGAAAAAGAAAACAACACTTTTTATTAAGAGAAACAGTGATCTTACAGCTTGAAAACCAGAGATTACAAGAACATGAAAAGGAAACTACACTATCATTAGCATCATACTACAGAAAGAAGCTAGGAGATAATACAGGGAAAGCATAAAGCTAGAGCTACGAACTAAAAATGGAAAGACATGCTTAAAAAGTTCAGAAATACAAAGGACAGAACCTCCCCTCTCAAAGCGAAAAGTTTCCCTAAACCCCTGGAGTTGAGCTCTATTTATAGAATTTTTCGGGTCGGGTCACGCCCCCCTGACACGCCCTGGTCGGGCGTGACCCTGGGGCGTGACACATTCGGCGCGACTTTTTCGGGCAGGAATTGAATTCTGACGGAGTTGTTGCGGTACACGCCCACAGGTCACACCCTGGTAGGGCGTGTACCTGGGGCGTGTTCTTTGCGACGTGACTTTGCTGAGCTGAAATTGAATACTGGAGGTGACGGGCGGAATTGCTGAAGTACACGCCCATATGTCACGCCCGGGTCAGGCGTGACCCTGGGGCGTGACACTTTCGGTGCGATGGTGGAGCGGGAAAAACGAGCGCGCTGCGGCGATTCCTCGGAACCTGGGGACACGCCTCTAGTACACGCCCGTGTCGGATGTGACACGGGCGTGACCGAGGGTGTGTACACTAAGTTTCCACGGAATGCAGTTTCGGACCAATTGCTTCATTCCTCTGGGTACACGCCCTAGGTACACGCCCTGGTAGGGCGTGACCTTGGGGCGTGTCACAGCAAACTTCGGCTGAAAGCCGCGAAAACCTGCAAAAAGCAGAAAAAATGCATTAGCGACAAAAATATATACAAATGGGAATCAAAATAAGTACTTTACAATACATGATTGGCTTTAAAACCCCGAAAATATCCTAATAAAATTGACTACAAACCGTATTATCCTACCTACTTTTGAGACCGTTACTGATTATGATTTGGAAGAATCCGTTATTTGATATTCCTTTTGATTTTGATGGCTGGCACCCGGTGGATTTTTCTTGGACGTTAAATCCGTGTTTTGACGGTGAGTATGACTTAGATCCTCCCCCGGCATCGACCATGTCGACTCCCCTTCCGGTTCACTTGACTCGATTAGATGATTTGTTAGGAAATGAGCTTGTCATTTCTAGTCCGAGATATTTGGAGATGCCTATTTATATAGCTCCACTGTTAGACTTACCTAGACGGGTGTGGGTGGGCGAGTTGTTAGTTGTCGTGTTCGGTCTTTCCACACTATTTCGTAGATTTGACTATGCTTTTCCTCGGATGGACCGTTCGCCTGACCGCTTGGAGTTGGGTAAGGCTTCGTGTTGTACTGCTAGTGATTCCTTGGCTATGGGGCTTTTTGATGTGGTGTCTCCTAGGAACACTTACTTGCCAAGCCCGGTCGTACACATTTATCCTCCGCCTTTTGATGACACGTGCATGCACACGTTAGTGAACGTAGTTGGGTATGTTGAGTTGTGTCACACGCACGTCCTTTCACATTCGGGAGCGTCCAGCTCTATAGTTGGTAATGAGAATTTTTCTCTGGCATTTCTTTATGACATTCTTGAATATAAATTTAAAACTACGATGTTGGACTAAACGGAAATCATTAATGAATTTAAGGCCCACGTGCCACCGGACATAGTCCTGTTATTTTCTAATGTTGATTCAAGTCATGTGTCACATGGGTTCACCCCACATGGTTCATGGGACCTAATCCTTCCCCATGCTCAGCTAGATTATAACAATTCGAAAAATAGGTCCATGGGTCTTTCACCAAATGAAATCATGCACGGATATAAAGCGCCAGTGCCACTTGACTTGATTCGGTTACCCCCATCTTACAGGTCAAGCAAATTTGCACAAGAGTTTGCCTCGCATGTCCACCATTTGCATAAGCACATTAAAGATACGCTAGCCACACAATATGTGACTTATCAATCTAATGCTAACGTACATAAGAGGGTGTCTTCTTTAAAAATTGGCTATTTACTTATGGTGCGTCTCATCCCTGAATGGTTGCCTTCGGGCACCATAAAAAAGTTAGCGAATCGGCAAGCTGGTCCATTTCGAATCTTAAAGAAGTTCGGAGAAAACGCATTTTTATTAGAGTTACCCACTGATTGGGGAATTTCCCCTATTTTCAATGTTTCGGATTTAACGCCTTATGTTTCTCCACAACTTGAATTGTTTGCCTGTCCGTTTGGGTCCATTGAAATTTCTAATGGGTTTGGGGGTGAGCTTGATCCCGGATCACTCTCTACAACGGTCTCCACTGGAGGTACGTTGGATGTTGATGCAGAAAATTTTTCTCCTTCTTTGATTAACGCTTTCCAAGGTTCCCCAGGACCACCTTTTTGCCTGACAGGATTCTTCGAGACGAAGTTCTGTCCTCTCCAAGCGGTGAAATACGCCGCTACTTGATTCGTTGGCGTGATCGTCCAGCTTCTGATGATTCATGGCTCCCGGAAGCGGAGGTGGATCTTTTGGATGATGATATTCTACGACAGTACATTCAAGGTAACTCATCGGAGATGAGTACATTCGAGCGGGGGAGGATTGATGGAGACGACGACCCTCAACTTGACGATGGTACCGACACGGTTACGGATGATGGTGCCCCCCAATCAAAGACGCGCGTTGCCATGACAAATATTTTGACAAGCGCCATCGCCGCTACAATCTTCGCCTGCGGCATCGTAATAATTAATTAATACATATAATTACTCTATTATAAGTATTAATTAATTATTTTGTTATGTTTTTCTTTAATTAACTTTTTGCTTAGTGAGACTTTATTTAATTTCATGTTTTTGGGCTACTTATAGCCATTGGTTGTTGTAAGCCTATAAATAGGCAAGATGTTATAGGAATTGGACATTGATAATTGATGATAAAATTTGAAATTTGAAATTTCCATTGATTTGGAATCTCCTCCTCCCTCTCTCTTTCCTTCTCCTCTCTATTGCGGAAATAAGCTCTCCCCTCCCTTAGGTTCGGCCAACCTTGGAACCGCCACCCCTCCCCCTCTTCTCCTCCCTCTTGGCCGCTGGCCACCCCCACTCCTCCACCGAGATAAACCGACCCTCTCTCACCCTTGCCCCCTCTAAATTCGGCCACCAAAAGATTCGCCACCTTTTCTCTCTCTCCCTCAAGTGGCAGGCCAAAGCAAGAAAACTAGGCCTTGTGGAACTCCAACCTGGCGTGACGCAAGGAAGGCAGACAAGTTTCTCTCCATCCGCCGTGATTCTGGTGGATCCGTTGAAGGGCGATCAACTTTTGGCATAGATCAACTCCTAGATCTAACTTCGAGCGGGGTAACGAAATTTCTTCAAACCTTGAGATTTATTTTCCCTATATATAATTTCTGTGGTGGAAAACGTTGGCGTGCAATTTCGATAGCATTGGAACCATCGTGGTTTTCTTGAACGAATATTGTGTTTAACCTGATTTGTTTAAATTCGAGAAGGCTTGGCGGGCCTCGTTTCTTTTTGTTGGGAGAGATCTATCATTTCTTGCGAATCGTATTTTTTTGGTAGTTCCCTTTGGTACAACTCCGCTCATTCGGACGCAATAGTCGTCCCTTTAGCTTGATCGAACCTCGGCCTATAGCCGTTGTTCGGTCTCTAACGGATTGGCTACCCGTACGTTAGCCTTGGATCACTAAATATTGCAAACGTGTGGGCTAGAATAATATCTTGTGCGAATCGCAAATTAGTTGGAACGTCGAGAGGGAACCACAATTTCGCTAATATTCGGGTCGCGCATACAACGCTACATCTGGAATGACTCTCCTAAAGCTCAGGCACAAAGGCCCTACCTCAGATCTGCAACAAGATCCAACCTCAGGAACAAATTCCCTACAACTCAGGGACAATGACTCACCTACCTCAGATCCCAGCAGGATTGTACACAAAGAGTATACCTCTCCTACAGCTCAGGCAAATTTTCCATACCTTAGGCCAAAAGGCCCTACAGCTCAGGTCCAAAAGGATCCTACATTAAAATAGTGGTTTTATTTATTTTGACATAGAGAAATTTCTCTATGTCAACTACTAGAGATGAGTTATCTCAGCTCTAACGTTCCTCACAATAGCAGAAATAAATGGTTGCTTTTACTGGATGTAACTCTGAATGCTACTTCTGAACTTATTGTAGAATATAGAAGATCTGCTAGATCTTGAGTTCTTCAAACAACTAACTGAACCTGCAAAAGTCTGAACGCTCTCCTTTTTTCTTTGTCAGGAGGATTTTTGATCTTGCTGTAGTAGATGAAGATGCCACATCTAACTGAAATTTTTGTTCTGCTGGAAGGCTTCAAGCTTTTTCTTGGAAGCAATGGCGAGAGAGATGAAGTCATGTAGCTCTTTTCTTTTTGATTCAAACCCTTGAAAAGTTCTTTTTGTCTTGCCTGGACTCTTCCTTTTGTAATTTGTCGATCAACGACTCCAAAAAGTAGTGGGGAACACCTGCAGTTGACTACAACATCTTACTTTAATGGAAGAAGACGTATAGTAGCCTTCCGACATGTTTTGTCGTTTCTTGCAGCTTTACCGCAAGCAATTCGAATTATGTTGACTTTGTTGACTTTTGCTGACATCAGTAGGTGAGGACTTAGCTAAAATCAAGCATTAGTAGAATAGGTGTTGGGTGAGTAAGCATCACTCAATGCCGAAACACTTATACAAAATTATGTCTATCTAGGCGTTGAGAGTGTTGAGTGAGTAAGCCTCACTAAACGCTTTTCGCCTTAGCTTATTCTTCAGCCCTTTCTGCATACTTGGCGTTGAGAGGGTTGAGAGTGTCTTCATCACTCAATGCTTTTTACCTTAGCCAACTTTTCTTCCTCAAGGCGTTGAGATCATTGAGTGTGTCTTCATCACTCAACGCTTTTTACCTTAGCCAACTTTTCTGATTCTTCAGCAACCTTGGTGTTGAGAGCTTTGAGTGTGTCTTCATCACTTAAAGCTTTTTGTCTTATCCAATATTGATGCTTCTCTATTGTTGAGAGAGTTGATTCCACTCAACATTGTTTGCCTTAGAAAAGCTTTCTGCATCTCTGGCGTTGAGTGAGCCTTCATCACTCAATGCTAAAGTACATAACATAATTTTTTCTGCTATCTGGCATTAAGTGAGTAAGTTACACTCAATGCCTTTGGATTTAGTCAAATATCTGTGACTGAAAACACTGGATCTGATTGGATGAGGATCAGTCAATGCTTTATCCCATTGCATTGAGTGAGCTTGTCTCACTCAACTCCTGTGGACTTAGTCAAAATAACTACACAATTTTTTTGTAGCTTTGATTGACTGAGCAATATTCAATGATTATGAGGTTGTGCATTGTAACATCCCAAAGTCTGAAATTGGCAAAAATTGGGTGACACAGCCTGGGACACGGGCGTGTCCCAGGGCGTGTCCCGCTTGGGTTACGTCGTGAGGTGCGAGATCGACGAAATTTCGGTCGACGAAGTGTTTGGGTAGTCACGCCCTGTAACACGGGCGTGATAGGGGGCGTGTCCCCTCGATTCGATGATTTTTTTTGTCGATCGTCGAGCGGCGATCGTCGAGTTTCGATCGTCGAGCGGCGATCGTCGAGTAGGTGTATACGGCCTGTGATACGGGCGTGTCACAGGGCGTGTCCCGCTGTGTCGAGAGTTCGACGATTTTGCTTTTCGATCGTCAAGTATCGAGTGTGGAGGACACGGCTTGTGACACGGGCGTGTCACAGGGCTTGTCAGCACGGTCGACAATCTCAGCCCGACGACTTTGAGCTGGGGTGTGTCTGGTGCCGTGTCATGGGCATACGGCGTGAGACACGGCCGTGTACCAGGGCCGTGTGAGTCTCGGGTGATTTTGAGGTTGTGCAGCCTGATGAACACGGGTGTCCAACATGGGCGTGTCCGGTATGACATGGGTGTGTAGGGTGTGACACGGGCATGTCACACGGCCGTGTTCTGGCTGGCTTTAATTCGGTTGACTGCCGCTTAAGGGACAGGGCCTGTGACACGGGCGTGTCACAGGGCTTGTCAGGCCGTTTTCAGGCTTTTCTGGACAAGTCTGAGCTGTTTGATTCCCTGGTTTTGGATCCAATGGCTAGGCTCTGTCCATGTGTTGCTAAGGCCGGGGAAAAAGGGATTTAAACCCTTCCTCTTCATCTTCTTCTTCTTCTCATTTCAATAGAGATAAAGAAGAGGGGAGTGCAAGGGAAGGAAGGAGGAAGAGAAGCCAGCTGCTGGAGGAGCTGTAGAGTTCAGAACGAAGATCCGAGTGCGGATTCATGAAGGCTAAGTCAAGGCGGTGACTTCCGTCCGGCTCCTTCATGGCACCGAAGCGATCTTCAAGGGTAACGATCTCCTTCTTGGACATCGAAGTCCTTTCTTTATGCATATACGTGGAATCCTCCACCAAAAGGTGGATTCGTGAAGTGATTCCTTCGTTGAGTCTGCATCTAGAGCCGGAATTGTGGAGTAAGACATAGGCTTGCTATGTGAAGCCCATCTGGACCGTTAGTCTGGATTGGTGATGATCATGGGTAAACCGGAGAAGACTCCGTGGGTTTGCAAAGATGAGCTATGTGCTTTGTGTCTTGGATGAATGAATGCTACGTGTGGATGGTATGCTCATGCGTGAGCTAGCCATGGATATGATCTTGGTTGCTTTGTGTAAGATCCTTGTGATGTGAGTGCTGCGTGTGTTCAGTTGCTCTGCGAGAGCGGAAAGCTGCGGCTACCCAAGAAGGGAAGGCCGACCCGGGTCACGGTGCGCTAGTGACGATGTGAGCACGGGCAAGGCTAACCTGTACCTGGGCATGTTGGAGAGATCGATTGGTGGCAGTGTTGGGAGCGTGTGATAGCCCAACTTGCTACACCGAAATAAAAGTGGGTCGATCTGATGGATTAATGCTCATGTTTGCCATGCGGTACCGAGCTCTGCTTGGTTTGGGCGGAATGCAACCAACATGCATGTTGTGGTGAATAGGACCGACCAGCCAACAAGTTTATTACCGTTTGTTGGTGGTGTTACCACGGGTTTCCGGTACACCGTAAGGTGCCCTGAGTGCACGAAGAGTCTGGCTGCGGTCGGCATTTGTGATGTGAATGTGCTTGATAGGTTGATAAAGAGAATGATACATATGATGCTTGATGATAGATGATGGCAATGCATACATGGAAGGAACCACTTACCCCGGGTAGGGGGTAGGGTCGTTATAAATGGGTCAGCGAATGCTGACCGTTACTTTGTTTTTTGTTTTGGCTTGGATGGTAAATTGCAGGTAGAATGAACAAGTGGAGTGGATGGATTACTGCTAAAGGCCCTTGAAGGCCATGAGAAGAAGTGTGTTTGGATTTAATTTGTGGCCGGCCTGCGTGCCCATGTACGAAAATGTAATTGTGTGAAATGAGAAATTTGTAAGTCCTTAAGGCTAGTGTGTGCGTTGTATACATTCTTGGTGTTGCTATATAAATGTGGAGTTTATATAGAAGTGTACATTCTCTGAGCTGAGTTCTTTAACTTAAAACATGCTGCACTAGAATGGATTGAGTTAAGGTTGCGAATAGAATTTGATTTCCACAAGTAGTTCCACTACTTGTCTGTAACATATGGCGTGGGGCCCCGACCGGACCCACCGTTATATGCCATGTGATGAATAAGGGCATTACAAAGTGGTATCAGAGCTAGGTTGAGACTATTTAGGAAGAGAGAACATAATTGAACTCACGAATGTCCACTAGGAATGCATTTCATGCACGTGACGTGCGTGAGTGTGTAGTCAATGTATAAGTACCATTATGATATGAATGATTAATGGTGTTCTGTACATTGATAGGTGGCGAGCAGTGGAGCTGGGCCGTCTAAGCCCCAGTGGTCTGCTGAGAGTGTAGCACCGGTTGAAGCGCCTACGCCTCCCTTGGCGGAGACCATTCGAGTGGTGTTGGAAACAGTGCTCGCAGTATTGCAGACACAACATGCAAGGCCTGCAGTGGTACCTGTGCAGCTTTGTGTTCGGCAAGAGCCTGTTGATGAGCAGTTGAAAATATTTATGGAGTTTCATCCACCTACGTTTTGTGGAACGTTTTCTCCAACGCAGGCGGAAGATTGGCTTGCGAGAGTAAAATGAATCATGACTGCAATCAGGACGGCAGAGGAGTTGAAAGTGACGTTAGCCACTTTTCTGCTGGAAGGAGACGCGAGATTATGGTGGGATGAGATGGAGGTGCATTACTTAGCCGGTCAAGGGTTAGCGGAGGTGTACATGGAAGAATTCTCCTGCTTGTTTTTAGCCAAGTACTTGCCAATGTCCCAGCGGATTGCTATGGAGAATGAGATTTTACGTCTGGTGCAGGGTGAGATAGATATTGATACATACCTGCATGAATTTACCAGACTTGGGCGTTATGCGGGATCTACTTTCGCCGAGGAAGACCGAAAGATGAATAGATTTTATGAGGGCCTTCGGGATGAGTTAAGGTTGGCACTCCCGAGTTCGGTGAACCAAGACTTCCAAGCGTTGGTAGACACAGCCCGTACATTGGAGAAGGATATGAAGCGAGTGCAAGAAACGAGCAGATTGGCGGTGGAGAAGCCAGAATTCAAAGTTCCGCAGTCAGAACAATTGGATTTTCAGAAACGAGAAAAGAAGAGGTTCAAGCCCACGGAAGAAACCTCTTCTCATGCTGTGTCAGAAGCAACGTATGGACAAAGACGTGTTGAGACACGTACCTGTTTTAAATGCGGAAAACCGGGGCATATAGCCTCTAACTGTCGAAGCAGCCCTCCTAAAAGTGTGAAAATGACGGGTGCATCTTATGAAGATAAGGGTAAAGCAGTGGCCGGGTCATCTGCATCCCGGACGCATCCTCGATTACATAATTTGGAAGTGCAAGAGCCGTAGAGTTCCATTGGCAAAATTCAGCCTCGAGTGTTTAATTTGGCTCTTTCGCGAGAAATGCAAAATAAGGAGGCTGAGCGAAAGTGAATCGTGATTTGTATCACTTGGACAATATGTGTATTGTATATATCTGATCACGTGTTCTATATGAGAACCATGAAATATTGGTGCATACTTGGTGTGATGATATAGATATATGTTGTTTGAGGGGATAACCTGTTTGTTCATTTGCTGAATTGATTGAATACTGTGCACATGTGAAGATTTTAAGGTTGTAGTAACCTATGATTTTGATGTTGTAACAAATTGGTTTGTTGTTTGCATTACTCTATGCAATTTTGTGGACGAAATTTCTTGAAGGCGGGGAGGGTTGTAACAGCCCATAGTCTGAAATTGGCAAAAATTGGGTGACACTGCGTGGGACACGGGCGTGTCCCAGGGCCTGTCCCGTTTGGGTTGTGTCGTGAGGCGCGAGGTCGATAAATTTTCGGTCGACGAAGTGTTTGGGTGGTCACGCCCTGTAACACGGGCGTGATAGAGGGCGTGTCCCGTCGGTTCGATGATTTTGTTTGTCGATCGTCGTGCGTCGATCGTCGAGCGGAGATCGTCGAGTAGGGGTACACGGCCTGTGACACGGGCGTGTCACAGGGCATGTCCCGCTGTGTCAAGAGTTCGACGATTTTGCTTGTCGATCGTCGAGTATCGAGTGTGGAGGACATGGCCTGTGACACGGGTGTGTCACATGGCGTGTCAGCGTGGTCGACGATCTCAGCCCGATGACTTTGAGCTGGGGCATGTCTGGTACTGTGTCATAGGCACACAGCCTGAGACATGGACGTGTCCAAGGGCCGTGTGAGTCTCAGGTGATTTTGAGGTTGTGCAGCCTAATGAACACGGGTGTCCAACACGGGCGTGTCAGGCATGACACGGGCGTGTAGGGTGTGACACGGGCGTGTCACACGGCCGTGTTCTGGGTAGCTTTTAGTCAGTTGACTGCCGCTTAAGGGACACGGCCTGTGACACGGGCGTGTCACAGGGCATGTCAGGTCGTATTCAGGCTTTTCTGGACAAGTCTGAGCCGTTCGATTCCCTGGTTATGGATCCAATGGCTAGGCTCTCTCCATGTGTTGCTAAGGCCGGGGAAACGGGGATTTAAACTCTTCCTCTTCATCTTCTTTTTCTTCTTCTCATTTCAAGAGTGAGAAAGAAGAGGGGAGTGCAAGGGAAGGAAGCAGGAAGAGAAACTAGCTGCTGGAGGAGCTGCCGAGTGCGTAGAGAAGATCCGAGAGCGGATTCGTGAAGTCTAAGTCAAGGCGGTGACTTCCGTTCGGCTCTTTCATGGCACTGAAGCGATCTTCAAGGGTAACGATCTACTTCTTGGAGATCGAATTCCTTTCTTTATGCATATGCGTGAAAAAAAAGAGCAGATAGGTTTTTCATAAAGAAAACTAGATTTAATAAAAAAAATTTGAGAACAACCTTTATAAATTAAACGATCCTATATTTCAAAAAAAAGCTTGGAGTAAACATAATTAAAATCTAAGGTTGTTATTTTCTAACAAAATAAATGTGCAACTCTTTAGATAAGTTAGAAGTGGTGCTGAAAACAGGTACCTTATCTAAATAAAAAAAATAAAGCATAAGAAATTTTTAAAACTTAACCCCAGATATCTTAATTTATCGATCTCTAATTAATAAACGAATAGTAAACAAAGAATTAATAAAATTCGCTTATAAATTAACTCGCAACTAAATTTTTGGAGAGCGAAAAGGGGTTAAGAATGAGACATTTGATTTATTAGTTACATAATAAATACTTTTTTGTGGGATTTTAGAGTTTTTTCACTTTTTTTATTATTTTTGATTTATTATCTTTTTTTGGATTTTTAGAGTTATTTTCTTTTTTTTGGATTTTGGATTTTCTAAAATTTTTTGAGTTTTTTAAGTTTTTAACAAGTTATTTACAAGAAAGGGTAGAGAAAGAGGTGTTATTTACAAAGAAGGTAGGGGGAAAGAGAAAGATTATTTTTACAAAAAAGAGAGGGGGGGAGAGAGATTTTTTTACAAGAAATTTAAAAAGTAAAAACAACAATGTTTTTGAATTTTTTTGTTTTATAAGTTTTTTTTAATTTTTTTGGAAGAGAGGGGGGGAAGAGAGAGATTATTTTTACAAAAAGATTTACAAAGTAAAAACATCAAATTTTTTGAATTTTGTTAATGATTGTTTTTGTGATTTTTGTTTGGCTTTATCGATTTTTTATGTTTTTGATGGAACTTTTTTGAAAGAAAATTTTTTTTGAGATTTTAATTTCAATGCATTTTTTGTAGTTTTGCTAAATGCAGAGTTTAAAAAGTGCAGAATAGGAAAACACCCTCATACTTAAATCCAACATTGCCCCCAATGTTACAATCTAAGTATACAGAATGATAATTGACAAAATACAATATGTACAAAAATAAAAAGGGAGGGTAGAAGCTTCCCTAAAATGATGTCGGGGAGGCTCGACTTGAAACCCTGCATTATTTAGAATAAATAACAAAAATATAACAGAAAAATAAAAAAGATAAACTCGGTCAAATGGTTGCGGGTGATAGGGGGCAAGTGTGTGTGACTCGTAAGCTAACGTCTTTGCTATATGAGGGTTACCGATATGCGATTTCCTAGCGCCCACAAAGGCATGAAGTGCTCCAAAGCGAAAAAAAGACAAATAATATTTAATTATAGAAAACTTTTATTTATTTATTTATACAAAAATAAGATATAAAAATTTTTTGTGTTTTTTGAAAAGAAATAAAACAAGTTAAAGCAAATCAGATATACGGAATGTTTTTGTGGTTTTTTAGGAGGGGAATTTTTTTGGCTATAGATATATACATTTTAAATAACAAAATATTATATATTTTTAAGCAGTTTTTTTAGTTGGTTTTAGATAGTTTTTTTAGTATTTTTTGTTTGGTTTTTTATTTTTGTAGGTTTTTTAAGTTGTTTAGTTTTT
The DNA here is from genome assembly GCA_039583875.1 of Platanthera guangdongensis. Taxonomy (NCBI): domain Eukaryota; kingdom Viridiplantae; phylum Streptophyta; class Magnoliopsida; order Asparagales; family Orchidaceae; genus Platanthera; species Platanthera guangdongensis. The sequence goes on from CM077156.1 coordinate 25,996,366, forward strand.
CATTTTTTTGGTTTTTTTGATTTTTTAGCTTTGTTAGTTTTTTAGTTTATAGTTTAAGGGTTAGTTTTTTTTAGTTTTTTGTTTGTTTTTGTATTTTTAAGAATTTTTTAGTTTTTAGTTTTTAGTTTTTTTTTGTTTTTTAGTGTTTATCATAAACAAAGAATGAAACTTTTTTAGATTTTATAGTTTTTTTCATTTCTTTTTTTTGGTGTTTAGATTTTTTTTTGGTTTTATAGTGTTTTAAGTCTTATAGATTTTTTAGTTTTTAGATTTTTTGGGTTTTTAGATTTTAAGATGTTTTTTAGTTTTTAGATTTTAAGATGTTTTTTACTTTTTAGAGTTTTTTTGATTTTTTTAGTTAATTTTTTTTGTTTTTTTTTTGTTATTTGAAAACGACGTCATTTCAAGAAAATATGTTTTAGAGATTATAATAATATGAAACAAAAAAATTTAAGTTTTTGCATGTTTTTTTTAAAAGTAGTTGTATTATTTGTATTATTGTTATTATTAGAAGTAGTATTATTATTAGTAGTAGACATTTTGTTGGTTGTCCATTTTTGTTATATATATATATATATATATATGTAAAATTAATAATGCTCCATAGTACAAAATAACAACTCAAAATTTCCCCGGCAATGACGCCAAAAACTTGATTGATTCCCACCACGTCCCCAGCAACAGCGCCAAAAACTTGATGGTGATGAAAACTCCAAAAATTATTTAGAGCACGCGGCGCCCCGTGCGTGTTTCTTTAAGAATAGCTGATTTAGTTTTATTTAGGAAGACGGGGCGCGTGGATTTACAATTTGGATATAAATTAGTTGAGATCGAGTTTTAACGAAATGAGGCAAGTGCACTTATCGCGTATAGTACAGGATATTCCGGTGTGGAATATCGCAGTCGTAATGTTCTTGGGGTCGGGATTATTATTTCTACTCTTCCGCAGAGGGGACTATTATTTTACCGATAATTTATCTCGTCGTGATATTATTTATATATATATATATATATATATATATATATATATATATATATATATATATATATATATATATATATATAACAGAAAATGAAAGCATGTTAAATGGAGCCGATGAATATCTTAGCGTAATAGTATCAAATGAAATTTGAACCAAAATAAAATTTTAATAAAAAGAGATTCTAAATTTCAAATTAATTAAGGCGGAGACTTGGCCGTGGAAGTTCCACAAAAATGAGCTCACCTATCTTTAGGCTATCGCTCACCTGAACATTAAGACTATTCGACCGGGCTCTCATTCGATGAAGGATTCCTCTTAATGCCTGCATTACGCTAAGGACCCCGCTATTGGGTGGGGAAACCAATCCGGTAGAGTTTGCGCGCCTCCTTTCTCGAGGGTTAGTGTGGAACTCCATTTACCAAGGGGGTTCGGTCCATACACACGGTCTCTCGGCTAGCTAGCGTATGGAATACGGAAATAGAGCCCACACATCGATTAGTAGTTCTACGCTTCGTAAAACTGTTCTACGCTTCAGAAATAGAACCCACACTACAGAAATTAAGACACACAAACTCTACTTGAATAAACACACACACACACACACACACACACTCTCTACATGAAATTAAAGAAAGCTATAAAAATTATCTCATACACGCACACACTTTACAAGAATGAATAAAAGCTATAAAAATCATCTCATACACACACGCACACATATGAAAATTACAAAAAAAACAAAGTTATCTATAAATTAAAACAACTACATTTTTACCGCTAGAATGTGATAAAAATGGATAAAAAAGACAAAATAAAAATTAAAGGAGCAAAAAGTATTGCAAATAAAAGCGGAAATCTAAGTGCTCGAAAAATTAAAATAAATACATTTCTACCAGTAGAATGTGGTAGAAATGCATAAAAAGAAGATAAAAAAATTAAATGAGCAAAATGGTTTTTGAAATAAAAGCAAAATAAAGGTGTTTGAAAAATTAAAATGACAGCTTATTCATTCTTATAGCTTTATAGAAATGCTAAAAAAGTGAAAATAAAGGTAAAAGAATGAAAAGTTTTACAAAACTAAAAAGTCTAAGTAGAAAGACAAAAAAACAAAACTACTTTAAAATCATTTCTATAAATTTATAAGGATGAATATAAAGAGTACGGAAAAATCCTAAGTTTAAACTAAGCCAAGTAAAATTAACTAAACCATAAAAACCAGAATTTATATTCATACACACACACACACCCAGTTTAAAGAACAAAAATATAAAGATAAAACAAAAATAAGATTGCTTAAGTAGGGTGCTCAGATGCATTCCAAAACCACATAAGGAGATAAAAAACGTATTTTATTAAGTAAAAGGCGGATTACAATAAAAGATAAAAATATAATCAAAAAAAGGGGGAGAAATTTCCCTTACAAGGCTTTGAAATGCATTAGAGAAGCACCACCCTAAGAAAAAATGGTCCAAAAAAGAGAACAAGAACTCAGATAGCAGCGGGCTATTTATAGGAAAAATTTTCAAGGTACACGGCCTAGGGCACGATAGTGTACCGGGGGCTTGTAAGCACTGTACATGAGGCAGTGCTGAGATTTGACGCATGGTTTGACTTTGCAGTTGTACACGTGGCGGGTCATTGGCGTGTCACATTTGACACGGGCGTGTCGGGGAGGTTGATCCGGGGATGGCGTCGCGTCAATCAGTCGTCGACGACGTCTTGTCGGGCCAGGTGGAGAAGTACACGCCCGTGTTGCATCTTGACAAAGGCTTGTCTGGTCCGTTCAGTGAACTTTGAGCATGGTTCATCGAGCGGATGACACAGGCCTTGGTCACGGCCATGTCACATTGGACATAGGCGTATCGTGGCGGGTGTTCAGCAAATTCTTTGCGAGCGGCTGATTTCTCTTGGAATTGAAAGTACACGCCCAGGTCACGGGCGTGACCTGAAATACACGGGCGTGTACTATGCAAATTTTGACAAAATCGGAAATTTTTGGGTAATCAAAATAAAGGTTAGTTAGAACAATTTTTACAAATAAGAAACATTTTATTAAAGAAAATTAACTAAAAATAAAGGAAATAAACAAAAACGACTTAATTAATGTACATAAAAAATACGTATATTTACAACTCATCAATACTTCGGGGGATGCCGTGCAAACGGACTATACTGTCCACATAAAGCTTCGCCATCTTCTCCACTGAATCATCCTTCCTATTTGGTATGAAATGTGACACCTTCGTTGAGCGATCAACAACTACACAAATGGCGTCGTTCCCCTTGTGCGATCTCTTCAACCCGAGCATGAAATTCATGGAGATGTCGTCAAAATTCCACACCGGTATAAGAAAGGATTTTAGGAATCCGCCAGTCTTCTGACATTTTACCTTCACCAAGGCACAAGTCTGACACTTCGCCACATATAATGCTATGACTTTCTTCATACCTGGCCACCAGAAAATTTCCTTCACGTCCTTGAACATATTGGTGCTCCCGGGGTGAATCGGGTATTTTGTAAAATGCGCCTCGTACATCAATTATTCTTGTAACTTCCCCATATTGTGAACGCACAATCGACTACCTTTCCACAAAAGTCCATGGTCGAGAGAGAACTTGTTGTTAAATCCATCAACGGCTTCCACCCAGTGACGTTTCAATCTCACGTCGAACTCCAAGGCCTGTCGAATACTGTCATCGAGGTTGTATGGAACCTCCGTCCAACTCAAACATGCATTTGTACTAGATCCCTTGTCAACACAAGCGATCTCCAAGGCCTCCAAGTCCTGAATATGCCGCTTATCGTGCATCTGTAACAAGTTGACCTGTGCAAGAGTCCTACGACTCAAAGCATCTGCCACAACGTTCCCCTTCCCGGGAATATAATGTTTCTCGTAGGTGTAGTCCCCAAGGAACTCCATTCACCTTCGTTGATGCATGTTCAGGTCTTTTTGATATATCGATACTTTAGGCTCTTATGATCTGAATAAATATCGACCTTTACCCCATACAAATAATGCCTCCAAAGCTTGAGAGCGAATACCATGGCCGCCAATTCAAAATCATGGACCGGGTAATTCCTCTCATGCACCTACAACTGGCGTGATCCATCGGCTATCACCTACCTGTGTTGGAGCAGAACGCAGCCTAATCCACTCCTAGAGGTGTCACTATAAATTTCGTAGCACTCCGGACCACAATGCGAACATATAACAGGTGTCATGGTTAAACAACACTTTAGTTCCTCGAAAGCTTGTGCGCACTCTGGCGACCAAACAAACTTCTGACCCTTCCTTGTAAGAGTATTTAGGAGGAATGCTATCCACGTGAAGTTCTCCACGATGCACCTGTAATAGCCGGAAAGCCCCAGAAAACTCCAGACTTCCGCCATAGAAAACAACATAGGAAACTCCCGTATCGCAACTATCTTAGCCGGATCCATCACAATACATTCTCCACTAACTACATGACCAAAGAACGCTATCGAGGACAACCAAAACTCACATTTGGTGAGCTTGGAAGACAGTTGGTTCCTCCTAAAAATCTCCAAAACCATATGTAGATGCTTGAAATGATCATCCTCGCACTGTGAGTATACATGTATATCATCGATGAAGACTATCACGGACTATTCCAAGTACTTTATGAATGTCTTGTTCATCAAATCCATAAATGTGAATGGATCATTCATCAGCCAAAATGACATGACGGTGATCTCATAATGACCATAACGTGTGCTGAAAGCCATTTTGGAAATGTCACTTTCCCTTATCATCAGCTAATAGTACTCGGATTTCAAATCTAGTTTCGAGTACACAATCGACCCGACCAGCTGATCGAACAGATTGTCAATTCTCAGGATCGGGTATCTATTCTTCTCTGTAAGCTTATTCTACTCTCGGTAGTCAATACACAAACGTAAACACCCGTCCTCCTTCTTAAGAAAAAGGAATGTCGCGATCCAAGGAGACGAACCTGGACGCACATACCCTTGATCTAACAGCTCTTGAATCTATACCTTCAATTCCACCAACTCGTTAGGCGCTACATTATACGGGGAGTGTGACACAGGCTTGGCACCTGGCACTAGCTCAATGGTGAAGTCAATCTCTTGTTGAGGTGTAGCTCAAGGGATTTTTTCAGGAAAAATATCAGGAAACTTTGATATAACTGGGATACTATCTAGACCTGGTTTGGGCTTTGAAGTCTCCACAAGCATGAAAAATAGCTCTACACCACTATGAATTGCCATAACCACCTCGAGAGCACACATCAAAGTATTGCTCGATCCCTTCATGCTAGAGAATGTCATCTCATGATATGTATCTAGTACCAGTATGAAGACATTACGGTTGCAATCAATGTATGCATGCTTCTCCGAGAGCCAGTCCATACCAAAGATTACATCGAACTCCACTATCGGTAATAGTGATGCTTGCAAGTCAAACTCTTGAATCCCAAACCATATATTCATGCAACAAACTCTATCCGCGCGGCTAAAACACCCGTTAGGCAGCAACACATCCAATTTGTTCCTTGTCATCAAAGAAGGTACTCCGATGCGCGATACAAATTCTTTGGACAAAAAGGAATGTGAAGCTCCCGTATCGAACAGTGTTCTCGCCGGACAATTAAGGATCAAAAAAAGCCTAGCACAACATGCCATAAGCTAACACACACAATGCAACCAGTATATAAAGATTAATTAAATCATACATGTCACCACATCATCCTACTTTATGGCCTACTGTTGGCCAAGGTTGTACACTCTAGGTTGGGCTGGAGCATAGTGAGATTCGGTTGACTCCACCGCCTTTTTCTTCTCGGACTTCGTACGTCCGCACCAACAATCTCGGGCAAAATGTCCCAGCTTTCCACAGTTATAACAAGCGCCCTGGGCTCGGCCTGTAGTTTCCCCAGGGACACACCCGAAGAAGGGACTGTGATGAGTCCAAGTTATATATTTATTTTTGGACTCATCCGGGCCAGTTTTCTCATTATTGCACTACACTTGAGAGCCATAATTGTTCATATTAGTTTCTCTGTCCATTTCATGTTAATTGCACTTTAGGCCCGTTTTCTTTGTGATTTCATAATTATTGTTCCATTGCCCTACTTGCGGTTTTTTTGTGTCTGGAGAATGTGGTGTGCCTATTCTAGTGGCTTTTCGGTTTTTACTCCAGGTCCAAGGGTCTTGTGCATGTTCTGGGATAGTGTGGAAACACCAAACGGTACAGGAACACTACGTACGATCAGTAGATCTATTGGGCACGACCACTGGTCGTGCGCCACTGTTCGTGCACACTATATTCTCCATTTTCCAAGTTCTGTCTGGGGTAACTGCACGACCATTGGACATAGTGCGCACGACCGCTGGTTGTGTGCCTCTGCTCGTGCATGTTATCCTAGTTTTCTGGTGTTCTGCCACTGCTGATCGCACGATCATTGGATTCAGTGCACACGACCACTAGTTGTACGCAACGGATCGTGCGCATTACTTTTTTCTACTTTCTATAAATACGCAGGTCCGCACTAATTCTGCACACCGCACATTTCTCTGTCGTTTTTTGTCTCTGAGGAAGGGTTCCGCCATTTCCCTTCATTCTCCACCATAAGGAGGTGCTCTGGGGAAGCTTTCAACTCCAAATTAAAGTCGGAGCTTCCTCTCAGCCTCCTCCTTCATCCTTGAGCTTCAAGAAGAGTTTGACCTAGCTTTCTCCATCAAGCTAGGAGAAGTTTGTGCCATCCTCCACCGGATCATGACAGTAAGAAGTCGGGTCCATTGGGAGTTAGTGATAGCCTCCTCTTCACTGGACGCAGTTGAGTACCGAGCTAGGACGCGGATTGACAACCCTGCGAATCCTTCTGTGAACCCTTAGCAAGATTTCGAATTCGGTCGATTTCGCGCTCTCTTCTCCTTTTGTTGTTGATAGTGCAGTTTAATCTATTGTATTTTATGAAGTGTGTTTAGTTTGTATAATGTTTGTATATAATCATGCCTATGTGATTTTTTATTTACATTATTTGATTGAGGTGCGCCATTTTCCATCATCCAAAACACAATATCGCAATAGCAATTACTAGTTGCGTGCGTAGCGAAGAGGTGCTATGGACCCTCATTCCGTCATTCTCACCACCTCATCCGCAAACCTACTCATCCATCCTCCCAATGATTCAGTGCATAGCGGCCCGTGTTGTCTTCCATCCTGTCTGGGGAAGCATCGCATAGCGGCGTTGCATAGGAGTAGTTTACAGTGTTTTACTTTCTTTTTCTGCAACAATCAAAATCCCCCGTCGTAAATGCCGACCTAAGAACTTCAATCTCAAGTCCTCCTCAAAATTAACTCCACCTCACTGTGTTCCTTGTGAGATTGATACTTGGGGAAATTCGCCCATTTTATATTACTTGACAGTGACCGGTACACTTTCCAACAACGCATCAAGTTTTTGGCGTCGTTGGAGGGGAACACAGCCGTGTGAGTTTTTGGAGAGGGAGATAGGAGATAGAAGCCCGTTTTCACTTATACATTGCATGTTTCTTCTTTGCTTTAGTTTTTAGAATTCGTTGTTTATTTTTCTTTGTTTCGTTTCTAGTTTTATTTTTTCTACAGCAGGCATTCCTTTTCTTTTATCTGCTGGTGTGTAGTTAAGTTTTGCTTAGAATTTTTCTGTTGGTGAATTATTCCTTGTTGCATAATGTTTTTTTATATGAATATCTGTTGTAGATGGTGCGGGGATTATAGGCATAGTAGTGATGAGTGCTTCACTGAAGATTGTGAGCATAATTCTCGTGGTTCAGTGTATGGAGCACTGTCCTCTTTTGGTACTTCATACATCATACCCTAGTCTTATGGTCACTTCTCTTCTACGCCTTCACCTTTTTCTTATTCCTCTCCGGTCCCACCAGGACTGAGGAGTAATGGAAAATGATGTTTGTATTATCGTAGCACTGAGCACATATTGAAATATTGTGTAGAATTTTAGTGCAGTTAGATGAGGATGATGGACTGGATATCCGAATCATTTCATCCACCTCTCAATTGGCTGCCCCTTCTGATTCTAATGTTATATTCGCAGTACCACCTTGTCTATGGGGGACTGTTTCGGGTATACCCATCATACTTTCTACTGATCGGTGCAATGACATTACGGTGCCATCTCTTACTATGCATACTCCCCCCTTTTTGGATTCACCCCCAAAAGAACCCGCACATATTTTATCTTATGTTGTTGTTCCTCTGCTTTCTTTGCAAGAATTAACTATCCCAATTTTTAGTGAGTAGGTTGATGATACCGACGATGATCTATGCTTCGATCCTACTGGGAGTGAGACTGGGACCACTCCCCCTATTTCTGATTATTTTAGTTTTTCATCTCCTTTATTTCTTGATCCCCTTTCTGTATCTGATCCTATGTGGGTTGAGTGTTCGCAAGTGCTCCAGGTGGACTTGGATCCTTTAGTTCGAGTCATGAATGATAGCATCCTCTTTCTAGAGGATGTTGATTCCTCCTCTGCTGAGGAAGCTCCATTTATTGCTCTCTCCTCCTGTCGTCTCCTTGTAGACGATACCTTGCTAGGGAAGGATATATTTTGTGGTGAGAAGAGTAAGGACCAGCGATCCTCCTCTTCTTACTTCCTATTTCCTCTACTTGTGTTGGGCAGGTATTATTATTTAGGTAGATGGGTAACTGCTTTATCACTGTATTGGGACCCGTTACCGAAACGGATAATGGAACAGTTAGCTGTGCACTTTTCTTTTTATAGGCCAATTAGCTAGAACCTTTTCCTTAACCGAATAAGTCGTGCTGGGTGGACAATAACCACAGTAGTTATCTTACATTTTCTGCATTTTTATTTTCCATGTCTATCTTAGTTTTTTATTTCTTTGTAATTTGTTTATTTTTCTTTTGTTTTGCGAAGCTCACCACTGCAGGTATTCATGGCAAATTCGTATTGGCGGGTTGTGATTCTTCGTTTGGCAGACCTGCTTCTGTGTTTTCATGCGTCTTCTGGTATGCTTACTAGCTGAGCATTGGGTAACCTCTCCCCTTTTTCCTATCTCATTTTAATTTTGATATCATATATTGTGTAGCTTAGTTTAAGTCTGGGGGAGAGCCAGTATTTGTTACCTTTTGTACGCGGATATTTTGTTTGCATAAAAGGAGATTTTATTGTTTATATTTTGATTAGTTCACTGCATCACACACCACTACACCCACATGAGAGTGTGCTTAGTTGTTAGCATGCTGCGAGTTAAACTCGTTTCTTTTGTATGATTTGGGAAAATTAATGTACTAGCATAGGATTGTGAGACAGAGTAAAATGTTTACCCTGCTGTCCTCCTAGTCAAGTGCTCTTGTCTCGTGTAGAAATTGGAGTAGATTTAATTTTTTTGTTTGCTTATAGTTTTATATTTTCCTAATTGCGTAAATACTATTTATTCTACTCAAAAAATGGTGAATCCGGTGTGAATCAGATGGTAGCTTAGGGATGTGTGTAGACAGCCGTTAGATTTATATTGCTCGAGTTAGGAGGATGGTTAGTCTTTCTCATTGGTTAAGAACTTGCCCCAAGCTATTCTTGAAGCATGGGTATAGGTTAGTTTAATCGCATGAGCATAATGTAGGCCATCATTTTGGCCTGGTTGAGCATTGTACCGTTCATAACATCTTATCCTCGCTAGCACCATTGTGCCGACCCTTCCTTTTGATTTAGCTCCACCATTATTTCACCAAAACCTCATAGCTGATCTTAGTCACACACCCAAGACGAGCTTTAGTGTTTAACAATTTCATGTTGGGGTGTTGATGTGGTGAACTTCCTTGTGAATATGTGGATGTGCTCCAATATTTTATTTGCTGATATTGTTAAAATAAAAAAGTATTTGAAAAAAAAATACACAAAAAAAATAATTTTGAAAAATAAAACAGAAAAGAAAAAGTATAATTAAAAATTCTATTTGAGATGAGATTGTATTTGGAGTAGGCGGTGCACACACCCATATTTTAAAAATTAATTCTGGGGTGTGGTGTACTTGCATGTATTTTGGTTAACAGATAGCTTCTTTTTTATGATAGCTCATTTGGGTTAGGTGCGTAGCCTTCTTATTTATCTTCGTTTACCTCACTGAAACCAAAGCCCCATGTCTTCACCTAAAGTCCTACTGATTCGTCTGTGAACCAAACCAGTGTCGTGGAGAGAGTGCGAACGGGAAAGTCTATGGTCACCGACATTGTTGGATTCCATTGGAGGTTATCCCGAGCCCCGATCTTTGGCAATGCTCGCCTTGCGATTAGTCTAATTACTCCCTATGCGTCACCGGAAGATTCACCGTGATTCCATTTTTGAGTAGTAATAAAATGTTGATACACATTGTGATAAATATAAACCATTTTGTATACTTAGAAATTTCCTCTATTATATTTTTATGCGTGCGAGCATGCAACTTCGCATGGTACTCCGTATCTCAATTTCTATGTTAGCTAGTTTATTTTTCCTTATCTGCATAGATTTTGTTTGCTCGGGATGCGCAAACCTGTAAGTCTGGGGATGTTATGAGTCCAAGTTATATACTTATTTTTGGAGTCATCTGGGCGAGTTTTCTCGTTATTGCACTATACTTGAGAGCCATAATTATTCATATTCGTTTCTCTGTCCATTTCAAGTTAAGTGCACTTTAGGCCTGTTTTCTGTGTGATTTCAAAATTATTGTTCTTTTCCCCTACTTGGTGTTTTTTTGTGTCTGGAGAATGTGGTGTGACCATTCTGGTGGCTTTTCGGTTTTTACTGCAGGTCGAACGGTCGTATGCGTGTTTCGGGATTGTTCGAAAATCCCAAACGGTACAAGAACACTGTGCACGATCAGTGGATCTATTACGCACGACCATTGGTCATGCGCCACTGTCCGTGCGCACTATATTCTCCATTTTCCAAGTTATGTCTGGGGCAACCGCACGACCACTGGACATAGTGCGCAAGACCGCTGGTCATGCACCTCTACTCGTGCACATTATCCGAGTTTTCTGCTGTTCTGCCACTACTGATCGCACGATTATAGGATTCAGTGCGCACGACCACTTGTCGTGCGCCACTGATCGTGCACAAAAGTTTTTTTTCTGCATTTTATAAATATGCAGGTTCAGCACTAATTCCGCACCCCGCACAGTTCTCCGTCATTTTTCATCTCCGAGGAAGGGTTCCGCTATTTCCCTTCATTCTCCACCGTAGGGAGGTGCTCCGTGCAAGCTTTCAACACTAAATTCAAGTCGAAGCTTCCTCTCGGCCTCCCCCTTCATCCTTGAGCTTCAAGAAGAGTTCGACCTAGCTTTCTCCATCAAGCTAGAAGAAGTTTGTGCCATCCTCCATCGGATCGTGACACGAAGAAGACAGATCCATTGGGAGTTAGTGACAGCCTCCTCTACCCCGGACGTAGTTGAGGACCAAGCTAGGACGCGGATTGACAACCTGGCAAATTCTTCCGTGAACCCTCAGCAAGACTTCAGATTCGGTCGATTTCGCGCTCTCTTCTCCTTTTGTTGTTGATAGTGTAGTTTAATCTCTTGTATTTGATGAAGTATGTTTAGTTTGTAAATCGTTTGTATACAATCATGTCTATGTGATTTTTTATTTACGTTATTTGCTTGAGTTGCGCCATTTTCCATGCTCCACAACACATTGCCGCACTAGCAATTGCTAGTTGTGTGCGTAGCGAAGAGGTGCTTTCGACCATCATTCCACCATTCTCACCACCTCATCCGCAAGCCTACTAGTCCATCCGCCCAGCGATTCGGTGCATAGCAACACATATAGTCTTCAATCCCGCCCGGCAAAGCATTGCATAGCGGCATTGCATTGTAGTAGTTTATAATGTTTTACTTTCTATTTCCGCAACAATCAAAACCCCACTTCGTAAATGCCGACCTAAGGACTTCAATCTCAAGTCCTCCTCAAAATGAACTCCACCTCACTTTGTTCCTTGTGAGATCGATACTTGGGGAAATTCGCCCATTTTATATTACTTGACAGCGACAGGTACACTTACCGACAATGCATCAGACTGGACCCGAATTCCTAGCCTTCTTATACCACTTACGGAAACTAGACTTTGAGGAGCTCGGTATTCTTCCAGCTCGAGTCCTTCTTCTCTTGAACTCTCTTCATATCTTTCTCGAGATATCGGGCGGTGTTGACTAGAGTTAGAAAACCCTGCATCACAGGCCTAGAGATCAGTAGCCTTAGGTCATCACGAAGACCCTCATAGAACCGGTTTGTCTTACACTCCTCATCATCAAATGTAAAGCCAGCATAATGACCCAACCTTATGAACTCATGGAGATACTCATACATGCTACTAACTCGCCGAGAAAGTCTCCGGAACAAATTTTCCATGTAAATCCTTTGAGCAGAGGGGAGGTACCTAGCCAGGAATAACCTCAAGAACTCCACTATCGAGACATCAGTGAGTTGTCTCCCAACCAAGTGATGCAGCTCCATCTCTTCCCACCACAGTCTCGCCTCACCATCTAACAGGAAAGTGGCTATGATGGTCTTCTGTCATTCCTCAATTTCAGTTGTCGACAAGATACTCTTAAGACGAGATAGCCAATCTTCTGCATGTGTTGGGGTTCTAGCCATTGAAAACTCTGGAGTGTTGAAGCTCATCACATTCTTGACCTGCTTCTCTGTCCTCTTCTTGACAGCAATGGATCTACACCCACTCGTTCCACCACTCTAGGTTATGCAGCATGAAGCGGCACCTGCCCCAAAATAGGGGCAGGAGGTTGAGCTCGCGCCTCTAGCTGGGAGTTTAACATCGCGAACACCGCCTCAGCCACAAGACTTATCGTCTCAGCTGAAGGAGGGGTTGCAGGCACGTCAATAGGTGTGTTGCTTTCTGAATAGTTCAGACGTTCTGACTATCCTGCACCACTTCTGGTCACCTATATTTGTAAGAACACACAACTAATCGACAAACAGATTGCCTAAACACAATCATTGGGACACTCAGGTTCCTCAACAAGTGTATTTTCATTCCTAAGTGGACATTCATGGGTTCTTTTCATGTTATAACGACGACGCGCATGGCAGTGCTCACCACCCCTTAGAAAGAAATCATCCATGAATTCTCCTATGTAAGACCGACACCATAGTCTGATATCAAATTTTAACACCCCATCTGTCACATGGAATATAACAGAAGGTCCGGTTGGGCCCCCACGCCATATACCGCGTATAGTCAGCAGAGTTACATATTAATAAAAAAATACTACCATAGCAGTTCGAATCCTAACTCAGAGCATTCTAGCGGAAACCTTCAAAACATTTATAAAAACCCATAAAACATAACATGAATGTCCATTATAGCCACAGTAGTTATGGAAGTACATACACAAAAGTCTCGGGCTTATGGCCATACAACCGTTTACTTAGACAATAAGTGTTTTACATACTTCGGCACATAGGCCGGCAAACATGAACATAGAAAAGAAAACACTTCGCTTTGCCTTTCAAGGGCCAGCACAACATCAAGGGCTTCAACCCGCTACTTGCCACTAGGCTCACCTATTCCTGCATAAGAACAATCCATCGAATGGTGGTAAAACAAGGCAACGGTCAGCAAAAGCTGACCAAATTATAACAACCCAACCCCTTACTCGGGGCGACGGTGCTCCTTCCCTGCAATTCATTAGTAGAACCAATCACAATATTGATAGTATAATTTAAGCACACTTCACCACGACATAGGAATGCACAGCCACACAGCTCGTGCTCTCAGGGCACATTCTCGGTGAATCTGGTCCATTCTGACACTTCACGACCACCCCCAGGATGGCAACCATCGTAAGCATTTAAGTCTTTTCAGACGAAGCCTAAGAATCGCTCTATATGCCCCCGGTAAGTGCTGCGTACATTAGGTCTCTTTAACCGAACCACACAGAGCGGGTACGGTTCAGCTCAACCCGTTGCTCACATCACAATGTCAATTTAATTCATCGATATTGGTCAGCCCCCCCCCCCCCCCCCCCGATTCCCGATGTATCTGTTGGGTCCATTTTTCCCAATGTCCCTGATTTGTGAGAAGTCAAACAGGTCAATGTCACACACATCAACTGTATTTGATGTGCATTTGAGTTCTTGAGTGCAGGTTAGTCCATTTCATATTGATTTGAAATGTGGACATAAGAAGTGGTTGCTGGACACAACACAAAAATTGACTAAGTCCACAGGAATTGAGTGAAGCAAGCTTACTCAATGCCAGAGGTATAGATTCAATATTGTCTAGGAGAAATTTGCGTAAGTATAAAAGCGTTCAGAGTAGTCTACTCACTCAACGTCATATAACATATAGCGTTGAGACTATCTCAGCCTAACTGAAAGATAGCCAAAAAAAGATGTTAAGTGCAAAAGAGTTGTGTAGTATGCTCACTCAATGCCATATAACAAAAGTCTGTGAGTCTAGCTGAGTCAGTCTAAGCCTAGAAAAAATGGCTAAAAATGTGGCCAAATCCACAAGAGTTGAGTGTGGTCTACTCACTCAATGTCATACAGTTCAAAGCATTGAGTGTTGTTGTGCCAGCCAACTCCACAGAAATGTTGTGCAAAAATTTGACTAAGTCCACAGGCATTGAGTATAGGTTACTCACTCAACGGCAGATAACAGAAAAATTTTGTTAAGTAGATTGTCATTGAGTGAAGCTTACTCTCTCAATGCCAAGGCAAAAGGTTTTAAGTATAGATTACTCTCTCAACGCCAGATAATAGAAATTCTGTTAAGTAGTTTGGCATTGAGTGAAGCTTACTCTTTCAATGCCATGGCAAAAGGCATTGAGTGAGCTTACTCTATCAATACCATTTAATAGATATTCTGTTAAGTAGTTTGGCGTTGAGTAGAGCTTACTCGCTCAATGCCAAGGTACAGAAACTTTTGCTAAGGAAAAGAGCGTTGAGTGTGGCAAGCTCTCTCAACGCTCTCGACGCTATCTACTCCTTGAAGCACAAATTTGGATAAGTCCAAATGCGTGGATAGCTCGGCTTTCGTCGAGCTCAACTTCGTCGACCTGAGCTCAATGTTCGTTGAACTGAGCCTGGTGTTCATCGAACTGAGTTTAACAAAATATCGAGATAAGTCTACAGTTCATCAAACTGACTTTATGATTTCGTCGAGCTCAGATTCATCGACCTGAGCTCAGCATTCGTCAAACTGAGCCCGCAGTTTGTCGAATTGATTTTATGCATTCGTCGAACTGATTTTATGCATTCATAGAACTGATTTTATGCTTTCGTCGAACTGAGCTTGTTGTTCATCGAACGGAGATCAGCGTTTGTCGAGCTTAATACTTAGACAGACAGAATGTTGTCTAAGTGTTGTTGTGTTGAGTTATGCCTACTCACTCAACGCCTTTGGTTCTAATGATTGAATTTTGGCTAAGTCCACAAATGTTGAGTCATGGTTACGTCAGCAAAGTCAAAAGTTAACCAAAATTCAAATGTTACGGAAATGCTACTAGAGACTTTGGTGGGGCCAGCTATTGATATCTTCTACAATTACAAAGTATTATTTCATCATTAAGTGATGGGGCCCACTCACAGCAAAGAGCCGTTGAATCGGGAATGAATGGAAAGCGTGGGTTGATTGGCTAAATCTCGGCCATCAAGCCTGGTGGGGGGACCCACTGCTCAATCGACCAGAGATATAAGGAATTAGATCATCGATCAAGGATCGAATCCCTGGTCTAGTCTTTATGAAAATGAAAGTGCGGCTGAACATCATCTTCTTCCTTGCCATTTTTGTTGAACACGAAGAAGTTGTTCTGCACCGAGAAGCTTGTTGGGAAAGAGATAGCTGAAGCAATCCCCATCTGCATTAGTAGGATCAGAAGTTGTTCTGAGATAGCTGATCAACAAGTTCTACAGTAAAAATAAGAAGCTGTTTGAAGATAGATTCTACTAACTACATATTGTCTTCAACAATTAGATCTTGGGTCTGATATATGCCTAGTCCAAGAACAAGGAGACGCAGAGCTTACTCTGGTGTTTAAACATATATGTATGTATCCTATGACCAGTCAACAACAGAAATCTGAAGAAAATCAAAAAGAAGATTCAAGTCCAGAGAGACCTCCTTCTCCAACATATGATCGAGAAATTGATCCTAATTTCAGAATGGCCAGAATTCAAGAGCATGTAGGACTATCTCAGATAAGAAATGCCAAGGAAGAAGGAAAAGATACATCATAATTTTCAACCATGTCATCGTATGGGAATAAGGAGCTGGAAATGTATCAGGTAAAACAAAAGATATTCAATGTTGATACATATATGAATTTACATCCAAAAGTTGTAGTTCCCAGAGCTGCATCTGTAAATATTCTTAGTGCTCAAGATGTGAAGATGACTTAACAGCAGGCTTCTGATCCAATAACACAGATGATTTTCACAAAACCTGCTTCTTCTTCAAATGATTCAAAGAAACAGTTTTAATCTTTTGATTATGCATTTTGATTTTTATTTTTGTTATATGTAAATTCACAAGTCACATTTGTTCATATCTGCTGAATGTTTTATGGTTCTGCCAGATATTTTTGTTGTTTTATGATTTTGTTTATTTTATTTTGTATTGTGACCAAGCCTAAATAGGGGGAGATTGTTAAAACCCTACTTGTAATTTCGGCTAGGTTGACTATTAGGATTAATGACCCACTATGTATAGTCTCGGGTCATGTGTTAGTTCTAGGGTTAAGGTCAATTACTTTAGTATAGTTCACTGAGAGCTACCTTCAGAAGGCTTTAGAATACTTCAGAGACTCAAGACCTAAGAGACAAGGGAGTTTTGAAGATTGCAGAAAAAGCAGTTCCACGTAAGCTGAACTCAACTCGACGATCGTCGATCTTAGATAAATGAACTCAAAGTTCCTTCTTTGAGTTGGGCTCGATGAAAGTCTAGCTCAGGTCGATGAACTGTGAGCTTATCTCAAGATCTCAGCTCGACGATGTGCCTTCTCAGCTCAACGAACTTGGAGCTTAGTTTGGCAAGTGCTTTTTCTGTTCGACGATCTTGGAGCTCAGCTCGACAAAGGAGAATTATCAAGTCGGCGAACTTGGAGCTTAGGTCAACGAAAACTTTCCTTAGTTCGACTAACTCCATCAAGGTTCTGTTCGACTATCTTCTCTCAATTTCACAGACCGTCTAAGGTAATTCGATTTCAGATTATTTCAAATATTCAGATAGTAATACTCTGATAATTAATGCTCATATTCTCAAGAATATAGCCATTCTGGCAGCATTAATTAATGATTTTCACAGAGTTATTACTTAACATATTTACTGGGACAGTTATGGAAACTCATGAAAGATAAATTCCAGCCGTTCAACTCCCAGAATTTTGGGTGTCAGTAATGGAAAGGAATTCAAATTGTAAAGGCTGAAATCTAAAATAAATATATAAGGATTGTTTTTCAAGACAAAAATAGTAATAACAGAAGAATGAAAGATTGGCTGTGACAAAAAGAACAATCTACAGAAAGCTGAAAGAAGAACATCTCATACACTACTCAAGTTCTTTATCAGATTTTGTTTCAGGGCTTTCAAGAGACAATCCATCAACATGTGTCTAAAAGTTTCCTGAAGATCTAAAAGCAATCTGAAGGTCTACACCCCGAGCAAAGTTTAAATTCTCCTTAACCATTCTACATCTCAGGGGGAGCTTTGACAACAACAACAATCCACTAGTCTTCTCAAAACTTTGAGAAAGAGAAGACAATATCAATTTCTTTTGACCTCACTGTAAAAGGGTTTCAAACTCCCTTCAAAAGTTATTCCCTTGGTTGTAAGTCTCCTAATCAAAATACTTAGTTTGGTTTTTGGGCACCTGATCAAAAGCTCAAAGGGTTGCTAGATCTCCCTTGAAAATAGATCTTATGGTGACATAGCGCCTGAGCAAATGTAACACCCCCTATCCGTCGCATAGCATATAGCAGTAGGTCCGGCCGGGGCCCGACGCCATATACCACAGACAGACCGGGTGGTTACTTATGGAAACCATTCAACCAATCTCAACGTCCTACACAGAGCATTCTAGCGGAAGCAGTTTATAAAGGTTGTAAACAAAAACCCAGCATTAGAGCACAGATGTCCACTAGTACATAATTAGGAATGTTATACAAAAATACTCAAAACCGGCCTTAAGGCCTTACAAAATGTTTCACTTGAATATTACATGTTTTACAAACCACGGCACGCAGGCCGGTCATACATGAATAAAACAGAAAACATTTCCACTTGGGCCTTCGAGGGCCAGCTTCGCAAAAACGGCTTTAGCCTGGTATTGACCGCTTGGTCCAGCTGCACCTGCAAGCAACAAACCACCGCACGGTGGCAAAACAAGGCAACGGTCAGTAATGCTGACCAAATTATAACGATCCCGCCCCCAACTCGGGGCGGCGATGCTCCTTCCCTGCATTTCATTAGCATAAGCGAGCAATGCATATATCCATAGCCATTTCATCACAGACGTAGGCTCGCACGGCCACACGCCCCGTGCACTCAGGGCACATTCTCGGTGAACCGGTCGATGTCACGTCAATTAAAGCCATTAACATTCCGGACTCACCACCGCCACTTAGACGGCCATACCTATGAGCAATTTGTCTTGCCGGCATGGGTCACGTCAATTTAAGCCATTGACCGTCGAAGACTCACATCTATGCCAACGGCAAGTGCCACGTAACCTTAGGTCTCTTTAACCGAACGACATAAAGCGGGTACGGTTCCATCTAACCCGTGCTCACATTGCAACGATAATTTAAGCCATTTGTGCGGGTCAAACTTCCACCGAGTCCCATTCTATCACAAGTCACATAACCCGGTTATGTTCAAGTTGGCTCTCAGGCCACCAAGTTGGCAAGATCTCGTATCTGCCCAGTTTTTCGGGTGCACCTTTGGGTTAATCCCCAAGGCTCCCTGCTGCAATCTACCGCGTAGAAAACCCGAAAAACAACCAATAGCACGGAGTCTTCTCTGGCCTTATACAATGCAACATCACCGATCCAGACCAACATGTCCGGGTAGGCTTCACACACCATGCCTATGTCCATTCTCGCATACAGACTCTAAACAACAGGGACTTCACATATCTACCCGAAGGAACGCCTCCAACTCTTCGCAAACTCGCGAGAGCGGGCTTCCTATGCAAAGAAAGAGAGCGACTCATGCTCAAGATGAGGATCGTTACCCTTGAGTTCCTCTTTGGCTCCATTGAAAAGTAATCGGATGAAAACAACCGCACTAGCGTTGCCTCCGTGGATCCGGAGTCGGCTCGCGATTCGGAGCTCCGAAGCTCCTCCAATGGCGGGATCTAAGATCTTCTTCCTCCCTTGGCTCTCCTCTTTCTCTAAGGACTTGGAGAGATGATAAGGTATGAAAAGTGATGGATTTCTAAGTCAAAACCCGGGTATATCCCTTCAGGAACAACCCCCAGCCGTTGGATCTCAACCTAAGGAAACGAACGGCTTTGATTCGGGGCTGAAATGCCCAATCTGGACCGAACACGGCCTGGCACACGCCCGTGTCCAGGGCCGTGTGCCGCATTCGCCGTCAAAATCGAATCACCTGGAACCTCACACGGGTATCGAACATGCCCGTGTTCTAGCTGATACGCCCGTGTTCCACCTGACACGGCCTTGAAGCCGGCCGTGTACCCCATGATTTTTCCCCATTTTCCACCCGAGCACTGCACGGGTTCTAGGACACGCCCGTGTCCTTGCCCGTGTCACTTTGACACGCCTGGACCCCAGGCCGTGTACACGGTCTCGACATTTCGTCGTGTGAAGATCGACGACTTGATGACACGGCCTTGGACACGCCCGTGTCCTAGGCCGTGTGCCTTGTCTCAACGATCGTTGAGCGAATCTCGACGACTCCCCGGGACGATCGTCGACACAGGTCGACACGCCCTGCGACATGCCCGTGTCGCGGGCCGTGTGCCCAGTCTCGACGAATCATCGAGTATATCTCGACGATTTCGCGGCTAAGTGTCGACACGGGTCGACACGCCCTGCGACACGCCCGTGTCGCAGGCCGTGTGCCCATTCTCAGCGAATCGTCGAGAAAATCTCGACGACTTCGCGGCTAAGTGTCGACACACGCTTGACACGCCCTGGGACACGCCCGTGTCCCAGGCCGTGTGCCTTCAACCAGAACCCAAAACTGGCCCAAAACGTCCCCCTTCGCTCCTTTGAGTTTCGGGGCGTTACAGCAAATACCTGTGGTGACAGGGCATCTGATCAAAAACCTGTAGTGTATTCCTACCAGGGAGGTAGAAGAGTGTATGTACCCAAGTTTTAGGGGAACCACTATAAAATCTTTACGTCGTCTGGTTGTTCTATTTGTTATTTTCTGTGCGCTGATTTTTGTGTTTTATTTCTGCCTATATACATGTAGATATCACTTATTTTAATCCGCTATAAAAATTAATCGAAAGATTTTTTAATACTCTATTCATGCCCCCCACCCCCTCTAGAGTTAGTGTGATCTATCTCTTCACTTTCTGCTTCTTTCCTGATGTAGCATGGACATTTCATTACATATGCTTCGATACAACTGAAGAAGCATGGGCAGAACTACACCGTTCATGATTTGGAGCTCGGGGCTGTAATATTCACGTTAAAGACTGGGAGGCTTTACTTGTATGGGGTTCATTGTGATATCTTCTCAGATCACAAGAACCTCAAATATATTGACACGCAGAAGGTCCTAAATATGTGCCAGCAGAGATGACTTGAATTCTTATGCGACTATGACTACAAGATGCATTATCACCTGGGGAATGCGAACACCATGGAGGATGCCTTGAGAAGGAGAGCCGACACTACTAGATCAAAGCCCCGGGTGATGGCTATGGAGCTTGTACGGATGCTGTAGCATATGCACATTACCATGTTTTCCAGAGCTAAGCCAGATGTTTATCAAGAGTACTTGAACTCCTTGGTCATCAAGTGTGACATATGGGAGCGCATCAAGACACAGCAAAGGATGGATGCGGATTTGGAGCCGGTATTAATAGACCTAGAAGGGGGCAAGTCGGAAGACTATTCTTTTCATGATGACCTCGTTCATTTCCGTGGCCGAATCTATATACCCACTGGAGGTGGTATCCGGGATAATATACTCAGGGAGGCACACTATTCTCAGTACTCAGTGCACCCCGGAATCCCCAAGATGACATCGAATCTGCAGAGGATCATGTACTGGACGGTGATGAAGAGGGATATTATATATTATGTGACACATTGCGAGACCGGCCAGCGGGTAAAGGCAGAGTGTAAGAGCCCAGGAGGGTTACTAGAGTCATTACCGGTGCCAGAGTGGAAGTTTGAGGATATAACTTTGGATTTCGTGCATGGAATGCCTCGCTCCCACTGTGGATATGATTCTATATGGGTCATTATCGATAGACTGACCAAGGTAGCCTGATTTATACCGATCAGGAAGGAAAACCCAATTGCTATTTTGACGATGTTGTTTGTGGAGCAGTTCATCAGGTACCATGGTGTCCCCAGGACGATTGTCTCGGATCGTGATGGTCGGTTCACTTTCAGGGAGTGGAGAGTGGTGCAGGCATACTTTGGTTCTCAGCTTGATTTTAGCATCGCTTTCCATCCACAGACTAACGGCCAGACAGAGCGGATCAACCGGACTATGGAGTATCTGCTGCGTCTATGTATATTGGACACGGGGAAGCCCTGGGACCATACTTGATCCTGGAGCAGATCGGTCCTTTGGCTTGCAGGCTGGAGCTGTCGTCAGAGTTAGGGGATTTGCACGACGTCTTCCATGTCTCTTCACTTTGGAGAGCTCTCCTTCGACCAGAGCAGTATATTACTACTACAGCAGGCC
Organism: Platanthera guangdongensis; assembly: GCA_039583875.1. Classification (NCBI taxonomy): domain Eukaryota; kingdom Viridiplantae; phylum Streptophyta; class Magnoliopsida; order Asparagales; family Orchidaceae; genus Platanthera; species Platanthera guangdongensis. The sequence goes on from CM077156.1 coordinate 26,018,243, forward strand.
CTGTAGCACCTGATATATCAGCTTGTTTAGAGCCAGTTCGGATTTATGACACATCGACTCGAGTACTATTGAAGAAGAAGGTTCACTTAGTCATGGTGTTGTGGTCCAACCACAGATGGGAGGAGCACACCTAGGAGTCAATGGATCTGATGCGTGAACGGTACCCGGAGCTTTTTGTCTCATGTACCTTTTAATTATGCTTAAAGTTCTTAAAATTCTTCTGCATAGAAACCCCGTAGACCCGTACTTCAATTTCAGGGATGAAATGTTTTTTTGTTTATTGGGATTTTTAACATTCCATTTCGTGCTAGACCCCTCGCACGTATTTTGAGTCAAGAGAATTGACTCATGCTCGGGAAGCGTCAAGTAAGTCGAGTGAACACGACGCCACTCGACGAATTTAACTTATAAAATACCGGAAAAACTTTAGGCGTCAAGTGATCTTAACGCCATTTGAAAAGGCGTTGAGTGATCTCGACGAATTTAGCTTATTTATACTCGAGAAACATTAGGGGTCGAGTCATCTCGATGTCATTCGTCGAGGCATCGAGTTAACTCAACACCCCTCAATATGGCGTTGAGTGGTCTCAACGCGTTTGACTTGGAATTTTTGGGATGATGACGGCGTTTATTGGTGTCAACACCACTCAATACGACATTGAGTGGTCTCAACGCCACTCAACGCGTTTGACTTGGAATTTTTGGGATGATGACGACATTTATTGGTGTCAACACTACTCAATACGGAGTTGAGTGTGGCCGACACCACTCAACGCTTTTGAATTGAGATGTTCTGGGTCGACACCACTCAAAGAGACGTTGAGTGGTGTTGACACCACTCAACACTTTTGTATTGCTGACGGCATTGAGTGGTGTTAACAACACTCAACGCAGTGTTGAGTGGTGTCGACAGCACTCAACGATTTTATATGGAGTGTTGAAGGCATTGAGTGGTGTCGACACCACTCAACACGACATTGAGTGGTGTCGACACTACTCAATGCTTTTTAACTTTTAGCTATTTTTCTGTATGCACTTTATCTGCTTTGTCCGGCCTGAACCAGGTTTTCAAAAAAGAGATTTTTGAACCCGGTTCTCTCCAACAACCATATTAATAGGTTGACCTTCTCAAGAAGATATAATTTTAAATAATAATTGATGGTCAAATAAAATTTTGACACGTGGCGGCATGGGGGGGGGGGGTAGAATTATGCTCAATTATGGTCGTCCATGCTCAGCCACTCCTCTTAAGTCAAAACCTATCAATCAGCCAACCGCACCTCCATTCCACCCCACCATCACCTTTAGTGAGCCCTAAGGTCCAGAGGATTAGCCGGAGAAATCAGGAAAGGAGCAAGCTCGTCGGAGCAAGGGTCGGCAAAGGTGCACCACCACCAAACCCACCATCAAGCTCGTCAAAGGGTCCATTTCTCCTCCCCTCCCTCTGTTCTAGTCTTCTAGATCCACTAGGAGGGATGTCGAGCTCAAATTATCCTAATTCTATGTGAGAGGGAGCATGCCGAGCATTTCTTCTTGGTCGGGTTTGCCGGAGGAGCCACCTCCGATGGCCACGACTCCGGGAAACGCTAGCTGGCACCTTAATGGAGGTGGTGGCGACAATCGCCATCGGTGGCAGCGGCCAGAAGCCGGGAAATGCATGATTTAGATGGTCCAGGTTGGGGCAATCTGGATCGTAGGCTCATTGTAGAAGATGAACTGATGCCCTTGAATTTTTATGAAATAATAAAAAGCCTATTTTCCGTCCAATTTTATACAGTCACCTTTAATTTGACACCATAAACTTGAAATTTGGAGCACTATAACTCCTTGCAGGGTCATTCTGCTAAGACTAGTCCTAGACTAGGGAAGATTTGTAAATGAGAGCCCAAGCCAAACCCTAAGTCCACATGTCATGAAATTTTGGACATGTATGTGTTTATGCTATACTTAGGTCTAGTACAAAAATGAGAATTTTTGGGATGTAGTTTTCTATAGTTTTTATAGAAATATCATTTATTAAATAAATGGAATATATGAATATTCACTCTTAAAAATGCCTCCAAATTTGGGTTGCATGACCATTGGGTCATGATATGACCATGGTAAAAGTTTCAGGCCATTTGGGCCTCTGTATGTTGGGGAAATCCAAAAATGCAAGATGGAGGTGGATTTGTAAATATATGTGCCAAATGTAAAAATGGGAAGTTAGCCCATTTGGCGCAATGAATGTCCATGGGATTTTGGACAAAGTCTTATAGGGATGAGTTACACCTCCCAAAGAAAAAGTGGGATTTTTGGGAACAAAAATCCCATTATTTTGATTTAATGGAAAGATAAGTTCTTTTAGAAATAAAAATGAGAAATAGGTCTACTTACCTTGAAAATTCTAAAATTTTAATACTTTCTCTAATAGGACATTTGACATCTCTGGAAAAAGTTATAAGTTAATTTGATGAATATATCTTGTGTATATAGTGGATTTACAATTTTATCATTTTTCAAAATTAATTTAAAAGTAAGGGAAAATTCCGATGAAAAATTATGGAAAAATTTATAGCATCCTAATTCTGTGATTGAAACCTAATATAATTATTTGAGAATATTTGGATGAATATATATGCTGAAAACCCTAGTAGTGTCATTTTGGTAATATTGTTCATATGAAATTATATTAGGTCATATCACTGACTAGGATCATGAATTTTTGTCTTGATTATTATTATGTCAATTTTGATCACCAGTAATTTTCTAGGAATTTTTTATTGTATATTTAAAGTAATTCATTTGGAAAATGGATTATTTATGCATTTAATCATAAATAGAAAATATATGTTAATTCAAATTGGAAAATCATGATTTTTGATGAACAGACATTTTTAACCTAAATGAACATCAGATAATTTATTTAGACAGGATGGACTACTAGTTAGAGTACTTCATGTTCAAAGTGACCTATGTCACTTAATTAATTAAATTAAATTATGGTCCAAAACAATTGGAAAAATGATGAAATTATGAATGATCAATATTACATACATGTCAAACCCATGAAAAAAAAGTTAGGACCATTTAGACCAAGGAATTGGCAGTCATCTCATACGAGTTAACATTAGGTCATGGGTTGCGCTTAGCTAAGTAACACATAACATAAGGACTCATAGGGGATATAATAAGTGGTTGGCTTGAGAAGAATATCAGAAAGATGAAACCCTGGTTGTTTTCAAGTGGGTAACTACATAGTAACGAGTGTTAGAGTGTAAAGCACAAGGAAAGTAAATAGAACGGAGACCGGCGGAAGACCGTCATTCTCCCAACAATACCTTAAGCCATTAAGTTCACTCAGGAGCAACATTGAGAGCTACGTATTGATATTGGGTAAACACTAATAAAAGTAAGTGTCCTTGCGAAAGGAGCTTTTGGCTCCGACCCACCATAGTTCCTAGTGCCCCCAAGAGCCCTTCACCGGGTATACCCTGTACAGTTCAAGGACTAACCATAAGTTGTTATGCGTAATAAACATTATACAAGAGTAGTCTAATAGTTTAAGAGAACAATGTGACAATCTCACCCGATACAGTTGAAGGATAGAGGATGGGTTTTGTACTGCGAGATGGAGGCTCGGATGTTTGGATACAGGACGGGTTTTATCCTGCGAGCTGGAGGCTCGGATGTTAAGATACAAGACGTGTTTTGTCATGGGAGCTGGAGGCTCGGATGTTTAAATGCAGGACGGGTTTTGACCTGCAAGCTGGAGGCTCGTATGTTTGGATACAGGACGGGTTTTTAACTACGAGTTGGAGGCTTGGATGTTAGGATATAGGCCGGGTTTTGTCCTGTGAGCTGGAGGCTCGGGATGGAAATAAATTGCATGTGCATTAAACATATTTATGGCGGGTCATGCGGTACTGGGCCAATCATCACACTGATGGCATTACGGTGACTCAGCTGAGGTGTGAGGATTTGAGGGGACAATAGGTTGTTTGTACTGCGGTTTTGAGGACAATCCCTAAAAATGAACACCTGACCTAGAAGTCTAGTGGATTAGCCAGCGGTTTAGCACATGTTGACTCTGGTGTGTTCTTCAGAGGCGTACGGAAGGACTAGGCCTGGTAGTATTTATACCCGACTAGGAGTAGAGATGCCCGCTCCACTCTTGTCGTAGGTACAATGGTTGTACCTGAGAGTTAAGTTAACTCCAAAAAGTGGGAACTAAATGTCTGTACGCATAAAGTTGTGTGGGTGAGTTGCACTTGTATGAATCATAACCTACATATCAAATCATACATACATACTTAGGACAAACACACAACAAATCCTTATGATATAAATTAGTATGGGCTTTTTTATATGATAATTAAATTTGTGAAACCTTAACTTTTAAGTTCATATAAGTTAAGGTACTTCTGTGATGATAGATTAGTAGTAGTATAGCTTACTTACTACTCTACTGTTTACTTTGCTTACAGTAATGTTCTTACCTGTTTTACATGTACTATATAGAACTGCTAGAGTAGAGATTTACTTGTTACTATATATAACCATGATACATTAGTTCCATTGTCACCTACTTTCCTTTTAATACCCATGTTGTTCTCTTCTTCGTCCTCTCGCTCAGTACCTAGGAGTCGCGGGGGAAGTGCGAGGAAAAAATTTGTTTAGTCTTTATGACTAACGGTCGGTTGTCACCGTATCATTTTTGGAGCTCGGGGAGCTGGAGCACTAGCAGGACGTGGTGGCATGACATGAGGAGCTGGTACCACCACCTACTACTACTACTTCCCGGCGTTAGGTGATGACACATGTACTGATGATAGATTAGCTTCCTCTTAGATAGATTTTGTGAGGAGATTGATTACTATGTACAGGGAAAAAGACATTTTCTCTTTCATTTCGTACTCATTGTGGATTACTATTTCTCTCATTTTGTTATCATGATATTGTGATGTTGACTTGATATATAATTGCTTATATTTCTTCTCTTCTCGATTGGCTGATAGGTTGAATGATCGTACTAGCCGGCGGATTGGCGTCTTACTGTGTCGACTAGCCAGTGTATGCTAAGTGTCACTGTAAGGCGGTGGTTCTGGGCATAAGACCGGGTTCCTCCTAAGTAAGGGGGAGGGTGTCTTACATAGTAGGTATGACATCATGTTTGTTACACGTGTCTGTGCTAGGTATCAGGCCTACCCTAAAGAATCTCATTACTCTGATTCAAAGAGAATCTTCAGGTATCTTATGGGCACATCAGATCTTGACTTATGGTACCCTAGAAATAGGGATTTTGATCTAACAGGATTTTCAGATGCAGATTTTGCAGGCTGCAAAGAAGACATAAAAAGCACTACTGGAACATGTCATTTCTTAGGAAGAAGGCTAGTATCTTGGTGCAGCAAGAAGCAAACTAGTGTGGCTATATCAACTGCTAAGTCAGAGTACATATCCGCAGGCAGCTGCTATGCTTACCTACTATGGATCCAGCATCAGCACCAGAATTATAACCTTCAGGTAAGTAGAACTCCTCCATACTGTGATTCTACAAGTGTTATTTTTATTGTTAGGAATCCTTTCTCACATAGCAGGACAAAGAACATAGAAATTAGATATCATTTTATTAGGGAGCATGTGGAGAAGAAAAACATCAGTCTTGACTTTCTCCCCATAGATAAGCAAGTGGCTGATATCTTCACTAAGCCATTAGATTAAGCAAAGTTCAACACCTTCAAATTTGAGTTGGGTATGTTGAACTTGGCCTAACTTCAGGCACTCCCTTTTATATTTTTGTGGTACAGGTATTGTTCCTCTTACTTTAGATACCGACTACAAGTGGTATCAGTTAACTGATGCTTCTATTGTGGTGGAGTAAGTTACTCTGGAAGGGACAGCCCCATTCTGCCTATTCTAGAGAAGTCAAAAAAGGGGAGAGAAGGTCATAGAAGGGGGAGAGATGCCTAGGGGGTGAGAAGAACATATCCAATCATCCAGAGAAGTACATTCGGAAACTAAGGGACAAGGAGATGATCACTATCATGCAGCAAACCCAAGGGGAGAAATAACTGTTCCAATACATGGGATAAAGTGATCAAGGCACTCAAGCAATGACAAACACCTTGCAGCAAAACAGGGGGACCAGGTGATGCTCACCATACAGGCAGAAAATGAGGTACACTTCCTTATGGGGATATGTCAGAATTAAATATTTATTTTGTTGTATAGGTTATGTGTGTCAATGACAAAGGAAAGAAAAAAATTTGGATAAGGTTTTGACTTCTTCAAATAGGGTGAGATTGTTTGGTCCATTTTTCCTAATGTCCCTAATTTGTGAGAAGACAAACAGGTCAATGTCATACTTATCAACTGTATTTGATGTGTATTTGAGGTCATGTGTGCAGGTTTGTCCATATTACATTGATTGGACAAGTGGACACAACAATTGGCTGTTGGACATAGCAAAAATCCACTAAGTCCACAGACGTTGAGTGGAGCAAGCTCACTCAATGCTAGAGGTAAGGAATCAATATTATCTAACTGGAAATTTCTCCAAGTCCACTGGTGTTGAGTGGGTAGAGCTCTCTCAACGCCATATAACAAATAGCACTGTGTCTATCTTAGCGTAACTGGTAGATATCCAAAAATATGGCTAAGTACACAGGCGTTAAGTGTAGTTTACTCACTCAACGCCACACAACAGAAAGCTGTGAGTCGAACTGAGTTCAGAGTTCATCGAACTGAGTTCATAGTTAGTCGAGCTGAGCTCATCGTTCGTCGAACTAACCTTATAGTTTGAGAAAATTAGTTAGTCGAACTAAGTTCATAATTCGTCGAACTGAGTTCATAGTTGAGTGTGGCTGTGCCTGTTAATGCCAAAGAAAAGTTGGGAAAAATTTAACAAAGTCCACTGGCATTGTGTGTAGCTTACTCGCTCAATGCCATAACAAAAAATCTGTCTAAGTAGTAAGGTGTTGAGTGTATCCTACTCACTCAATGCCATGGAGCAAAAGCATTGACTGCATCCTCACTTATGTGTTTTCAGACATATATATTTGGCTAAGTCCAAAAGCGTTCAGTGTAGCTTACTCACTCAATGCCAGATAATAGAGAAATTCTGTTAAGTAGTTTGGCGTTGAGCGGAGCTTACTCTCTCAACACCAAGGCTCGAGAAATATTTGCTAAGGGAAATAGCGTTGTGTGAGGCATGCTAACTCAATTCTCTCAACGCCTTGACGTAGATATATTTGTTAAGGCAAATATTGTTGAGTGAGGTGTGCTCACTCAATGCTCTCAACACCTAGACAGACATAATTTTATATAAGTGTTGTGGCATTGAGTGATGCTTACTCACTCAACGCCTTTGCTTCTAATGCTTGAATTGTTTTTAAGTCCAGAGATGTTGAGTCATGCTCACGTCAGCAAAGTCAAAAAGTCAACTAAAATTCAAATGTTGCAAGAATGCTGCCAGAGGCGCTGCGGCCAGATGTCATCATCCTCTGCACTTGGAAAGATATATTTTCATCTTTAAGTGATGGGGTCCACACACAGCAAAGATCCTTTGAATCAAGAGTAATGGAAAGAATGTGTTGTATGGCTAAATCCCAGCCATCAATCCTGGTGGTGGGCCAACTACTCGATTGGCCGTCAAAGAATTATAATAATCAATTTAGCCAGTGCAAAAAATCGAATCCTTGTCTAGGTTTTCTGAAAATGAAAGTGCGGCCAAACATCAACTTCTTCCTCGCCTTTCTTGTCGAGCCTGAAGAAGTTGTTCTGCACAGAAAACTTAAATGAGGAAAGAGATAGCTGAAGCAATCACCATCTACTACAACAGGTTCAGAAGCAATTTAGAGGAAGCAGAACTACAAGCTCTGCAGAAGAAAAGATAGTTGATTGAAAAAAGATTCAACTGCCGACTTCATTGTCCTCAACAACAAAAGATTTGGCTGATATCTCCTCAGTCCAGGAAGAAGTAGACACAGAGTTCTTGCGCTGGTGTTTAATCAAATCACCTTTTATTTCTTCTGTATAGATTCTTTGTGAGTCTAATTTTTTATGACTGTGTTATAAAGGCTAAGGTCTTTGTGGCCTGTGATTTGGCTTAGTGCCTATTGAAAGGTCTTTGTGTCCTTTGGTTTGGCTTAGTTCCTAGTGAAAGGTCTTTGTAACCTGGCATTTAGCTTTGTGCCTAGTGAAAGGTCTTTGTGACCTATGGTTGGTCTTAGTGGCTAAGTGGTAGGTCTGTGTCACTTGTGAGGTCATGTTGGATCTATGTTATAAGCTCTTAAAGAGCCTAGTTTTGGGGTAAGAGCCTAATCTAACATACTGTTAGAAAGGCGCAGAAGGATAGTGGACGTACCCAAGACTGGGGAACCACTATAAAATTATTGTGTTATCTGTGATTGTTCTTGAAAGCCAAAACTAACCTAATCACTAAGCACAAAAAATCATCTAACAATTAAGAAGATTGAAATAGAGATGAAAACTTATTCACCCCCCCCCCCCTTCTAGGTGTTTAGAGCTAGCCTTGAAAACAATACTTTCAACATTGATAGGATAGGTATTCCAAGTGATGTGACAGGTGGTCACAAGATGAAGATGCTGGATAGGCTGAAAATCGCATAAGTACAAAGGTGTTGAATGAAGTCTACTCACTCAACGCCAGATGCAAGGGAAGATGCTGGATAGGCTGAAAACTGCCTAAGTCCACAGACGTAGAGTGAAGTCTATTCAATCAACTCCAGGTGAATAAAATCACTAAATATGTCTTGATAGTCTTACCCTATCTACTGGTTAGACAAAAATGTGTTTAACTCCACAAGCATTGGGTGCAGTCTACTCACTCAATGCCATATAGCAAAAAGCTGTGAGACATGCTGAGATACTTAATGCTAAAGGAGAAATAGGCAGAAATGTGGCTAAGTCCATAGGCATTGAGTGTAGTCTACTCACTCAATGCATGTAACGCCCCCATTCGTCACATGGCATATAACGGTGGGTCCGGATGGGGCCCCACGCCATATGTCACAGACAAGTAGTGGAATTACTTGTGGAAATCGAATTCTATTCGCATCCTTAACTCAATCCATTCTAGCACAGCATGTTTTAAGTTAAAGAACTCAGCTAAGAGAATGTCCACTTCTATTTAAACTCCACATTTATATAGCAACACCAGGAATGTATACAACGCACACACACTATGCTTAAGGCCTTACAAATTTCTCTTTTCACAAAATTACATTTTCGTACATCGGCACACAGGCCGGCCACACATGAAATCCAAACACACTTCTTCGCATGGCCTTCAAGGGCCTTTAGCAGCAATCCATCCACTCCACTTGTTCATTCTACCTGTAATTTGCCAACCAAGACAAAACAGAAAATAAAGTAACGGTCAGCATTCGCTGACCCATTTATAACAACCTTACCCCCTACCCGGGGCAGTGGTTCCTTCCCTGTATGTATTGACATCATCTATCATCAAGCATAATATGTATTATTCTCTTTATCAACATATCGAGCACATTCACATCACAAACGCCGACCGCAGCCAGACGCTTAATGCACTCAGGGCACCTTACGGTGTACCGGAATCCCGCGGTAACACCACCAACGAACGGTAATTAACTTGTTGGCTGGATGGTCCTAGTCACCCCAACACGCATGTTGGTTGCATTCCGCCCAAACCAAGCAGAGGTCGGTGTCGCATGGCAAACATGAGCATTAATCCATCAGATCGACCCGCTTTTATTTCGGTGAAGCAAGTCGGGCTATCGCACGCTCCCGAACACTGCCACAAATCGATCTCTCCAACATGCCCAGGTACAGGTTAGCCTTGCATGTGCTCACATCGTCACTGGCGCACCATGACATGGGTCGGCCTTCCCTTCCTGGGTAGCCGCAGCTTTCCACTCTCACAGAGCAACCGAGCACACGCAGCGCTCACATCACAAGGAGCTTATGAAAAGCATCCAAGATCATATCCATGGCTAGCTCACGCATGAGCATACCATCCACACATAGCATTCATTCATCCAATACACAAAGCACATAGCTCATCTTTGCAAACCCACAGAGTCTTCTCCGGTTTACCCATGATCATCACCAATCCAAAGTAACGGTCCATATGGGCTTCACACAGCATGTCTATGCCGTACTCCACAATTCTGGCTCTAGATGCAGATTCAACGACGGAATCACTTCGCGAATCCACCTGTCTTACTTGACAAGATTTTGATCATTAAAAGATCATATGTCAATGGGAATAAGATTTCGTTCAATAAACATAGGCATCCAATATTTGAAAAGATTATATGTTACGGAGTAAGAGGATAAAATTCATTGCTCCTATATATATACATTAGGTTATTATGAAGTTGTTAAAAACAATTTTATATGTTATGGAAAATAAGATTTCGTTTTCCTAGACATCCACATTCAAAAAAAATTCTATTAGAGGTTTGAGCGAAAAAAATATACCCTCGCCTCTAAAAATCAAAGCCCTCTTCATAAATCACAACATCCCACTCCGCCAATTTCAAATGATTCTAGAATTAATTTAAAATCTTTTTGAGAGCATAATATGTAAATTGAATTATTTCCTTTAATTCTTTATGCTAAAGTTTTCATAAATCCAATCTATTTTTGTCAACCTAACAAATAAAATTTTTTGTTATCTATTTGATTTTATCAAGAAGTTTTTAGCTGAAACTATTCCTTTATTTAAAATTTTGTCATAATTTAGGATTTAACTCTTATACCCCGGATGTATATTTAGATCTTGCTTTCAATTAATTCAAGCGGTAGCTAAACATAGGATTTCTTTAATCTCTTATAAGTATATCTCCAACTTTTACTCTGGAATAGCAAAAGTTTAAGTATGGGGGAATTTTATGAGTTGAAAATATACGTATTTTTATGTACATTAATTAAGTCATTTTTGTTTATTCCCTTTATTTTTAGTTAATTTTCTTTAATAAAATGTTTCTTATTTGTAAAAATTATTCTAACTTACCTCTATTTTGATTTCCAAAAATTATCAAATTTTGTCAAAATTTGCATAGTACACGCCTGTGTACTTCAGGTCACGCCCGTGACCTGGGCGTGTACTTTCAATTCCAAGAGAAATCAGCCACCCCCAAAGAATTTGCTGAACACGCCCCACGACATGCCCGTGTGCAATGTGACACCTTCGTAACCAAGGCCTATGTCACCCGCTCGACGAACCGTGCTCAAAGTTCGCTGAACGGATCGGACATGCCCGTGTCAAGATGCTACATGGGCATGTACTTCTCCACCTGGCCCGACAAGACGTCGCCGACGACTGATTGACATGACGTCGTCCCAGGATCAACCTCCCTGACACGCCCGTGTCAAATTTGACATGCACATGACCCGCCACGTGTACAGTCGCAAAGTCAAAACATGCATCAAATCTCAACACTGCCTCATGTACAGTTCTTACACGCCCCCAGTACACGCCCCTGACCTAGGGCGTGTACCTTGAATATTTTACCTATAACTAGCCAGGTGCTGTATGAGTTCCTGTTCTCTTTTTTGGACCATTTTTTCTTTGGGAGGTGCTTCTCTAATGCATTCCAAAGCCTTGTAAGGGAAATTTCTACCCCTTTCTTTAGATTTTGTTTTTATCTTTCATTGTAATCCGCCTTTTACTTAATAAACTATGTTTTTATTCTCTCCTTATCTGGTTTTGGAATGTATCTAAGCACCCTACTTAAGCAATATTATTTTTGTTTTATCTTTATTTTTCTGTTCTTTAAAATGGGTGTGTGTGTGTGTGTATAAGTGTAAATTCTGAATTTTAAGGTTTAGTTAATTTTACTTGGCTTAGTTTAGACTTAGGATTTTTCCGTACTTTTTATATTCATCCTTATAAATTTATAGAAATGATTTTAAAGTGTTTTTGTTTTCTTTTTTGTCTTTTTACTTAGACTTTTTAGTTTTGTAAAACTTTTCGTTTTTTTATCATTATTTTCACTTTTTTAGCATTTCTATAAAGCTACAAGAATGAATAAGCTGTCATTTTTATTTTTCAAACTCCTTTATTTTGCATTTATTTCAAAAACTGTTTTGCTCCTTTAATTTTTTATGTCTTTGTTTTATGCATTTCTACCACATTCTAGCAGTAGAAATATATTTGTTTTCATTTTTCAAGCAATTAGATTTTCACTTTTATTTGCAAAACTTTTTGCTCCTTTAATTTTTATTTTGTATTTTTATGCATTTCTACCACATTCTAGTTGTAGAAATGTAGTTGTTTTAATTTTTAGATAACTTTGTTCTTCGCAATTTTTGTATGTGTGCATGCGTGTATGAGATAATTTCTATAGATTTTATTCATTCCTATAGAGTGTGTGCGTGTATGAGATAATTTTTATAGCTATCTTTAATTTCATGTAGATTGTGTGTGTGTGTGAGAGTTTATTCAAGTAGAGAAGGTGTGTGTCTTAATTTTTATAGTGTGGGTGTGTTTTTAATTTTTGTAGAGTGCGTGGGTGTGTTTTATTCAAGTTGTGTATGTGAGTTTTACTTTCTGTCGAGTGTGTGTGCGTGTTTTAATTTTCTGTAGAGTGTGTACGTGTGTTAATTTATTTTTCTCCTACTCATTTGAGTAGGACTCACTTTAATTTCAGTCCTACTCGTTTGAGTAGGACTTGCAATTTACAGCTTTCTTTCCTACTTTATGTTACTTCTTTCATTTTTAGCTTTCATTTTATGGCTTTCTTTCGATAGCCGTCCCCATTCTGATGAGTGGCTAACCGCTCTTAGCCCTCAGTATCGAAGAGCATTGGGACAGATAAAACACTTTAAATAATTAAAGGTCCTGTTTTTCTAATTAATTAAATTACTTAAGGTTTGTCGCGGGTTTACGAAGCGTAGAACCACATATCAATGTGTGGGCTCTATTTCTGTAGTCCATACGCAAGCTAGCTGAGAGGCCTTGCATATGGACTGATCCCCCCTTAGTAAATGGAGTTCTACACTAACACTCGAGAGAGGAGGCACGCAAACTCTATCGGATTGTGCTCCCCACCCAATATCAGGGTTCTTATTGTAATGCGGGCATTAAGAGGAGTCCTTCGTCGGATGAGAGCCCGGTCAAATAGCCTTAATGTTCATGTGAGCGATAGCCCTAGAGATAGGTGAGCTCATTTTTGTGGAACCTCCACAGCCAAGTCTCTGCCTTAATTAATTTTAAATTTAGGATCTCTTTTTATTAAAAGTTTATTTTGGTTCAAATTTCATTTGATACAGTTGCGCTAAGATATTCATTGGCTCCATTTTAAATACTTTAATTTTCTGTTTTTATATATATATAAATAATATCACGACATGATAAATTTTTGATAAAATAATAGTCCCCTCCAGGGAAGAGTACAAATAATCGACCCGACCCCGAAAACAATAGGACCCCGATATTCCACGCCAGAATATCCTGTACTACACGCGATAGGTGCACTTGCCTCCTTTCATTAAAACTCGATCTCAAATGTTTTATATCCAAATAATAAATCTGTGCGCCCCGTCTTACTAAATAAAACCAAATCCACTTTTTCTAAATAAACCGCCCGGGGCCCCGCGTGTCACCGTCATCAAGTTTTTAGCGCCGTTGTAATGAAAATTTCTCACCTTTTTTTTAGATTTTGTTTTTACCTTTTGTTGTAATCCGCCTTTTACTTAATAAAATTCGTTTTTTTTCTCTCCTTATCTGCTTTTGGAATGCATCTAAGCACCCTACTTAAGCAATTTTATTTTTGTTTTATCTTTATTTTTATGTTCTTTTAACTGGGTGTGTGTGAGAGGGAGTATAAATTATGGTTTAGTTAATTTTACTTGGCTTAGTTTAGACTTAGGATTTTTCTGTACTCATTATATTCGTCCTTATAAATTTATGGAAATGATTTTAAAGTGGTTTTGTTTTCTTTGTCTTTTTACTTACACATTTTAGTTTTGTAAAACTTTTGGTTCTTTTACCTTTATTTTCACTTTTTAGCATTTCTATAAAGCTATAAAAATGAATAAGCTGTCGTTTTAATTTTTCAAACACCATTATTTTGCTTTTATTTCAAAAAACCATTTTGCTCATTTAATTTGTTTTGTCTTCTTTTTATGCATTTCTACCACATTCTAGCGGTAGAAATATATTTGTTTTAATTTTTCGAGCACTTAGATTTACGCTTTTATTTGCAAAACTTTTTGCTCCTTTTATTTTTATTTTGTCTTTTTATGCATTTCTAACACACTCTAGCGGTAGAAATGTAGTTGTTTTAATTTTTAGATAACTTTGTTTTTCGCAATTTTTGTATGTGTGCGTGAGTGTATGATATAATTTTTTATAGCTTTTATTCATTCATGTAGAGTGTGTGCGTGTATGAGATAATTTTTAAAGCTTTCTTTAATTTCAAGTAGAGTGCGTGTGTGTGTGTTTATCCAAGTAGAGTGCGTGTGTGTGTCTTAATTTCTATAGTGTGGGTGTGCTTTTAATTTCTGTAGAGTGCGTGGGTGTGTTTTATTCAAGTTGTGTGTATGAGTTTTACTTTTTGTCGAGTGTGTGCATGTGTTTTAATTTTCTGTAGAGTGTGTGTGTTTTCATTTCTGTAGAGTGCGAACGTGTGTGCATTTATTTTCTCCTACTCGTTTTAGTAGGACTCGCTTTAATTTCAGTCCTACTCATTGGAGTCGGACTTGCAATTTACCACTTTCTTTCCTGCTTTATGTTACTGCTTTCATTTTCAGCTTTCATTTTATCGCTTTCTTTCAATAGCCGTCCACATTCCGATGAGCGGCTAACCGCTCTTAGCCCTCAGTATCGAAGAGCATTGGGATAGATAAAATCGCATTAAATAATTAAAGGTCTTGTTTTTCTAATTAATTAAATTACATAAGGTTTCCCGGTTTTATGAAGCGTAGAACCACATATCGATGTGTCAGCACTATTTCCGTAGTTCATAAGCTATCTAGCTGAGAGGCCGTGCGTATGGACCGATCCCCTCTTGGTAAATGGAGTTCCGCACTAACCCTCAAGAGAGGAGGCGCGCAAACTCTACCAGATTGGGTTCCCCACACAATAGCGGGGTTCTTAGCGTAATGTCGGCATTAAGAGGAATCCTTTGTCGGATGAGAGCCCGGTCGAATAGTCTTAATATTCAGCTGAGTGATAGCCCTAGAGATAGGTGAGCTCATTTTTGTGGAACCTCCACGGCCAAGTCTCCACCTTAATTAATTTGAAATTTAGGATCTCTTTTTATTAAAAGTTTATTTTGGTTGAAATTCCATTTGATACAGTTGCGTTAAGATATTCATCGGCTCCATTTTAAATGCTTTCTTTTTCTATTATATATATATATATATATAATATCATAAAAAGATAAATTTTCGGTAAAATAATAGTCCCCTCCTGGGAAGAGTAGAAATAATCAACCCAACCGCGAGAACAATACGACCCCGATATTCCACACCGGAATATTTTGTAGTACAATCGATAGGTGCACTTGCCTTCTTTCGTTAAAACTCGATCTCAACTGTTTTATATCCAAATAATAAATTTGTGTGCCCCGTCTTCCTAAATAAAACCAAATCTGTTTTTCTTAAATAAACACGCCCGAGGAGCCTCGTGCTCTAAATAATTTTTGGAGTTTTAACACACATCAAGTATCATTAGTGATCGAGATGTTCGGTTCACATCTAATGATTGGGGGCTCATTCATCGATGGTTGGGTACTAAGTTGCATTTCAGCACGACTTTTCAACCACAGACAGATGGTCAGACTGAAAAGGTGAATAGGATGTTGGAAGATATGCCTCTTATGCGTGCTTTAGATTTTGTGAAAAGGTGGGAGGACCATCTTTTTATGATTTAGTTCGCGTATAATAACAACTACCAAACCAGCATTCAGATGGTTCGTTTTGTTGCTCTGTATGGAAGGAGGTATCGTATGCCGTTGGCTTGGGTAGAAATGGGAGAATAGAAGCTATACAAGCGAAGGGATGTTGAAGATGATACTTCAACAATACGGTTGATTTAAGAACGACTACTTATTGCTCAAGATAAGCATGCCAATCATAAGAACGTGGAGTTTGCGGTGGGCGATTGGGTATACCTCAAGATAAAGCTGTTTAAAGGTGTATCAAGGACTCGACGCTTAAAGATGCTTAGTCCGACGTATGTTGGGATTTTTGAGATCTTGGAGCAGGTTGGTGAAGCCGCCTATCGTTTGGCTCTCTCGGTGGAGTTAAGCGGATTGCACGATGTATTTCACATCTCAGTGTTACGGAAGGCCATTCAAGATCCTACTCAAGTGGTAGCTGCTAATAAAGTACCGATAGATAGCGGGTTGGAGAGGAGGACGTGGAAGTCAAGCAGCTGCTAATAAATCTATAAAAATGGTCAAGGTCCTTTTTGAGAATTGTGGCCGAGAAGAGTTGTCTTAGGAGCGAATGAAAACTATGAGGGAGGAGTCTCCCAAGCTTTTTCCCTAAGGTAACATGATGTATTATTTTCTTTTTCTATTTTCCAGTAACTTTAAATTTCGGGACGAAATTTCTTTAAGTGGGGGAGAATTGTAATACACCAGGTTCAAAAAAATGTTTTCTAGAAGGTACCGCCCGGTGGTAGAGCTACCGCTGGCAGTAGCTCGGTGTTCTCAGTGGTATCAACACTCTTGGCATCTCAGCGCATTCTAGCGCCGGGCTGTTATGAGTACCGCACGGCGGTAGATCACTCAACGCTTGGGTCGAGGCACTCAATGCTCCCGATGTTCCCGAGAAGCGCTAGCGAACGGCGATAGTGCTACCGCATGACATCAGCTATTCTCGAGAAGCGCAAGCGCTTCGCGGTAGCGGTAGCACGGCGGTAGATTGACTATTTATTTGACAGAGTTCTTGGGCTGCTACCGTGCAACGTTAACATTACCATAGGCGATATCATAGTTTTGTCATTTCCTTCCAAACGTGCAAACTACATCGCGGCGATAGCTTTCTAATGCGTGGCGGTACATAGCTGTTATGACGAATCCACGTCTCACCGCCCAATTGGAGTTCTGAGTGGTGGTATCTTCAAGAAGCCAAGCGATTGGGCTACGGCGCAGCGGTAACTTCCTACCGCGCGGCGGTAGCTCTTACAAACTGAACTCTTGGAGGAATCTTAATTGTCCCCTGGTTTTATTTAGATATCCGACAGCTGGTGCATGCCTCTACGGGTATATGGCAGAGAGTTAGGTTTTCCAAACTCATTTCGACATTGGCTTTCTCTTTCTAAGACTAGAAAGAAGGGAGAGTGAAGAAAGAAGAAGAAGGAAGTGATCTGGTCGCCAATGCAATTCTAATGCTCTAATTCGAAAGCCGGGTACGGATTTGGAGAGGCAAGGTCATTGCGGTCGCGTCCATCCATCTAGATCTTGGGCATGACACCGAAGAAATAGGAAAGGGTAACGATTCTCTACGTGGACATGTGAAGTCCTCTTCCTTTTTCATAGGAAACCCTCTCCCGTGAGTGTGCGATGAGCGTGAGGCATTCCTTTGGGTAGATATTGATTATCCCCATAGTATTGCATATAGTGTTCAGAATCGAAGTACAGACATAGGCATGATGTGTGAAGCCCATGCGGTCGGGTTGTTATGGGTTGGTGATGTTTTCATTATGCATGTACTGCCGGAGAAGACTGTGCCATTTGTTTTTAGGGTCTCTACGTGGTAGATTGCAACAGGGGGCCTTGAGGACTAACCCCAAGGAGCACCCGGAAAATAGGGCAGAAATGAATTTCTGCCATGTACCGCACAACGTTAATGACACAGTCGGTGGTAGCTCTATGAGAAAGCTGTTGTGAGGCCTGTCTCGTGGAGACCTGGGGCCAGTGTGTGTGGTTGAGAGCTCTGGGAGCCCAGCTTGGTAGCTTGTGAGCCAACTTTGTGCATAACCGGGTTATGAATTATTGTTTGATCGATATATTGGGAATCAGGGAGGCTGACCCATGCCGATGACTTAAATTGACATGGTGATGTGAGCAACAGGTTGAGATGAACCATATCCACTCTATGTGGTTCGGTTAAAGAGACCTAATGTACGTGGCACTTATCGGGGGCTTAGAGGGCTAGTCTTAGGCTTCAGCAAGAAAGACTTAAATGCTCATGATGGTTGCCGTCATGGGGGCGGTGGTGAAGCCTCGAAATGGACCAGATTCACAGAGAATGTTCCCTGAGAGCACGGTGTGTGTTTCTGTGCGTGTCTACGCCTGTGGTGAAGTGTGCTTAAATTGTACTTTCAATATTGTGATTGGTTATACTAAGGAAATGCTGGGAAGGAGCATCGCCACCCCGAGTAAGGGGTGTGGTCATTATAATTTGGTCAGGTTTAGCTGACCGTTGACTTGTTTTACCACCATTTGGTGGATTGTCCTTGTGGAGGAACTGGTGAGCCTAGTCGCAAGTAGCGGGCTGAAGCCCTTGATGTTGTGCTGGCCCTTGAAGTCCAAAGCGAAGTGTTTTCTTTTCTATGTTCATGTGTGGTCGGCCTGCGTGCCGAAGTATGTAAAACACTTATTGTGTAAGTAAACGGTTATAACGTCATAAGGCCAAGACTTTGTATATGTACTTTCATTCCTATTGTGGTTGTAGTGGACATTCATGTTATGTTTTACGGGTTCTTATAACTATTTTTAAAGTTTTCACTAGAATGCTCTGAGTTAGAATTCGAACTCCGATGGTATTATTTTGGTATTAATACGTAACTCCAGTGTTCAAGAAAACCATGAAAGGATAAAACCACTAGGGTTTTCGATCCACTTTAATCAACTCCCCTTCCTCGAACTTCGGATGAAACAACTCAGTCAAGGTTCCCCCGCCTCGGTGTGCAAACATAGCCAACTGATCGGCTGCTACACTCTCCTAGCTGGGGATATATTGGATTGAGAATGCCCGGAACCCACCGACACTCATCCTCACCTTAGACAGGTACTTCACGAGGGTAGGATCCCGGGCTTCATATTCACCTCTAATATGTGACGCCACCACTAACGAGTTTGTGAACACTTCTACATCATGTACCTCGAGCTCCTTCGCAAGCATCAACCAAGCTATGATAGCTTCATACTCCGCTTGATTATTGGTGACTGGGAAGTGCAATACGACGACCTGCTCCATGGTGACCCCCTGAGGCTTACCAAGACTACCCCTCCCCCAAAAAAGTGCTTCCCTGAGGCTCCGTCAACCAGCATATTCGATGCCTCCTGTGGCAGTGGCTTCTCACCCTCGACCTCAACAGCGGATTTGGCTAAGAAATTAGCCACTACTTATGCCTTGATGGAATGCCCCAGTACAAAGGAGACATCGAACTCACTGAGCTCGATGGACCACTTGGACAACCTTCCCGAGTGTTCTGCCCCCTCAAAAATCTTGCGCAGGAGATGACGCGTCACTACCTTGATTGAATAGGCTTGGAAATATGGCCTAAGATTCTTGGCCAAGACAATTAGGGGGAAACCAACTTCTCTAGGATGGGGTAACAGAGCTCTGCCATCTTCAAGATCCTGCTGACATAGTAGATGGACAATTGTTTCTTCCCCTCTTCTCGAACTAACATAGAACTCATGACCTCTGCCCCTACTCTGAGGTACAAAGCTAAATCCTCCCCATCCTTCAGGCTCTAAAGGAGCGAAGCTTGGGAGAGTTGACCCTTCAACGACTAGAAGGCCTCCTTGCATTCCCTTGTCTATTCGAACTTTTGGATTCCCCGAAGCACTTTGAAGAACGACGAACACTTCTCCCTAGCTCGAGAGAGAAACCGGCTCAGTCCGACGAGCTTCCCCATTAGACGCTGAACTTCTTTGGCATTGCGTGGTGATTCCAACTCCGTGATGGCCTTACCTTATCCGGGTTATGCTCTACCCCTGCAGGGGTCAGAAGGTGTCCAAGAAACTTGTCGCGGCTTGCCCTAAGGACATACTTCTGGGGGTTTAGCCTCATCGTGAACTTCTATAGCTTAGAAAACGTCTCCTCTAGGTCTAGTAGTTGTGAACCCACATCCCCGCTCTTCACCATGAGATCATAAACATAGACCTCCAGATTCCTACCCCTCTAACTTTTAAAACCGGATCCATCATATGCTGGTATGTAGCCCCTGCGTTCTTTAGCCCAAAGGGCATCATTTTGTAGCTGAACCATCCCTCCCCCGTGATGAAGTAGACATCCTCGACGTCAGGGGGATGCATTAAGATCTGATGGTAACCTGGAAAAGCAACCAAAAAATTCATAATAGAAAAACTGATGGCTGAATAAACCAGCTCGTCGATATGAGGCAGTTGGTAGCAATCATTAGGCATTGATTTATTTAACAAAGAAATGTCTACACACATTCACCTCCTCCCATCCCCTTTCTTTACATTTACCACATTAGAGACCCAGCCTGAATACTGTATCTCCGAGATGAAACATGCATCGAGAAGCTTCTTGACCTCCTCGTGAATGGGCTCCTACAGGTTGGAGGCGATTGTCCTCATCTTCTGGCACAAGGGACGCATCTTGGGGTTAGGATTCAGGCAGTGGAAAGCCACGTCCACATCGATGCACGACATGTCTGCCATGCTCCAGGTGAAGATGTCAATGCTCTTCAGGATACACTCCCGCATCCTCTCCTGGTCCTCAGGGGTCAAGCCACTGCTGATCCATACTCTCTCCACCTTCCCTACCATCTATATACATCCATCTCCATGATCTCCTCTGCCGGCTCTAGCCAGGATTGCTCCCCGCCTACCTCGGCTCCTCCTCCTGCCCAAACTCTTCATCCGCTCCATCTTCCTTAACCTCCATCACCTCCAACATGATCTCCTGCAGCTCCACCTCTACGCCTCCCTGGGACTTGCCCCCAGCTTCCTCTTCTACCGTCTCATTCTCCACAGTCTACTCCCCATCCTCTCCTTGGCTCACTTCTTCCTCCTATACAACCTCCTCCTACGCCACCATCTTCTTCTCCAACTCCTCTGCTTCCTCCATCCAAGAAATGGCGTTGACTGCAGTCACATAGCACTGCCTCGCCACCTTCAGATCCCCCTGGATCCAGACCTGCACTCCTCCACTGCTGAATTTGAGGCATTGATGAAACGAGGAGGGGACACAATGAAAGGCGCTGATGAGAGTGTACCCAAAGATTGCGTTGTAGCTACTCAGAGCTTCAACAATGACGAACTGACAGTTCCTTGACACCCCCAACGTCAAATGCAGTCCCACCCCTGCTTCAACTTACTTCCTCTCTCTCGAGAACCCAAATAATGGCGTATCTTAGGACAGAACCCTTCAGGCCTCCACCTCCATCTAATAGAAAGCTTTCTTGATGATCATGTTTACGGAGCTCACATTGTCTACCAGAATCCTGGAGACCATGAAATTCTCTATTGCCATCTAGATTACCAAGACGTCAAAGAAATGTTCTTCGTAGTCGGGCATGTCCTTCACTGAGAAGGTGATTTTTTCCTTATAGGGGGGGTGGAGTTTAGGAGGTCGAGGTGACGCTCTTGTATTACATGGTCTAGAAGCTTCCCTTATGGGTGGCCTCTATCCCGACTCGCCTATGGATCACTCAGATCACTCCTCGGGCCCCCATGTCTGCCTAGTCATCGCACATGTCTTCTACCCCTCCTAATAGAACCTCCTCAATCCTCATGGGCGGTGGTTGCGAAATCTACCCTCGGGCCTCCCCGATCTCCAGAAACGCAAGGCAGGTGGCCGTTGCGTGACCCTCCTCTTGGTGGAAGTCACAAAATGGCAATGCCACCTTGCCCTCCCTTCTCCACACTCCATCTCGAGCTACTCTGCTTCCCCCTCTTCCTCTAACGATCTCCATCGACTCCTATTACAGTGGGAGGGGGCCCTCTGCACCAACCTCCAAGATGGCTGGTTGAACCTCCTTTTCTCACGAAAGTTATCTCTTCCTTGGAAACCACCCCACTTCACTTGAGGGTGACCTTCCTGGGGACTCCAGCCCAACCAGTTGTTCGGCTCCAGTCACTCCCAACCTGGGTACTGCCCTGGTGCTCCTGAATTTTGGGCTCTTCCCTCCCCCACTCATCTCTCTGCTCCCTCCGCCGGATGGTACCTTCCAGAAAACATTTTTGTGAACCTGGTGTATTACAATTCTCCCCCACTTAAAGAAATTTCGTCCCGAAATTTAAAGTTACTAGAAAATAGAAAAAGTAAATAATACATCATGTTACCTTAGGGAAAAAGCTTGGGAGACTCCTCCCTCATAGTTTTCTTGTGCTCCTAAGACAACTCTTCTCGGCCACAATTCTCAAAAAGGACCTTGACCATTTTTATAGATTTATTAGCAGTTGCTTGACTTCCACATCCTCCTCTCCAACCCGCTATCGATCGGTACTTTATTCGCAGCTACCACTTGAGTGGGCTCTTGAATGGCCTTCCGCAACACTGAGATTTGAAATACATCGTGCAATCCGCTCAACACCAACGAGAGAGCCAAACGATAGACGGCTTCACCAACCCGCTCCAAGATCTCAAAAATCCCAACATACGTCAGACTAAGCTTCTTTAAGCATCGAGTCCTTGATACACCTTTAAACAACTTTATCTCTAGGTATACCCAATCGCCCACCGCAAACTCCACGTTCTTATGATTGACATTGTAGTACTTGGCATGCATATCTTGAGCATTAAGTAGTCGTTCATAAATCAACCATATCGTTGAAGTAGCATCTTCAATGTCCCTTCGCTTGTATAGCTTCGATTCTCCCATTTATACCCAATCCAACGACATACGACACCTCCTTCCATATAGAGCATCAAAAGGAACCATCTTAATGCTGGTTTGGTAGATGTTATTATACGTGAACTTATTCATAAAAAGATGGTCCTCCCACCTTTTCACAAAATCTAATGAACACATAAGAGGCATATCTTCCAACGTCCTATTCAACTTTTCAGTCTGACCATCTGTTTGTGGTTGAAAAGTCATGCTGAAATGCAACTTAGTACCCAACCATTGATGAATGAGCCCCCAATCATTAGATGTGAACCGAACATCTCGGTCAGTAACGATACTTGATGTGTGTTAAAACTCCAAAAATTATTTAGAGCAAGAGGCTCCCCGGGCGTGTTTATTTAAGAAATCGAAACTGGTTTTATTTAGGAAGACGGGGCACACAAATTTATTATTTGGATATAAAACAGTTGAGATCGAGTTTTAACGAAAGGAGGCAAGTGCACGTATCACGTGTACTACAAAATATTCCGGTGTGGAATATCGGGGTCGTATTGTTCTCTCGGTTGGGTTGATTATTTCTACTCTTCCCAGGAGGGGACTATTATTTTACCGAAAATTTATCATGTCGTGATATTATTTATATATATATATATAAATATAATAGAAAAAGAAAGCATTTAAAATGGAGCCGATGAATATCTTAGCGCAACTGTATCAAATGGAATTTGAACCAAAATAAACTTTTAATAAAAAGAGATCCTAAATTTCAAATTAATTAAGGTGGAGACTTGGCCGTGGAGGTTCCACAAAAATGAGCTCACCTATCTCTAGGGCTCCCGCTCAGCTGAATATTAAGACTATTCGACAGGGCTCTCGTCCGACAAAGGATTTCTCTTAATGTCGACATTACGCTAAGAACCCCGCTATTGTGTGGGGAACCCAATCGAGTAGAGTTTGCGCGCCTCCTCTCTTGAGGGTTAGTGCAGAACTCCATTTACCAAGAGGGGATCGGTCCATACGCACGTCCTCTCAGCTAGCTAGCATATGAACTACGGAAATAGTGCTCACACATCGATATGTGGTTCTACACTTCATAAAACCGGGAAACCTTATGTAATTTAATTAATTAGAAAAACAGGACCTTTAATTTTTTAAAGCGATTTTATCTATCCCAATGCTCTTCGATACTGATGGCTAAGAGCGGTTAGCCGCTCATCGGAATGTGGACGGTTATCGAAAGAAAGCGATAAAATGAAAGCTGAAAATGAAAGCAGTAACATAGAGCAGGAAAGAAAGCGGTAAATTGCAAGTCCGACTCAAATGAGTATGACTGAAATTAAAGCGAGTCCTACTCAAACGAGTAGGAGAAAATAAATGCACACACGTTCGCACTCTATAGAAATGAAAACACACACACTCTATAGAAAATTTAAACACACACACACACACACACACTCGACAAAAAGTAAAACTCATACACACAACTTGAATAAAACACACCCATGCAACCTGAAAGTGCAGGTTAGATCTGAAATACTCTAGAGAGGGGGTGAATAGAGTATTGTGCTTATTTTAAACTTTTTACAACTTTTGTTCTATTCCTAAGTGAATAAGTCAGCAAATAATAAAATAAACACAGCAACCTAAATAATCACAGAGCACAGCCAAAACAAAAGAAGAGGGCAACGAGACGACACAAGAAATTTTATTGTGGTTCCCAAACCTGGGTACATCCACTCTTCTACCACCCTGGTAGGAATCCACTTATGTTTTTGATCAGGTGCCTGACACCAATGAGCTTTTGTTCAAGTGCTCAAAAACCAAAACCTCAAGTCTTTTGGAAGGAGACTTGCAACCAGGAATAATTTTGAAGGGAATTAAAACCCTGTACAGGAGTTGGAAATGAGGGTGATGAGGTCTTCTCTTTCTCAATAACAACTGAGAAGACTTGTGGATTGATGTTACCAGATTTGCTCCCCCTGAGATCTTGAATGTATCAGGAAAACTAGAGCACTGCTTCAGGATGATAGGTCTTCAAAGACCTAGAGTGCCTGGACCAGGGATTGCTTCAGGAACTTCTTTTGACAGATTGATTAATTTGTTGTCCTTTGAAGTTGTCCTGTAGAGTTGAAGGAAGAAGACTCTTGATAGTGATTGGTTGTTCTTCTTCTTGAAATTGTTCTCTGGCTTAGGCTGATTATAGTAGAACTTTAGATTTCTGTATGATTGTTCTTCTGTGCAATCTTTCTGTGTGTCTGTCTGATTGTCTGTATTGCTTATCTATCTGTGTAGTAGTAGTTCTCTTCTTTTTCTTTTCTGACTGCACTTTTTGATGATCACTGACTGACTGAAGATCATTCGAAAATTTGAATGTAGAGCAGTAATTGTAGTCGGCCTTGGAAGGAAGCGGCAATCAATGATTTCCCCAACTATCGCATGGAAAAATGGCATGCAATAATCCAAGATCAATGCGCGTTCTAACGGTAACATTCCGAGAAGATCTGGCATTAATTGCTCCGGAATCATCGCCAAGAAACGGGACGGGAAACTGGAGAAGACCTAGTCTGGAATCGTCCAATGAAGAACATAATTCGTCGAGCTGAGTTAGAGTTCGTCGAGCTGAGCTTGAATGAGTTCGTCGACCAGACAATAGACATAGTCTTCAAGTCAATACTGCTACAATCTTCATCGAACTAAGGATCTTCAATCATCGAGCTGAGAACCATCATTCGTCGAGTAGAGAACTGTTCTGGACTTGGTTAAAATATTCTGCATCTACTGAAATTCAGTGTCGACATAATCTGGTGTCGACTGATTGATCTTGGTGTCGACACAAATCTTCTGGTGTCGACATAAGCTGGTGTCGACTGAAATCCTGTGTGTCGACATAGGTTGTCCGGTGTCGACACATGCCCTAAGTGTCGACACAAATCTTCTGAGTCTGGAATTCATCGAGTAGAGTACTGCATTCGTCGACCTGAGAAGCTGACTTCGTCGATCTGAGAAGTTGAGAACTTGAGATCCAAGTTCTTCGAGCTCAGAATCTAATTCGTCGACCAAAGTCTAAAGTTGGACTTAGAAAAATTCTGAAGTTATCTTGACTTTGGCTGTTGAAGTATCTCAGTCTTCGTCGAATAGAGAACACAGATCGTCGAGCTCTGCACTAAGAATTATCTCAAGATCGCCGAGCGCCGAACACCTTTCGTCGAGCTGAGTTCGATGAACGTCGAACTCACTTTACTTGGTCTTGAAAACCTCTAAGTTTGGATTCTCTGATGGTCTTGTTGATAGCTGGTCCATCTGAAGTTGACTCTAAGTACTTGGCCTAGACTCTAGGACGCAAACTTGACCCTGGCTATACATGATGGGTCACATCCTATGCTAGTGAACCTAGCCCAAATCAACTAGGTATCCAACAATCTCCCCCTATTTGGGTGAGGTCACTAAGAGACTCAAAATAGAAACAGACAGAATAAAATAAAGCAAGAAAAGAAATATATCTGGCAGAGAATTACTAACACATGCAGCAGATATATATATATATATATATATATATATACAGGCTTTGTTTAAACACAGGACATAGTTTGAAAACAATTGCAGAAAGAAAATGAAACAAAAATCAGGATTACTTCTTCTTCTTCTACAAGGACTTGTCTTCAGTTTTCTTTTCTCCTGGCTTTTGGAAGATGATTTCTCTGTTAGGATCTTGAGCCTGAGCTTGATTCATAGTCATATCAGCTGCCCCAATGATTTTCAGTGAAGTAGCTCTGGGGACAACTACTTCTGGATGGAGTTTCATATAATCATCAACATTAAAAAGTTTGTTGCCTTTGTCAAACCTTTTTAACTCTTCTTTTCTGTACTTTGACATTGTTGTTAAACCTGATGTGTTTTTTCCTTCAGCCTTTGCTTTATTGATCAAAGATAGTCCAATTAGCTCCTGGAATCTGGCCCTTTTTGCAGTATTTGCAGTTTCAGAATTTTCAAAACGAATTGGAGGAGAGTATGGCCTTTTTGGACTGTCAGCTTTTTGTACATCAGAAATTTGTTGTTGCTGCTGCTGATGCTGTTGATTACCTGAGGATGGTTGCCTCTAATGGCTGCTTCCAGAGGATCTCCCTGACTGTCTCTGATATGTTTGCATAGGGGCAGATCTCTGAGAGCTAGAGCCAGAGGCACCAACTGCTGGAGGAGGAGGAGGAGGTGGATCCTTTCTGTACCTGTGAACTGGTGGAGGAGAATATCTCCTACTTCTCTTTCTTCCCTTCTGCTGGTTCTTGGACAACCACATCCATGCAGGCATTCCCTTATATGGAGTAACATTATGCAGAATGTAATAGGGAGTGTCTGGAGTGGGATTTGGCTTAGGAGCTGGAGTAGGAGGAGCCTTTCTTTTCTTTGATAACATTTTCTTTTGCTTACTGGCAGCATCTTCATCTGAATCATCATCATCATCTTCTTCTTCACTGCTAGAACCCTGAGGGTTGTCATAAAGAGCATCCAAAGCTTTTTAAGCTTTATCAGAAATAATAGATTTTGCTGGAGCAGGGGCAGAAGTTGAGGGAACTGAAGTTTCAGCAACACTTGATGAGGGGACTGTACAGGAAACAGAAATAATGGGGACAGATCTATCAGCTACTACCTTATTCTCCTCTTCAATATCAGCCTGGATAAGCTCATCCAAATCAGTCAAAGGAGAGTCATCCATAACAAAAACTAGTACTGAAATATCTTCTGGAATGACTGTAGATGATGGAGCAACAACTAGAGGAGCAAAACTGTCACAGAGTTGCTTAGCAACTGCTGGACTAACTGGAGAAGTGTAGGGTACAATAGCCAAATGTGGCTTAGTAAAATCTGCTGGAAGAAACTGCATAAAAACTGTATCAAAACTACTCAACAAAACAGACAAACTTACTGTGGGATTTAAATGGAAATCACCAACAGGTTTTATTTGCTCAACTGACTCATCTAAATCAAGGTCAGTATCCATAAACTGAATCAATTCAATCATCTCAGAATCAAAATCTGGCAAACTATCTGTATCTGTATCTGAAACTACTGTTGTAGAGGGAGCTGCTATTGTATCTGCTGCTGCTGCATCTGCATCTGCTGCTGCTACTTCATCTGGCAAACTATCTGTATGTGTATCTGAAACTACTGCTGTAGAGGGAGCTGCTACTGTATCTACTACTGCTTCTACATCTGCATCTGCTGCTGCTGCTTCATCATAGAGCATCTCCCCCTGCCTGGGTTAAGTAAGACCTGGAGCCAGGCCCCTAAATGAAGAAGGGGCAGCAGATAGGGCAGAAATCTGGGCAGATAAAGAATGAATAGAATGCACAAGAGGTATAATGGCCTCTGTGATAAGAGATTTGATGAGGGGAGAGAGGATGGTGATGAGAGAGGAGATGGTAGTTGAATCAAAGGAGGAAGGGGAAGAAGATGGAATGGAGGGTGGAATAACAGATGGAATGGGGGCATCTGGTATGTCAGTGTCTATGGGTAGGTTGTAGGAGGGGATGGAGGACAAATGAGGGGGAAGTGGAGACTGAGGAGGTGTAGGAAGATGTGTGTCATGAGGTGAAGCTGGGGGTGTTGGTTATTGATTAATGTGCAGAGGGGAAGATGGAGGTGGAGATGGAATATTGGTGATGTCCAGTGGTGGAGATGAAGGAGGAGTCGGCACATGAGGAGGCTTCTTTGCTGGAAGATATGGTGGAGGGGGATGGATCTCTTCAGCAGGGTGGGGAGTGGCCTTCACAGACCTGGTGCTCTCAAAAGCTAGGATGGAAGAGGAGGAAGCCTTGGAGGGCTTGGAGATAGTCCTCTCCCATCTACCAAACAAGGCGCAGGTGAGGCACTTGCTGGCAATGATGAAGATGGTCCGAGAGACCATTAATTCACCAGCCTTTTCCTGGAGGAAGATCCCCAGGATTCTCCCGAAGCAGACTTCCTTCTTGCTGTTCTTCTTCTTGATCAACTCAAAGAAAACTTTGCTCAAATTAACAGAACGCTTATTCACCACAACGCACATGATAAGGAATTGATGACGGGTAATATAATCATGTGCGGTGTGCTTGCCCATCAGTATCTTTCCCGCAATGTCCGCCAAGAATTGGTTGGCGGCGGACAGTTGTTTCTTCAACAACTTGTTAGGGTTGCTTCCTGAAAAACCCATTAAATTCAACATATCACCAAATTCTTCAAAATATATTTCCATATCATCTTCTCCATTTACCAATCCAAATATTTCAGAAAGGATTGCGGGAGATAACGGAACAGCAGTACTCCCGATATTGCCTGTCAGAACATTTTCCTCAGTAATAGACGTTGTATATACCCATTCTCTGATTTCGGTTCCATGTAGTTTAATCCTTCTAGTCATGAAATCCTTGAGATGAAGTTATTCTAGCAGTTCCAGAATATAGAGAAATATGGGGTCAAAATGTTGGAAGGAATCAAAATCCATGTCGTATCCGGTGTCGAACTTCATTGCGACTAAGGTGCTTGTTGGAATCGCCATTGATGACCTGCAAGAAAAACACAGAGAAAATGGCGATCAAGAGCAAAAGAACTGAAAGCGCGGGACGGAGGTCAAAGAAAACCTAGATATATTGTTTTCCAGAATATGGATCGACAATCTCCGTTCCACGAAAAAGAAATAATTCTTCGAACTGAGCTCGACGAAATAAGTTATAGACAAATAATTTGTCGATCTCATCCAGAAGAATCGAAAACAGTTCGTCGAACTCCGTTCGACGAAACGTCTTCTGAAGCAATGTTCGTCGATCTCCGGTCGATGAAAATTGTTTCCATATAGAGAATTCGTCGATCTCCGTTCGACGAGAATCTCTCAAACTTTCCCTAATTCGTCGAACTCCGTTCGATGAACTCTGGAAAATTCGTCGAATGCAGACAGAAACTAATTTAACTCTTCTCCATTAATCATTCCTAGTTGATTTATAAAGAACAGATGAGTTTTCTCATCCAAGGGCTTGGTGAAAATGTCTGCTCTTTGTAAATCTGTAGGAATATGGATCAAGTTAATTTTATTTTTGTCTACATTATCTCTAATGAAATGATTTCTTATTTCAATATACTTATTCCTACTATGGTGAACTGGATTATTTGTTATAGCAATAACACTAGTATTATCACAAAATAATGTTGAATTATTTAAGTTGACACCATAGTCTAGGAGTTGGTTTTGTATCCATAACATTTGTGAACAGCAGCTGCCAGTAGCCATGTATTCTGCTTCTGCAGTTGATGTAGACACAGATGTCTGCTTTTTACAAAACCAGGAGACAAGTCTCATACCCAGTAACTGGCAAGTTCCAGAGGTACTCTTCCTGTCCACTCTACATCCAGCATAGTCAGCATCTGAGTATCCAGTTAACTTAAACTCTAACTCTACAGGATACCAGGCTCCTAGATTAGGACAACTCTTTATATATCTCAAAATTCTTTTTAGGATAATAAGGTGAGATTCTTTAGGGTTCACTTGGAACCTAGCACAAAGGTATGTGGCAAACATTATATCAGGTCTGCTAGCTGTTAGGTATAATAGGGATCCAACAATTGCCCTATAATGTTTCTGATCTACAGGTTTTCCTGCTGCATCAAAATCCACAACAGCATTTGTAGCCATAGGTGTTTTCATTCCGGAAGCATCAGCCATCCCAAACTTCTTAATAAGCTCTTTAGCATACTTAGCTTGGGAGAGGAAGATACCATCAGGGAGCTGCTTCACTTGGAGACCAAGGAAGTAGGAAAGCTCACCCATGCTACTCATCTCAAATTTAGAATGCATGAGGTCAGCAAACCTCTTGCAGAATTTGGGATCAGTAGACCCAAAGATGATGTCATCCACATATATTTATACTAACAATATTTGTTCCTTATGATGTCTAGTGAAAAAAGTTTTATCTATGGTTCCTCTTGTAAATTTATGCTCTAAAAGAAAGCTTGCTAAGATCTCATACCAAGCTCTTGGATCTTGCTTTAAACCATAGAGAGCTTTATGCAATTTAAATATAAAAGAGGGTTGAGTTAGAGCGATAAAACTTGGAGGTTGTTTTACATAAACCTTTTCTTGAAAAACTCCATTCAAGAATGCACTCTTGACATCCATTTGGAAGACTTTAAATCTCCTGTGAGCTGCATAGGCCAGAAATATTCTTATGACCTCTAACCTTACAACAGGGACAAAGGTTTGGTCATAGTCAATTCCTTCCTCTTGCATGTAGCCTTGGGCAACAAGCCTAGCCTTGTTTCTCACAATGTTCCCTTGTGCATCTAGCTTGGTCCTGTAGAACCATTGGGTTCCAATAACTGGGTAGTTATGAGGTCTTGGAACCAAATCCCAAACTCTACATCTCTCAAACTGATTTAGTTCCTCTTGCATTGCAATGATCCAGTGGGGATCTTGCTCAGCTTCATGGATAGTGAGATGTTCAATTTGAGAGAAAACATATACATGCATCAAGTCTTGGTTGAGTTGATGCCTTGTTTGTACACCTGCTGAAATGTCTCCAATCACTTGAGATCTGGGGTGATCTCTAAGTGTGACAAGATCAGTTGGTGGAGTTGGTTGAGCAACAACTTTTTAATTAATTCCTCTTGAGGAATGACACTAGCTGTTGAGGGAAGTTCAGCCACTTCCACTTGAATCTCTTTCACTATCTTCAGCAACCTGTGGAAAAGGATGGGTTGATACCTCTTTGGTAAGGTTTAGTCCATCCATAGACTCACACAGTTGTGGAAACTGCAAAAAGCTATTGGTAGAAATCTCTTTCTCCTTATAAGACATGTTAGCTTCATCAAAAGATACATGGACAGATTCTTCAATTTTAAGGGTGGATTTATTAAAAACCCTACATGCCTTGCTTACTTGGGAAATCCTAGAAAAATCCCTTCTTCAGCCTTGGCCTCAAACTTTCTAATGTATCTTTTGTTATTTGAGTGAATATAATAAATGCAACCAAAAACTTTAAATTATGTGATTTTAGGTTTCTTCCCTTTAAGTAATTCATAGGGGGTCTTATGTTTTAGCTTATATACAAGGCTTTTATTCAGGACATAGTTGGGAATGTTTACAGCTTCTGCCCAAAAGGATAGAGGCATGTAGGCATCAGCCAATAATGTCCCTGCAGATTCAATAAGTGTCATATTTTTCGTTTCAGCTACCCCATTTTGTTGGGGAGTTCTAGGAGCTGAGAAGCACTGCCTGATACCTTCCTTCTCACAGAACTCATGCATAAGAAGAGACTCAACCTCTGTGCCATGATCACTTCTGATCAATGCAACATGAGTAGAGAACTCAATCTGTATGATCCTGAGAAAATCTGTAAGAACCTTGAATGTATCTGACTTAGCTCTCAGAAAGGCTACCCAACTGAATCTAGAGAAGTCATCAAAAATCACTAAAGTATAAGACTTCCCTCCTAGTCTTTGTACAGCAATGGGTCCAAATAGATCCACATGAAGCAAATACAAAATCCTAGGTGAATCACTTTTATTAATGGATTTGAAACTAGTTTTAGTTTGCTAGCCTAATTGACAAGCCCTGCATAGGTTTTCCGTCTTGTAGGGGCCAAAAGGTTGACCTCTAACAAGGTTGTCTTTAGATAACCTAGCTATATTCTTAAGATTTACATGCCCTAATCTTTTATGTCATAACTCATTTTGATTACTAGTGATATTGAGCAAACAAACATCAGTTGTGGTAGAAACAAAATCTACTAGATATATGTTGCCTTGTCTAATTCCAATTAAAACTGTTTGGTTTTCATTATTAATAATAGAAAAAGAGGTGGAGTTAAAGTGTACCTGATAACCTTCATCACATAATTGGCTTATGGATATTAGGTTATGTTAAATTCCTCTTACATATGTTACTTTCTTGAAGGTAACTGCTCCAATCTTTACTGTCCCATACCCTTATGATTGGCCACTGTTTGAATCTCCAAAGATCACCTTTGGTCCTAGCTTGGGCTTGTAATTGAATAGATTGCCCTTGCTACCTGTCATATGCTTGGAGCAACCACTGTCCAAGTACCAGGTCTGACTCACCCTTGGACAGCTCTTCACCTGTACCTATAATGAAAAACAAAACTCAATTGTTCTTGACCCAGGTTACCTTGGGTCCTTGATTTGGATGAAAAGAAAAGCTAGATATAACTTATAATGCAGGTTGAGATTTGTAACGTAAGGGGTGATATCTCCTAGGTGGATTTACCCAATCAGCTACTGGATTAAATGTCTTATTAGTTGGTTTAAAATTTCTGTAAAAGAAATGATTTAATTTTGGTCCTTTTGGGTTCGACGAATTGTTGTAAGTTCGTCGACCAGAGTTCGACGAATAGGGATGAGATCGCCGATCTCTGCTCAGAGAATGACAATAGTCATTTTCTGTGTCCCAAGTTCGTCGACCTCTGCTCGAGGAACCATACACAGTTCGTCGATCGTAGTTAGATGAATTATTATTACTAGAATTTGCGTTCAGCGTTCGTCGATCTGGGTTTGATGAACTGGCCACATTTCATCGATTTGAGTTCGACGAATGCTGCTGAACTTTATTTTTATTAACAGTTTTTTGTTTTTTGTTTCTCTTGACTAGGGGTTTTGGGTTGTTTTCTGACATTGGTTTGTCTATTAACTTTTCTTTTCCCTTAGCAGAGATAAACTTGATGGGGGCTGTAAGAATATTTTTCTTAATTATCGGGGGCAAACTTGATGAAGAACCCAAGCCCAGCTTGCCATTTAATCTGGCATTCACTGTGCTTATAATGTCCATCAGCTTGAGGCTTATCCCATTGAGAGATTGCTCAAGTTGTTTGGCCTCACATAATTCAGATTTTAGTTTAATTATTTGTTTATTAGCTAAGGTTAGTTGATCTGATAGTTTAATGTTTTTTGAATTGACAGATTCAAGGTTTCCTAGTCTTTCTCTAAGGGTTTTTGTTTCTTTTTCTGAATTAATCAAATCTAGGCACATAGTTTTGAATTCAACTTTAAATAAGTCAGAATTAAAATCAAAACTAGAAAGAACCTGATCTGCCTCTGAGTCTGAGGCTGCTTCATCTTCAGATTCTCCTCCTGATCCAAAATTGCTTCGGGAGGCATCAATTGCCATTAGGAAAACCTCCTTGGATCTAGCTTCTTCCTCTTCTTCACTTGAGCTGGAGGAAGATGTTTCTTCTTCTGTATCACTCCAAGTATCAGCAACAAGACCCTTATCTTTCTTTTTGTATTTACTGGAAGAGGGTCTGCTGCTGTGTTTTCTCCTAGAGTCCTTTTCTCTGCTCTTGTCCTTCTTCTGGTTTTCTGGACATTCTGAGATGTAATGTCCAGGTTTTCTGTATCCAAAGCACACAACCTCCTTGGTTGGTGTCTTGTCATACTTGGGCTTATCATCCTGCCTGGATGATTTCCTTCTGAAATCCTTCCTAGTCATCT
The DNA here is from genome assembly GCA_039583875.1 of Platanthera guangdongensis. Taxonomy (NCBI): domain Eukaryota; kingdom Viridiplantae; phylum Streptophyta; class Magnoliopsida; order Asparagales; family Orchidaceae; genus Platanthera; species Platanthera guangdongensis. Next base: position 26,052,426 of record CM077156.1, read on the forward strand.
TATAGAATCTCTTTGCAAAGAGGCTCATGAGTTCCTCATTGAAAGTTGATCTCTCATTTTCCTCAGATGCTTTGAAGGCTATGTTGTGCTCCTTTCTCACTAGAGTTGTTGTCTTCTGTTCTGCTGCTTCTCTTGATTTGATCAGCTGCTCATAAGATTTAATTTCCCTAGCATAGATTCAGTTGATATCTAATTTAGGCTTCTGGCTTCTTTGATTGGCTAGATTCTGGAGTCCCAAGAGCTAGGGAAGCACATCAATATCTTATCATTCACCTCTGTAAGGGTGATGTCCTTACCCAAGGTTTTGAGCTCATTAATGATTGAACTCAACCTGTTGTACATATCAGCCACTGATTATGTCTCATCCTTTTTGAAGTTCTCATACAGGGAAATGAGATTGGATCTCCTGTCTTTTCTCTCATCTACTGAGCCAGCTACCATTTGGTTGAGGGAATCCTAAATGGCCTTGGCTGAGGTGCACTCAGCCACCTTTTGAAATATGTCATCTGACATAGTTTGAGCCAAGATAATCATTGCTTTAGCATCTGCCATTTTGGCTTTCTTGTAGGCTTCATTGTTCTCTGGAGGAGGTACTGCAGTCATGTTGGTGGAGGTGCTTGTAGAGGCTGCAGGTGCTGGAGGTACTCCTGTCAAAATAGAGGAAAAAATATCCTCATCAATAGAATTCATATATAATCTGATTCTTGCCTTCCAGATGGCAAACTTGTTAAGATTGCATACTGGAGGTCTGATGCTTGCATAATCTTTGTTTTGGGCCATTTCTGTGAAGTAATAAGTCTAGTAACAAAAACAAACAAGCAGATCTAACAAGAGGGATCTTTGTGATTCAGGTGTTAGCCTATACAACCAATTATTAAGGTGTGGTATTTTAACCAACTTGGCTCTGATACCAATTTAAAGTGCAGGTTAGATCTGAAATACTCTAGAGTGGGGGTGAATAGAGTATTATGCTTACTTTAAACTTTTTACAACTTTTATTGTATTTCTAAGTGAACAAGTCGGCAAATAATAAAATAAACACAGCAACCTAAATAATCACAGAGCATAGCCAAAACAAAAGAAGAGCGCAACCAGACGACACAAGAAATTTTATAGTGGTTCCCCAACCTAGGTACATCCACTCTTCTACCACCCTGGTAGGAATCCACTCAGGTTTTTGATCAGGTGCCTGACACCAATGAGATTTTGTTCAGGTGCTCAAAAACCAAAACCTCAAGTCTTTTGGAAGGAGACTTGCAACCAGGAATAATTTTGAAGGGAATTAAAACCCTGTACATGAGTTGGAAATGATGGTGATGAGGTCTTCTCTTTCACAATAACAACTGAGAAGACTTGTGGTTTGATTTTAGCAGATTTGCTCCCCCTGAGATCTTGAATGTATCAGGAAAACTGGAGCACTGCTTCAGGGTGATAGGTCTTCAAAGACCTAGAGTGCCTGGACCAGAGATTGCTTCAGGAACTTCTTTTGACAGATTGATTAATTTTTTGTCCTTTGAAGTTGTCCTATAGAGTTGAAGGAAGAAGACTCTTGATAGTGATTGGTTGTTCTTCTTCCTCTTCTTGAAATTGTTCTCTGGCTTAGGCTGATTGCAGTAGAACTTTAGATTTTTGTATGATTGTTCTTTTGTGCAATCTTTCTGTGTGTCTGTCTGATTGTCTGTATTGCCTGTCTATCTGTGTAGTAGTAGTTCTCTTCTTTTTCTTTTCTGACTGCACTTTTTGATGATCACTGACTGACTGAAGATCATTCGAAAATTTGAATGTAGAGCAGTAATTGCAGTCATCCTTGGAAGGAAGCGGCAATCAATGATTTCCCCAACTGTCCCATGGAAAAACGACATGTAATAATCCAAGATCAAAGCGCGTTCTAACGATAACATTCCGAGAAGATCTGTCATTAATTGCTCCGAAATCATCGCCAAGAAACAGGACGGGAAACTGGAGAATACCTATTCTGGAATCGTCGAACGAAGAACACAATTCGTCGAGCTGAGTTTGAGTTCGTTGAGATGAGCTTGAATGAGTTCGTCGACCAGACAATAGACATAGTATTCAAGTCAATACTTCTACAATCTTCGTCGAACTAAGGATCTTCATTCGTCGAGCTGAGAACCATCATTCGTCGAGTAGAGAACTGTTCTGTACTTGGTCAAAATATTCTGCATCTACTGAAATTCAGTGTCGACATAATCTGGTGTCGACTGATTGATCTTGGTGTCGACACAAATCTTCTGGTGTCGACATAAGCTGGTGTCAATTGAAATCCTGTATGTCGACATAGGTTGTCTGGTGTCGACACATGCCCGAAGTGTCGACACAAATCTTCTGAGTCTGGAATTCGTCGAGTAGAGTACTACATTCATCGACCTGAGAAGCTGACTTCGTCGACCTGAGAAGTTGAGAACTTGAGGTCCAAGTTTGTCGAGCTCAGAATCTAATTCGTCAACCAAAGTCTGAAGTTGGACTTAGAAAAATTCTAAAGTTATCCTGACTTTGGCTGTTGAAGTATCTCAGTCTTCGTCAAACAGAGAACACAGATCGTCGAGCTCAGCACTATGAATTATCTCAAGATCATCGAACGCCGAACACCTTTCGTCGAGGTGAGTTCGACGAACGTCAAACTCAATTTACTTGGTCTTGAAAACCTCTAAGTCTGGAGTCTCTGATGGTCTTGTCGATAGCTGGTCCATCTGAAGATGACTCTAAGGACTTGCCTAGACTCTAGGACACAAACTTGACCCTGGCTATACATGATGGGAGGTTCTAACTAAGACTATAACCAACAAATCAACTAGGGATCCAACACACTCTACAGAAATTTAAAACACACCCACACTACAGAAATTAAGACACACGCACGCACTCTACTTGGATAAACACACACACACGCACTCTACTTGAAATTAAAGAAAGCTATAAAAATTATCTCATACACGCACACACACTACATTAATGAATAAAAGCTATAACAAATTATCTCATAGACTCACGCACACATACAAAAATTGCGAAAAACAAAGTTATCTAAAAATTAAAATAACTACATTTCTACCGCTATAGTGTGTTAGAAATGCATAAAAAGACAATAAAAATTAAAGAAAAGTCAAATAAAAGCGTAAAAAGTGCTCGAAAAATTAATATTTCTAAATTTATCGAAAAATTAAAACAATACATTTCTATCGCTAGAATGTGGTAGAAATGCATAAAAAGAATACAAAAAAATTAAATAAGCAAAATGGTTTTTTGAAATAAAAGCAAAATAAAGGTGTTTGAAAAATTAAAACGACAGCTTATTCATTTTTATAGCTTTAAAGAAATGCTAAAAAAAGTGAAAATAAAGGTAAAAGAACCAAAAGATTTACAAAACTAAAATGTGTAAGTAAAAAGACAAAAAAACAAAACCACTTTAAAATTATTTCTATATATTTATAAGGACGAATATAAATAGTACAAAAAAATCCTAAGTCTAAACTAAGCCAATTAAAATTAACTAAACCATAATTTATACTCTCACACACACACCTAGTTAAAAGAACATAAAAATAAAGATAAAACAAAAATAAAATTGCTTAAGTAGGGTGCTCAGATGCATTCCAAAAGCAGATAAAGAGAGAAAAAAAACGTATTTTATTAAGTAAAAGGCGGATTACAACAAAAGGTAAAAACAAAATCTAAAAAAAGGGTGAGAAAGTTTCATTACAACGGCGCTAAAAACTTGATGATGGTGACACGCGGCGCACCGGGCGGTTTATTTAGAAAAAGAGGATTTGGTTTTATTTAGGAAGATGGGGCGCACAGATTTATTATTTGGATATAAAACAGTTTAGATCGTGTTTTAACGAAAGGAGGCAAGTGCACCTATCGCGTGTAGTACATGATATTCCGGCGTGGAAAATCGGGGTCCTATTGTTCTCGGGGTCAGGTCGATTATTTCTTCTCTTTCATGGAGGGGACTATTATTTTATAGAAAATTTATCTTGTCGTGATATTATTTATATATATATAAAAACAGAAAATGAACGTATTTAAAATGGAGCCAATGAATATCTTAGCACAACTGTATCAAATGAAATTTGAACCAAAATAACTTTTAATAAAAAGAGATCCTAAATTTCAAATTAATTATGGTGGAGACTTGGCCGTGGAGGTTCCACAAAAATGAGCCCACCTATCTCTAGGGCTATAGCTCAGCTGAATATTAAGACTATTCGACCGGGCTCTCGTCCGACAAAGGATTCCTCTTAATGCCTGCATTACGCTAAAAACCCCGCTATTGTGTGGGGAACCCAATCCGGTAGAGTTTTCGTGCCTCCTCTCTTGAGGGTTAGTGCGGAACTCCATTTACCAAGAGGTGATCGGTCCATACGTACGGCCTCTCAGCTAGCTAGCTTATGAACTACGGAAATAGTGCTCACACATCGATATGTGGTTCTACGCTTCATAAAACCGGGGAAACCTTATGTAATTTAATTAATTAGAAAAACAGGACCTTTAATTATTTAAAGCGATTTTATCTATCCCAATGCTCTTCGATACTGATGGCTAAGAGCGGTTAGCCGCTCATTGGAATGTGGACGGCTATCGAAAGAAAGTGATAAAATGAAAGCTGAAAATGAAAGCAGTAACATAAAGCAGGAAAGAAAGCGGTAAATTGCAAGTCCGACTCAAATGAGTAGGACTAAAATTAAAGCGAGTCCTACTCAAATGAGTAGGAGAAAATAAATGCACACACATTCGCACTCTACAGAAATGAAAACACAGACACTCTACAGAAAATTAAAACACACGCACACACTCGACAAAAAGTAAAACTCATACACACAACTTGAATAAAACACACCCACGCACTCTACAGAAATTAAAAACACACCCACACTACAGAAATTAAGACACACACATGCACTCTACTTGGATAAACACACACACACACATGCACTCTACTTGAAATTAAAGAAAGCTATAAAAATTATCTCATACACGCACACACTCTACATGAATGAATAAAAGCTATAAAAATTATCTCATGCACTCATGCACACGTACGAAAATTACGAAAAACAAAGTTATCTAAAAATTAGAACAACTACATTTCTACCGCTAGAGTGTATTAGAAATGCATAAAAAGACAAAATAAAAATTAAAGGAGCAAAAAGTTTGCAAATAAAAGCGTAAATCTAAGTGCTCGAAAAATTAAAACAAATACATTTCTACCGCTAGAATGTGGTAGAAATGCATAAAAAGAAGACAAAAAAAATAAATGAGCAAAATGGTTTTTTGAAATAAAAGCAAAATAAAGTTGTTTGAAAAATTAAAACGACAACTTATTCATTTTTATAGCTTTATAGAAATGCTAAAAAAGTGAAAATAAAGGTAAAAGAACCAAAAGTTTTACAAAACTAAAATGTGTAAGTAAAAAGACAAAAAAAACCACTTTAAAATCATTTCTATAAATTTATAAGGACGAATATAAAGAGTACAGAAAAATCCTAAGTCTAAACTAAGACAAGTAAAATTCACTAAACCATAATTTATACTCACACACACAGACCCAGTTAAAATAACATAAAAATAAAGATAAAGCAAAAAATAAAATTGCTTAAGTAGGGTGCTCAGATGCATTCCAAAAGCAGATAAGGAGAGAAAAAAATGTATTTTATTAAGTAAAAGGCAAATTACAACAAAAGCTAAAAACAAAATCTAAAAAAAGGGTGGGAAATTTTCATTACAACGGCGCTAAAAACTTGATGATGGTGACACGCGGCGCCCCGGGCGGTTTATTTAGAAAAAGAGGATTTGGTTTTATTTAGGAAGACAGCGCACACAGATTTATTATTTGGATATAAAATAGTTGAGATCGAGTTTTAACGAAAGGAGGCAAGTGCACCTATCGCGTGTAGTACAGGATATTCCGGCTTGGAATATCGGGGTCCTATTGTTCTCGGGGTCGGGTCGATTATTTCTACTCTTCCCTGGAGAGGACTATTATTTTATCAAAAATTTATCTTGTCGTGATATTATTTATATATATATAAAAACAGAAAATGAAAGTATTTAAAATGGAGCCAATGAATATCTTAGCGCAACTGTATCAAATGGAATTTGAACCAAAATAAACTTTTAATAAAAAGAGATCCTAAATTTCAAATTAATTAAGACGGAGACTTGGCTGTGGAGGTTCCACAAAAATGAGCTCACCTATCTCTAGGGATATCGCTCACATGAACATTAAGACTATTTGTCCGGGCTCTCATCCGAAGAAGGATTCCTCTTAATGCCTGCATTACGCTAAGAACCCCGCTATTGGGTGGAAACACAATCCGATAGAGTTTGCGCGCCTCCTCTCTCGAGTTTTAGTGCAGAACTCCATTTACTAAGTGGGGATCAGTCCATATGCACGGCTTCTCAGCTAGCTAGCGTATGGACTACGAAAATAGAGCCAACACATTGATATGTAGTTCTATGCTTTGTAAACCCGCGGCAAACCTTAAGTAATTTAATTAATTAGAAAAACATAACCTTTAATTATTTAAAGCGATTTTATCTGTCCCAATGCTCTTCGATACTGAGGGCTAAGAGCGGTTAGAGACTCATCAGAATGGGGACGGCTATCGAAAGAAAGCCATAAAATGAAAGCTGAAAATGAAAGAAGTAACATAAAGTAGGAAAGAAAGCGGTAAATTGCAATTCCTACTCAAACGAGTAGGACTGAAATTAAAGCGAGTCCTACTCAAACACCCGCACACACTCTACAGAAAATTAAAACACCCACACACACTCGACAGAAAGTAAAACTCACAAACACAACTTGAATAAAACACACCCACGCACTCTACAGAAATTAAAAACACACCCACACTATAGAAATTAAGACACACACCCTCTCTACTTGAATAAACACAAACACACACACACACACACAATCTACATGAAATTAAAGATAGCTACAAAAATTATCTCATACACGCACACACTCTACAGGAATGAATAAAATCTATAGAAATTATCTCATAAATGCATGCACACATACCAAAATTGCGAAAAACAAAGTTATCTAAAAATTAAAACAACTACATTTCTACAACTGAAATGTGGTAGAAATGTATAAAAAGACAAAATAAAAATTAAAGGAGCAAAAAGTTTTTCAAATAAAAGCGAAAATCTAAGTGCTCGAAAAATTAAAACAAATACATTTCTACCGCTAGAATGTGGTAGAAATGCATAAAACAAAGACATAAAAATTAAAGGAGCAAAATGGTTTTTGAAATAAATGTAAAATAAAGGAGTTTGAAAAATAAAAATGACAGCTTATTCATTCTTATAGCTTTATAGAAATGCTAAGAAAGTGAAAATAATGGTAAAAGAACGAAAAGTTTTACAAAACTAAAAAGTCTAAGTAAAAAGACAAAAAAGAAAACAAAAACACTTTAAAATCATTTCTATAAATATTGTAGGACATATCAGGCTCCCGAAACCCGTCTGGAACCGGAGCTGAGATGATAAGCTCACTAAAAGGGCTGCCGCCAACAACCTGTTGAGAGGGAACGTCCCGCGACCTTGGCTTCCTAGCCCTGTCAGCACTAACCTGCCCGGGGAAAAGTTCCCGCCCGGTGACATCCATCTCGGAAACCTCTGCCGGAACCTCCTTCCCGGGACGCTGTCCAGGAGCATTTTCTCCCAGTGATGGGGCTGCAACCACGGTAACCGAGGGCATTGCCCACTTGTTTCTCCCGGAGAAGGCCAAGTGGATGGTTTACATAACTCCCCACCTAAAGTCCTCCAACATCCCCAACGAGGTTGAGTTTTTTCTTGAGAGGGAGAACCTCCCGAGCCAGCTCCTTCGCCTTCACCTCCAGTAATGAGACTTAGCTTGAGATTTTATTGTATCAGCTACATTCCACGCTCACCGCACCAGGAATGCTGAAGCCAAAAACAGGCCTCAATGAGAGTTCGGACCTTGGGGTGTAGTTAACACTTACTTCTCCCAAACCTAGACCCCTAACTTATAACAAAGAACTAGTAACTGACCCTAAGCCTCATCTCGGATGTCCCTGCACTAACCCAAAAGATATCTGAGTGCTTCCCCTCCTAAGCCAATTGCTGGGCTAGGAGTACCTCAAAAACCACTAGAAGACTTTAGAAATTATGAAAGCTTGCCTTTTGAGTTTCCCTGTAGGTCACATTTATAGGCTCCAAGTATATGTTCTGCCAACAGCTTAAATCCGCTGTTCTAAAGAGCAATTTGCATCCCAACTTAGCCTTCCATCAACATAACTTTGTTGTTTTAAGGAGCTAAATGCAGGCCTAAGGGCATCCAGGTAATTTCACCTTTGGATCCTACCGAGTGGAAGGATTTTCGCTTACCCTAGGTGCAAGCCCTTTCACAGCCCCTGACGGAAGGCTATCATTTGGTTGAGTATGGGATTGCCTACACCTCTTGCCTGCTCTTAAGAGAGACCCAGACACACGTCACCAGGCATTGAGTGGCAAAGCAAAGCTCAACGCCAATGAGGAAAAGCGGCCGCGTTGCGTGGCGAAACCTCACTCAACACCAAAGGGAAAAATGGGCGTTGAGTGTCAAAGCCTCACTCAACGACACGAAGTAAGATGGCGGCATTGAGTGGCGAATCCTCACTCAACACCAAAGGGTAAAAGGCATCGAAAACATTTAGTGAAAAGACATCACTCAACGCTGAATATTAAGGCTTCCCACTTACCCCGGGTGCAAGACTTTCAGCATGCACTGGGCGGGAACCCTTCCGCCTATTCTTCTTACCTAGCTTGTCTAGCTCAAAGTAAGCATAAACCTGGGGTCAAAGGCCCTTAGGTTCCACCCAGTGAATATGGGGTTGTACAGGAAGGTTAGTAGCAAGATCTAGGGAGAGATACGATTTAGCGCACTGGTTCTTATAGAAGGACCGGCGAAATCAATAGAAGTCTGTATTTTTCATAAGCCTTAATCTCTAGCTTTATAGAGATACATTGAATTCAGCTTTATGACTTTTGAAATAAAATATTGTCATTTCCATTTATATATGTTTCTAAGTGTTTAGTTATGTTTATGAAAAATTATATTTGATTTCTCCACTTATTTCATCAAGTAAACTGTGTTTTAGTAAAAGAAATTGTTAGCCCTTATTCACCCATCTTCTAAGGGTGCCTCACGATCCAAAAATTGGTATTCGAGACAGGTTACTCCAAAATCATTTTCACCATCGGGAGTAATGGCGCAAAACAATCACACGTTTTCTAAGGGGCAAGCGATTAGTATACCACCCTTATTCACAGGCACTGATTAAAACTATTGGAAAGCTCTAATGCGATGCTTTCTAATATCTTTAGATATCGAAGTATGGGGCATGATAGAAACATTCTACACTCCACCTATAACTGTAGTTGGGAGTGTTAGTATGGAAAAACCTAAAGACAAATGGGATGAAACTGATAAGCTTCGATGCAAAAATAATGCTAAGGCAATAAATGCTTTATTCTACGCTTTAGATAGAACTGAATTTAATCATGTAAGTTCTTGTGAAACTGCGTATGATATTTGGAAATTACTTGAAGTTACTCATGAAGGTACATCGTAGGTGAAGTATTCAAAGATTATCTAGTTAGAGATAGAGTTTGAAAAGTTCAAGATGGAGGTCGACGAAGATGTTGACTCCATGTACACAATGTTCAAAAAATAGTGAATGACTCAAAGGTTCATGGAAAGAGTTTCTAAAACAGAAATTTAGTGAGGAAGATCCTTAGATCGCTTTCCCCGAAGTTCAATCCAAAAGTGACTGCCATCTCGGTGTCACACGATCTAACGACTCTCCAAGCTGAGAATGTTATAGGAAATATGAAAACTAACGAAGTGGAATTGAAGATTCAACAACATGAATATAGTTTAGAGCCAAGAAAGAAAGCATTGGCGTTGAAGTCTAAGAAGGAAGTGGAAAGTGAGTTTGATGAGAATGATGAAGAAGATGAGCAAAGCTTGTTCGTGAAGAAGTTCAGGAAGTTTATGAGAAACCTTGAAAGAAGAAATTCTTTCAAAAAGTTATTTAATAAGAAAGAATCTACGTACATAAAAGGAAAAGCTAAAGATGATGGAGAGGATGATGAATAGCGACTACCAACCGAGTGTAACCACTACAGGAGAATTGGACATATAAAGAGCAAGTGACCAAAGTATCTGAAAGAGCTGAAAGAGAATAGGCATAAGAAGAATGATAAGAAGAAAGTTCTAAAGGCTGAAACCTGGGATGACGTCACATCTGAGGAGTCAAGCAGTTCAAGTTCAGAAACTAAAGAGGCGGCAAACATGTGCCTGATGGGAACAGACGTCTTATCATCTGATGATGAGATCAGTGTCCAAAGCGAAACTGAGGTAACTCCTGCAATCTATGAAGATTTACATTTTGAATTTTTAAGAACATGTATGTATGTTGAAAAAAACTTAAATGAAATTAAGCTACTGAAATCTGAAAATAAAAATTTATTAATTAAAAATACATGGGAAGGAGAAAGTGACTTGTCAAGAGGTTTGTCCGTCTTTGACAAGGATACTAGAACTTAAAGGGATCTTTCTAAGTCTCAGTCTCATATTGATTCTCTGACAAGGGAAAAAGGGACCTTAGAAAGATCATTAAAACTTTCTCAATTTCAAGTAGAAGATAGTAAGAAGGACTTCGCAAACCGATGCAGTACTATAGTTGCTGTAAATACCGCATTGAAGGCCCGAGTTCATGATTTAGAAGTGGCTACTAAAAAGTTTGGAATGGTCCAAAAATCACTGAATATGATTTTGGAGAATCAATGTTATGCTTTAGCAAAATTTGGACTCGGATACGCTTCAGGAAACTATCTCCTGACAACATCCACTATCGCCGACGATAAGAAAAATTTCAAAAAATCATCTTTTTAAAGTAAAAATAATAAATCTACTGTAACAGCTACTTACAGCAAGAGTTCAAAAATTATTTGGAAAAATCCATCAACTTCCTTCATTATGTGTGCCAAATGTAATAAGTTTGGACACACCACTCACACTTGTAAAAAGACAGGACACTGTTCTATTAAACAAGTTTGGGTACCTAAGGCTTCCACCTACACTATAGGAGGAACAACTTAGGTATCTAGATCTTTACTCTCGTTCTCTTTTTAGGTGTCTTGGTAGGCTAAGGACAAGAAAGTTGTGTGGTACTTGGACTCAGGATGTTCAAAGCACATGACGGGCAACAAGTCAAAGTTCCTTAGCCTAGACATGAAGAAAGGAGGAGTAGGTACGTTTGGTGATAATGGAAAAGGAAAAATCATTGGCATTGAAGTAGTAGGTAACAAGTCCTTTACTATATCAATTATTTTGTATGTGAAAGGTTTAAAACATAATTTTATTTCAATAAGTCAATTATGCGATATTGGTTTAAATGTATTATTTGAGTCATCTTCAAACCTGTGTAAAATTTTTTGTTCCAAAACAAATGATATTGTTCTTACTGCTCCTAGATATAAAAATGTTTACACGATAAAATTTAATGATCTATCACATTCTTCAATAAAATGTTTTATGTCAAAAAGTGATGAATTAGATTTATGGCATAGGTGACTTGGACATTCAATTACCAAGTTAAACTTGAAATTGCCTCAAGAGAAATTAATCGAAGGTTTACCTATTTCACGTGGAAATTTATCTTCTTTATGTTCACCATGTCAAAAAGGTAAATTTTCAAAGACTTTAATCAAAAACAGAAATGCTATTGCTACTACTAGACCATTACAATTTGTTCATATGGATTTGTTTTGTCCAATTACTACACAAAGTCTACGAGGTAGAAAATTCACTTTTGTTTTGATTGATGATTATTCTCGTTTTTGTTGGAAAATTTTCTTATCGTCAAATCTGAAGTATTCTTAGAATTTTCTAAATTGTGTATACACATTCAAAATAAACTTGATTTAAAAATAAAATGCATTCATTCAGATCATGGAGGTGAATTTGATAATGATATATTTGTAACTTTTTGTAATGAGTTAGGAATAAAGAATGAATTTTTCGCTCCTCATACACCACAACAAAATGGTATGGTAGAGAGGAAAAATAGAACTCTTCAAGAACTAGCTCGTACTATGTTATCTGAATATAAATTACTTTGATCATTTTGGGCCGAATCTAAAATTACTACATGTTATGTTATTAATCGTGTTATGCTTCGAGCATTTTTGATATTAACATCTTATGCATTATACATTCAAAAGAAACCGAATGTATATTATTTTATAGTTTTTAGATATAAATGTTTCATTTTGAACACTAAAGACACTTTTGGAAAATTTGATTAAAAATGTGATGAATACATATTTATTGGTTATTCTTCAACCAGTAAAGCTTATAGAGTTTGTAATAAAAGGACAAAAATAGTTGAAGAATCAATTCGTGTTAAATAAGATGAATTTTTCTCGTGTAGAAACTAATCCTATAGGTAATGATGAAGATCCCTTCCCTCCACTAAGGTCAGATGACGATGAAATACTTGGAGACAAAGAAGAAGAAAAAGAAGAAGACGAAGTACAAGAATATATGCCTCCAAGTGAACTGAGATATTCAAATGATCATCCACAAGATTTGGTTACTGGAGAACCATCAAGAGGGTTAAGTACTCGTTCATCTTTACATGATTTATTTTCAAACCTACGATTTATATTTGATATAGAATCAAAAGATGTACAAACTGCTTTAAATGATAATTCTTAGTTTTAGCTATGAATGAATAGCTTAGTCAATTTGAACACAATAAGTTTTGGAAACTAGTTGAAAGACATTCAAATCATCATCTTGTAGGTGTAAAGTGGATATTTAAAAATAAAATGGATAGTGAATCTAGGTTCACTAGAAACAAAGTTAGACTTGCAGCAAAACGTTATTCACAAATTGAAGGAATAGATTTTGATGAAACTTTTGCACCCATAGCACATTTAGAAGCTGTTAGAATTTTTCTTGCATTTGCTAGCTTAATAAGATTTAAAGTATTTCAAATGGATGTACAAACTGCTTTTCTTAACGGGTATATTTAGGAAGAGGTTTCTGTAGAACAACCTCCAGGCTTTATTCATGATAAATTTCCTGATCATGTTTTTAAATTAGAAAAAGCCCTTTTATGATTTAAAGCATGCACTCCGAGTATGGTGTGATATATTGACTGTGTATTTATTAAAGAATGATTGAAAAATGGGTAATGATGTTATACACTTTTCATTAAACATGTTCATGATTATATTATAGTTTTATAAATATATGTTGATGACATTATTTTTGGATCCACTAATGAAGAGTTATATGAGAATGTGGTAGAAATTATGAAAAATGAATTTAAAATGAGCATTGTAGGAGAACTCAGTTATTTTCTTGGTTTTCAAATTACACAATGGAATGATGTTATTTTTATTTGTCAATCAAAATATATTCATGATGTTCTAAAAATATTTGGATTTGAAAATCTAAAATAAGCCAATATCCCTAGGAGTGTCTCCTTGAAATTAGGAAAAGTTGAAAGTGGAATTTATATAGATCAAACATTATATAGAGGGATGATAGATCACTTTTGTATTTAACCGCATCTAGACTCGATATTATGTTCACAGTATGTTTATGTGCTAGATTTCAGGCTAATCCCAAAGAATCACATTTAAAAGTGGTTAAATATATTTTTAGATATCTTATTTGTACATCTAAGCAAGGTTTGTCGTATCCACATAATGACACATTTATTTTGCATGGTTATTCTGATTCTGATTATGCTGGCTATTCATTAGACCGTAAGAGCACAAGTGGCACTTATCATTTTCTAGGTCCATCACTTATTTTGTGGTTGAGTAGGAAACAAAATTCTGTTGTCGTATCCACCACCGAGGACAAATATATAGCACTAGGTAGTTGTTGTGCACAAGCACTTTATACGAAACAAACCTTGGAAGACTTTGGCATAAACCATGACACCGTTGAACTAAAATGTCATAAAAAAGTGCATTTGATTTAACATACAATCAAGTTCATCACTCTAGGTCCAAACATATTAATGTACGCCATCACTTCATTTGAGAGCACATTAAAAAAATACGATTAAAGTAAATTTTATAGGCAACGATTCACAGATTGCAAATATTTTCACAAAATCACTTCCAGATTCCTGTTTTTCCTTACCAAGAGTAGAATTAGGAATCCTGGACAAATCAAGCTAAGGAATTGACATAATAATTAAACAAAAATAAATTAACTGTAAGTTACAAAAATAAAAATAACAAAACCAAAACATGAATAGTAAATTATATTATACTACAACAAAACTCCAAACTGTCACAGAATAGTTCAAATGATATTACAACACCAATTCCAAATAGAAAACAGAAAGAAACTAAAATGCACTGTCGCCTGGCGATACTAGGTATAGCCAGGCGATATCCTTCAAAAGTCAGTAAGCCCGAAAACATCAGAAGTTTCTGCTATCCACCTGACTTGTTTCCTCTAGATCTTTAGATGATCTCTATCCATTGTTCCTTGTCCGACAAGGTCGGCGACTTTACAACCGTGTAGGCTCCACGACTGGATTCTCCCATTCGGCTGCCTCAGCTGGATTTGGTTTCAATTTCAGTGTTTTGGCTAGAAATTTGAAAAAAATTCTGAATTCCAGTGATGTGCTTCTTAAATTCCCTCTTATGTTCTTCAAACGACTGATGGCGCGGCCCCTCCAACACTTCCTGATGATGACCCGGTTGCTGCGGCCCCTCCAACACTTCCTGATGATGACCCGGTTGCTGCGGCGCAACAAGTTAAAGATTTGCGGCGTCATGACAACGCCACGGACGCTAACGGAAAGCTGCGATACAACCTCCGTCCGCGGCGCGCAAAGCTTGCTTAATACTTTTACTTAGTTTTATTTTAATTGCTTAAAACATTTGGCTTGTATTATTTTTATTTTTATGTTGGTGTGCTATTAAACCCTTGGTGTGTATGTAACCGCCCGGATGGATGAGATTTCATCTCCATCTTGGATGGTTGGATCTCTTTTGTAACTCCTATTTAAAGGAGGATATTATGATGAGTTATGCATTGGAAGAAGAAAACCTAAACTCTCCCCTAGAGAATTTCGGCCATGGAGAGATTCCACTAGCCGCCCCCCCTCCCCTTTGGGTGTGAAGCCTAGCCTTGCCTCCTCCATCCCCGTTCGGTGCGACTCTGGCGTGGCTTCTCTCGGTGCGACTCCGTGGAAGAAGGAAGCAGCCCCTTCGGTGTGAAACCGGTGGAACCGTGGAGAGAGTGATTCTCCCACAAATATTGTGTGATCTTCTTCTTGGTTGGGTAATCTCTTCCCTATCTTTGTGCTTCTTGCTGTGAGATTTTTGTGGAGGTTATTCAACCGTCTTTTCCGCGATTTTAAAGTTTTTTTTCGCTTGCAAATCTGAATCGAACGTTGTTATTGACCCTCTTGTTTTTCGGATTGGAAGAACCGCTGGAGTACAAACTAGGCCTAGCCTTGACTTGTTCTCCAAGATGGGGCACGCTTTGGTGCTAACAAGGGAGTTAATCTCAACTTGTTCTTGATCCCTCCTTATCGTTTACCGCCGCTCCTAAATATATTTTTGCTGCGATTGACGGCTTATTGTGAAAAGAATAGATGCTTGTGTAGGTGCGGTGAGACGTGTGCTTGTTGGAGAGGTAGGTCCTAAGGTCGTGGTATCGAGTCCGGCTAGGCGCGAGTTGTGTGCTTGTTGGAGAGTAGGTCCTAAGGACGTTGTATCGAGTCCCGTATTTTTGAGAGCCAACCGACCCCTTTTCGTTCGCTTTTGGTCGGAGCACTCTCTTATTTTTTCTATGTTCTGTGATGGGTAATCCGCCGTTAGCGTAGGCACGTCCATCTCACAAACATCCCTACACCAATTTGGTATCAGAGGCGGTCGTTTCAACTTTCACGTTGCAAACATCCTCTCTGCGTTCCTTGTTAGAGATCCGATCGTTAGAACTCAAAAAAAAAATTTTTCTGTGGTCTGCAAATAGCGGGCTGAAATCTTTATTTTTCAGCAAAATTTCAAAGAAAATTTTTTTTAACGATCTACGTGTTATTCTCATCGGGAGTATATAAAAATATCTTATTTTCAATATAGCTTCAGTCCTAGGAAAATTCATCTTGCCCGGGGCCTCCCAAACCTGAATGCGCACTAGGCTAGGAACGGAGTACGCAACCCCGTCTACGTCTAGGATGGCTGCGAACGAGCATGGTGATCCCAACACCGAGGCTATAGCAGGTCTTCGTGCCGAAATGACAGAGCTTAGGAACGCCTTAGCCCAGATCCTACAAAATCAAGCAAGGCCAACCCCACCACCCGTTAATGCTGGGCAGCCCAACCGGCACCAACCGAACTTTGATTCGGATTCTGAGGGAAACTCTCCCCGTATGCCCCCTCGAGAACCCTGCCCCGAGCGAGGCTTTGATATCACGAGGGCTATCAAGATAAATGCCCCCACCTATGATGGCATGGGAGATCCCCAGATCTTCCTCCATTGGGCTATAGACATGGAGTGCTATTTCGAATGGCACAACCTCACGGACCCCCAAAAGGTTCAAGTTGTCAGGATGAAATTAATGGGACGTGCCAAAACCTATTGGCTGAATGAAGAACGTAGGTTAGGAGCTGGGCACGGGGTCCCACTCATTGGATGGGCTGTTATGAAGAACCTGCTAACCGATCAGTACGTTCCCGCGTACCATCGGACGCAAATGTTCGATGAGCTTGCCACCCTTCGGCAAGGCTCAATGTCTGTTGCTGAATATATGGGAGAACTTAAGGACCGTATGGTACGATGTGACCTTCGAGAGATCCCCGAAGTAACTTTATCTAGATTTCGAAAGGGACTTCACCCCGACATTCAGCGGAAACTCTTGCGTTATGGTCACACGGACTTGAATACGACTTTCAATGCCGCCTTGGACATTGAAAAGAACCTAGCATCTAAAGCTCACTCCTCGTTATTCTAATGCGAAGAATAAGTCCACCGCTGGGGCCTCTTCTTCCACTTTTCCTGATAAAGGAAGATTTAAATCCTCCGAGTCGAAATCCGTTGTGATTACCGCGAGAAATACCAAGAACCCCGCTAGTGAGCGTATCCCCGTTGGAAAGGTTAGCAAGGCTAACACCACTTGTTACTCATGCGGTGTTCAAGGCCACTATGCCTATGAATGCCCCACCAAGACGAAGGCCATAGCCTTACTAGAGTCCACTACCGACCCTGACGACTATGTCCATGAGGCCGAAGAGGAGAGCGACCCTGACGGAGTCCCTAGTGACTTGGAGGACGATCACCGCCTTATGGTGATGCGTTGCATTTTGACCACTCCTCGTCCTGTAGACGACTGGAAGAGGACGAGCATCTTTTCCCTGATCTTTAAGAGTGGAGAAAAACTTTGCAAATTAGTTATTGATGGTGGTAGTTGTGTAAACGCCGTTTCTGAGAATGCCATTAAGCGTATGTCCTTGACCATCGAGCCGCACCCGACCCCCTACCAGGTCGCTTGGATTAGTAAGGTTACTATTAAGGTTACCCAACGATGCCTAGTCCCCCTGTCTTTCAAATCCTACACGGATGAGGTTTGGTGCGACGTCCTACCAATGGACGTTTGTCATGTGTTATTAGGCCGCCCTTGGCTATACGACCGTGATGTGACGCACTATGGTCGTGCCAACACTTATGAGTTTAAATTCAATGGCAAGATCGTCACCTTGAGATCGACTGTGCCAAAAGAGCCGGTAGTGTTGGCTAAGGATACCACCATCCCAGTTGAGAGGAAAGCCTTGAGTTTAGTTGGTAGGAAGGAATTTGTGAAGGATCCCTTCATTGGGGGAATAATGTACGCTCTTGTACTTCTGAGTGAAAAAACTGATGGTGGCGTGTTGGAAGATTTACCCCGAGAGCTACGGGTATTGTTGGATGAGTTTAGGGATGTATACCCGGAGGAGTTGCCTTCGTCGTTACCACCGCTTAGAGATATACAACACGCAATAGACCTTATCCCGGATCGTCCTTACCCAACCAACCACACTATAGGCTTAATCCAACTGCCCACATAGAGTTACAAACCCAGATAGAGGAGTTGTTAAATAAGGGATTTATTAGGACGAGTATGAGCCCATGTGCTGTCCCCGCTCTTCTTGCCCCTAAGAAGGATGGCACCTGGCGCATGTGTGTTGATAGCCGAGCTCTCAACAAAATTACTATAAAATATAGGTTTCCAATTCCGCGACTAGATGATCTCTTGGATGTCCTATCGGGTGCCACTATCTTCTCTAAACTGGACTTACGGAGTGGTTACCACCAAATCAGGATCCGAGAGGGGGATGAGTGGAAGACGGCGTTCAAGTCTAAGGACGGGTTGTATGAATGGCTTGTGATGCCCTTTGGGCTATCCAATGCCCCCAGCACCTTCTCCCGGATGATGACGCACATCTTTAGGCCATATATGGGGAAGTTTGTTGTAGTGTATTTTGATGACATCCTAGTGTTTAGTACCTCCCCCGCCGAACACCTCTCTCACATCAAAGTAGTCCTCTCCACCTTAAGGACTGAAACCTTATATCTAAATCTAAAGAAATGCACGTTTTATGTTTCGGAGGTTGAATTCTTAGGTTATATAGTTGGCTCTGAAGGAATTCGTGTTGACCCAGGAAAGGTTCAAGTGATTAGAGACTGGCCCGAGCCCACTAGCCTTCGTGAGGTGCGTAGTTTCCACGGGTTAGCTACCTTTTATCGTCGTTTCATACGTGATTTTAGTAGCATTATGGCACCCATTACGGACTGCATGAAGAAAGGAGAATTCACATGGTCCAAATCCGCCACGTTTGCATTCCATCGTATTAAGGAGCTTATGACCGAAGCACCGGTGTTACGTCTCCCAGACTTCACCAAGGTCTTCGAGCTTACTTGTGATGCATCTGGCGTAGGGATTGGAGGTGTCTTGAGTCAAGAGGGTCACCCGGTTAGTTATTTTAGTGAGAAGTTAGCGGGTGCTAAATTAAATTATTCCAATTACGATAGGGAGTTTTATGCGGTCATTAGATGTTTGCATCATTGGAGGCACTACCTCCTTCATAAGGAGTTCGTGATCCTCTCTGATCATGAAGCGTTGCGATTCATCAATGGTCAGCACAAAATCAGCCCGCGCCACGCTAAATGGGTATCCTTCTTGCAAGAATACACATTTACTCTCAAGCACCTTAAGGGGACCGACAATCGAGTTGCCGATGCACTCAGTCGCCTCACCCTCTTACTTTCCTCCATACAAGTCCACGTGGTAGGTTTCGAGCGCATAAAGGATGAATACGCCACATGCCCTGATTTTCAGGAGCCATACTTATCTGCCCAGGATAGCTCTCCCACGACCATCATGACCTATTCACTTAGAGACGGATACTTATTCAAACACGGAAAATTGTGTATCCCCCACTCCTCTTTGCGACTCCACATCATTTGGGAGTTACATAGTGGTGGCTTGAGTGGCCACTTTGGCAGAGACAAAACGATAACGCTCGTAGAGGAGAAATTCTTTTGGCCTAAACTAAAGGCGATGGTTGGGAAAGTTGTGAGCAGTTACCGTACGTGCCAAGTTTCTAAAGGTACTAAGTCCAATGTAGGTTTATACACTCCGCTACCTATTCCGTCCGTCCCGTGGGAAGACGTGAGCATGGACTTTGTATTAGGCCTTCCCCCCACCCTGCGACGTCATGATTCTATACTCGTTGTTGTGGATAGGTTCTCCAAGATGGCGTACTTCCTCCCTGTAGTAAGACCAACGACGCCTCTCACATTGCGAAACTGTATTTTAAAGACGTCGTTAGTCATCGTGGCGTTCCGAAGACTATTGTCTCAGATAGGGACGTCAAGTTCACTAGCTACTTTTGGAAAACCTTGTGGGTTCTTATGGGCACAAAATTATTATTCTCCGCGGCTTATCACCCACAAACTGATGGCCAGACGGAAGTAGTCAATCGGAACCTAGGAAATCTTCTTCGATGTCTCGTGAGCGACCATAAAGGCACTTGGGATTTACTGCTTCCACATGCACAACTGGCTTACAATAATTCTAAAAATCGGTCCACGGGTATGTCTCCGAATGAAATTGTCCACGGGTATAAGGCCCCTGTGCCACTTGACTTGGTCCCCTTACCTCCTACATACAAAACAAGTTAGTTTGCACAATCCTTCGCCCAACATATTCACGACTTACATGCACGTATACGAGCTACCTTGACTGCTCAATATGAGTCTTATCAAGCGCACGCTAATCTACATAGGAAGGTGTCACACTTTAAGGTCGGCGATCTGGTTTTAGTACGGTTAGTTCCCGAACGAATGCCAACTGGCACCGTTAAAAAATTAGCTCCAAAACGCGCCGGTCCTTTTCGGATTATCAAGAAGCTAGGTGACAACGCTTTCGTATTGGATTTGCCTGCTGAATGGGGTATCTCCCCTATTTTTAATGTCTCGGATTTGACGTTGTTTGTTGCGCCTCCACAAGAGTTGGTTTCTTTGTCGTCTTCTCCCTCCACTGAAATTTCTAATGGGTTGGGGAGTGGTAGTTTGGATGATCTCTCTCCTCCGGTCCCCGCAGGTATAACATCGGATGGTACGTTGCCTTCTTTTATTCCTACTGCTGACATGTTTCCCAGGTTTCCCAAGACGTTTCTCCATCCAGATATGATACTCGCTGCTGAGCCACTTACTACTCCTGACGGTGCTACCTACCGCTTCCTCATCCGTTGGCGTGACCGCCCACCGTCGGACGACTCATGGGTACTCGCGACAGAGCTTCAACGTTTGGATGTCGAGCTTCTCCGCCGCTTTCTCTCAGCCCACGCATCGGAGATGCGAGATTTTGAGTGGGGGAGGATTGATGGCGCGGCCCCTCCAACACTTCCTGATGATGACCCGGTTGCTGCGGCCCCTCCAACACTTCCTGATGATGACCCGGTTGCTGCGGCGCAACAAGTTTAAGATTTGCGGCGTCATGACAACGCCACGGACGCTAACGGAAAGCTGCGATACAACCTCCGTCCGCGGCGCGCAAAGCTTGCTTAATACTTTTACTTAGTTTTATTTTAATTGCTTAAAACATTTGGCTTGTATTATTTTTATTTTTATGTTGGTGTGCTATTAAACCCTTGGTGTGTATGTAACCACCCGGATGGATGAGATTTCATCTCCATCTTGGATGGTTGGATCTCTTTTGTAACTCCTATTTAAAGGAGGATATTATGATGAGTTATGCATTGGAAGAAGAAAACCTAAACTCTCCCCTAGAGAATTTCGGCCATGGAGAGATTCCACTAGCCGCCCCCCCTCCCCTTTGGGTGTGAAGCCTAGCCTTGCCTCCTCCATCCCTGTTCGGTGCGACTCCGGCGTGGCTTCTCTCGGTGCGACTCCGTGGAAGAAGGAAGCAGCCCCTTCGGTGTGAAACCGGTGGAACCGTGGAGAGAGTGATTCTCCCACAAATATTGTGTGATCTTCTTCTTGGTTGGGTAATCTCTTCCCTATCTTTGTGCTTCTTGCTGTGAGATTTTTGTGGATGTTATTCAACCGTCTTTTCCGCGTTTTTAAAGTTTTTTTTCTCTTGCAAATCTGAATCGAACGTTGTTATTGACCCTCTTGTTTTTCGCATTGGAAGATCCGCTGGAGTACAAACTAGGCCTAGCCTTGACTTGTTCTCCAAGATGGGGCACGCTTTGGTGCTAACAAGGGAGTTAATCTCAACTTGTTCTTGATCCCTCCTTATCGTTTACCGCCGCTCCTAGATATATTTTTGCTGCGATTGACGGCTTATTGTGAAAAGAATAGATGCTTGTGTAGGTGCGGTGAGACGTGTGCTTGTTGGAGAGGTAGGTCCTAAGGTCGTGGTATCGAGTTCGGCTAGGCGCGAGTTGTGTGCTTGTTGGAGAGTAGGTCCTAAGGACGTTGTATCGAGTCCCGTATTTTTGAGAGCCAACCGACCCCTTTTCGTTCGCTTTTGGTCGGAGCACTCTCTTATTTTTTCTATGTTCTGTGATGGGTAATCCGCCGTTAGCGTAGGCACGTCCATCTCACAAACATCCCTACACCAACGACTCTCCCAAGTTGTCCAAACATTCATGCAGTGATCCACCTCTTATGTTTCTGATCATTTATACCGGTTCACTACTTCATCTGAAATCTCCACATGATGAACGACCAATAGTGTGTGGACCATCCGTAGAGAAAATGGAAGGCTCACAATTATCAAAATAGAGCTCCGGGTCTATCCAACTATATTACTTATATAAGATACATTGGAAAACCGCCCCCATCGGTTGAGGGTTAAGCTTCTTCCACATCAAATTCTATGGAACCTTAGTTCTGATTTGGGCAAGGATCACTATTAGGTTTTTTTAGACTGACCCATCATATATATCCAGGGTCATGGTTGTGTATTAGAGTCTAGGCCAAGTCAATCAACATCACTTGGACCAGCTTTCAATAGTTTGCCAAAGACTCAGCCAGATTTTGTCAACACAAGAAGAAAGACTGTATCGACACCAGACAGGCTGTGTCGATACCAGACAGATTGTGTCGACACTTGAGAAAGAATATGTCGACACCAGATAGCAAGTCTATGTCGACACCAGACAACAATTGTATCAACCCTTGGGAAAGGCTGTGTTGACACCAGACAAATTGTGTCAACACTTGGGAAAGATTGTGTCGACACAAGATAGCAAGACTTTGTCGACACCTGATAGCAAGGCTGTGTCGACACCAGAAGGAATTGTGTCGACACACAGATCATCAGTCGACACCAACTGTGTCGACACAAGAAGCAAGATTATGTCGATACATAAAAGACTTGTGTCGACACTCAGAATATCTATCAACAGAAATTTTGTCGATGCCAACTGTGTCGACGCCAACTGTGTCGACACCAGCAGCAACTGTGCCGAAACCAACATAAATTGTATCGACACACAGGACTTGTTTCGACACATTCCACTGAAGTTGTGTCAACACTAGAAGCTAAAGAAGAACTGTTGACTCAGCTCGACGAACAAAATCTCCCCCTATTTGGGTAAGGACACTATTTACATGAAAACAAATAAAAATGCAAAGCAAAAACAATCTGTCTGATTTATAGTAATGTTCAGCAGATGTACATGGGTGCTTTTAAAAATAAAATAAAATAAAACTAATGCTGCATCCTACCAAGCAATCAAATAATCTTCCTTAATGCCTTTTCCATGTACACATTCCTTGCCCCAAATCTGAGTAGACTTTATAATCTGTTAGAATAATCAGTCTCTCTACTGTTGTAGCCTTTCAAACAATCTTTCACTATACAACCACTGATATATACTTTATATTGGCTGAGACTATCGCTTTTGATTACTATCAAATACCACTATTTCTGTGTGGTAAGATAGGTCTTGTCCTGCAAAGAGAGGTTAGAAGTTCTGCACCTAGATTACCTTGGGTCCTGGTTCTCTTTTATAATAATTAGAAATAAAAGAATATCCAGGTTGATTATGTGTGAAGATGTATTTCAAATTTTTATGATCAGTATAAATCTTGCATATAGCGCCATACAACAGATGTCTCCACAACTTGAGGGCATAGATCACTGCTGCAAATTCCAGGTCATGAGTAGGGTAATTCCATTCATGAACCTTTAACTGCCTAGACCCATATGCAATAACCTTGCCCTATTGCATCAACACGCATCCGAGCCCAACATGTGATGCGTTCACATACACAGCATACTCCAGTCCTTAAGTAGGCAGGGTCAAAACTGGTGCAGTGCATGATCTCCTCTTCAGCTCCTGGAATGCCTATTCACACTTATCACTCCAAATAAAGGCAACATGCTTCTGCGTCAACTTTGTCAAAGGCGCAAATAATGTATAGAATCCTTCCACAAACCTTCTATAGTAGCCTTCCATCCTTAGAAAACTTCTTATTTCCTTGGGAGTGGTAGGTCTACTCCAATCCATCACTGCAGCTATCATCTCCGGATCAACTGTTATCCCATCTTTATTCACCATATGGCCCAAGAAGGAGACTTGAGGTAGCCAAAACTCGCACTTGCTCAACTTAGTATACAACTTATGCTCTCTCAAAGTTGACAAAACCAATCACAAGTGCTGCGCATGCTCTTCAGTATTGCGAGAGTAAACTAGAATGTCATATATGAACACGATGACAAAATGATCCAGGAAGTCCTTGAATACTATGTTCATCAAATCCATGAATGTGGCGGGTTCATTAGTCAATCCAAAAGACATTACCAAGAACTCAAAATGTCCATGCCGCGAACGAAATGCAGTTCGTGGAATGTCTGCCTCACGAATCCTCAACTGATGATAACTCGAGCGCAGGTCAATCTTAGAAAATACAGAGCTACCACGCAACTGGTCAAATAGATCATCGATTCTTGGCAAGGGATATCTGTTCTTGATGGTCACTTTATTCAATTCTCTGTAATCTATACATAGCCTCATTAATCCTTCTCTCTTCTTTACAAACAGAATGGGATCACCCCATGGTGACGAACTTGGCCTAATGAAACCGTTCTGCAACAGCTCGTCTAACTAGGTACTCAACTCTCCCAACTCACGCGTAGTCATACGGTACGGAGCTTTAGCCATAGGACGGGTACCCGGCTCTAAATCTTTGACAAACTCAACATCTTTCTCAGGCGGAAGACCAGGAAGATTATCAGGAAACACGTTAGGAAACTCACGCACTATAGCAATCTCCTCCACAAGAGGCAAACTAACAACGGTCGCCAACACTGAAACCAAACAGGCAAAGCATCCAGAATTCGAAAGATTTAGAGCACTTACCGCGGAAATGATCGAAGAATCTTGGCGCAAATAACCATAAACGCTCATGCGTTGACCTTCACCCATCTTGAAGTCCAAGTGCTTGACCTTGCACTGGATTACTGCATCGTACTTCGATAGCCAATCCATGCCCAGGATTACATCAAAATCTTCCAAGTCTATAAACTTTATATCCGCAACCACGATAAAATCTCCCAACTGGACTGGACAACCCCGAATTACCTGATCTGACACCACATAATCACCTGAGGGGAAATTTACACATAACGGGTCGCCAACCGGATCGAGGGTCAAACGGTGACGCTCAATAAAAGTTCTAGCCATGAACGAGTGGGTAGCACCGGAATTGAAAAGGACATGCGCCCAGCCGTTACTTACCTTAAACTTTCTTATAAGATTAAATATACGACTAAGGGAAAAGAACGTTGACATTTAGATGATACCTAGAAAATAAAACTAGGTCTGGATCTAATCTGAAATAACTTGGGTCGATGTCTGAGCTTCATCCACGGACACCACGTTCAACTTGCCCTTCCCTTTGCCCAAGAGCTGTGTTGGATCCCTAGTTCATTTGGGCTAGGTTCACTAGCTTAGGATGTGACCCATCATGTATAACCAGGGTTAAGTTTGTGTACTAGAGTCTAGGCCAAGTCCTTAAAGTCAACTTCAGATGGACCAGCTTTCAACAAGACCATCAGAGACTCCAGACTTAGAAGTTTTCAAGACTAAGTAAAGTAAGTTCGACGTTCGTCAATCTCAGCTCGACGAAAGGTGTTCGGCGCTCGACGATCTTGAGACAATTCTTAGTGCTGAGCTCGACGATCTGTGTTCTCTGTTCGACGAAGACTGAGATACTTCAACAGCCAAAGTCAGGATAACTTCAGAATTTTCTAAGTCCATCTTCCAGATTTGGTCGACGAATTAGATTCTGAGCTCGACGAACTTGGACCTCAAGTTCTCAACTTCTCAGGTCGACGAAGTCAGCTTCTCAGGTCGACGAATATAGTACTCTACTCGATGAATTCCAGACACAGAGGATTTGTGTCGACACTTAGGGCATGTGTCGATACCGGACAACCTATGTCGACACACAGGATTTCAGTTGACACCAGCTTATGTCGACACCAGAAGATTTGTGTCGACACCAAGATCAATCAGTCGATACCAGCTTATGTCGACACTGAATTGCAGTAGATGCAGAATATTTTGACCAAGTCCAGAACAGATCTCTACTCGACGAATGATGGTTCTCAGCTCGACGTATGAAGATCCTTAGTTCGACGAAGATTGTAGCACTATTGACTTGCAGACTATGTCTATTGTCTGGTCGACGAACTCATTCAAGCTTAGCTAGATGAACTCAAACTCAGCTCGACGAATTGTATTATTCGTTTGACGAATCCAGATTAGGTCTTCTCTAGTTTCCCATATCATTTCTTGGAGATGATTCTGGAGCAATTAATGCCAGATCTTCTCGGAATGTTACCGTTAGAACGCGCATTGATCTTGGATTATTACATGCTGTTTTTCCATGGGATAGTTGGGGAAATCATTGATTGTTGCTTCCTTCCAAGGCCAACTGCAATTACTACTCTACATTCAAATTTTCGAATGATCTTCAGTCAGTCAGACATCATCAAAAGTGCAGTCAGAAAAGAAAAAGAAAGATATACTACTACACAGATATACAAGCAATACAGACAATCAGACAGACACACTCAGATTGCACAAAAGAACAATCATACTCAAATCTAAAGTTCTACTGCAATAAGCCCAGGCCAGAGAACATCTTCGAGAAGGAGAAGAAGAATAGTCAAATACTATCAAGAGTCTTCTTCCTTCAACTTTACAGGACAACTTTAGAAGGACAACAAATTAATCAATCTGTCAAAAGAAGTTCCTGAAGCAATCTCTGGTCCAGGCACTCTAGGTCTTTGAAGACCTATCACCCTGAAGCAGTGCTCCAGTTTTCCTGATACATTCAAGATCTCAGGGGGAGCAAATCTGCTAACATCAATCCACAAGTCTTCTCAGTTGTTATTGAGAAAGAGAAGACCTCATCACCCTCTTTTCCAACTCCTGTATAGGGTTTTAATTCCCTTCAAAATTATTCCTGCTTGCAAGTCTCCTTCCAAAAGACTTGATGTTTTGGTTTTTGAGCACCTGAACAAAAGCTCATTGGTGTCAGGCACCTGATCAAAAACTTGAGTGGATTCCTACCAGGGTGGTAGAAGAGTGGATGTACCCAGGTTGGGGAACCACTATAAAATTTCTTGTGTCGTCTGGTTGCCCTTTTCTTTTGTTTTGGCTGTGCTCTGTGATTATTTAGGTTGTTGTGCTTTCTGTTTTATTAACTAACCTGTTCACTTAGGAATACAACAAAAGTTGTAAAGAATTTTTTTAGAGCACAATACTCTATTCACCCCCCTCCAGAGTATATCAGATCCACCTTGCACTTTCAATTGGTATCAGAGGGAGGTTGGTTAAGATTTCATACCTTAGTTGGTTGTACAGGCTAACACCTGAACCAAAAAGATCCCTCTTGTGAGATCTGATTGTTTTGTTTCTATTGTTAGATTTATTTCTTCACAGACATGGCCCAGAACAAAGATTATGCAAGCATCAGACCTCCAATTTGCAATCTCAACAAGTTTTCCATCTGGAAGGAAAGAATCATATTATACATGAACTCTATTGATGAGGATATTTTTGCTTCTATCTTGACAGGAGTACCTCCAGCACCTATAGCTTCTACAAGTACTTCTACAAACATGACTGCAGTACCTCCTCCAAAGAACAATGAAGCTTACAAGAAAGCCAAAATGGCAGATGCTAAGGCCATGAACATATTGGCTCAAACTATGTCAGATAACATATTTCAAAAGGTGGCTGAGTGCACCTCAGCCAAGGCCATTTGTGATTCCCTCAACCAAATGGTAGCTGGCTCAGTAGATGAGAGAAAAGACAGGAGATGCAATCTCATTTCCCTGTATGAGAACTTCAAAAAGGATGAGACAGAATCAGTGGCTGAGATGTACAATAGGTTGAGTTCAATCATCAATGAACTCAAAATCTTGGATAAGGACATCACCCTGACGGAGGTGAATGATAAGATATTGATGTGCTTCCCTAGCTCATGGGACTCCAGAATATGGCCAATCAAAGAAGCCAGAAGCCTAAATGAGATATCAACTGAATCTCTACTAGGAAAATTAAAATCCTATGAGCTGTTGATCAAATCAAAAGAAGCAGCAGAACAGAAGGCAACAACTCCAGTAAGAAAGGAGCACAACATAGCCTTCAAAGCATCTGAGGAAAACGAGACATCAACTTCCAATGAGGAACTCATGAGCCTTTTTGCAAAAAGGTTCTACAAGATGGCTAGAAAGGATTTCAGAAGGAAATCATCCAGACAGGATGATAAGCCTAGATTTGACAAGACACCAACCAAGGAGGTTGTGTGCTTTGGATGTAGAAAGCCTGGACATTACATCTCTGAATGTCCAGAAAATCAGAAGAAGGAGAAAAACAAACAAAGAGACTCCAGAAGAAAACACAGCAGCAGACCCTCTTCCAGCAAATACAAAAAGAAAGACAAGGGTTTTGTTGTTGAGACATGGAGTGATACAGAAGAAGAAACCTATTCCTCGAGTTCAAGTGAAGAAGAGGAAGAAGCAAGATCCAAGGAGGTTTGCCTAATGGCAATTGATGCCTCCAGGAGCAATTATGGATCAGAAGGAGAATCTGAAGATGAAGCAGCCTCAAACTCAGAGGCAGATCAGGTTCTTTCCAGTTTTGATTTTAATTCTGACTTATTTAAAGTTGAATTTAAAACTATGTGTTTAGACTTAATCAATTTAGAAAAAGAAATAAAAACCCTTAGAGAAAGACTAGGAAATCTTGAATCTGTCAATTCAGAAAACATTAAACTAACAGATCAACTAACCTTAGCTAATGAACAAATAATTAAACTAAAATCTGAATTATGTGAGGCGAAACAACTTGAACAATCTCTCAATGGGAGAAGACTCAAGCTGATGGACATAATAAGCACAGTTAATGCCAGATTAAATGGCAAGCTGGGCTTGGGTGCTTCATCAAGTTTGCCCCCCATAATTAAGAAAAATATTCTTACAACCCCCATCAAGTTTATCTCTGCCAAGGGAAAAGAAAAGTTGATAGACAAACCAATGTCAGAAAACAACCCAAAACCCCTAGACAAGAGAAACAGAAAACAGTTAATAAAAACAAAGTTCAGCAGCATTCGTCGAACTCAGATCGACGAAATGTGGCCAGTTTGTCGAACCCAGATCGACGAACGCTGAACTCAAACTTCAAGTATAATAATTCGTCTAACAGCGATCGACGAACTGTGTATGGTTTGTCGAGTAGAGGTCGACGAACTTGGGGCGTAGAAAATGACTACTGTCATTCTCTGAGTAGAGATCGACGATCTCATCCCTATTCGTCGAACTCTGGTCGACGAACTTACAACAATTTGTCGAACCCAGAATGACCAAACTTAAATCATTCCTTTTACAGAAATTTTAAACCAACTAATAAAACATTTAATCCAATAGCTGATTGGGTAATTCCACCTAGGATATATCACCCCTTAGGTTACAAATCTCAACCTGCATTATCAGTTATATCCATCTTTACTTTTCAACAAAATAAAGGACCCAAGGTAACCTGGGTCAAGAACAATTGAGTTTTGTTTTACATTACAGGTACAGGTGAAGAGCTGTCCAAGGGTGAGTCAGACCTGGTACTTGGATAGTGGTTGCTCCAAGCACATGGCAGGCAGCAAGGGCAATCTATATAATTACAAGCCCAAGCTAGGACAAAAGGTGATTTTTGGAGATTCAAATAGTGGCCAATCAGAAGGATATGGGACAGTAAAGATTGGAGCAGTTACCTTCAAGAAAGTAACATATGTAAGAGGACTTAAACATAACCTACTATCCATAAGTCAATTATGTGATGAAGGTTATCAGATACACTTTAACTCCACCTCTTGTTCTATTATTAATAATGAAAACCAAATTATTTTAATTGGACTTAGACAAAGCAACATATATCTAGTAGATTTTGTTTCTGCCACAACTGATGTTTGTTTGCTCAATATCACTAGTAATCAAAATGAGTTATAGCATAAAAGATTAGGGCATGTAAATCTTAAGAATATAGCTAGGTTATCTAAAGACAACCTTATTAGAGGTCTACCTTCTGGCCAATACAAGAAGGAAAACTTATGCAGGGCTTATCAATTAGGTAAGCAAACTAAAACTAGCTTCAAATCCATTAATAAAAGTGATTCACCTAGGATTTTGTATTTGCTTCATGTGGATCTATTTGGACCCATTGCAGTATAAAGCCTAGGAGGGAAGTCTTATACTTTAGTGATTGTTTATGACTTCTCCAGATTCAGTTGGGTAGCCTTTCTGAGAGCCAAGTCAGATACATTCAAGGTTCTTATAGTTTTTCTCAGGACCATACAGATTAAGTTCTCTACTCATGTTGCATTGATCAGAAGTGGTCATGGTACAGAGTTTGAGTCTCTTCATATGCATGAGTTCTGTGAGAAGGAAGGTATCAGGCAGTGCTTCTCAGCTCCTAGAACTCCCCAACAAAATGGGGTAGCTGAAAGGAAAAATAGGACACTCATTGAATCTGCAGGCACATCATTGTCTGATGCCTACATGCCTCTATCCTTTTGGGCAGAAGCTATAAGCACTGCCAACTATGTCCTGAATAGAAGCCTTATACATAAGCTAAAAAATAAGACCCCCTATGAATTACTTAAAGGGAAGAAACCTAAAATCACATACTTTAAAGTTTTTGGTTGCATTTGTTATATTCACACAAATAACAAAAGATACATTAGAAAGTTTGAGGCTAAGGCTGAAGAAGGGATTTTTCTTGGATACTCCCAAGTAAGCAAGGCATGTAGGGTTTTTAATAAAT
This sequence comes from Platanthera guangdongensis, assembly GCA_039583875.1. Classification (NCBI taxonomy): domain Eukaryota; kingdom Viridiplantae; phylum Streptophyta; class Magnoliopsida; order Asparagales; family Orchidaceae; genus Platanthera; species Platanthera guangdongensis. The sequence goes on from CM077156.1 coordinate 26,083,290, forward strand.
CCACCCTTAAAATTGAAGAATCTGTCCATGTATCTTTTGATGAAGCTAACATGTCTTATAATGAGAAAGAGATTTCTACCAATAGCTTTTTGCAGGTTCCACAACTGTGTGAGTCTATGGATGGACAAACCTTACCCAAGATGTGTCAACCCATCCTTCTCCACAAGTTGCTAAAGATAGTGAAGAAGAGATTCAAGTGGAAGTGGCTGAACTTCCCTCAACAGCTAGTACCATTCCTCAAGAGGAATTAATTATAGAAGCTGTTGCTCAACAAACTCAACCAACTGATCTTGTCACACTTAGAGATCACCCCAGATCTCAAGTTATTGGAGACATTTCAGCAGGTGTATATACAAGACATCAACTCAACCAAGACTTGATGCATACCTATTTTCTCTCTCAAATTGAACCTCTCACTATCCATGAAGCTGAGCAAGATCCCCACGGGATTATTTCAATGCAAGAGGAACTAAATCAGTTTGAGAGATGTAGAGTTTGGGATTTGGTTCCAAGACCTCATAACTACCCAGTTATTAGAACTAAATGGGTCTACAGGAACAAGATAGATGCACAAGGAAACATAGTGAGAAATAAGGCTAGTCTTGTTGCTCAAGGCTACAGGCAAGAGGAAGGAATTGATTATGACCAAACCTTTGCCCCTGTTGCAAGATTAGAGGTCATAAGAATATTTCTGGCCTATGCAGCTCACAGGAGATTTAAAGTCTTCCAAATGGATGTCAAGAGTGCATTCTTGAATGGAGTGCTTCAAGAAGAGGTTTATGTAGAACAACCTCCAGGTTTTATCTCTCTAACTCAACCCTCTTTTGTTTTTAAATTGCATAAAGCTCTCTATGGTTTAAAGCAAGCTCCGGGAGCTTGGTATGGGACCTTAGCAAGCTTTCTTTTAGAGCATAAATTTACAAGAGAAACCATAGATAAAACTCTTTTCACTAGACATCATAAGGACCAAATATTGTTAGTACAAATAAATGTGGATGACATCATCTTTGGGTCTACTGATCCCAAATTATGTAAGAGGTTTGCTGACCTCATACATTCTAAATTTGAGATGAGTAGCATGGGTGAGCTTTCCTACTTCCTTGGTCTCCAAGTGAAACAGCTCCCTAATGGTATCTTCCTCTCCCAAGCTAAGTATGCTAAAGAGCTTATTAAGAAGTTTGGGATGGGTGATGATTCAGGAAAGAAAACACCTATGGCTATAAATGCTATTGTGGATTCTGATGCAGCAGGAAAACCTGTAGATCAGAAACATTATAGGGCAATTGTTAGATCCCTATTATACCTAACAGCTAGCAGGTCTGATATAATGTTTTCCACATGCCTTTGTGCTAGGTTCCAAGTGAACCCTAAAGAATCTCACCTTATTTTCCTAAAAAGAATTTTGAGATTTATAAAGAGTTGTCCTAATATAGGACTTTGGTATCCTGCAGAGTCAGAGTTTGAGTTAACTGGATACTCAGATGCTGACTATGCTGGATGTAGAGATGACAGGAAGAGTACCTCTAGAACATGCCAGTTCCTGGGTATGAGACTTGTCTCTTGATTTTGTAAAAAACAGACATCTGTGTCTACATCAACTGCAGAAGCAGAATACATGGCTGCTGGCAGCTGCTGTTCACAAATGCTATGGATACAAAACCAACTCCTAGACTATGGTGTCAACTTAAATAATTCAACATTATTTTTTGATAATACTAGTGCTATTGCTATAGCACAGAATCCAGTTCACCATATTAGGACTAAACATATTGAAATAAGACATCATTTCATTAGAGATAATGTAGACAAAAATAAAATTAACTTAATCAATATTCCTACTGATCTATAGAGAGCAGACATTTTCACCAAACCCTTGGATGAGAAAAATCATCTGTTCTTTATAAATCAACTGGGAATGATCAATGGAGAAGAGTTAAATTAGTTTCTGTCTGCATTCGACGAATTTTCCAAAGTTCGTCGAACGGAGTTCAACGAATTAGGGAAAGTTTGAGAGATTCTCGTCGAACGGAGATCGACGAATTCTCTGTGTGGAAACAATTTTCATCGACTGGAGATCGACGAACTTTGCTTCAGAAGACGTTTCATCGAACGGAGTTCGACGAACTGTTTTCGATTCTTCTGGATGAGATCGACGAATTATTTATCTATAACTTATTTCATCGAGCTCAGTTCTTAGAATTGTTTTCTTTTTGTGGAACGGAGATTGTCAATTCATACTCTGAAAATCTTATATATATGTTTTCTTCGACCTCCGTCCCGCGCTTTCAGTTCTTTTGCTCTTGATCGTCATTTTCTCTGTGTCTTTCTTGCAGGTCATCAATGGCGATTCCAGCAAGCACCTTAGCCGCAATGAAGTTCGACACCAGATTCGACATGGATTTTGATTCCTTCAAACATTCTGACCCCATATTTCTCTATATCTTGGAACTGCTAGAAGAACTTCATCTCAAGGATTTCATGACCAGAAGGATTAAACTACATGGGACTGAAATTCGAGAATGAGTATATACATCGTCTGTTACTAAGGAAAAAGTTCTGACAGGCAATATCGGGAGTACTGTCGTTCCGTTATCTCCCGCAATCCTTACTGAAATATTTGGATTGGTAAATGGAGAAGATGATATGGAAATGGACTCTGAAGAATTTGGTGATATGTTGATGTTAATGGGGTTTTCAGGAAGCAACCCTATCAAGCTATTGAAGAAACAACTGTCCGCCGCCTACCAATTCTTTGAAGACATTGTGGGAAAGATACTGATGGGCAAGCACACCGCACATGATTACATTACCCATCATCAATTCCTTATCATGTGTGTTGTGGTGAATAAGCGTTCTGTTGATTGGAGTAAGATGTTCTTTGAGTTGATCAAGAATAAGAACAACAAGAAGGAAGTCTGCTTCGGGAGAATCCTGGGGATCTTCCTCCAGGAAAAGGCTGGTGAATTAATGGTCTCCCCGACCATCTTCATCAATGCCAGCAAGCGCCTCACATGTGCCTTGTTTGGTAGATGGGAGAGGACTATCTGCAATCCTGCCAAGGATTCCTCCTCTTCCATCCCTGCTTCTGAGAGCACCAGGGCTGTGAAGGCCACTCCCCACCCTGCTGAAGAGATCCATCCCCCTCCACCATCTCTTCCAGCAAAGAAGCCTCCTCATGTGCCTACTCCTTCTTCATCTCCACCACTAGACATCACCAACATTAGGGTTTAGGGTTTAGGGTTTAGGGTCCTTCTTCCCCTCTGCACATTAATCAACAACCTACACCCCCAGCTTCACCTCATGACACACATCTTCCTACACCTCCTCAATCTCCTCTTCCCCCTCATTTGTTCTCCATCCCCTCTTACAACAAACCCATAGAAACTATCATGCCAGATGTTCCCATTCCATCTTCATCACCCTCCTCTCATCCCATTCATGCTATTCCACCCTCCATGCCATCCTCTTCCCCGTCCTCCTTTGATTCAACTACCATTTCCTCCATCCTCACCATCCTCTCTCCCCTCCTCAAATCTCTTATCCAAGAGGCCATTACACCTATTGTGACCTCTATCAATTCCTTATCTGCCCAGATTTCTGCCATATCTGCTGCCCCCTCTTCATTCAGGGGCCTGGCTCCAGGTCTTCCTGAACCCAGGCAGGGAGAGATGCTCTATGATGAAGCAGCAGCAGCAGATGCAGATGCAAAAGCAGCAGCAGCAGATACAGTAGCAGCTCCCTCTACAGCAGCAGTTTCAGATACAGATACAAATAGTTTGCCAGATTTTGATTCTGAGATGATTGAATTAATTCATTTTATGGACACTGACCTTGATTAAGATGAGTCAGTTGAGAAAATAAAACCTGTTGGTGATTTCCATTTAAATCCCATAGTAAATTTGTCTGTTTTGTTGAGTAGTTTTGATATAGTTTTTTTGTAGCTTCTTCCAGCAGATTTTACTAAGCCACATTTGGCTATTGTACGCTACACATCTCCAGTTAGTCCAGCAGTTGCTAAGCAACTCTGTGACAGTTTTGCTCCTCCAGTTGTTGCTCCTTCATCTACAGTCATTCCAGAAGATATTTCAGTACCAATTTTTGTTATGGATGACTCTCCTTTGCCTGATTTGGATGAGCTAATCCAGGCTGATATTGAAGAGGAGAATACGGCAGCAGCTGAAAGATCTATCCCTATTATTTCTGTTTCCTGTAAAGTCCCCTCCTCAAGTGTTGCTGAAACTTCAGTTCCCTCAACTTCTGCCCCTGCTCCAACAAAACCTATTATTTCTGATAAAGGTTTAAAAGCTTTGGATGTCCTTTATGACAACCCTCAGGGTTCTAGCAATGATGAAGAAGATGATGATGATGATCCAGATGAAGATGCTACCAGTAAGAAAAAGAAAATGTTATCAAAGAAAAGAAAGGCTCCTCCTCCTCTAGCCCCTAAGCCAAATCCCTCTGCAGACACTCCCTATTACATTCTGCACAATGTTACTCCATATAAGGGAATGCCTACATGGATGTGGCTATCCAAGAACCAGCAGAAGCAAAGAAAGAGAAGTAGGAGATACTCTCCTCCTCCAGTCCACAGGTATAGGAAAGATCCACCTCCTCCTCCTCCTCCAGTAGCTGGTGCCTCTGGCTCTAGCTCTCAGAGATCTGCCCCCATGCAAACATATCAGATACAGTTAGGGAGATCCTCTAGAAGCAGCCAGCAGAGGCAACCATCCTCAGGTAATCAACAGCATCAGCAGCAATAGCAATAAATTTCTGATGTACAGAAAGCTGACAGTCCAAAAAGGCCATACTCTCCTCCAATTCCATTTGAAGATCCTGAAACTGCAAATACTACAAAAATGGCCAGATTCCAGGAGCTAATTGGACTATCCTTGATCAATAAAGCAAAGGCTGAAGGAAAAGACACATCAGGTTTAACAACAATGTCAAAGTACAGAAAAGAAGAGTTAAAAAGGTTTGACAAAGGCAACAAACTATTCAATGTTGATGATTATATGAAACTCCATCCAGAAGAAGTTGTCCCCAGAGCTACTTCACTGAAAATCATTGGGGCAGCTGATATGACTATGACTCAAGCTCAGGCTCAAGATCCTAACAGAGAAATCATCTTCCAAAAGCCAGGAGAAAAGAAAACTGAAGACAAGCCCTTGCAGAAAAAGAAGAAGAAATCCTTATTTTTGTTTCATTTTCTTTCTTCAATTATTTTCAAATTGTGTCCTGTGTTTAAACAAAGCCTGTATATATATATATATATATATATATATATATATATATATATATATATATATATATATATATATATATATATATATATATATATATATATATATATATATATATATATATATATGCTGCAGGTGTTAGTAACTCTCTGCCAGATATATTTCTTTTCTTGCTTTGTTTTTTTGTTTGTTTATGTTTTGAGTCTCTTAGTGAGCTCACCCAAATAGGGGGAGATTGTTGGATCCCTAGTTGATTTGGGCTAGGTTCACTAGCTTAGGATGTGACCCATCATGTATAGCCAGGGTCAAGTTTGTGTCCTAGAGTCTGGGCCAAGTCCTTAGAGTCAACTTCAGATGGACCAGCTTTCAACAAGACCATCAGAGACTCTAAACTTAGAAGTTTTCAAGACTAAGTAAAGTAAGTTCGACGTTCGTCGAACTCAGCTCGACGAAAGGTGTTCGGCGCTCGACGATCTTGAGACAATTCTTAGTGCTGAGCTCGACGATCTGTGTTCTCTGTTCGACGAAGACTGAGATACTTCAACAGCTAAAGTCAGGATAACTTTAGAATTTTTCTAAGTCCAGCTTCCAGCTTTGGTTGACGAATTAGATTCTGAGCTCAACAAACTTGGACCTCAAGTTCTCAACTTCTCAGGTCGACGAAGTCAGCTTCTCAGGTCGACGAATGCAGTACTCTACTCGATGAATTCCAGACTCAGAGGATTTGTGTCGACACTTAGGGCATGTGTCGACACCGGACAACCTATGTTGACACACAGGATTTCAGTCGACACCAACTTATGTCGACACCAGAAGATTTGTGTCGACACCAAGATCAATCAGTCGAAACTAGCTTATGTCGACACTGAATTTCAGTAGATGCAGAATATTTTGACCAAGTCCAGAACAGTTCTCTACTCGACGAATGATGGTTCTCAGCTCGACGAATGAAGATCCTTAGTTCGACGAAGATTGTAGCAGTATTGACTTGAATACTATGTCTATTGTCTGGTCGACGAACTCATTCAATTTCAGCTCAACGAACTCAAACTCAGCTCGACGAATTGTGTTCTTCATTCGACGAATCCAGATTAGGTCTTCTCCAGTTTCCCGTCCCGTTTCTTGGCGATGATTCCGGAGCAATTAATGTCAGATCTTCTCGGAATGTTACCGTTAGAACGCGCATTGATCTTGGATTATTACATGCCATTTTTCCATGGGACAGTTGGGGAAATCATTGATTGCCGCTTCCTTCCAAGGCCGACTGCAATTACTGCTCTACATTCAAATTTTTGAATGATCTTCAGTCAGTCAGACATCATCAAAAGTGCAGTCAGAAATGAAAAAGAAAGATCTACTACTACACAGATAGACAAGCAATACAGACAATCAAACAGACACACTCAGATTGCATAGAAGAACAATCATACTCAAATCTAAAGTTCTACTGCAATAACCCCAGGCCAGAGAACATCTTCAAGAAGGAGAAGAAGAACAATCAAATACTATCAAGAGTCTTCTTCCTTCAACTTTACAGGACAATTTCAGAAGGACAACAATTTAATCAATCTGTCAAAAGAAGTTCCTGAAGCAATATCTGGTCCAGGCACTCTAGGTCTTTGAAGACCTATCACCCTAAAGCAGTTCTCCAGTTTTCCTGATACATTCAAGATCTCAGGGGGAGCAAATCTGCTAACATTAATCCACAAGTCTTCTCAGTTGTTATTGAGAAAGAGAAGACCTCATCACACTCTTTTCCAACTCCTGTACAGGGTTTTATTTCCCTTCAAAATTATTCCTGGTTGCAAGTCTCCTTCCAAAAGAATTGAGGTTTTGGTTTTTGAGCACCTGAACAAAATCTCATTGGTGTCAGGCACCTGATCAAAAACCTGAGTGGATTCCTACAAAGGTGGTAGAATAGTGGATGTACCCAGGTTGGGGAACCACTATAAAATTTCTTGTGTCGTCTGGTTTCCCTTTTCTTTTGTTTTGGCTGTGCTCTGTGATTATTTAGGTTGCTGTATTTACTGTTTTATTAACTAACCTGTTCACTTAGGAATACAACAAAAGTTGTAAAGAATTTGTTTTAGAGCACAATACTCTATTCACCCCCCCCCCCCCCTCTAGAGTATATCAGATCCACCTTGCACTTTCAAGTTGTAGTGGCGGCAAGGCCTGAAGTGGCAATGGCTGCAATGGGGGTTGAGCCTGAGCGCAACGGGTCTTGACATGCCCCTTCCGCCCACATAGATAACAGGTCTTGTCCTTCTAGCAATGGGCTGTATCATGCCCCATCTTGTTGCAACTTGAACAAACTGATCTCTCTTTGGGAGTGCCCTGAATCGTGTGCACCTGCTCTTGCTTCCGATCTCCTAGTCTCGGGTAATATCTCTCAAACGGGTGGCCTGCCCGACCATAGAAACTGCACACTTCCTTGCCTCTTTTCTTCCCAATAGTCCCGGATTACTGTGATTCCTTACCTTTAACGGACTTCCTCTTATCCTTCCTCATCAGCTGACCTCTGACCTTGGCATTGTCAATGGATTCCACCTTCAGAGCAGCCTCTACCACCTCAGAATAAGTCCCGGATCCATAGGCATTGGTAAGCTGCTAGATGTCATTCCGAAGACCACCCAGAAATCGCTTGACTCGGTATTCACTGATAGTAAGCTGCCTCTACTTTAAGTGAAGGAAGTCATTCATCAACTGGTCACTTTCCACAGATGGCAAGAACTTCTTCAACAACAACTCCTTGAAGGACTCCCACAAGCATCCATCATTCAAGCTTTCTTTCTCCCTCAACCACCAACTCTTGGCCATGCCCTTGAGTTAGTAAGCGGCATCCATCACTCTCTGGTCCGCAGAGATACCAGAGTAGGTGAACATCTCCTCGATGGAAATCATCCTGTCATCTAATGCCATAAAATCTGCCTTGCCATCATACGTAGGGTGTCCTAACCTTTGAAAGTGCAAAATGAATGTCATCTCTGGTGACAACACCGCCGGGGGCACCAGAAGTGCGGGTGGAACGGGAACAGCTAGATCCACGGTGGGCTCTTACGCCCTCTACGACTGACTCACCACGACTAACAACAACGACTGAATCTGCGACTGCATCTCCAGCATCTGCCTCGATAGAGCCTCATTACTCTATCGCAATCCCTTTATTACGGCCTCACTCTGGGCACCAGAAGATTCTCCCTCCGACCGGGGAGTAGTCCTCATCACCGGATGCTTAGGCGACATTCTAAACGAACAATAAATGATCTATCAACACCTACCATAATATGCTAGACTTTCAACTTAGCTCAGACATACAATCTTAGATACTTACTCATACTGCTAGCTTGTTCTGGGATTTAAAACAAATGATGGCATATCCTACTTAGGGGGAAACACCCTCATCCTTATGACTCTTGTGCCTATTATATGAGTGCATGAATGATTACATTTTTATTTTAAATCATGTGTGTACATATGTCATCCTGTAGATCTTTAACTTAGCACGTGTGCTTATGCAATGATATGATATGTATGCAGTGTTATGCATTTTAAAGAAAAACCTTAATGCATGTATGAGCGGCGTACACATACAATATTATGCATCCCATACAACATAATATTGGATGTAACGAAAAAGGTAAAACGTGCTAATGGGCATCTATGTGATGGTGGTTATGCATCTCATACTACATAACCGTCACATGTCACCACCTATGGTTGATTCATATACAAACACTTATTATTCATCTCATACTACATAATATGTCCCGTATACATCTTCTTTTATGCTATGAGTGTAGTGTTCATGCTTCCATCAAGATCTACTGATGACATACCAGTGTGTGTATGTAATGAATGACACGACGAGAGTTTTGCTTCAGGGCAAGTTGTTCGGTCAACTTGCCAAACCAACTGCCCCTCTTGCAGGACCTGGCTCTGATACCAACTGTCACAACCCGCATTTTCGCCACAACGACGAAATATCAGAGTATGGGAAAATGCGCATCATGATGCCACGTCAGCAGGTGATAACTACAGACGCTCAGGCAACACTCCGACTCAATACTAAAAATATGATTTAAATGTTTTTTTGAAGAAGTTTATTTTAAGTTAGGCAATTAGCCGTATCCCTCGGCTTAGTGGCTCACAAGTCAACCAGAAGAAAAGTAGTTAAACGTAGCGGAAAATACTATAGTAAATAGGTTAGACACCCTACATGAGTATAACATCCAAAAAAAACTCAAGGCATGCGTTACACTAAATTTATAGTAATGATATCGAAGTAGTTTGTACGGTATTTAAATATAGTGATTTAGTTTTCTAAAACATGATGTGCATGATATAGTAATAATAGTTGGTTTTATAGTTGAAAATACCTATAGGCATCCTTGAATAAATCCTTCCCAAAGAGCGAGAATTATAAATAGAAAAGTAGACACTAGCAACTAGGCAAATATCCAAGAACGACATTAAACAATTAGTGGGCGTCAAACATCTGACACAAACGTACTAAAAGTTCTCAATTCTGAAGCATACTACAAAAGAACAAAAGCAACCCCGCAACCTCGAGGCACCCCCAGCAAACCCTACAACAAAACTACTCAGCCGCACCACCGGCTATAGCCCTGAACCTGAGGCATTCAAGAGGAGAATACCTCAGTAAGCAAAAAAAACATGTGGCAAAAGAATAAGTAAGCAAGTGAGTAAGCCAAACAAAGGAGGGTGTACCAAACCCAGCCCAAGGAGGAAGAATGCAAAAACAAACAAAACAGCAACAATTTGCAAAATATAATAAGTAGTGAAAGGTTATGCAATATAATAACCTCTAAATTAAAAAGAATGCACCAAGGGCGAAGGTGAACAAGTCTGGGAATAATCAGCTAAATTTAGCAAACGTGGCGTAAACCACAAGAAAACAACTGAGCACAATACAGATCGAAAGAGGGTGGATCATCAACACGTGGTATGACTGCGTTGCAGGCCGTAGATGGCGACGACCTCAAGCGCCCTAAGCCCAACTCCAGATCCTCAACCGTCTCACAATCGGTACTGTCGTCCACAAACATGGCCAAACTGGGCCAACCAGAACCCAACAGTGTAGGAAAGGAGAAACTAAGCATACCCCCACTGTGATGATCCACAGAAAGAAGGGGCCTCTCGGTTGGGTGGTATGCTAACCACAACCAACACTCATACCCCCAACATCACCATCTCAAAAATCGGCACAACACGTAAGTATTACAACACTAAATCAAAGATCACGACCTATAATCGACCTAAACTAAGCGCAACGCATCCTACGCTCAAAGACGTCGAAAAATTTACCCTAAGCGTAAGCCTAAAAAAGTTTTAACATCTTATCCTCTAAAAGAAACAGGAACATTATTATAATATGGAAGTCTTACCATAAGAACTTAAGGAAAAGGAGAGGAAAGGAGACATTTGCCTTGGTTTTACTTGAGAAAACTCCCCAAATCACTCCACGTCGAAGATCGGGCCAAAAGAACACGGGAGGAGTTGAAATCTAAACAAAAATGGCTGAAAAGGGGTTAGAGCCGAAAAACCCTAACAAGAAATCTCGTGGAATGGGGAACGTTTTACCATGATGGAGTATCTCTCGGCAAGAGCTTTTCAGATCTATGCCCCGTTGAAGATTTCGAGCACCGGAGCACCGTCGGCGGCCACCGGAAGATTCACGAATGGGAGGAGTCGTCGCACGGTTTCGGTTCTGGAGAAAATCGGAGAAGATGAAGATAAGAATTTTCTTTCCTTTCTAATAACCTAAGTATAAGAGATCATATATATATATATATATATTCATAAAATATTCTTGTCTAAACCGGAAGAAAAATGGACCAAATACGAATAGTTTGCGGTAATAGAGGTCTAGTATTACATCAAATCAAAACATGTCCAACATGAAAGTTGTAGATCTCGTCGAGACGAACAAATTTTATGTTGACCATGTTTTCACATGATGCCGTTTTTACCCTCAAAAAGGAGCCTGAATACAAACAGGTGAGGACTACTCGAGAGGAATGGAGGTTACTCGAGAATGAGAGCAAAGTACTCGAGAGGAACGTAAAATACTCGAGTAAAATAACTAGGAATCGAGAGAATTCAATATTACTCGAGAAAAAAAGCAATTATACTCGAGATAAATCAATAGTACTCGAGTAGATCAATGGTACTCGAGTAGAAATCAATAATACGGATAATTTACGAGCAGTTTTGGGAAAATCAAAAATAGATGTTGAAGATCGCTTTGAATTGAAATGTGGTCAACATAAAAGTTGTAGATCTCGTCGAGATGGACAAATTTAATGTTAACCATTATTTGATACGGCACCGTTTTGACGCTCCAACGGCTCCCGAATGCAGAAAGGATCACACTACTCGAGTGGCAGCATGAACCACTTGAGTTCCAACGTATCTACTCAAGTAGAAGCATACCACTCGAGTTCCAGCATGTTGTACTCCAGTAGTAGCATAATTTACTCGAGTAGCACCTCAACACTTAAGTTCCAGCATGCATTACTCGAGTAGAAGCATATTTTACTCGAGTAGCAGCTCAACACTCGAGTTCCAGCAGAAAAAATGAAATTAGGAGCTCAAAATTTATTCAACTCGAAACATGGTCAGCATGAAAGTTGTAGATCTCGTTGAGATGAACAAATTTCATGTTAACCATTTTTTGATTTGAAGTTGTTTTGACCCTAAAAATAGCATCCGAGCAAAATCTTAAACGGCTATTCGAGAAGAACCATAACCACTCGAGAAGACTCAGAATGGAAGCCCAAACGCGCGCCAAATTAAACGAAACTCGAACCAAAGGTGAACACTGATGCTACGAATTTAACGGTGAAGTCAAAACCACAAAACTTAACTTATCAACTCGAAAACTTTCAGTTTCCACGAAAATCCCAAAAATATGGTCAATCAAACCTAACGGACGCGAAAACGCACTAACGGTGCAGCGCCGACAACATGACGTAAAAAGAGTAATGCTCTGACGTCATAAATATGATGATATCAAATCAAATAGAATTATCAAAGAAAAATCCGGGGCAAATAGAGATGGAATACACCTCGCATATAAAAATTGGGAGTTTTGGGATCAAAAGTCCCATAAGTTGGAATTATTGAAAAATTAACTCATTTAGGAATAAAAATGAGAAGTAGAGCTACTGAACTTAGAAATTCCAAATTTTTGATACATGCGCTAATAGGTAATTTCACACCTCTGGAAAAATTTATGAGCACGTTTGAGAATTATTTCTTGTGTAATTAGTGTAATTGCAAATTTACCATTTTGGGATTTGATTCAAAAGTACGGGTAATAATATTTGGAAAATTATGGAAAAATGGCAAGGCCCTTATTTCTATGATATAAACACCTATAAATTTTATTACGAATTTTGGTTGATTAATTATGTTGAATACCTTAGTAGTGGCATTCTTGTAATTATATTGACATGTAATTATTTTAGGTCAAACCACCTGTTAGGATTATGAAAATATGGTTTGAGTATTATTTTGACCATATTAATGACCAGTAATTTTGTCTGAATTTTTAGATGAATATTCGAGAAACTTCATTTGTAAAATGGGATTATTGTGATTATAATCACATATTAAAAATGAATGGCAAATCAAGTTAAAAAATTAAGATTTTTGGTGAACTGTCATTTTAACCTAGACGAGCTCCAAAAATTTTATTTATACATAATGGACCACTGAATATAGTAGCTCATGTTCAACTTTTCCTAGGTCACCTAAGTAAATGATTTAATTTATGGTCCTAAATAATTAGAAAGATGATGGAATTATGAATGATCAGTTTTATACACATGACGAACCCATGATAAAATTTTAGGGCCCTTTGGACAAAGAATTGGAAGTCAGTATTAGTCCATGGGCTGCGCATGATGTGTGACACTAGGACCCCCAGGGGTTATGATAGGCGGTTGGATTTAGAAGTGTATTGGGAAGTTGAAACCCCAGTTTTTGTCACAAGTAGGTCACTACATAGTAACGAGTGTTAGAGTGCAAGTCCCAAGGAGAATAACTACAACGGGAATGGGTGGAAAACCGTCGCTCTCCCAATAACACCATAATTCATTAGGTTCGCTCAAGAGAAACATTGAGAGTTGTGTATTAATAATGGGTAAACACTAATAAAAGTAACTATCCTTGAGAAAACGAGTTTTGGGCTTCAGCCCATCATAGTTCCTTGTGCCCCCGAGAGCCCTTCATCGAGAATGCCCTGGGTAGTCCAAGTATTAACCCTAAATTTCTACGTATAACCATAATTAGACAAGAGTAGTCTAATATGTTATAGGAACGATGTGGAAAACTCACCCATGCAGGGTTTGAGTGATCCAGGAAAGGTTAGAACTATGAGTTGGAGGCTCGAGAGATTTACTTCAGGATGGGGTGGTCCAACGAGCTGGAGGCTTGGATTTGAAATAACTTGCATGAACATAGAAACAAACTAGTGGCGGGTCAAGCTGTACTGGTCCAATCATCACACTGATGGCAGTACGGTGTCTCTTGTGAGGTGTGAGATTTTGAGGGGCCACTGGTTGTTTTACACTGCGGTCTGGTGGAAGATCCCTGAGAACGCACTCTAAAACAAAAATACTAGTGGATTGGCCCGCAAATTAGTACGCAGAGAACCTAGAGTGCACCTAGGACTTGTACAGAGGTGTACGAAGGGTCTGTTGGAACCCAGTTAGGATTTGGGCAAGGATCACTATTAGGGTTGCTTAGAATGACCCACCATGTATATTCATGGGTCATAGGCTTATTTCTAGAGTCTAAGTCAACAGTCAACATCATGGATCAGCCATCAACAGGACTGCCAGAGACTCAAACAACTTGTGTCGACACAACAAAATATTAGTCGACACATAGCAACATCAGTCGACCATAGCTCAGTCGACACCATCACAGAACCTATGTCGACACTTCAGAAAGGCTATGTCAACACATAGAGGATTTGTGTCGACACCTAGAACAATCTGTCGACACAGGTCATGGGAGCTGTTTCAAGAAAGATCAAGTAAAATTCTCAGCTCGACGAACGTCGAACTCAGGTCGACGATTGATGGACAACACTTGCTCAGCTCAACAAAATTAGCAAGACAGTTTCTCAGCTCGACGAAACAGAAACTGAGCTCGACGAAATTCAAGCTCCGGTCGACGAATGCAGGCAAGATATTCACCTCGACGATTCTAGCTGAGTTCGACGAATGTCGAACTCAGGTCGATGATTGATGAACTCAACGAAAGTTCAGGTCGACGATTTCTGAGCAATCAGTAACAGTTGACAGAATTTATTGAGGATTAATTACAGTCAATATTCCCAGTAAAAATAGTCGTTCAAATGGACAGTTATAGTTGGATTAATTATAGATCAATTTCCAAAGCATATTCTACTCTCGGGAATGTTTCTTCCGCCATCAAATCTACGGATTTCAAATACAGGGAAGCAGACAGAGCAGATAGACAGAGATAACATAGAGAAAGAAAGATTCAGAAAGGGCAATATCACTATAGTAACTAGAATCCCTAAACCAAAGCAATAACAGCTATCTCAAGAAGAAGAAGAACATTCATTCATATCAAGAGTCTTCTTCTTCCTCATTCCTACAGGACAACTTTAAGGACAACAAAACTCTATCTGTCAGAAGTTCCTGAAGGATACTCTGGTTTAGGCCTGAAGATTGAAGGTCTATCACCCTGAAGCAGTGCTCCAGCCTTCCAGATACATTCAAGATCTCAGGGGGAGCAAGCTTCTAACATCATTCCACTTGAATCTTCTCTCTGATTGTTGACAAAGAAGATACCATCACTCTCTCACCACCTCCTGTATAAAGGGTTGTCATCTCCCTTCAAAAGTGATTCCTGGTTGCAAGTATCCTTCCAAAAGACTTGAGTTGGTTTTTGGGGACCAGATCAAAACCCATTGGTGACATGGCACCTGATCAAAAACCTGAGTGGATTCCTACCAGGGTGGTAGAAGAGTGGACTACGCAGATTTGGGGAACCACTATAAAAATCCTTGTGTCTCTTCTATGTTGCTTGATTTTTTGCTGCATTTCTTATTTTATTTGCGCTGTGATATTTATAACTCTAATTAGCTTAAGATCTATCTCTTTTAATAGGTATCTGAGCCAGGTTACAGTTGGATTAATTATAGATCAATTTCCAAAGCATATTCTACTCTTGGGAATGTTTCTTCCGCCATCAAATCTACAGATTTCAAATATAGGGAAGCAGACAGAGTAGATAGACAGAGATAACACAGAGAAAGAAAGATTCAGAAAGGGCAATATCACTACAGTAACTAGAAGCCCTAGAACAAAGCAATAACAACTATCTCAGGAAGAAGAAGAACATCCATTCAAATTAAGAGTCTTCTTCTTCCTCATTCCTACAAGACAACTACAAGGGAAACAAAACTCTATCTGTCAGAAGTTCCTGAAGGATACTCTGGTTCAGGCCTGAAGATTGAAGGCCTATCACCCTGAAGCAGTGCTCCAGCCTTCCTGATACATTCAAGATCTCAGGGGGAGCAAGCTGAGCCGGAGTATCAGTGGACTACCCAGATTTGGGGAACCACTATAAAAATCCTTTTGTCTCTCCTGTGTTGCTTGATTTCTTACTGCATTTCTTATTTTATTTGGGCTGTGATATTTATAACTCTAATTAGCTTAAGATCTATCTCTTTCAATTGGTATCAGAGCGAGGTTGGTTAAATCACCACACCTTAAGTCATTGTACAGGCTATCACCTGAACCACAAAGATCCTTTGATAGATCTTAAGAATCTTTTGAGTTTTATCATGACACAAATTGCAGATTTTTCAAGCACCAGACTGCCCATGTGCAATCTAGATAAGTTTGCACTATGGAAGACAATGATTAGATTATTTATGGACTCCATTGATGAAAACATCTTTAAATCTATTTTGTCAGGTCCAGCTCCACCTCAACAAACAACAAGTCCAGATGCTACTCCATCATCCCAATGGACAGATACCCAGCAAAAGATGAAGATTGCTGATGCTCAAGCAATGAACATTCTGGCACAATCAATGTCTAATGACATTTTTGAAGAAATTGCTGAATGTTGATCTACAAAAGAGATATGTGACTCGATCACAGCAATGACTGCTTGATCAGCAAAAGGAAGAATAATTGAAGCTGAATCCTGGAGTGATGAAGAAGAAGCAAGAGCAAGAGAATTTTGCCTAATGGCAATAGATGTTTCTCGCAGTAGCTATGCTACAGAATCTGAAGAATCAGAGTATGAATCAGATGAAGAGGATCAGGTTATTTCTTCCCTTAACACTTCTTCAGCTAAACTTAACTCTGATCATCAGAATATCTTAGTTCAAATTATTTCGTCGAATAGAGATTGATGAAATCAATTCTATTCGTCAAACTCAGATCGACGGTCGCTGAACAAAGATTTTTCTGTGAACTATTCAAGAATTTATGCTCCACCAAATCTATATTATTCGTCGAACAGAGGTCGATGAAAATGGATCACAGAAAACAATTATTATCATTCTGTGAACAGAGCTCGACGAACTCAATATCATTCATCGAACTCCGCTCGACGACAGTGAAAGTGTGAGTTAGATTTGATATACTCTAGAGGGGGGTGAATAGAGTATGGTGTTTTATTAAAACTTTTACAACAGTTGTTGTATTCTAATGTGAACAGGGAAGCAAACCTATCTAATCACAAAGCAACCTAGTCACAAAACAATCATAGCCAGAAACAAACATAAAGACAAGCAACCAGAAGACACAAGGAGCTATTGTGGTTCCCCAATCAACCTGGGTACATCCACTCTTCTACCACCCTAGGTAGGAATCCACTGCAGCATAAGTTGATCAGGTGTTCTGGGCACCAATGAGCTTTTGGTAAGGTGCTCAAAACCCAAACCAGATTTTTTGATCAGGTGTCTTGCCACCAATGTGTAATGCCCCGAAACTCAAAGGAGCGACGGGGGACGTTTTGGGCCAGTTTGGGTTCTGGCTGCAGGCACACGGCCTGGGACACGGGCGTGTCCCAGTCCATGTCAAGCCTGTGTCGACACTGAGCCGGGAAGTCGACATTTTGGTGTCGACAATGTGTCGAGACTGGGCACACGGCCTGCGACACGGGCGTGTCGCAGGGCGTGTCGACCCGTGTCGACACATAGCCGCAAAGTCGACACTCTGCTTCGACGAAGTGTCGAGACATGGCACACGGCCTGCGACACGGGCGTTTCGTAGGGCGTGTCAACCCGGGTCGACACTCGTCCCGCGAAGTCGACACTTTGGTCTCGACATGGTGTCGAGACAAGACACACGGCCTAGGACACGGGCGTGTCCAAGGCCGTGTCATCAGGTCGACGATCTTCGCTCGACGAAGTGTCGAGTTTCGAGACCGTGTACACAGCCTGGGGTCCAGGCGTGTTGAGGTGACACGGGTAGGTACACGGGCGTGTCCTCGAACCCGTGCAGTGCTCTGGTTGATTTCGGGGAAAAATGATGGGGTACACGGTCGGCCACACGGCCGTGTCATGTGGAACACGGGCGTGTCAGCGTGAACACGGGCGTGTTCGATACCCGTGTGAAGTTCAAGGCGAGCCGATTTTGACGGCGAAATCTGAATTCGTGGATGAATTCTTTTTAAGGGGTGGTGAGCACATTGTGTGCGTCATCGTTATAATAGTACAAGAACCCATGAATGTCCACTTAGGAAAGAAAATACTCGTGTTTGAGGAACCTGCGTGTTCCTATAATTGTTGTTTGCAATTTATTTGGTCGCATAACGGTGTTTTGTACCACTATAGGTGACCAGAAGTGGTGTTGGGCCGTCAGAACGCCGAGTTTCTGAGGCTAGTAGTGCACCGGAAGTTGCTCCCGCAACACCTCTATCGGCTGAGAACATACGATTGGTGGCTGAAGCGGTGTTGGCCGTGATAAATACGCAGCCTGCAAGGCAAACGCAGCAGCCCGCTCCTGCGATGGAGCAAGAACCTCTTCAAGAGGCTGAGTCGAGGAGAGTGGAGCAAGTGGTTGTGGAACCGGCAGTGCCAAGGAGGGCAACTGAGAGGCAGCTTAAGCATGTAATGAGCTTTAACCCTCCGTTATTCTCGGGGTTGGGAACCCCATCTCAGGCTGAAGACTGGCTCTCCAGGGTAAAGAGAGTCATGACAGCAACGGAGACGGAGGAGTGGCAAATGACCACCATTGCTATGTTCCTTCTGGATGGTGAAGCGAGGATGTGGTGGGAAGGATTGGAGTTGCACTTACTGAGGGGTAGGCAACTTGGTGATGTCTCGATGGAGGAGTTCTCGAGATTGTTCTTGGCTAGATACCTTCCTTCGACGCAGAAGATAGCGTTGGAGAACGAATTTCTGAAGTTGGTTCAGGGTGAGAAGAGCGTGGATGAATATCTCCATGAGTTAACTCGTTTGAGTCGATATGCTAGCTCCACCATCGTGGATGAGGAGCGCAATACTAATCGCTTCTACGAAGGCTTGAGAGATGAGTTGAGATTACTACTCTCGGGGCCAATGACGCAGGGTTTCTTAACCTTGGTCAACACGGCCCGGTCCTTGGAGAAGGACCTGAAGAATGTACAAGCAAAGAAAAGCTTGGGTGAGAAGAAATCTGAATTCAAAGTGCCAACTACTTCAAAGTCCGGCTATTGGAGGTCTTTCAAGAAGCATAGGACTTCGGGTCCAACTCCTTCTGGTGCTTCTGGGGCGACTACGAGTCGCACCCCGGGCGCGTGTTTTACATGTGGAAAGACGGGGCATTTCGCCCGTGATTGTTGGAGCGGACGTCCTAAGTCCGAGAGAAGGCCGGGAGCTACTTATGAAGAGAAGGGAAAGGCGGTGGAGTCGACCACATCCCATTATGCTCCGGCCCAACCAAGGGTCTACAATCTTGGCCAACAGGAGGCCATCAAACAAGCTGATGTGGTGACAGGTACGGTTTAATTTATTACAAGTCAATTTCTTTAAATACTTGTTATGCACATGTTACCTTACCACTGCTTGTTTAGGATTTGTATTGATTTGTGAAAATCCGGCACGAGCACTCTTCGATACGGGAGCTTCACACTCCTTCTTGTCCGAAGGATTTATATCATGCATCGGAGTCCCTTCTTCGATGGCGAAGGATAAGTTGGATGTGTTGTTGCCCAATGGGTGTTCGATGTGAGCGGATAGGATCTGCAATGTTAAGATTCGTATTGGGGAGCAGGAGTTCGACCTGCGGGCGTCTTTACTTCTGTTATTGGAGTTTGACGTCATATTTGGCATGGACTGGCTCTCGGAGCAGCAGGCCCATATAGATTGCGGTAGCAAGGAAGTCAAGCTGGGAGCAAGTCGTGAAACGACTTTTACGGGCTTAAAGGGTTCGAGCAAGACGTTGATGTCTGCTCTTCAGGTGGTGAAGGCGGTTCGTGCCAGTGCAGTACTGTTCTTTACACTAGTGGAGGTTGCAAAGCCGAAGCCCGCATTGGATTGTATTTCAGTGGTATCAGAATACCCTAATGTGTTCCCCGCAGATCCTCCTGGAGCCCCGCCTCAGCGGGAGATAGATTTTACGATCGAGCTAGTGCCAGGTGCAAAGCCTGTGTCACGATCTCCGTATCGGCTAGCGCCGAAGGAAATGGCGGAGCTGAAAGTTCAACTGCAAGTGTTGTTGGAGAAAGGGTATGTGTGCCCGAGTTCTTTGCCTTGGAGCGCACCGGTCCTCTTTGTTAAGAAGAAGGACGGAAGCTTGAGGCTATGTATTGATTATCGGGAGCTAAACAAGCTGATGGAGAAGAACAAGTACCAAATCCCCCGGATTGATGATCTTTTTGATCAGTTAGTCAGGTCGACGGTGTACTCGAAGTTGGATCTCAAGGCTGGGTACTATCAGCGGCGTATAAGGGAGAGTGATATCCCGAAGACAGCGTTTAGTACAAGATATGGGCATTATGAGTTTACGGTCATGCCGTTTGGGCTGACTAATGCGCCGTCAGTGTTCATGGATTTGATGAACAGGACTTTCAGGGAGTACTTGGACCATTTCGTGATCGTCTTCATCGACGATATTTTGGTGTACTCGCAAAGTGAGGAAGATCACTTCAAGCATCTTCATTTGGTGTTGGCAACGCTAAGGAGAAATCAGTTATATGCCAAGTTCTCGAAGTGCGAGTTTTGGCTATCCTCAGTGGCGTTCCTCAGGCATATAGTGAATGGAGAGGGTATTGCTGTGGATCCGGCGAAGATCGTTGCGATACGGGAGTGGCCTGAGCTCGCTACGGTAGCGGAAGTCCGGAGCTTTTTGGGGCTTGCCGGCTATTATACGCGCTTCGTAGAGAACTTCTCGCGGATAGCGTTACCTCTCACTACTTTGACGAGGAAGGAGCATAAGTTCGTTTGGACGCCGGAGTGCGCACGAGCTTTTGAGGAGTTGAAGTGTCGGTTGACCACGGCGCCTGTACTGAGTTCGCCATGTGGGACCGAAGGCTATGAGATTTATAGCGATGCTTCGGGCAGCGGTTTGGGTTACGTGCTACTACAACATGGAAGTGTAATAGCTTATGGCTCGAGACAGCTAAAAATGCATGAAAGGAACTATTCGGTCCATGACTTGGAGTTAGCGGCCGTGATTTTTGCCTTGAAGCTGTGGAGACACTATTTGTACGGTGTGAAGATTGATATCTACACCAATCACAAGAGCCTAAAGTATCTAATTGATCAGAAGGATCTGACTATGCGGCAGCGTAGATGGATGGAGTTCCTGGGGGACTATACATTCAAGATCCATTACGTGCCTGGTAAAGGGAATGCGGTTGCGGACACGTTGAGTCGCCGAGCCCCAGCTCAAGCCAATTGGCTATCGGTGTATGATGAGCGGTTGGTGTGGGAGTTGGAGGCGTTGGAGATTGTTTGTGTGGATAGACAATCAAGTGCTGAAGCAATTCTGAATTGGATTGAAGTCCAATATGACCTGGCAGATCGTATTCGGCAGGCTTTGGATATGGATGCTCATATGAAGCAGTTCATGGTAGAGTCTCTGGATGGGTCAAATTCCCAATTCGTCGTGGAGGACGGATTACTTTGGAAAGACGGTCGTCTGTGCGTCCCAAGTGTGGGCAATTTACGGGCGGAGTTATTGTACGAGGCACACCATACCAAGTACTCGATTCACCCGGGGAGCACGAAGATGTACCGTGATGTGAAGAAACTATTTTGGTGGCCGGTTTTAATGAAGGATGTGGCGCTATACGTAGCGAAGTGCCAAACTTGCGCCTTGGTAAAGGCGGAGTGCCAAAAGCCGGGAGGATTTCTTAAGTCCTTGCCTATTCCGGAGTGGAAATTTGACGACATCTCTATGGACTTTGTGCACGGTTTGCCAAGGTCGCAAAAGGGGAACGACGCCATTTGGGTGGTTGTTGATCGATTAACGAAAGTGTCGCATTTTATTCCGCATAGGAAGGATGATCCGGTGGAGAAGCTGGCAAAGCTTTATGTGGATAACATAGTACAGCTTCATGGTGTGCCCCGCAGCATCGTGACTGACCGAGATGGGCGGTTCACGTCCAATGATTGGAGGCTAGTGCACCAAATGTTGGGAACAAAGCTGAAATTCAGCAAAGCCTTCCATCCGCAAACGGATGGGCAGGCCGAGAGGGTCAATAGAACCATGGAAGACATGCTCCGCATGTGTGTCTTGGATTTCGGAAAGCAATGGGAAGACCACCTTTATTTGGTGGAGTTCGCATACAACAACAGCTACCAAGCGAGTATTCAGATGACGCCTTTCGAGGCCCTATATGGTAGAAAATGTCGCACGCCGTTGTCTTGGTTAGAAATGGGTGAGTCAAAGTTGTATAAGCGATCGGAAGTGGATGATGCTACTTCTTTGGTGAGAACCATTCGGGAGAGGTTGCTTATCGCTCAGGACCAGCAAGCAAAGTACTATAATGCCAAGCACAGGAACATGGAGTTCGTTGTGGGTGATTATGTATACTTAAAGATCAAGCTGTTCAAGGGTGTCTCGCAGGTGCGGCGATTGAAAAAGCTAAGCCCGAGGTACCTTGGACCGTTTGAGGTTCTGGAGCGAGTTGGTGAAGCGGCCTATCGGTTGAAGCTTTTAGTGGAGCATAGTGGTTTACACGATGTATTCCACATTTCGGTACTTTGGAAGGCGGTACAAGAGCCTACGCAAGTGATCGCAATCGATCAAGTGCCGGTGGATAGTGGGCTAATGATAAAGGTCAAGCCCGTGCGGATTGAGGACTCGGAGGTCAAGCGGTTACGCAATAAAGAGATCAGGATGGTCAAGGTCCGGTGGGACAATTGCGGTCGTGAGGAGCTCTCTTGGGAGCGAGAGCAGACTATGCTTGTCGAGTATCCGGAGTTGTTCCGCTCAGGTACCAATTTTGGTTTAGTACATGTCTTTCCTTTATCTAATTTCGTGGACGAAATTCTTTTAAGAGGGGGAGAGTTGTAACGCCCCGAAACTCAAAGGAGCGACGGGGGATGTTTTGGGCCAGTTTGGGTTCTGGCTGCAGGCACACGGCCTGGGACACGGGCATGTCCCAGGGCGTGTCAAGCCTGTGTCGACACTGAGCCGGGAAGTCGACATTTTGGTGTCGACAATGTGTCGAGACTGGGCACACGGCCTGCGACACGGGCGTGTCGCAGGGCGTGTCGACCCGTGTCGACACTTAGCCGCGAAGTCGACACTCTGCTTCGACGAAGTGTCGAGACATGGCACACGGCCTGCGACACGGGCATGCCGCAGGGCGTGTCAACCCGTGTCGACACTCGTCCTACGAAGTCGACACTTTGGTCTCGACATGGTGTCGAGACAAGGCACACGGCCTAGGACACGGGCGTGTCCAAGGCCGTGTCATCAGGTCACTGATCTTCGCTCGACGAAGTGTCGAGTGTTGAGACCGTGTACACGGCCTGGGGTCCAGGCGTGTTGAGGTGACACGGGTAGGGACACGGGCGTGTCCTCGAACCCGTGCAGTGCTCGGGTTGATTTCGGGGAAAAATGATGGGGTACACGGTCGGCCACACGGCCGTGTCATGTGGAACACGGGTGTGCCAGCGTGAACACGGGCGTGTTCGATACCCGTGTGAAGTTCCAGGCGAGCCGATTTTGACGGCGAATGAGGCGCATGACCCTGGACACGGGCGTGTGCCAGGCCGTGTTCGGTCCAGATTGGGCATTTCAGTCCCGAATCAAAGCCGTTCGTTTCCTTATTTTGAGATCCAACGGCTGGGGGTTGTTCCTGAAGGGATATACCCGGGATTGGACTTACAAAACCCTCACTTTTCTTAAGTGTTATCTTTCTAAAACCTTAGAGAGAGAGGAGAGCCAAGGGAGGAAGAAGGAGCTAGATCACTCCATTGGAGGAGCTTCGGAGCTCCGAATCGCGAGCCGACTCCGGATCCACGGAGGCAAAGCTAGTGCGGTGCTTTTCATCCGATTACTTTTCAATGGCGCCAAAGAGGAATGCTAGGGTAATGATCCTCATCTTGAGCACGAGTAGCTCTCTTTCTTTGCATAGGAAGCCCGCTCTCGCGAGTTTGCGGAGAGTTGGAGGCGTTCCTTCTGGTTGATATGTGAAGTCCCCATTGTTTAGAGTCCGTAAGCGAGAACGGACATAGGCATGATGTGTGAAGCCTACCCAGACATGTTGGTCTGGATCGGTGATGTTGCATTGCATAAATGCCGGAGAAGACTCCGTGCTATGGATTGTTTTTCGGGCTTTCTACGCGGTAGATTGCAGCAGGGAGCCTTGGGGACTAACCCAAAGGTGCACCCGGAAAACTGGGCGGATACGAGATCTTGTCAACTTGGTGGCCTGAGAGCCAACTTGAACATAACCGGGTTATGTGAATTGTGATGGAAATGGGACTCGGTGGAAGTTTGACCCGCGCAAATGGCTTAAATTGTCGTTGCGATGTGAGCACGGGTTAGATGGAACCGTACCCATTCTATGTTGTTCGGTTAAAGAGACCTAAAGACACGTGGCACTTGCCGTTGGCATAGAATAGTATCTTCGGCGGTCAATGGCTTAAATTGTCGTGACCCAGGCCAGGAAGACAAATTGCTCATAGGTTTGGCCGTCTAAGTGGCGGTGGTGAGTCCGGAATGTCTATGGCTTTAATTGACGTGACATCAACCGGTTCACAAAGAATGTGCCCTGAGAGCACGGGGCGTGTGGCCGTGCGAGCCAATGTCTGTGATGTATTGGCTATTGATATAAATTGCTCGGTTATGCTAATGAAATGCAGGGAAGGAGCATCGCCGCCCCGAGTTGGGGGCGGGATCGTTATAATTTGGTCAGCATTGCTGACCGTTGTCTTGGTTTGCCACCGTGCGGTGGTTTGTTGCTTGCAGGTGCAGTTGGACCAAGCGGTCAATAGCGGGCTAAAGCCCTTTTTGCGAAGACGGCCCTCGAAGGCCCAAATGGAAGTGTTTACTGCTTTATTCATGTGTGACCGGCCTGCGTGTCGTGGTTTGTAAAACATGTAATTTAAAGTGAAACATTTTGTAAAGCCTTAAGGCTTATTTTGGGTATTTGTATAACATTCCTATTTTGTATTAGTGGACATTCATGCTTTGATGCTGGGTTCTTTGTTACAACTTTTATAAACTGCTTCCGCTAGAATGCTCTGTGTAGGACGTTGAGATTGGTTGGATAGTTTCCATAAGTAACCACCCGGTCTGTCTGTAGTATATGGCGTCGGGCCCCGGTCGGACCTACTACTATATGCTATTCGACGGATAGGGGGTGTTACACAATGAGCTTTTGATAAGGTGCTCAAAAACCACACACAAACTTTTGAAGGGAGTTTGAGAATCCCTTTACAGAGGTGGGGATGAGAGAGTGATGGAAGCCTTCTCTTTCTCAAAGCAACTGAGAAGACTATGTGGATATTAATGTTGTCAAAGCTCCCCCCGGAGATCTGTAGTTGTTCAGGAATTGAAGCTTTGCAGTATGTGATAGGCCTTCAGAAAATTGATCTCCAGCAAATGATGATTTCAGCAACAGCTGAAATGTGAGGTGTCTGGAGTCTTGAATATTGATGGCCTTGAACACTTGAATCAAAAGAGATCTGAAGATTTCAGATGGTTGATCTCTTTTAATGATGGTGTTCTTGTATGAATTCTTTGAGACAGAGAATGTCTGCAACTCTTTTTCTTTCTCTTGTGTAATAGTTGGTGTTGTGAGAGTTGTTGCAGAAGAAGATTTGCAGAGAATAAATATTGCAGAATGTGTCTCTCCCTTGTTCTTCTCTTCCTGTTTTTGGAATTCAAAAAAATTCTTGTCTTTTATTCCTTTTTTCCCTGAATAGAAATGATCCACTATCAAGATAGCCGTTGGCCTGTCATTAAATGACTTCCTTAATTGCTTTTATCTTCTGGAGGAAAGTCCAATAAAACATTCCTTGATAATTCCTTGAAACTTGCTCCAGAATAAATGAAAACGGCTACAAAATCTTCTGAATTAATTGCTGAGAATAACTCCTTATCTGTTCTGAATTTGAATTTTGAAAAACATTTAACTCTTCAGAAAAACGTCGAACTGAGCTCTACTATCGTCGAACTGAGCTCAGCGATTTGGACTTAGACAGAATCAGAGATCGTCGATCTGAGCTCAACTATCGTCGAACTGAGCTCAGAGATTGAGAACCAAACTGGAGTCAAGATCGTCGAACTGAGCTCGAAGATCGTCGAATGGAGTTCGACGACTTTGATGAAGTTGAGCTCAGAGATCGTCGAATGGAGTTCGACGACTCGTCGAAGTGAGCTCAACGATCGTCGAATGGAGTTCGACGATTCGTCGTACTGAGCTCGACGAAATGACTTAGTCTCCAAACTGAAAAACCTTGGTCTTGAGGGCAGCTTCCAAACCTAACTACTAACCCTTAGACTCAATTCTAATTGACCTTTAGATTCTATACAATGAGGTCAAAAACAGGTTTTCTAAAGACATAGTGATCCTAACCCAAATTAGTAATAGGGTGTTCCAACAATCTCCCCCTATTTGGTTTATGATTACTATTTACAGAAATTGGAGAAATTAAAAACAACATACAAAGCAACAATATAACAAACAACAACATTGCAGAATCACAGATATAATATCTCAGACAGATCAGAAATCAGAATAATTGTCCTCTTACAGAATTACTCTTTCTCCTTGCTCTTTATAAGTTTAATTTCTCTATTTGGATTAAGAGCTTCCTTCTTTGATCTTTTGTCATCAGCTGCACCTAGAGATGTTTGATGTTTAGGCCTTGGTACTACAGCTTTAGGGTGCAGATCCATGTATCTTTCAGAATTAAAAAACTTGCTGGAGGCATATCTTTCAAGTTCCTTCTTTCTTTGATCAGACAGAGTAGTAATGCTGGAGGTGTGCTTGCCTTGCTCTCTGGCTTTCTTAATCTGATCCTAGGTAGCTAATTCCTTCATTCTAGCTGTCCAGGAAGTTGGATTGTTCTCTGGATCTTCAAAGGGCACTGGAGGCTCATATCTATTGGAGGGATTATCTGGAGGAGCTCTGGAGGAGACTAATTCTTTAAGCTTATAAGAGAATGGACCTGAAGTAGTATCAGATGAACCTGGTCCTTCCCTTGTGTATGGATGCTGTCTAGAATAACCTTTTAAATAGACTTGAAGTTCTCTTTGGTTTCCTCTATAATTTCCTCTCCTAGATTGAGAGCCTCTGGATTGGCTTCCCTTATATTGAGATCTTCCATGAGGCTGATAGGGGGTTTGACTTCTGGCAGAAGGATGAACAGCAGAGCTACCACCTGCACCTGCATCAGGAGGAGGAGGTGGAGGAGGATGATGGAACTGAGAAGATCCTTTGTCATATTTTCTTTTCTTTTTCATAGCCTTTAATTGATTCTTGGAGTATTGCATCCAATGTTCAGTTATAGGGCAGTCATGCAGAATATAGTAGGGAATATCATTTGTATCTTTGACTTTAGCTGGTGGAACTCTTTTCATTGCCATGCTTCTTGCTTTTCTTTTCCTTCCTATAGTGGCTGAGGAGTCATCAGAATCAGTTCTGAACTGATCACTTTCAGAGCTTTGTTCATCATATAAAGCATCAATCATTTTCAGATAATCTTTCTGTTGTTGGGTTGGAGCAGATGGAACAGTAGTGACAGCAATTATAGCAGTAGCAGTAGAAGCAGAAATAGCACTGGTAGAAGTTATAGGAGTATCAGTAGATACATCAGATACAGAACTTTCATGAGCAACACTCTCAGAAGATACAGCAGCAGAAGTAACAGCAGTAACTAGGGCAGCAGCTGATTCAGAGAAAACAGTTTCAGATACAAAAACATCAGCAGGAGCAACATCAGCAGTGACAGCAGGCTCAAAGTCATATGCCTCTGTCATATGTGTATCCTTAGAAACTAAATCATCAGCAGCATCATCAATAACAGCAGTAGGGGCAGCAACAACAGAACCAGCAGCATAAACTGAATTTACAAAGGAATGTATAACACTGGTGTCACAGCTTGAAAATGGCATAATGGCCTTGGAGAGATCCTCAGATGGCTGGACTGCATTCTGTTCTGGAAGACAACTGAAGTATATATAATCAAATTCTGATAGAAGGGACCTGAGGTCCACTGAGAAAACTGCAACCTGAGCTGGTGTTGAAGCTTGAGCTTGAGTTTAAGTAACAGCAGCAGCAGTAGGCAATCTAACATCTTCATGAGGCATCTCCCCCTGCCTAGATTCAGAGATAGCTGGATCAAGGCACCCAAAGGAAGGGATTGCCTGAGGAGGAAAGAGGGAGGATAGCCTGGCAGATAGGTCTGCTACTGACTTTAGGAGTGGAGCCAAGGAGGTCTCCAACAGAAGTGAGAGCCTGGGAGCTATCAGCTCATACAGTTTGTCAGCTAAGGCTGGAACATCTACATGCTCAGTAGGGACTTGAGCAGAGGTAGAGAAGGATGGTGGAGCAACTGGTTATGTTGGAGGAGAGCTGGTGTATGGGG
The DNA here is from genome assembly GCA_039583875.1 of Platanthera guangdongensis. Taxonomy (NCBI): domain Eukaryota; kingdom Viridiplantae; phylum Streptophyta; class Magnoliopsida; order Asparagales; family Orchidaceae; genus Platanthera; species Platanthera guangdongensis. Next base: position 26,111,589 of record CM077156.1, read on the forward strand.
GAAAGGAAGGTTGAGGTGTGCGGATTGTGGAAATGGAAGATAGTGGTATGGAGATAGAAGGTGTGAAGGAGGGTTGAGCAATGATGTCTTGCAGTAGCTGTTGATATGATGTGGATGAAGAGGGTAGATCAGGAGGGGATGAAGGTGAATCATCCATGAAGGAATTATCTATCAGATTGAATGATGGAATGTGAGATGATGTGTCAAGATCTTGTTGAGGGTAGTGATGTAGAGGGTGGAAGATTTCTTCTGTGGGAGTAGGGATTGGAGAGGGAATTGAAGTAGGAGATGGGCTGGAAATAATGATGGTGGATGAAATTTGAATGGTGGAGGTGACTGGTGGAGATGAAATAAGAGGAGGAGGAGGAGGAGAAGCAGCAGGCAAGTCTTCTGCAGGGGCAGAGACTTGAGGGGAAGAGACTGTTACAGTCCTTGTGCTTGAAGTTGCAGCTGTAGAGGGCCTGCTAGGCTTCACTATCTGTCTATCCCACTTGACAAAGAGGGCACAGGACAGCCTCTTAGAGGCATTGATGTGCATCCCAGTTGATACAAGCAGAGCAGGGCATCGGTTTTGGAGAAACAGCCCTAGTAACCTTCCAAAATTCACAAAATTCTTATTGATCATCTTCTTAATCAGATCAAAGAAGATCTCTCCCCATTTTAATTGTTTCTTATCCACTAAAGCACCCATCAAACACAGCTGATACCTGGAGATGGTATCATGGGCTGAATGTTTGGCCAGAAGCACTTTTCCTACAACATCAGCTAAAAATCTGCATTCAACAGCCAAATTCTTTTTCAACAGCTTGCTAGGGTTTGCATCAGAATGACCCATTCTATCAAGCATGGTAGTAAATTCTTCTCCAGACATTTCAACAGAATCTCTTCCAAAATTTAATCCAAAAATCTCTGTCAGAATAGCAGGTGTAAGAGGTACCTGGGTTCCAGAAATTGAGCCAACAACTGTATTTTGGTCTTGGTTGTGGGCAGTATACACCCACTCCTTGATTTCATTAGTAGACAGTTTTATTCTGGTAGTCATGATAGCAACAAGCTTTTGCTCCTTGAACAGTTCTAGAATATCTTGGAAGATTTGATCACTGGTGCTGAAAGAATCTGTTGGGTATTGTATCCACAATGTACCTGATTTGAAGAAGCCCCTGTACAAGCTAAGGTCAATAGACTATGTATTTGATAAACTTTTTCAAGTTGTACTTGCAGTTTCTCCACGCTAAGTGCACACCAATGTCAGGGTGCAGTAGGTCAATATACACGGATCTGCACGACGTAATCCCTCGTTGAGCAGATCAGTGTGTTGGCCTATGTGTACTCTCTCTATTGGAGTGCACTTACTTTCAAGTACATGGCCGCTCATATGCAAGAGAAGACAAGGAGCATGGAGGATCAAGGAGCAGCTCCTAGGTGGAAGACGAAAAATCGTCCAAGGCAAATTCGACGAGAATCACCAAGTGATTCTCGCCGAATCGGCGAGAATCACTTGGTGATTCTCGCCGAATCGACGAGAATCATCAGTGATTCTCGCCGACTCCTTCTGGCCATCTCAATATGGTGCCAAGTAAGATTCGGCGAGAATCACTTGTAATTCCCGCCGAACCAGTGGTCATGCAGCCCATGAATACAAGTTGAATTCGTTGAGAATCGACAAGTAATTCGACGAGAATCACAATCGATTCTCGACGAATCGTCGAGAATCACTTGTGATTCTCGCCGATTCGTCGAGAATCGTCTGCGATTCTCGCCGATTTTTCCTTGGCGTTTTCTCAGTTAATTTCCTGAACCGGATTCTGCCGCTGTTTAATATCTGGACCGGGACTTGGGGGCTACTTCTGTGGGTCCCTCAAACGGTCTTATTGGGGGTAGCTACAGTATTTATACTCGGGTATTTTTGAACGAAAGAGTACAGAGAAAAATACGCCGAGCACGGAAACCCTAAGATCGCGAAATCCTTCCGCCGCCTCCGTCGCCGCTCGCGCAAGTCCGTCGCCGCCACCGATAGATCTTCTTCTCGATCTCCGGCGACAGTAGCTTAGCAAGGCTTGAGTCTCATGCGTCTATCCAGAGATCCTTTGTCTCTCGATTTGTTGATCGGAAACACTTCCCATCCGAATCGATCGAGACGACCGATCCTCGTGTGACCGTTGGTAGACCGAGCTTGCTTCACAACGAAGTTTGGATCTCCAAGTTCAGCAGCTGCTCTTCATCGTAGCCGCGGATCCCGAAGCTAGCCGCCGCTCGTGTGCCGCCGCCGGTTCCGGGGAAATCCTCTCCAAGAGAGACCAAGGTCGTAGACTCTTCATCGACTTCAAGAACACGTCGTCGAACAAAGAGGAACACCGGAGTCTCCAAGAGAAGTTTGTATCACGTGTACATTCTACATTTTCATTTCGTTGTATAGGAACTTTTGTTCCGAGTTGTAAGGGTTGGGTGCAACCCGCTTTGTGGGAGTGTTGACTCTCACGTGTGGAAGGGCTCCTTCCGTTAGTGAAGGGATTGGATTTCAATCCCGTTGGTGAAGTGACCGAGTCGTCCCTTGTTGGGGAGATAGGTCGAAGGGGGAAAGTGGATGTACCCAAGTCGGGGAACCACTATAAATTTGCTGTGTTTTCTGTGTGCTGTGTTTGTTGTTTTTATTGTGCAGGTACATCTGTAAATTCCGCAAAAGAACCACACGTCACCTATTCCCCCCCCATAGGTGCACATAGCCGACACTAGGTGGACTTTCAAGTGGTATCAGAGGCAGGTTCCTCAACAAAAAGGCTAACACCTTGAGGTGAATCCTGCCACTAGTGTCAACAAGGAGACATACAGCTACTATGGACGGGCTCAAGTACTCCGGCAAGATCCCAGTGTGCAACAGACTCAACTTTCCTATCTGGAAGGAAAGGATCAGGTTCTATATGGAAGCAGTGGACCCTCGACTGTTCATGATCGTGCTGGAGGGACCTTATGTACCCACTAAGGCCTCCACCATTGATCCCACCAAGAAAGTGCCAAAGACACTCTCTGAAATGGACAAGGATGAGATGGTCCTAGTGGGCCTTGACATGAAGGCAAGAAACATCCTGGTCAGCGCGGTTGACGACTCTATGATGCAAAACTTCAGCAACTGCAGGACAGCTCAGGAGATTTGGCAGTGCCTGATCATCCTAATGGAGGGCACGGATGAAGTGAGGGATGATCGGAGATCCCTCCTGAACCAGAAGTATGAGGCCTTCCGGCAAGGGCCTAAGGAAGAGATCGGAGTCACATACGAGAACTTCCTGAAGATTGTCAATGCCCTCAAGGGCTATGGAAGAGTGTTCACCAATGGTGAACTCAATGACAAATTCCTTAGGTCCCTTACTAAGGAATGGGACACAAAGATCTGCGCCATCAGAGAATTTGGCAGACTAGCAGAAACTGATCCACAAATCCTGTTCGGTAAGCTGATGTCCTATGAACTTCAGCTGAACACCAGGAAGGCTGAGGAAGAAGCATAGAAGGCTGCTGCAAAAGAAAAGACTGTGGCCCTAAAAGCCAGTCACTCCAGAAAAGGGAAGGGTGCGGTGTCGTACCGTGCCAGGAATAAGGAAGAAGAGGAGGACTCCGATCCATGCTCCTCCAGCTCTGAACTATCGGAAGAGGATTTCTCCCTCATCACTCGAGAGTTCAAGAAATTCCTCAAGTTGAGGAATCAAAGGAAGAGAGACGGCTCCTCATCCAGACATCAGAAGAAAAACTACTCTTCTGAAAGGTATGCATCTAAACCTAACAAACATCGTTCTTCTGATATCATTTGCTTTGGATGCAATAAGCCAGGTCACGTCGTGGCCGACTGCCATCAAAGCAAAAGAGATAAAGGGAAAGGAGAGGAGCTCAAATCCTCCAGAGATAAGAAGGAGCAGAGCTACATCGCAAGAAGACCAAAGACACTAAGTGAGTCTGATTCCTCAGACTCCAGTGATGATGAGGAAGCCTACTTCGGGCTGGTGGGTCGCTCAGACTCAGAAGGAGAATGTCCCCCATTTACTGGGAAGGTAAAAGCTCACACCCCTCTCTCCGACTCCGACTCTGATCTTGAGTCTCAGGATGATGAACCTGAGGATGGCCCTTCGGCGCGCGAAGCTGAACTCCTCGAGAAGTATGAGCTTCTGCTCAATACTTTCGACGAGTGCCGTAAGAGACTGAGGGCTGAGAAGAAGGAAGTAAAATTCCTTAAGGGTAAGTGTGTATCCCTAAGGGAAGAGGTCACTAGTTTGATATCTCTCCGGCAGGAACACCTTGACCTGACTTCAAAGCACTCAGAGTCTTTGCAGCTCCTTGATCTCAAGCAGGAGGAAGTCAACAAATTGGAAGAACTACTTGCGGCAGAAAGGAAGATCGTACAGAGCTTCTCTATGCCAAAAACAGTGCTTCCAGTCGTTGACACCTTCTCTGCTCAGGCCAAAGGAGCTGGCTTGGGGCATATTGGGGCATCTGGTTCTTCATCTAGGAGGAACAAGAACCAGAGGAAGAATAAGGCCGCCAAGAAGGCCTCTGCTGATGAAAAGGGGAAGGCTCCTATTAGTCCTGTTGCGTTCAGAAAGCCTGGCTTTCCCTGCAACCAACATGACTTTGAGTCAACATTTGGGCATCATTTCCGGCCCTCGGTTGCAAAGCCTAAGAGTCGGTATGACGGTTGGAACTTCCCCCGGAACTTTGGTGAGAGTGCCTTCAAGGCACGTTATGAGGAGATCCACATAGGAAATTATGGTCCGTTCTCTAGCGGCCATAATGGAAAGCAGGCGCCAAAAGTCAAGCCTGTTATTCAGAAGGTGACAAAGTCATGTGACTGCCGTCACCATGAGGCCTCCACCTCCAGATCCAAGGCCCCAGCTGTACCCGTTGTTCCCAGGGTAAGGCAGGAGCCTCGGAAGAGATACAACAGGTTCGACTGTTGGTGCTGTGGCAAAGTCGGTCACTTTGCCGTGGATTGTTGGTTTAATCCAAGGAACTACGAGACTCCCCATGTTAACAATGCGAGACCGACCACTCGTAGGGTTAACCGACCGAGGGGGAGTGTGCTAACCAGGAATCTAGGACCCAAGTTCGATTGGGTTCCTAAGGCAAATTAATTTTGTTTTGCAGGAATGTCCAAAGGCCACCAAAACGCCAATCTGGTATTTGGACAGTGGATGCTCCCGGCATATGACCGGGACAAGAAGCCTGCTGCGTGATTACACTCCAGTCGAGAATGAACCCAAAGTCATCTTTGGAGGGTCAGATCGAGGAGTCACCAGAGGTTATGGTATGATTTCCAACGGTATAATCTCTATCACCGACGTGGCTTATGTTGAAGGGTTAAACCATAACCTGATCAGTGTAAGTCAGTTATGTGATAAAGGTTATGACGTTAAGTTCTGCAAGGATAAATGTCTGATAATTTCACGTACCTCCTCTGAGACGGTATTATCAGGCATTAGGAGCAGAAATATCTTCTGCTTAGATTTTCTTAGTATAGATTCATCTACCCCCGTATGCCTTGTGGCAACAGGCAGTGCTTCTCTTTGTGAACAATGGCACAAGAGATTGGCACATATTAATTATAAGACAATTAGTATGCTATTTTCTAAGAATTTAGTAAGAGATGCTCCCAGTATCAAGTGCATCAAGGATAGCCCCTGTCATGCATGTCAGATGGGCAAACAGACACGGGCTACCTTTAAGAGCATTGCAGACAAAGACTCTTCCCGATGTCTTTACCTGCTACATATGGACTTGTTTGGCCCAATGCAAGTTCATAGCTTGGGAGGCAAGTCATATACGCTAGTGATAGTTGATGATCACTCACGGTTTACATGGGTGTTCTTTTTGAAACGAAAGTCAGATACTTTTGACATCTTCACTAATTTTGTCAAGCAAGTTCAGAACGAATTTAACTGCTCCGTGGTCAAAATCCGAAGTGACCATGGAACAGAATTCGAATCTGGTGCTATGACAGAATTTTGTGAAGAGCAAGGTATCTTTCATGAGTTTTCCTCCCCGCGCACTCCTCAGCAAAATGGAGTTGCGGAGAGGAGAAATAGAACTCTCATTGAAGCCTGCACGACTATGTTGAAAGATGCTTCTCTCTCGGAATACTTCTGGGCAGAGGGTGTCAATACGGCATGTCATGTACAAAACCGAGCTTTGATCAACAAACATCATCGTAAGACGCCCTACGAGCTACTGAAAGGCAGGAAACCAACCATGTCCTACTTGAGGATCTTTGGTTGCAGATGCTATGTACTGAATAATGGGAAGTACCCGCGTACTAAATTCGGTGAAAAATGCTTCGAGGGCATATTCATGGGCTATAGTTCCCATAGTCGGGCATATAGGGTCTTCAATAAGAAAACCCTAGTGGTAGAAGAATCAATAAATGTTGTATTTGATGAAGGAAGTTTGCTTAACTGTCATTCTTCCAGTAGTCTTCTTGAAGATGCAGGTGCTAGACTTGACCAGCTGAATCTGGATGAGACCCCTAAAGATGACACACCCAAGTACATCAAAGTTTCCACCTCCACATCATCTGAAGATGTTGAAGATCAAGATGGAACAAATCTTTTAGAAGAAAGAGAAGCACAAGAAGTTGCTGAAGCTCCAGACGCCAGACTTCTAGAGCTCCGTCACGTGCGGGATCATCCTAGAGAACAGATCATCGGAGATCCTCGTGTAGGCGTCAGAACTCGAAGAGGTACAACTAACGAAGTATTGCATCTCAGCTTCCTGTCACAGGTAGAGCCAAAGAAGTTCGATGAGGCGAACAAGGATGCGGCATGGATTCTGGCCATGCAAGAGGAACTACATCAATTCGAACGTTGCAAGGTTTGGACGCTGGTTCCCAGACCATACAAGCAGAATGTCATTGGCACGAAGTGGATTTTCAGAAACAAGCTGGATGAACATGGTGTCATCATAAAGAACAAGGCCAGGCTGGTGGCTCAAGGTTACAGACAGGAGGAAGGGATTGACTTCGACCAAACCTTCGCACCAGTCGCACGGCTCGAGGCAATCCGGTTGTTCCTGGCATATGCTTCACACAAAGGATTCACTGTCTACCAAATGGATGTGAAATCGGCATTCCTGAACGGAGACCTGAAAGAGGAAGTATACGTCGCTCAACCCCCAGGTTTTGTCGACCCTACTTATCCCAATCACGTTTATTTTCTTAATAAGGCCTTATATGGGTTGAAACAAGCTCCACGAGCTTGGTATGAGACTTTATCTAGTTTTCTTCTTGAGAACAAGTTCTCCAGAGGTAAAATAGATAAAACATTGTTTCTCCGGGAAGTCAAAGGCACGATTTTGCTGGTGCAAATCTATGTCGATGACATAATATTCGGCTCAACGGACAACAATCTTTGCAAAAAGTTTTCCAAACTTATGCAAGGAAAGTTTGAAATGAGCAGTATGGGAGAGCTCAAGTATTTCTTAGGCCTTCAAGTGAAACAGTCTGAGGATGGAATCTTCATCTCTCAGACGAAGTTCACAAATGAACTCCTTAAGAAATTCGGTATGGAGAGTGCAACCTCTATGAGGACTCCAATGGGATCCACCATGTCTCTGGATAAGGATGAGAAAGGTAAACCTTTCGATGAAACCAAATACAGAAGCATCATTGGATCCCTGCTCTATCTTACTGCCAGTAGACCGGATATTATGTTCTCCACATGCGTATGTGCCCGATATCAGGTGAACACTAAGGAATCTCACTATGTCGCTGCAAAGCGAATTCTAAGATACCTTAAAGGTACTCCTAATCTTGGCTTGTGGTACCCGAGGAACAATGATGTCGAGCTAATAGGCTTTTCAGATGCTGACTTTGCAGGGAGCAGGGATGACAGGAAAAGCACCTCCGGGACGTGTCAATTCCTCGGCAGGAGGCTTATCTCATGGAACAGCAAGAAACAGAATTGTGTTGCAACCTCCACAGCAGAGTCCGAGTATATCTCGGCAGGAAGCTGTTGCGCACAACTCCTTTGGATCAGAAATCAGTTGGCCGACTACAACCTTCAGTTCAAGGAAGTTCCAATGTACTGCGACTCCTCCAGTGCAATTGCCATTGCCAACAATCCGGTGTCGCACAGCAGAACGAAGCATATTGAAGTACGCTACCACTTCATTCGGGAGCACGTGGAGAACAAGGATATCTCTCTCTGTTATGTCCCCACGGACAAGCAGATTGCTGATATATTCACAAAGCCCCTAGACGAGGCAAAGTTCAATCTTTTCAAGACAGAATTGGGGATGCTCAATTATGAAGAATGAAGACTACAGAGGCTCCCAACTCGTGCATAATCTGAGGGGGAGCCGGGAACTCCAGCGTGAGTACAGATGCAAGAACTGAGGGGGAGCTAAGGGCCAAAGGTTCCTGACCCCGATTTGCCGAAGCCGAAAAGGGGGAGATAACCCTCTCGGGGTCAAGGCTAAGGTGGCTCCAGCTTGCTCCCAAGCACTCGGTATTGGTAAGGGATGTCTCCACTTAATGATGTTAAGTTTATGGTCTTCAGTTGCTTTCCTTTTCATTTGCTCTATTCACCTTAGCTTGTAGGGTTTAGGCTTCTTCAAATAGGGGGAGATTGTTGGGTATTGTATCCACAATGTACCTGATTTGAAGAAGCCCCTGGACAAGCTAAGGTCAATAGACTATGTATTTGATAAACTTTTTCAAGTTGTACTTGCAGTTTCTCCACGCTAAGTGCACACCAATGTCAGGGTGCAGTAGGTCAATATACACGGATCTGCACGACGTAATCCCTCGTTGAGCAGATCAGTGTGTTGGCCTATGTGTACTCTCTCTATTGGAGTGCACTTACTTTCAAGTACAGGGCCGCTCATATGCAAGAGAAGACAAGGAGCATGGAGGATCAAGGAGCAGCTCCTAGGTGGAAGACGAAAAATCGTCCAAGGCAAATTCGACGAGAATCACCAAGTGATTCTCGCCGAATCGACGAGAATCACTTGGTGATTCTCGCCGAATCGACGAGAATCATCAGTGATTCTCGCCGACTCCTTCTGGCCATCTCAATATGGTGCCAAGTAAGATTCGGCGAGAATCACTTGTAATTCCCGCCGAACCAGTGGTCATGCAGCCCATGAATACAAGTTGAATTCGTTGAGAATCGACAAGTAATTCGACGAGAATCACAATCGATTCTCGACGAATCGTCGAGAATCACTTGTGATTCTCGCCGATTCGTCGAGAATCGTCTGCGATTCTCGCCGATTTTTCCTTGGCGTTTTCTCAGTTAATTTCCTGAACCGGATTCTGCCGCTGTTTAATATCTGGACCGGGACTTGGGGGCTACTTCTGTGGGTCCCTCAAACGGTCTTATTGGGGGTAGCTACAGTATTTATACTCGGGTATTTTTGAACGAAAGAGTATAGAGAAAACTACGCCGAGCACGGAAACCCTAAGATCGCGAAATCCTTCCGCCGCCTCCGTCGCCGCTCGCGCAAGTCCGTCGCCGCCACCGATAGATCTTCTTCTCGATCTCCGGCGACAGTAGCTTAGCAAGGCTTGAGTCTCATGCGTCTATCCAGAGATCCTTTGTCTCTCGATTTGTTGATCGGAAACACTTCCCATCCGAATCGATCGAGACGACCGATCCTCGTGTGACCGTTGGTAGACCGAGCTTGCTTCGCAACGAAGTTTGGATCTCCAAGTTCAGCAGCTGCTCTTCATCGTAGCCGCCGATCCCGAAGCTAGCCGCCGCTCGTGTGCCGCCGCCGGTTCCGGGGAAATCCTCTCCAAGAGAGACCAAGGTCGTAGACTCTTCATCGACTTCAAGAACACGTCGTCGAACAAAGAGGAACACCGGAGTCTCCAAGAGAAGTTTGTATCACGTGTACATTCTACATTTTCATTTCGTTGTATAGGAACTTTTGTTCCGAGTTGTAAGGGTTGGGTGCAACCCGCTTTGTGGGAGTGTTGACTCTCACGTGTGGAAGGGCTCCTTCCGTTAGTGAAGGGATTGGATTTCAATCCCGTTGGTGAAGTGACCGAGTCGTCCCTTGTTGGGGAGATAGGTCGAAGGGGGAAAGTGGATGTACCCAAGTCGGGGAACCACTATAAATTTGCTGTGTTTTCTGTGTGCTGTGTTTGTTGTTTTTATTGTGCAGGTACATCTGTAAATTCCGCAAAAGAACCACACGTCACCTATTCCCCCCCCATAGGTGCACATAGCCGACACTAGGTGGACTTTCAGAATCCATATCAATATCGAAATCTGCATCGAATTTCATGGCGGCCAGAACGGCGATGGAGACGGCCATGGTTTCCTGCAAGCAATAAACAACCAAACGATCAAGTGTAGAGATGTTTGGAGGGAAAGAGAAAGTTTGCAGAGAGATTGAAAGCGCAGAAGGAGAACGACGGCCGAAAAATGAATTTTATATTAGGGTTCGACGCAGAAAAGGAAAGATCGTTGAACTCAGTTCGACGATCGGGGCTTCTAAAGGAATCTGAAAGGTCTTCAATATCGTCGATCTCCGTTCGATGATATTGGAGAGCGTCGAGCTCCGTTCGACGATAGTTCAGAAAACAAAATCGTCGAGCACTGTTCGACGATCGTTGACCTGGATAGATAGTTGAGCACTATCTAAGAAGCGCTGAACTCTGGTCGACGGTTTCGAAAAGCGTCGATCTCCGTTCGACGATCTGGGGGAAAATCGTCGAGCGCAGTTCAGAGACCAGAAACACTCTAGACACTGAAAAAAATCAAGATGTTTGCCTAGTCTTGGTCAATTTTTAGAGTTTCAAAATCTTGGACATTATTTTAAACTTCCTCCATCTAACATTCCTAACTGATTTAGGAAGAAGGTGTGTTTCTTTTCATCCAAGGGTTTGGTGAAAATATCTCTCCTTTGCAAATCAGTTGGGATATATTGAAGTTCAATTTTATTTTTCTCAACATTGTCCCTTAAGAAGTGATGCCTAATTTCTATGTGTTTTGTCCTACTATGGAGGACTGGATTTTAAGCTATAGAAATAGCACTGGTATTATCACAAAAGATTTTAGACTTCTCTAAGTTATAGCCATAGTCTAGGAGTTGGTTTTGAATCCACAAGATTTGTGAACAACAACTACCCGCAGCCATATATTCAGCTTCAGCAGTTGAAGTTGGCACAGATGTTTGTTTCTTGCAAAACAAAGAGACAAGTCTATCACCAAGAAACTGACAAGTTCCACTGGTGTTTTTCCTGTCAATTCTGCATGCAGCATAATCAGCATCCGAAAATCCAGTTAAGTCAAATGCTGAATCTTTTGGATACCATAGACCTAGATTTGGACAACTTTTAACATACCTGAGAATCCTTTTAATTAATGTTAGGTGTGACTCTCTAGGGCTCACTTGGAATCTAGCAAATATGCATGTGGCAAACATTATGCCAGGTCTACAAGCTGTAAGGTATAGTAAAGAGCCAATCATTGCACTATATGTTGTCTGATCAACAGGTTTCCCATGTTCATCAGTATCCAATACAGCATTAGTAGGCATAGGTGTTTTCATACAAGATGCTTCTGACATACCAAATTTCTTAACCAATTCCTTTGCATACTTGGTTTGAGAAATAAAGATGCCCTCAGCATGTTGTTTGACTTGCAATCCTAGAAAGAAGGATAGCTCACCCATGCTACTCATTTCAAATTTAGAATGCATTAGGTTGGAGAACCTTCTGCACAAATTTAAATCAGTAGAACCAAAAATAATATCATCTACATAGATTTGTACTAGTAGGGTATGGGACTTATGGGTTCTAATGAAAAGAGTTTTGTCTACTCTACCCCTTATAAATTCATTTTCCAGGAGAAAGCATGTTAGGGTCTCATACCATGCTCTAGGAGCTTGCTTGAGATCATATAATGCTTTGTTTAGTTTAAAAACATAATCAGGATGGGTTGGAGAGATAAAACCTGGAGGTTGTCTGACATAGACTTCTTCTTTGATGTCTCCATTGAGAAATGCAGTCTTTACATCCATCTGGTATACTTTGAAGCCTTTATGTGCTGCATATGCTAAGAAGATCCTTATGGCCTCCAACCTTGCAACTGGTGCAAAAGTCTGGTCAAAATCTATGCCTTCTTCTTGAGAGTACCCTTGAGCAATTAACCTTGCCTTGTTCCTTACAATTACTCCTTGATCATCCAATTTGTTTCTGAACACCCACTTTGTTCCAACAATGGAGTGATCCTTAGGCTTTGGTACTAGTTCCCAAACTTTGTTCCTATCAAATTGATGCAACTCTTCTTGCATTGCCATGATTCAGTGTGGATCTTGCTCTACATCTTGAATGGATTGAGGTTCAATTTGAGATAGGAAGCAAGTGTGCAACAGGTTTTGGTTGACCTGATTTCTGGTTTGCACACCAGCTGAGATGTCTCCAATTACTTGGGAAATTGGATGGTCTCTTGATGTTACTAAATCAACAGGGGGTGTTGATTGTTCACCAACCTGTGTTGTTGTTTTCTCTTGTGGTATAACAACTGGCTCTTCAAGAAGTTTCTCTTCAAGGTGTTGATTGTCTTCTTCATCTTAACTGCTTTTATCCTTTTGAGTAATTTGTAATCTGTCAAAGTCTTCAGCAAGAGAATGTACCTGCAAAGGTTCTATGGTAGACGAGTTCTTCTCCTTGAAAGACATGTTAGTTTCATCAAAAGATATGTGAACAGATTCTTCAATTTTAAGAGATGATTTATTATAAACCCTATAAGCCTTACAGATCATGGAGTATCCCAGAAACACTCCTTCATCAGCTTTAGCTTGAAATTTTGCTAAATACTTCTTGTCATTATTATATATATAACAAATACAACCAAAAATTCTAAAATAATATATTTTAGGTTTCTTCCCTTTGAGTAATTCATAGGGAGTCTTGCCCTTTAGTTTCTGTATTAAACTTCTGTTCAGCACATAGTTTGTAACATCCCATTTCCAACTAGACCCCTAAGAGTGGTTTTGGCCATGACTAGGTCATGACAAAACCCTGGGAAGCCAGAAATGGGCCAAGAGATAGGAGGCCAAGGTAGGGATCACCATGGTCTGCAGATAGTAGAATTCTGAACAATAGTTTAGGATGACAATGGGGCTTCACCATGACCCCAAGACCCTATCACAACACTCCCAAACATTTTGGGAGACCCATTAGAGCCAAAAGGACCCATTAGGGCCAACCCAAGAGGCCCAGTTGACCAAGGTCAACCCTAGCCCTAAATAGGTCAACCTAGCCCACTTAGGGCCAATAGACCCACTCCTAGTCTAGAGGACCCCACCTATGCCCTCCTAACCCTAAAGTGAGGACAATGGGTCACTAAGGACACATTGGGGTCAGCCCTAGAGGCCAGGTTGACCCAGGTCAACTCAAGCCCTAATCTGGTCAAAGTACCCCTACTAAGGGTATGTGACCTCCAAAGTGCAGGGCAACCCCATATAACCCTATCTAGACCCTAAGGGAAGTCAATGGGTCACCAAGGATCCATAGGGGTGGACCCTAATGGTCATGTTGACCCAAGTCAACTCTAGCTCTAAATGGTCAAAGTGACCTTACCAAGGGTCAAGTGACCTTTAAGGTGCCAAGTCAACCCTACCCAGCCCTACATAGACCTTAGGGGAGGCCAATGAACCACCCAGGACCCAATGGGGTCAACCTAGATGGTCAAATTGGCCAAGTCAACCCTCATTGAGGGTCAAGTCAACTTAGCCCAAAAAGGGCTAACCCAAGCTCAAGCCACTTCTCCCTTAGGCTAAGCCCATTCCCATGATCATCATAATCCAGTGGGCTGCCTTTAGCTTGTGGGGTTGAATAGTCAACCAGAGGTGACTAGGAGAGAGAAAAAGCTCCTCTCCATGATAATGGAGGAGAGAGAAATGAGGAAGGAGAAGGGGGAAGTAAGAGGCCGGCCAAGGGAGACTAACAGCCACCCTTTATGGCTGCAATCAACTCCTCTAGGAGAGAGGAGTTGATTCCAGCCGTTTCCCGGCCACCAAGGGGTGGGTTCAGCCCCCCTCCACACAACCCGAGCCACTCCATTAATGGAGATAATGGCCATTGAAGAACCAGCCTCTCCCCTCCCCCAATTGCCTTTTAAACACCATCAGGGAGCCGAGGGGATCATTTTGGAGCACTTACCTGGAGGAGACGAGCCCTTCCACCGTGCAGTTGCAGAAGCCGAGCGCCGCCGCCGTCGCCAATGGCATCCCGCCGCTCCTCTCGCATCCAGGCCGCCAGGAAGGTCCTCCTCCTCTCCTTAACTCGCGGGTAGATCCTAGGAATCCTTAGGCTAGAGCTTCGGGCTCAATTGAGCCCGATCGAATCCAGGATTTCTCCTGGTTTCGGCAAGGAAAAGTCTTGCTCAATCCGCCGGAAAACACCTCTCCGGCGGCGGAGCCGCCGCCTGACGACAGCCACCACCTCAACGGAGGTGTTGGTGGCGGTGGCCGGCCGGGGAAGGGGCTGGATCGCCGGCGGCAGAGCTTGGAAATCGCTCCAGGCAGAACCAATCCCAGCCATTGGCTCAGTGGGGACGATGACCAGATGCCGTCGATCTGCGCCAAGATTCGTGCGGCATCAGATCAGATACTATAGGGTTAAATAAAATTTATTTCATTTTTGTCACACTGGATGTATTTAATATAATTAATGTTTAAAAATACCTAGGGACCCTGGATGGAAATTTGCCCAACATGAACATTGTAGCTTAGGGTGTCTAGTTTGCAGCAAAAATTGTTGGGACCCTTTTGGGTCACTGGTTGGACCAGGGCACCCATTTTGGTGGGACATGTCCTTAGGGCTAGGCAGTCACTAAAATGAGTGCCCACTCTTCACCCCAAGCCCAAATGGGCTGAAATTTTGGCAGAGGGTCTATCCTAGGCATACCTAGGGCCTGCCCAAAAATGGGAATTTTTGGAGAAAATATTTCTATAGTTTTGGTAAAAATTTAATAATCATTAGATAAATTAAATAGGTGCCCTAAACACACCCAAACCCTCCCAAATTTTGGTGAGTGGTCCCTGGGCTCCAATTAGGTACCTGTATAAAATTTCAGTTGGTTTGGGTGAGTGTTGAATAGGTTTTGACCCAACCCTAGTTCTACCCTATGAAGGGCATTTTGGTCAAAAGTGGCACTTTTGGTTTTAAGTGACCAAATCACCTCAACAGAGGCTGAAACTTTGGCCACTGATATGATTTAACTTTTTACACTCACTCATGAAGTTTGGAGTGGATTGGGCTAGGGTAGCCCTAGAAGTGTAGGGTAGGCCCTTTAGGGTAATTCTCTAGGGTTTGAAGAAATTGGGGTCAAAAGACCTTGGATGGGCTTGAAACTTGGGAATGATGACCATAGGGTCACTATGGTCCTATGGTTAAAATTTTAGGGCATTTGGAAGATTAAAGACCCATTAAATCCATAACCCTAGTTTAGGGCACTAGCTTTGAAACCATAAGAACTAATACCAAAACTATCTGAAAAGGGCTGAGATTTTGAATGGGTAGTTGCTTAGGGCATACATGTCTCTGGAAATTTTATAATAAATTTTGGATGAATATTTTTGGTACTTTATTCACAGAGTTATATTTTATAATTTCCACTTAAGAGTTTTTGCAGAGCACTATACTTGCTTAAACTTGATAAAACTTAGCCAAGGGGCTTATAATCATGTTACCCATCTCTGTAAATTTTTATAGAATTTTTGAAGAATGATATTTAGTTGTTGCTTCTTTAATTATTTAATTCCATGGAACCTTGGAAAATTTAATAATGACTTTTAGATTGTCTGAAAAATTCTAATTTCTTCATCATGATGTTTTTAGTTCCCTATGAAGCCCTAGTAATTTTTACATAATTATTGGAGACATATATGTGGCACTTCCTTCATTATTTTTGATTTTTGGAATTATTTTAATAAATCCTTTAGAGGTCAAGAATTATCTGGAAAATTATGAAAATTAGCATCCAATGATATTTCTCTGTTATTTAGTGAATACAAATTTTAGGAGGCCATTACCTGAGAAAATCTTATGGTTCATGTTCAAATTGACTATGGCCTAGTTTTTGAGGAAAATTCAATAAATAGTAGATTAATTGGGAAAAATATGATTTTCTGAATTTAGTCTATATTTATCATAATAGACCTCTGATAATTATCATGAGGGTACTGGATGAGTATTTCATGTACTTCCCCTTTTACGGGTCACGTAGCTTAAGTGGTCAGCATATAGCAAAACTGCAGGATTTCATTTGGATTGAATTAGGGCACGTATGATGGGTCTTGATGGTTTGCTGTAAGGACAAGTGGAAAGGGCTGCATCTTTGGAAGATGAGTGAGTAGGGTGTGGATTTGTCTAGGGTTTAAAGGCGTTCGGGCTCGACGAAAGATCGTCCTACCCAAGGAGAGTTGGAGTCAAATCACCCTAGGATTAGCGTATCGAAACATGAGAAAATAATGGGTAAGGGGATCAACCAATAATAAAATAAGTACCTTGCGAAAGGGAACGCTGGGCGTAATCCCAACACAGTTCCTAGTGCCCCTTGAGAGCCCTTCACAGGGAATACCGGGGGCAGTCCTGGGTTAACGTAAACTGTTTAACAAGCTGAAAAGAGTAACTTAGTAATTAGGGTTGCACATTTCACAGGCACTGTTAGCACCAAAAGTCAGCTGGGAGCTTCGGCTCGGATGGTTAAAAGACGGACTCTTGGTCCGGGGAGCTTCGGCTCGGGTTTTGTTTACGCTAAATCTGCATGTGCATAAAAGGAAAATAAATTAAGGTGGTGGGTTTTCGGTATTGGAGGGTCGATGCACCGACGCCAATACGTTGACTCGGCAAGTGTGGTTAGCACTTCGCCAACAGAAGTCCGGTGCGCCAGCCGGCAAGAGTACGCAGGAGTCCGCTTCGTGCACCAAGCGTTGAGGCGTACGATAGGTCTGACCGGTAGTGCCTTACTGGTTTAGAGGTGGGCGAGGCCCAACCCACCGCTTCCGTCTGCCACTACGGAGGTATCCTGGGAGGTTACGGCTCCAGAAAGGGGGAACTAAAGGTCTGTGTGCACAGAGTCGGGTGTGTGCGTTGCACTTGCATGTCCATCATACTCACTTGCATGTCATAGCATAATCGATTCATTTAACCCCTGACACCTGATGTATAAGTGGAATGGGATGCTTATACATTAGGACCTGCAAAACGACCCCTTAGTCTATAAGCTTGTGTGGGCAAGTTTATAAATTAAGGTTAATTTTGATATATTTAGTTACTGCAGTTTGACCACCGTCACCCCAACGTATAAATCGGTATGGGACTTTTTATACGATGGGAGCCTTGCAAAAGACCCCTTGGCTTATGTGTTTTTCCACATAAGTGAAGGTTACATTTCAGCTTACATTTTATTGTCTTTATATGCTATAGAACTTGCTAGAATAGGACCGCTGTCATCTGCTTTGATATTCTCCACCTTCAAGTCCTCCCCTTTCTTCCTCTCCGCTCGGTGCCTAGGAGCCGTGGGGGAAGGGGTGGGGGATGATAGGACTTAGTCTTTTAGACTAACGGTTTTCGAACCGCATCATTTAGGGGATCGTGGAGACCAGCATGGAGGAGCAGCCCCAGAGACCGGTGCGCTTGGATATGGGGCAGTCTAGCTCCGGAGTTCATACAGCCGGGACTGTGAGTCTCGACCCTGAGTAGTTTTTCAGCTTTTGCTTCCGCATGAGTGACTTTGTAGTGAGGATATGTTGTACCGGGCATAAGCCCGTATTTTTGCTACTCTGATGTTATCTTCTGTGGACACTCCCTTCGTGGAGTTATATTTATATATGTCATGTGATTCTCTGTGGACAGACAGTTTTCATTTTACTTCATTACGCTACTTTTATGTGATCGAATTGGCCGGCAGAATCGGCGCTTTGTGGTGATGACCCTTCAGGGCGTGAAGGAGTCACCGCAAAACGGCGGATCTGGGCCTAAGACCCCGTGGTCAAAAAGAAAAAAAAAGGGGGTCTTACATAGTTGGAGGTGTTCACTGCCTCTGCCCAAAAAGATAGAGGAAGGTGAGCATTTGACAATAATGTAGTGGCAGATTCAACAAGGGTTCTATTTTTCCTTTCAGCTACCCCATTTTGTTGAGGAGTTCTAGGAGCTGAGGAAGTGTGCCTGATCCCTTCACTCTGATAGAACTCTTGCATAGGAAGAGAATCAAACTTTGTCCCATGATCACTTCTGATCAGGGCAATGTGAGTATTGAACACAGTCTGTATGCATTTGAGAAACTCTGTCAAACACTTAAAGTTATCAGACTTCTTCCTCAGAAAGAACACCCATGTGAATCTTGAGAAGTCATCTACAACTACTAAAGTGTAAGATTTCCATCCTAAGTTTTGTACTGTAATGGGTCCAAACAGATTCATGTGTAACAGATACAAAATCCTAGGTGAATCACTCTTATTAAGTGACTTGAAACTATTTTTAGTTTGCTTGCCTAATTGACAAGCCCTGCAGAGTCCTTCCTTCTTGTAGGGGCCAGAAGGTAGTCCTCTAACAAGGTTGTCCTTGGATAGCCTAGCAATGGTTTTAAGGTTTAAATGTCCTAGTCTCTTATGCCATAAAACATTAGGTCTACTAACAGAATTAAACAGGCAAATGTCTACATCTGTTGAAAGGAAATCTACTAAATAGATGTTACCTTTCCTTTTACTTGTCAACACAGTTGTGTTGTCCTCTGACTTTATCTTGCATAAGTCTTTGCTGAAAGTCACCTGGTAGCCTTCATCACAGAGCTGACTGATACTGATCAAATTGTGCTTCAATCCTTCCACATAGGCTACTTTCTTGAATGTGACTGTGCCAATTTGAACTGCACCATATCCTTTTGTCAGTCCAAATTTTGAATCACCAAATATGACTTTGGGTCCAAGCTTGGCTTTAAAGGATGTGAGGTTGTCCTTGTTTCCTGTCATGTGCTTTGAGCACCCACTATCCAAATACCATTGTTGGTTTGATGTTGGATAGGTCTTCACCTGCACATAAAATAATTCACTTGTTTTTGACCCAGTTTACCTTGGGCCTAGGTTGATAACCTTTAAACTCAGAAATAAATGACATCCCTGGTTAACTCTTTTAACCTTCAAGATGATATCTCCTTGGAGGTATTATACATTTAGTATAAGGGTTAAATCTTTGGGAGGAGGGACCCCTAGGATTGGATTGTGATTTACCCTTGAAAGAATTTCCAAAGCTCTGATCTCTGCTCGACGATCATTGAGCTGCGTTCGACGATCATGGGTCAGATCATCGAGCTCCGTTCGACGGTCGACTGTGGCAGAGTTCAGGAATTAGAAATCATCGACCTGAGTTCGACGATTTTGCTTGAGATCGTCGAGCTGCGTTCGGCGATCGTCTAGCTTCGTTCGACGATTTCTGCTGGAACTTGGTTTTCTTAGGTAGATCAGAATTTTTCCTAGCTACCTCTACAACTCCCTTCCCTTTATTAGAGATAAATTTGATTGGGGTTGTTAGAACTATAGGTTGGCTGGATGAAGCACCCGAGCCCAGTGTACTATTGAATCTAGAGTTCACTGTGCTTGTGATGTCCATTAGCTTGATGCTTCTCCCATTAAGGGATTCTTCAAGCTTTTTGGCCTCTAATAGTTCACTTTTCAGTGAAACTACCTGCTCCCTACAGCACTCCAACTCCTTAGAGAGTTTGAGGTTTTCTGATTTTAAGGAACTGTGTTCAGACAATTGATTTCTGAGAGAGATAATTTCTTTCTCAGATTTTAATAAGTCTAAGCAAGTGCTTTAAATTCATACTTAAAGTCCTCAGAATTGAAATCAAAAGAACTAATTACCTGGTCTTCTTCAGGTTGAGTCTCTGAGTCTGACTCTGACTCTTCTGCATCTGAATTGTGTTGAGAGGCATTGATTGCCATCATGCAGAACTCCTTCTCTTTAGCATCATCTTCATCATCACTGGAGCTGGATGAAGCTTCTGATTCTTCTTCTGTTTCACTCCAAGATTCAGGAACAAATCCCTTCCTTGTGTGTTTGTTCTTGCTGGAGGAGGGTTTGCCATTGCCATTCTTCTTGAAGTCCTTATCTTTTCTTCTTTCTCTCTTCTCCTTTTTGTCCTTGTTTTTGTTCTCTGGACAGTCAGGCACAATGTACCCTGGTTTCCTGCAACCAAAGCAAACAATTTCTTTATTATTTGATCTATCATACCTTGGCTTGTCATGCTCTTTGTATGATCTTTTCCTGAAGTCCTTCCTGGCCATCTTGTAAAATCTTTTAGCCAGTAGACTAAGCAGCTCATCATTGCATGTGACTTTGTCTTCAGGCTGATCTTCAGTGGCTTTGAAAGCTATTGTCTTTTCCTTTCTTGTGGCTGGTGAGGCAGCCTTCTGCTCTTCTTCTCTATTCTTAATGAGCAGCTCATAAGACTTGAGCTTGCCCAAGAGAGCTTCTGTTGTAATCTCATTCAAACTTCTGGCATCCTTGATTGACCAGATTCTTGAATCCCAAGTGCTAGGGAAGCACATTAGGATTTTATCATTTAGCTCAATCAATGAGATCTCTTTATCCAGAGTCTTCAGTTCATTGACTATTAGACTGAGTCTGTTATACATTTCAGCTACTGACTCAGCTTCTCCTTTCTTGAAATTCTCATATTGGGATATGAGGTGGGATCTCCTGTCCTTTCTTTCATCAGCTGATCCTGAGACTATTTCAGAGAGCTTATCCCAGATTTCCTTTGCTGAATTACATTCAGCTACCTTTTGGAAGATGTCATCAGACATAGTCTGGGCTAAGATATACATAGCCTTTGCATCTGCTACTTTCCACTTCTTGATATCAGCATCTGTTCCTGATGGAGGTGGAACAACATTTGTGCTTGTGTTCTCTGGAGGTCTTGGACAAACTGTCAAAATAGAATTAAAAATGTCCTCATCAATAGAATTCATGTAGAGTCTAATCCTTGCCTTCCAAAGTGCAAACTTGGATAGATTGCACACTGGAGGTCTGGTGCTAGCATAATCTTTGTTTTGGGCCATGATTTGTGAAGAAATAATTCTAATAACAAAATCAAGACAACCAGATCTATCTAGGGATCTTTGGGTTCAGGTGTTAGCCTGTGCAACCACCAAGGTGTGGTATGATTAACCAACCTCTCTTTGATACCAATTGAAAGTGTGAGTTAGATCTGATATACTCTAGAGGGGGGGTGAATAGAGTATGGTGCTTTACTAAAACTTTTACAACAGTTGTTGTATTCTAATGTGAATAGGGAAGCAAACCTATCTAATCACAAAGCAACCTAGTCACAAAACAATCACAGCCAGAAACAAACTTAAAGACAAGCAAACAGAAGACACAAGGAGCTATAGTGGTTCCCCAATCAACCTGGGTACATCCACTCCTCTACCACCCTAGGTAGGAATCCACTGCAGGATGAGTTGATCAGGTGTCCTGGGCACCAATGAGCTTTTGGTAAGGTGCTCAAAAACCAAACCAGATTTTTTGATCAGGTGTCTTTCCACCAATGAGCTTTTGATAAGGTGCTCAAAAACCACACACAAACTTTTGAAGGGAGTTTGAGAAACCCTTTACAGAGGTGGGGATGAGAGAGTGATGGAAGTCTTCTCTTTCTCAAAGCAACTGAGAAGACTATGTGGATATTGATGTTGTCAAAGCTCCCCCTGAGATCTGTAGTTGTTCTGGAATTGAAGCTTTGCAGTAGGGTGATAGGCCTTCAGAAAATTGATCTCCAGCAAATGATGATTTCAGCAACAGCTGAAATGTGAGGTGTCTGGAGTCTTGAATGTTAATGGCCTTGAACACTTGAATCAAAAGAGATCTGAAGATTTCAGATGGTTGATCTCTTTTAGTGATGGTGTTCTTGTATGAATTCTTTGAGACAGAGAATGTCCGCAATTCTTTTTCTTTCTCTTGTGTAATAGTTGGTGTTGTGAGAGTTGTTACAGAAGAAGATTTGCAGAGAATGAATATTGCAGAATGTGTGTTTCTCCCTTGTTCTTCTCTTCCTGTTTTTGGAATTCAAAAAAATTCTTGTCTTTTATTCCTTTTTTTCCCTGAATAGAAATGATCCTTAATTGCTTTTGTCTTCTGGAGGAAAGTCCAATAAAACATTCCTTGATAATTCCTTGAAACTTGCTCCAGAATAAATGAAAACGGCTACAAAATCTTCTGAATTAATTGCTGAAAATAACTCCTTAAATGTTCTGAATTTGAATTTTGAAAACATTTAACTCTTCAGAAAAACGTCGAACTGAGCTCTACTATCGTCGAACTGAGCTCAGCGATTTGGACTTAGACAGAATCAGAGATCGTCGATCTGAGCTCAACTATCGTCGAACTGAGCTCAGAGATTGAGAACCAAACTGGAGTCAAGATCGTCGAACTGAGCTCGAAGATCGTCGAATGGAGTTCGACGACTTTGATGAAGTTGAGCTCAGAGATCGTCGAATGGAGTTCGACGACTCGTCGAAGTGAGCTCAACGATCGTCGAATGGAGTTCGACGATTCGTCGTACTGAGCTCGACGAAATGACTTAGTCTCCAAACTGAAAAACCTTGGTCTTCAGGGCAGCTTCCAAACATAACTACTAACCCTTAGACTCAATTCTAATTGACCTTTAGATTCTATACAATGAGGTCAAAAACAGGTTTCCTAAAGACATAGTGATCCTGACCCAAATTAGTAATAGGGTGTTCCAACAGACAGTACTTTAATTCGTCGAACTCAAAATTTCAAACCAGAAATTTTTATTCTTTTATTTCTGATTATTATAAAAGAGAACCGGGACCCAAGGTTATTTGGGTGCAGAACTCCTAACATCTCCTTGCAGGAAAAGAATTCAGTCCAGCAAATATACAGGCTATATCAGTGGCTGTTGGATTTGGGCAAGGAAATGTGTATAGGGGGAGATTGTCTGTTCTACCACAGAGGAATAGTGGTTATGCAAATAGGGGGATATGCCTAAATGAAGCTGCAGAAATTCTAGCAGCAGCAACAACAACAGATTATAATGCTGCAGATTTGGGCAAGGATCAACAACAACAACAGCAATAGCAGAAGTTCTTGATCCAGCTTTAATTGTATTTTACTTATATTTATGTAAATAGTGTCCTTACCCAAATAGGGGGAGATTGTTGGAAGCCCAGTTAGGATTTGGGCAAGGATCACTATTAGGGTTGCTTAGATTGACCCACCATGTATAATCATGGGTCATCGGCTTATTTCTAGAGTCTAAGTCAACAGTCAACATCATGTATCAGCCATCAACAGGACTGCCAGAGACTCAAACAATTTATGTCTATACAACAAAATATTAGTCGACACATAGCTACATCAGTCGACCCTAGCTCAGTCGACACCATCATAGCAACTATGTCGACACTTCAGAAAGGCTATGTCAACACATAGTGGATTTGTGTCGACACCCAGAACAATCTGTCGACACAGGTCACGGGAGCTGTTTCAAGAAAGATCAAGTAAAATTCTCAGCTCGACGAATGTCGAACTAAGGTCGACGATTGATGGACAACACTTGCTCAGCTCGACAAAATTAGCAAGATAGTTTCTCAGCTCGACGAAACAGAAACTGAGCTCGACGAACTTCAAGCTCCGGTCGACGAACACAGGCAAGATATTCAGCTCGACGATTCTAGCTGAGTTCGACGAATGTCGAACTCAGGTCGACGATTGATGAACTCGATGAAAGTTTAGGTCGACGATTTCTGAGCAATCAGAAACAGTTGGCAGAATTTATTGAGGATTAATTACAGTAAATATTCCGAGTAAAAATAGCCGTTCAAATGGACAGTTACAGTTGGATTAATTATAGATCCATTTCCAAAGCATATTCTACTCTCGGGAATGTTTCTTCCGCCATCAAATCTACGGATTTCAAATACAGGGAAGGAGACAGAGCAGATAGATAGATATAACAAAGAGAAAGAAAGATTCAGAAAGGGCAATATCACTATAGTAACTAGAAGTCCTAGACAAGAGCAATAACAGTTATCTCAAGAAGAAGAAGAACATCCATTCATATCAAGAGTCTTCTTCTTCCTCATTCCTACAAGACAACTTCAAGGACAACAAAACTCTATCTGTCAGAAGTTCCTGAAGGATACTCTGGTTCAGGCCTGAAGATTGAAGGTCTATCAACCTGAAGCAGTGCTCCAGCCTTCCAGATACATTCAAGATCTCAGGGGGAGCAAGCTGCTAACATCATTCCACTTGAATCTTCTGTCTGATTGTTGACAGAGAAGAAACCATCACTCTCTCACCACCTCCTGTATAAAGGGTTGTCATCTCCCTTCAAAAGTGATTCCTGGTTGTAAGTCTCCTTCCAAAAGACTTGAGTTAGTTTTTGGGGATCTGATCAAAACCCATTGGTGACAGGGCACCTGATCAAAAACCTGAGTGGATTCCTACCAGGGTTGTAGAAAAGTGGACTACCCAGATTTGGGGAACCACTATAAAAATCCTTGTGTCTCTTCTGTGTTGCTTGATTTCTTGTTGTATTTCTTATTTTATTTGGGCTGTGATATTTATAACTTTAATTAGCTTAAGATCTATCTCTTTCAGGGTCTAGGCCTGATAGTCTGTATACGCATCTAGAAAGTGGAGATGCCCGCGCCACTGCTATCGTAGCCATAACGGTGGTACCAGAGAGTTAAGCTAACTCCAAAAAGTGGCAACTAAAGGTTTGTGATCATAGACTCGTATGTGTGAGTTTCACTTGTATGAATCATAACCGCATAAATCATCATAGCATACATAAATACTTAGGATATAGGAACCATAGATCCTTATCATATAAATTAATATGGGCACTTTTATATGATAAGTTATATTTCTGAAACCTTAAATTATAAGTGTGTATGGGCATTCATATAAGTTAAGGTGCTTATGTTGGATCCCTAGTCTGATTTTTGCTAGGTTCACTAAACTAGGATATTTGACCCAACATGTATAGCCAGGGTCATGTCTGTGTCATAGAGTTTAGGTTATGTCCTTAGAATTAACATTGCATGTACCAGCCAACAGATGACAGCAGAAGAATCCAGATTTAGAGAAAAATCAGTTCAAGAAAGTGAGTTCTACGTTCATCGAACTCAGCTCGACGAAAGTCGTGCTCAGCTCGACGAAATCAGAGACAATTCTCTGAGTTGAGCTCGACGAACTTTGAGCTCAGGTCGACAATTTCTGGAAGATCATCTTCAACATTCCAAGACCAGAATCATTTCTCTGAACTCTAGTCGACAAAGTTATATTATCAGCTCGACGATCTTAGAGCACAAAATTGACAAGTTTTATCAGAAAGCAGTTAGCAGTTCTCAGGTCGACGATCTTGGATCTCAGGTCAACGAACAACAAGTTTCTGGTCGACGAACATGATTTCTCAGCACAACGAACTCTGGACTCAGGTCGACGAAATCTGTTCTTTGCTCGACAAATTCTATGCAGATCCAGACTTAGATTTTTCCTTCTTTTGTCCTTATTTTATTGCAGTAATTCCTGAATAATCAATGCTTAATATTCTCTGAATATTACTGTTGGAAGCAGCATTGAGTATGGCATTCATCAGGATTATTTCTTGTCGATTTTTAATAGGATAGTTGGGGAAATCCAATTAATGCAGATATTCTCTCTAGCCGTATTACATTCTCTAGGTCGTTAGCAATCATTGCAGATAATTCAAAATTCAAAGGAGAATATACAGAGAAATATAAAAAGAAAATTTCAACATCACAAGGCCCTTCCCCTTCCCATGTTATTAAGAGCATGTCCCTATGAGGTCCTTTATTAGGTACTTCGAACTTCGGAGGACCAGGGCCCCGACATTGATAGGTTTGGGCTTTACCCTTATGTCTTAGAACCTTGTTATACGCATTTCTGCTATATGTCGATGCGCTCGACGAATCCATCCCTATTTTCTGAAACCAAGTTACGGTTCTCCCGGAGTAGCAGGTCGTTCTTTTCAGGGCCGAATTAGGTCAGCCCGCAGGGACTTGAAATGTTGATGTCGATGGATATGATGGCCTCAATGTCATAGTAGAGATTATTCGACATCTTTCTGGTCGGAGTCCCCTCTGTTGTGCGATATGCAGTTGCATGCCGAGTTATATATGCTACGCATCTCTGTTAGTCTTCTATTTATATGTCAATGAATAGAGATGGATATAAAATAAAATTCGAATTTATTATATGTACGCCAGATTATAAAATACAGATACCAATATAAAATCTACATTACTTAAAGAAAGACATTTGAGAGACACATGTCTCGAAAAACTTTTCAGCCACAGTCTCCATATTGTTGCGGCCACCACGCTTCCAAGTTTACTTTCCAAACATTTCGATGCAAAAGCCATGGTTATTCCATTACTTTTTGGATATTCTCTCATCCCCCTATTCGAACATGGTGATAGGAAGTCGTCGCTCATCCTCCTGCCCGAACATGGTGAAGGCAAGGTGTTGCTTATTCTCCAGCGATAAACGGGATTGCCCCTCCGATAGGGCTTCCGGTTGAGGTAACTGCTGCTCCATCCAGGAGCGTGTTGGAATACGTTCCTTGCCTTTGACTTCATTCCCTATGCCGCCCCTGATAACGTTTTTATGCTGCTTTTATTTCTCATTCCTCCCAACCGTCACTTACAATCTATCACCTGCCATCTGTCATTTATGGATGTATTATTTTTTCTATTTAAATAGTACAACTTTATAATGCCGTGTAACAAGTTGAATAAATGAAAAAATAACATCCTCTATTTTGCATTGTTCTCCTCTCCTTCCAGTCAATTGTTCCTTTTTTTTCTATTAGTGGTATCAGAGCATGGTTCACGCTAAGGGGGTGTGTTGAACGGTCAGCATGAACCAAAAATAGGTATGCTCGATTAGTCCCACACCTCCTACCCAGACGGTCCTCTCGTACTTATATTAGCCCCGCCCCTCCAACCCTTGACCTGGGTTTTGGAGTGAAAAAAAGAGTTCGGAGGTTCAACATTTTTTTTGTATCAGAGCACCCTATACTTCACAAATGGAGGTTGCACCTGATACTTTTTTGCTAACAACTTCCAGCGCACCCTATACTTCACCATCACACTAGATTTTTCTCACAAATGGAGGTTGCAGCATAAGGTGCATCCTTCTATTTTTTTCTAAGAGACGATCAAACCACATGCTTCAACGCCATATTTGACTTCTCTCGCAAATATAGGTTGCACCGTAAGGTGCTTTCTTCATTTTATTTCTCTAAGAGATTTACTCTTTATTTTTTGCAGATTTTTTAATTTTTTGAGTTTGAGTTAACATGTACTCCACGATTGGAAGTTGTTAGCAAAAAAGTATACAAGGAGCTACAGTGGCCACTTTAATCATCAATTCCTTCATGCACATATTTGAGAGATCCTACGGCTTCATTACTCAGGGATGAAGCTCTCCTTACTCACATTTTTGTCTGATATTTGCAAATGGGCCAAGTGTGTTTTACTAGTTCTCCTTTTGCTTCTAAACCTAAATGCAAGGATTGATAATTTTTCAACAATTTCTTTCACATATTTGAGCAATTCTTTCTCAAATATTGTTTTCATTTTAATCTTTCACTCACAAGCGGGAGATAAATCAGGTAATAATAGTTGGTGGTTGTGACTTGAGGCAACTCTGAGAATGTCCGAAATACAGGTTTTTGCGGGCGAAGTCCGCCTGGTGGAGGACGAAAGCTGCTGGAGAGCATCAAACACAAACCGACAAATCCTCTTATAGAGGTCTAGGATGACTTCAAAAACGAGCAGTTTCAAGGTAATAGAGGTCTAGGATTACTTCAAATCAAAAAGTGCCCAACATGAAAGTTATATATCTCATCGAGATGAACAAATTTCATGTTGACCATTTTTCCATACGATGCCGATTTGACCCTCAAAAAGTTTCCTGAACGCAAACAGCAGAGGACTACTGGAGAGGAATGAAGGTTACTCGGGAATGAGAGCAAAGTACTCGAGAGGAACGTATAATACTCGAGTAAAATCACTAGGACTCGAGAGAATTCAATATTACTCGAGAAAAAAACAATTATACTCAAGATAAATCAATAGTACTCGAGTAGAAATCAATAATACGGCTTATTTACGAGCAGTTTTGGGAAAATCACAAATAGAGGTTGAATATGGCTTCAAATCGAAAAATGGTCAACATAAAAGTTGTAGATCTTTACGAGACGGACAAATTTCTTGTTAACCATCTTTTGATACGACACCGTTTTGACCCTCAAAACGGCACCTGAATGCAGAAAGAAACGGACTACTCGAGTGGCAGCATGAACCACTCGAGTTCCAATGTATCTACTCGAGTAGCAACATACCACTCGATTTCCAGCATACTGTACTCGAGTAGTAGCATAATTTACTCGAGTAGCACCTCAACACTTGAGTTCCAGCATGCATTACTCGTGTAGCAGCATATTTTACTCGTGTAGCAGCTCAACACTCGAGTTCAAGCAAAAATAATGAAATTAGGAGCTCAATATTGCTTCAAATCGAAAAGTGGTCAACATGAAAGTTGTATACCTCGTCAAGACGAACAAATTTCATGTTAACCACTTTTTTGATTTGATGCCGTTTTGACACTCAAAATGGCATCCGAGCAAAATCTGAAACGGGCTATTCGAGAAGAACCATAGCTACTCGAGAAGACTCAGAACGGAAGCCCAAACGCGCGCCAAATTAAACGAAACTCGCACCGAAGGTGAACACCGATGCTACGAATTTAACAACGAAGTCAAAAGCACAAAACTTAACTTATCAACTGGAAAACTTTAAGTTTCAAAGAAAATCCCAAAAATCTGGTGAATCAGACCTAATGGATGCAAAAACGCACTAACGGTGCAGCGCCGACAACATGATGTAAAAAGGGTAACGCTCTGACATCATAAATATGATGATACCAAATCAAATAAAATCATCGAAAAAAATCGAGGGTATTACAGTCAGTCCCCCTAAAAAGAAGTTTCGCCGCGAAACTTAAAACAACACCAAAACCAATCCAAAACGATATAATCAAATATCGCAAAAATAAGGAGACTTACCAAAACTAAGGTAAGAGATGCAGATGAGATTTCCACATCTCCGACTCCAATTTCCACGTCGCGCTCTTGATGTCTTGATTTCTCTAAAGAACCTTGACCATGGGCATTGTCTTTCTCCGCAGCACTCGATCCTGAGACTCCAAAATACGAACAGGCACCTCCACAAAAGAAAGGTTTGGCTCCAACTGGGGCACAACATCGAGAATCTGCCTGTCACTAAACAAGCACTTCCAAAGCTAACTCACATGGAAAACATCGTGCACTCTAGGAAAATATGCCGGTAGGTCCAACTTATAAGCTGAAACACCAATCCGCTCAATAATTCGGAAGGGTCCCACATATCTCGGGTCCAACTTATGATTCTTACCAAATCGCTTCACACCAGACATCGGGGAAACTTTTAGGAAAACCATATCCTTGACGGCAAATTCCAAATATGTCCTGTGCCGATTGGCATACTTTTCATAGCGCTCCTGTTATACCCGAAGCTTCTCTCGAATGTGCCTAACTGAAATTTCCATCTCTTCAAGGTCTTCGGGACCTAGCAACGGTCTCTCACCAATCTCAGCCTGATTGACTGAGGACTTAGGATAGCGCGTGTTATATTAGGTTAGCGCGGGCGGTAGTACTAGTGCTTTCTGATAGCTTCCCGAGTGCCATGTCCATTAAATTTTAGCTACTGCCGAGCGGTAACTTCTAACGCATGGCGGTATCAGCTATAGGAGTCTTCTTCTCTTCACTTCAACCTGTCACCTGTATACTCTATCGACAAAAGACGTGATTAAATACAATCTGGGAGTTGATATTCTCAAACATAGGGCATGTGAAGCATCAATTCCAACATCATACTCTGAACTCCTCGCCTCCTTCTCAGCACTATCACCAACGCCTGGTGTTGCTCTAGTAGAAGTGGTCTCTGGCCTTGCCTCCAGCACGTAGGGTTGAATTGGCCTTGCCCCCCTTTGGCGGTTTTCCCCTGTGTGGAAAACCCTTATCTGGCCCAGGTCGTGCCACTCTTGCTGCCTCCAGCCTAGCCTGTTTTTTGGCTCTTGGCAGCCCCATCTTGATTGTTGTAGCTACTGCTGCTCTGACTATCTGGGTTCTACGCTCCGTACCTCCTTATTCTTGCCACCTCCAATATCTCTCTCCTGCTCTACAATACACTTGGCTAGTTTCTTAGCAAACACCAGGTTTGGCACTTCTCCATCGACTTCCCTTACTGCCCTCTCCATCAACTCTTCGAAATATAATGGAGGCACCCACTTCAGTTCCATCCTGAAGAACCCCTGCTGCAATCCTAGGGTGAAGGACACCATGAGGATGTGTCCAGGCATCTTCTAAACCTGAACGACACCATAAAGGTGTGTCCAGGAATCTTCTCACTAGAAGCTCGCTGATTTCCTCCACAACTTTCTCCCAAGGTTGCCTGATGGGGTGTTCTCGCCAAGATCTGGGGCAGCGATCACTGGGACAGAGGGTGTCGAGCACACACCGTGAGTTTCTAGTGAGAAGTGTACAAGATTCCAGAATTCCTTCTTGAATTCCTCGAATATTCTGAGGTTATCAAGGGGAGGGGGAGGTGACGAGTCGACCTGGTCAGATCCTTGTCCTTCCCTCCAGTCATTGAACTCACCTAAGGATTGTTGTGACGGACACGCTCCACGCTCACTGCACCAAAATGTTAAAACTAGAAACTAACTTATATGAAGTTCGGACCCTAGAAAGGGGTGACCGTACTCTTACTTCTCCTAGTGAGCCTGATTGACTGAGGACTTAGTATTCGAGACTGACCCAAGGCTGTAGCACAGAGGTCCCACCACACACCCGGAGTATCTTTGAGCGCTTCCCCTCCTTAGATAGTGATGAGCTAAGGATACCTCAAAAAGCGCTAAAATAATAGAGAAATGAGAAATCTTGCCTTCTGAGGTGTAAGACACCACTCCCCCTACCAAAGAGTTACCCATGCCTTATGCCCATAACCTCCACCTTATGGTGAACCTAACACAGGGGCTAGTCGACACCACAAGACGCCGATCCTGCAGTCTAGTACGATCATTCACCTGTAGGCTAACTTAGAAGAGAAGTACAACAAGCAGTATATAAAAACTTGCAAGTCCACAAGTCACAACAATTTCATCATACATATATATAATAAAAAGGTACAGATTTTGATGGAGACGGCAATCTCCAACATGTTAAAGATGATGATGACATGCTTATGGAAGATCGATCGCTCTATCCAATTAATGATTGTGGTACTGTGGTGACCTTGTGGAGCGACGCTACAATCTCCGC
Source organism: Platanthera guangdongensis (assembly GCA_039583875.1). Lineage (NCBI taxonomy): Eukaryota > Viridiplantae > Streptophyta > Magnoliopsida > Asparagales > Orchidaceae > Platanthera > Platanthera guangdongensis. The sequence continues at coordinate 26,143,001 of CM077156.1, forward strand.
CCCTGGCGCAAGACGACTTATTAATATTTCTTTGAACTCCTTTGTTTTTTTGTGCTATTTTATTTTCATGTTGTGTTTTAATTTATGTATGTTTTTTAATTTTATTTGTGCTGCATGTATCCGGATGTGTTGTAAGCCTATATAAGGCATTGATGTTGAAGATTTTAAGTTATGTTTAATGAATTTAAAAACCTAAAATCTAAATTGAGATTTCCCCCCATGCTCTCTCCCCTCTCTCTAGGCGTTAACCCCCCCCCCCCCCCCCCCCGCTTCCTCCCTTTGAGATTTCAGCCACACTCCTCTCTCCCCTCTCTCTCTCTGAGAGGCCGGCCTACCCCAAGTCCCCCCTCTCCCCTCTCTCTCCAAGCTGCCGGCCTCCCCCAAGTCCCCTTATGGTTCGTCAAACTACAAGTCATCGCCCCACCTCTTCCCCCTTTGGAAAGATTCGGTCGGCCCCCTACATGAAGAGTTCGGCCAAGGTGTAAGATCCATCTTGTGGAATCAATTCCGGCATGAAGCGAAGAAGGCAGACGAGGTTTCTCTCCATTCGGTGTGACTCTGGTGGATACGGTGAAGAGCGATCATATCTTTGAGAATAAAAATTGTCTCCAAGTGGGGTAACAAAAATTCTACCTTTTGTGTGTTTCCCTCTAGATATTCTTGTAGAGGAATTACTTTAGCGAGATCTCTTGATAGCGTTGGATTTATCATGGTTTTCTCCGATCAGTTTGTTGTTCATGTTGGATCCCTAGTTTGATTTGTGCTAGGTTCACTAACTAGGATGCTTCACCCACCATATATAGTCAGGGTCATGTTTGTGTCCTACAGTCTATGTCCTTAGAGTTAACATTGCATGGACCAACCAACAAAAGACTGCAAAAAGCCTCATGACTTAGAAGAAAATCAAGTTTCAGGAAAGTAAGTTCGACGTTCGTCGAACACAGCTCGACGAAAGTCGTGCTCGTTGGACGAACTCAGAGACAATTCACTGAGTTGAGCTCGATGATATTCGAGCTCAGGTTGACAAATTCTGGAAGATCAACTTCAGCATTCTAAGTACCGAATACTTTCTTTGAACTCCAGTCGACGAAGTTATGTTATCAGCTCGATGATCTTAGAGTACAGAATTGGCAAGTTTTATTAGAAAGCAGTTAGCTGTTCTGTAACGCCCCCACTCTTTATGTGCCATATAATGGTGGGTCCGGGCGGGGCCCCACACCATATATCACAGACAAGCGGGGGAATTAATTGTGGAAATCAAAATCTACTCGCATCCTAACTCAAAACATTCTAGCACAGCATTTTAAGTTATCATGAACTCAACTCAAAGAATGTCCAGTGCTATATGAACTCCACATTTATATATCCAAACTAGGAATGTTTTACAACTCACACAAACATGGCCTTAAGGCCTTACAAGTTTCTCTTTACACAAATACATTTTTCATACATCAGCACGCATGCTGGCCACACATGAAATCTAACAACGATTCGCACCGCCTTCGAGGGCCTTTAGCAGCAAGTCTCCATTCCGCTCAAGCAATTCAATTTAAGCATCAACACCTGTAATTAGCCATCCAATCCAAAGCAGAAAACAAAGTAACATTCAGCATTAGCTGACCACTTATAACGACCTTACTCGTTACCCGGGGCTGTGGTTCCTTCCCTATATGCATTATCAAAATTATATGAATCAATACTACCAATCACAATTATATCACAAATGTTGGTATCCACCAGACGCTTCGTGCACTCAGGGAACCTTCTTGCTGTACCAGGTATCCCAGTCGTACAATGCCGATCCGAGGCTCTTCACTTGTTGGTTGGGTGGTTCAATCCTAGTCCACAAATCTTACCATTGGCGACATCCCGTCCATACCACTCAGAGGTACTACCTCACAACATACACAAACAACCAAAGCAGATCGACCCACACCATGTGGTGTGGCAGCCAGGTCTATCGAGGCTACCCTAGCATTACCACCCATCGACCCCTCACCTATATCTGACTGACCCACACTATGTGGTGTAGTAAGTAGGGTCCTCCAAACATCCTCCCAGACAATCCCACCCATCGATCCTCACTAATACAGATCAACCCGCACCATGTGGTACTACCCATTGATCTCTCACCACAACCCAGATCTTATTCAAAGCCTCCGTACATTCATTCATCAATATCCATACAATCACACAACCATACCATAAAACATAAACATTTCATATAATCAAACCCACGGAGTCTTCTTCGGTTTACCCATGATCATCACCAATCCAGACTACCCGTCCAGATGGGCTTCACACAGCATGCTTATGCCGTACTCCACACTTCCGGCTCTAGATGCAAACTCAACAACGGGATCACTTACGAAATCCACCTCTTGGTGGAGGATCCCACACACATGCATAAAGAAAGGACTTCGATGTCCACAAAGGAGATCGTTACCCTTGAAGATCGCTTTGGCAGCATGAAGTAGCCGGATGGAAGTCACCGCCTCGGCTTTGCCTTCACGAATCCGTTCTTGGAACATCGATCTGCACTCCGCAGCTCCTCCAGTAGTTGGCTTTCCTTTCCCCTTCCCTTGCCTTGGCCTCTCCCTTTCTATTTCTCTCTAGGAATGAGAAGAAGAAGAAGGAGATGAGAATGAAGGTAATTTATCCCATTCTCGGTCTTTTTATCCACAGGTAAGAAGCCTGGACCATTAGATCCAGAACTGGGAAAAGAATGGCTAGAAACTTCTCACAAAATCACTTTTTGGGCCTGACACGCCCTGTGACACGCCCGTGTCACAGGGCATGTACCTTAAGCGGCACATGAACCGAGTCAATTTGACATATCCAAAATAGAATACGGCCAGGGTACACGCCCGTGTCGGCCCAGTCACGCCCGTGACCCAGGGCGTGTAACCTACTCGACACCTTGTTGCGAGAAAAGTGTTGACCTCTCGACACAGTGGGACACGCCCTGCAACATGCTCGTGTCACAGGCCGTATACCCCTTGTTTGCCAATCGACAATTGTCAAGACCTTTTTATCGACAGATGGGGAGACACGCCATCCTACAAGCCCGTGTCGTATGGTACACGCCCGTGTAGCTTGGCGTGCTCCCTCTATCAACCACTTTTGTCGACTAAAGACTCGACTGTCGACATAAAGGAGGACACGCCCTAGGTCACGGCCCCTGTCATGCCCGTGTCCAGGTCGTGACCTCCCGAAAACTTCATCGACCGAATTTCGTCAACCATGTACCCAACTGCTCAACCCGAGCAGGACATGCCCGTGGCCACGCCCGTGTCCTAGGCCGTATCACCCAATATTTCCCATTTCTAGAATTTGGGCTATTACAACCCTCCCCTCCTTCAAGAAATTTCGATCACGAAATTACACATAAAATAACAACCAAACTATTATGATATCATACTAATATGGTACAACAACCATTGTACTGTCCAACCTCCACATGTGCACATGCATCCAAAGTTTCAGCTAGTGATTTCTAGCCACAAACAATCGATAGACCCTCAAACAGCATATACATATATCATAATCGATCAATCACTTTAATTGCATCAAGTGTGCACCAATATTTCAACATGTAACACGACATATAACATATATGCACACAACCATCGCATTAGTCATTGCCTTATATACAACATTATTCACATCACCAACGTGATACAAGTCATTGTTCTTACTTCCGCTCAGCCTCCCGATTTTGCATCTCTTGCGTAAGAGCCAAATTAAACGTTCGAGGCTGAATTTCACCAATTGCACTTTGCATCCCTTGTACTTCAAAATTATGCAATCGAGGTTCTGTCCGGGATGTAGATGACTCAGCCACTGCTTTACCCTTATCTTCATAAGACGCACCTGTCTTTTTCTCACTTCCCGAAGGGGTCTTCCAAGAAAATTTTGCGATGTGTCCCTGCTTCCCGCAGTTATAACAAACACGTGTATCAACACGTCCTTGCCCATACGTTGCGCCTGAAGAAACAGTCGACGGAGCTGATTCAACAGGCCTAAACCTTTTCTTCTCTCTTCTTCACGAATCTGATTTCTCCGACTGCGGCACCTTAAATTGTGGCTTTTCCACTGCCAGTCTCTTCTTCTCTTGTACCCGCTTCAAATATTTATCCAGGGTACGGGCCGTATCTACCAATTCTTGGAAGCCTTGGTTCACCGAACTCGGGAGTACTAACCTCAACTCATCCCGCATTCCCTCATAAAAGCAATTCGTCTTTCGCGCTTCCTCCGCGAAGGTAGACGCCGCATACCTCCCCAGTCTAGTAAACTCATGCAGGTAGGTATCAATATCAGCCTCACCCAGCACCAGGCATTGAAACTCATTCTCCTTCGCAATCTGCTGCGACACCGGCAAATACTTGGCGAGAAACAATCTGGAGAATTCCTCAATTGAAACCTCCACTAAACATCGACCTGCGAAGTGATGTACCTCCATCTCATCCCACAATAGTCTCGCATCTCCTTCTAGCAGAAAAGTGGCTAAGGTCACTTTCTGCTCTTCTGCAGTCTTGATTGCAGTCAGGATCCTCTTTACTCAAGCCAACCAGTCTTCCGCCTCCGTTGGGGAAATCGCCCCACCAAATATAGGTGGATGATACTCCATAAAGCTTTTTAATGACTCATTCATTGCTTGCTCCTCCACCACAACTGCCGCGCGCTCTTGTCTTACACCAGTCTGTATTGGTACTCCTATAGGTCTTGCCTGTCCTGTAGGTTGTGCCTGTAACACCACAAGCACTGTTTCTGTCACCACCCGTATGGTCTCCGCCAAAGGAGGCGTAGGCGATTCAACGGGTGCTGCACTCTCATCGGATCGATGGGGCCCCGACTGCCCAACACCACTTATTGCCACCTAGCAATGTACAAAACACCATTAATCAACCATGTCGTAATAGTAATTACACATTGACTACACACTCATGCCCCGAACGTGCATGAAATACATTCCTAGTAGACATTCGTGAGTTCAATTATGTTCTTCCTCTCAAAAAATCTAAACCTGGCTCTGATACCACTTTTTAACACCCCCACTCATCACGCGGCATATAACGATGGGTCCGGCCGGAGCCCCACGCCAAATGTCACAGACAGGCGGAGGAATAACTTGAGGAAATCAAAATCTACTTACATCCTAACTCAATACAATCTAGCGCAGCATTTTAAGTTACCATGAACTCAACTCAAAGAATGTCCACTGCTATATAAACTCCATATTTGTATATACAAACTAGTAATGTATTACAACTCACACACACATGGCCTTAAGGCCTTACAAGTTTCTCTTTACACAAATACATTTTCATACATCGGCACGCAGGCCGACCACACATGAAATACAACCACAATTCGCATGGACTTCGAGGGCCTTTAGCATCAAGTCTCCATTCAGTTCTAGCAATTCAATTAAAGCATCAACACCTGTAATTAACCATCCAATCCAAAGCAGAAAACAAAGTAACGGTCAGCATTAGCTGACCACTTATAACGACCCTACCCCTTACCCGGGGCAGTGGTTCCTTCCCTGTATGCATTGCCAAAATTATATGAATCAACACTACCAATCACAATCATATCACAAACGCTGGTATCCACCAGATTCTCTGTGCATTAAGGGCACCTTCTTGGTGTACAGGGTATCCTAGTCGTACATCGCCGATCCGAGGCTCTTCACTTGTTGGTTGGGAGGTTCAATCCTAGTCCACCAATCTTACTATTGGCGACATCCCGTCAATAACACTCAGAGGTACTACCTCACAGTATACACAAACAAGCAGAGCAGATCGACCCACACCATGTGGTATTGCAGTCAGGTCTATCGAGGCTCCCCTGGAATTACTACCCATCGACCCCTCACCTATATCTGATCGACCCACACTATGTGGTGCAGCAGTAGGGTCCTCCTCACATCCTCCCAGATATTGCCACCCATCGATTCTCACTAATACAGATCAACCCACATCCTGTGGTGTAACAAGCCAGGGCTATCTCGTACTTCCCAGGCATGCTACCCATTGATCTCTCACTACAACCAGGAGCTTATTCAAAGCCTCCATACATTCATTCATCAATATCCATACAATCACACAACCATACCATAAAACATAAACCTTTCATATAATCAAACCCACAGAGTCTTCTTCGGTTTACCCATGATCATCACCAATCCAGATTACCCATCCAGACGGGATTCACACAGCATGCTTATGTCGTACTCCACACTTCCAGCTCTAGATACAAACTCAACCACGGAATCGCTTACGAAATCCACCTCTTGGTGGAGGATCCCACACACATGCATAAAGAATGGACTTCGATGTCCCAGAAGGATATCGTTACCCTTGAAGATCGCTTCGGCGCCATGAAGTAGCCGGATAGAAGTCACTACCTCGGCTTTGCCTTCACGAATCTGTTCTTGGATCTTCGATCCGCACTCTATAGCTCCTCCAGCAGCTGCCTTTCCTTTCCCCTTCCCTTTCCTTGGCCTCTCCCTTTCTATTTCTCTCTTGGAATGAGAAGAAGTAGAAGGAGATGAGAATGAAGGTAATTTATCCCATTCTCAGACTTTTTATCCACAGGGAAGAAACCTGGACCATTAGATCCAGAACTGGGACAATAACGGCCAGAAACTTCGGACAAAATCACTTTTCGGGCCTGACACTCCCTGTGACACGCCTGTGTCACAGGGCGTGTACCTTAAGTGGCACACGAACAGACTCAATCTGATATATCCAAAATAGAACACGGCTAGTGTACACGCCCGTGTCGGCCCAGTCACGGCCAGGACCCAGAGTGTGTAACCTACTCGACACCTTGTCAAGAGAAAAGTGTCGACCTCTTGACACAGCGGGACACGTCCTGTGACACGCCCGTGTCACAGGCCGTGTACCCCTTGTTTTCCACTCGACAATCGTCGAGTCCTTTTTGTCGATAGAGGTGGAGGCACGCCCTCCGACACGCCCGTGTCGTATGGTACACGCCCGTGTAGCATGGCGTGTTCCCTCTGTCGACCACTTTTGTCGACCAAAGACTCGAGTGTCGACACAAAGGAAGACACGCCCTAGGTCATGCCCCCTGTCACGCCCGTGTCCAGGGCTTGACCTCCCGAAAACTTCGTCGATCGAATATCGTCAACCACGTGTCGAACTGCTCAACTCGAGCAGGACACGCCCTGGGACACGCCCGTAGCCTAGGCCGGGTCACCCAATATTTTCCCATTTCTAGAATTTAGGCTGTTACATGTTCACATGTCGATGAACTTGGCGCTCAGGTCGACGAACAGGAATTATCTGGTCGACGAACATGATTTCTCAGCTCGACGAACTCTGGACTCAGGTCGATGAAATCTGTTCTTTGCTCAACGAATTTTGTGTAGATCTAGACATGGATTTTTTCTTCTTTTGTCATTATTCTATTGCAGTAATTCCTGAATAATCAATGCTTAATATTCTCTGAATATAACCATTAAAAGTAGCATTGATTATGGTATTCATCAGGATTATTACTTGCCACTTTTCAATAGGATAGTTGGGGAAATCCATTAATGCAGATATCCTATCCAGCCGTATTTCATTCTCCAAGCGGTTAGCAATTAATGAAAAGGAATTCAAAAATTCAGAAGAGAAATTTGACTGATCATATAAAAGAGATTTTTCTTTTCTTCTCAGCCATATATATAGACAAGAACAAGCAGCCGAGACCAGAAAAATAATACAAGGAATACAGAGAAAATTAACAGCAACCACATTCTAATCCCTCTCTGTATAGAAAAGAATCTTGTTTTCTTCTTGACATTGCTAATGAAGAAGAAGAACATTCATTCCAAATCAAGAGTCTTCTTCAACTTTCACTCTAGGATTCTTCAAGGACAACAAACTTCTATCAGTCAAGAAGCTCCTGGATCTTCTCAAATCAAGGCCAAAGATAGAAGAACTGCACCCTGAAGCAAAGCTCCAATCTTCCTGAACAATTCAATATCTCATGGGGAGCTTTGACAACATCAACATCCACTTGTCTTCTTAGTTGTTTTAAGAAAGAGAAGACACCATAAAACTCTCACCCCTCTCTGTACAAAGGGTTCTTTAACTCCCTTCAAAAATTATTCCATGGTTGCAAGTCTCCTGATCAAAAGACTTGAGTTTATTTTTGAGCACCTGATCAAAAGGCAGTCACCTGATCAAAACTTGCCAGTGGATTCCTACCAGGGTGGTAGAAGAGTGGATGTACCTAGGTTAGGGAACCACTAAAAAAGTTCTTGTGTTGTCTGGTTCCCCTCTTTCTTTTTGTTCTTGATGTGACTGTGTTAGTTTAGTTTTGTTGTGGCTGTGTTAGGTTAAGTTATCTTAGATTGCTCTTTTGCTCACAATAAACATTAGTATCTATTATTTGCTTTACTCTGAAAATTTTATAAACAGCAAAAAGCTCTCAATATACTCTATTCCCCCCCCCCCCTCTAGAATATATTAGGTCTAACCATCCCTTTCAATTGGTATCATAACAGTGTTCCTTTGGCCGTACAAGCTAACCCTTGAGCCAAAAGATTATGTGTTATATCTAATCTGTTATTTCTCTTAAGATTATTGTCACAACATAGCATAGAACAAGGATTATCCAAGCACCAGAACTCCAGTGTGCAACTTGAATAAGTTTGCCATCTGGAAGGCAAGAATTAAACTTTATATGAATTCCATTGATGAGGACATCTATAATTCTATTATGACTGGTCCTCCTCAACCAACTGCATCTACATCCACACCAACATCAAGCACACATGTTGTTCCACCACCTGAGTGGACAGATGCTCAGAAGAAGGCCAAGATTGCTGATGCAAAGGCCATGAATATTCTGGCTCAGACTATATCTGATGAAATCTTTCAGAAAGTGGCTGAATGCACCTCAGCCAAGATTATTTAGGACTCTCTTAACCAGATGGTGGCTGGTTCTGCTGATGAGAGGAAAGATAGAAGATCAACTCTCATCTCCCAGTATGAGAACATCAAGAAGAATGAGTCAGAGTCTGCTGCTGACATGTACAACAGATTGAGCTCAATAATCAAGGAGTTGAAGACTTTAGACAATGACATCACTCTTACTTAAGTGAATGATAAGATCCTCATGTTCTTCCCAAGCTCATGTGATTCTAGGATTTGGCCAATCAAGGAGGATATGAGTTTAAATGAGATTTCCACGGAAACTCTATTGGGAAAACTCAAATCTTATGAGCAGCTGATAATGTCCAGAGAAGCTGCAGAACAAAGGACTCCTCCACCAGCAAGAAAGGAGCACAATATAGCATTCAAGGCTGCTAAAGAGACTGAAGCTTCAACAGTTAATGAAGAACTAATGAGTCTCTTTGCCAAGAGATTCTACAAAATGGCAAGAAAAGATTTCAGGAGAAAATCATCCAGGCAGGATGATAAGCCCAGGTATGATAAAACTCCTACTAAAGAAATAGAATGTTTTGGGTGCAGGAAACCTAAACACTTTATCTCATAATGTCTAGATAATCAGAAGAAAGAAAGAAGGAGAGAGAAGGACTCCAGAAGACAACAATACAGCAGGCCTTCCTCCAGTAAACAGAAAGGGAAGGAGAAGGGCTTTGTTGCTGATACTTGGAGTGACACAGAAGATGAATCCACATCTTCAAGTTTTAGTGAAGAGGAAGAAGAGGCAAATGCCAGGGAAGTCTGCCTCATGGCCATCAATGCCTCTGGCATCCCATCAGATGATGAACAAGAATCTGATAATGAAGAAGGTTCAGAATCAGAAGCTGATCAGGTACTATCATCATTTGATTATAGTTCTGATAGTTTCAAAATTGAATTTAAAACCATGTGTATTGACTTAATTAACTCTCAAAAAGAAATCAAAATATTTAGGGAAAGACTGACTAATCAAGAAAATTTGATTTCTGAAAATACTAAATTAAAAGATGAACTAACCCTAGCAAGTGAACAAATTACATATTTAAAATTTGAACTGACTAAGGCAAGGAAACTTGAAGAATCCCTGAATGGGAGTAGCATCAAGTTGATGGACATCACTAGCACAATAAATGCCAGACTTAATAGCAAGCTGGGCTTAGGTGCTTCAACAAGCCTACTCCCACTCATTCAGAAAAACATATTAACCACCCAATAAAATTTGCTTCTAAAAAGGGTAAGGAGAATGTAGAAGATAACAATTTTAATCAAACTGAAATTACACACAAGAATAAGAAAAGAAGAAAGAATAAGAAAAATAATAACTAGAATAATGTTCAGAAGTTTTCGTAGAACTGCGATCGACGAAACATGTACAGTTCGTCGAACTCAAGTCGACGAACTCTGAACGCAGATCAATACTATAATAATTCATTGAACTACGATTGACAAAACCAGTATAGTTCGTCGACCAGAGATCGACAATTTTGGTGCTCAGAAAATGACTTCTATCATTCTCTGAACGGAGTTCGACGAACTCATCCCAATTTGTCGAACTCAGTTCTACGAACGCACCAAAGTTCGTCGAACAAAGTTCAATATAATAAAAATTTTAATTCTTCAACAACTCATAACCAACCCAATACATTCAATAATCAATTTAATCAGTGGATCATTCCATCTATAAGATATCACCCCTTAGTGTATAAAAGCCAGCCTGAATATTCTTACATTTCCAGTTTTTCTTATGAAAAGAAACAAGGACCTAAGGTGGCCTGGGTCAAGAACATCTAATTTATTTTCTTGTAGGTGCAGAACTATCCTACCACTCAAGGTAAGTGGTATCTGGATAGTGGGTGCTCAAAGCACATGACTGGATGCAAGGACAGCCTAATCAATTTCAACGCTAAGCTAGGTCCAAAAGTGATCTTTGGAGATTCCAGCTTTGGACAAACTGAAGGCTATGGAGACTTCAACAGTGGAGCCGTCACCTTCAAAAAAGTGGCATATATAAATGTTCTCAAACATAACCTAATATCCAAAAGTCAGTTATGTGATGCAGGTTATCAGGTTTACTTTACAAATTCTAAATGCATTATCTCCTCAAATAACCAAACTATTTTAATACGTTGTAGACAAGGGAACATTGAAAGTCCACCTAGTGTCAACTATGTTCACCTATGGGGGGGGGAATAGGTGACGTGCAGCGTTTTTGCGAAATTTAAGATTGTACCTGCACAATAAAAATAAACAGCACAGCACACAGAATACACAGGCAATTTATAGTGGTTCCCCGACTTGGGTACATCCACTTTCCCCCTTCGACCTATCTCCCAACAAGGGACGACTCGGTCACTTCTCCAACAGGATTGAAATCCAATCCTTGCACTATCGGAAGGAACCCTTCCACACATAGGAGTCAACACTCCCACAAACCGGGTTGCACCCAACCCTTACAACACGGAACAAACGTTCCTTTACAACAAAAGTAAAACTAGAATGTACACGAGATACAAACTTCGTTTGGATACTAAGGTGTCCCTCTTTGTTGACGACGTGTTCTTGAAGTCCACAAAGAGTCCACAACCTTAGATCTCTCTTGGAGAGGATCTCCCCGGAACCGGCGGCGACAAGATGGGCGGCGGCAAGGTTCACGGGATCGGCGGCGACGACGATGTGCGGCTGCTGAACTTAGAGATCCAAACTTCGTACCGAAGCAAGCTAAGTCTACCAACGGTCACTCTAGGATCGGTCGTCTCGATCGATTCGGACGGGGAAGTTTTTCCCGATCAACAAATTGAGAGACAAGGGATCTCTGGATAGACGCGTGAGACTCTAAGCTTGGCTAAGCTTCTGTCGCCGGAGGATCAGGAAGAAATCTCGATCGAAAGCGGCGACCAACTTGCTGGAGCGGCGACGGCGGCGGCGGAGCGGAACTCGCGATTTTAGGGTTTGATCGTGCTCGGCTTCTTTCTGTGTATCTACTGCTCAAAATACCCGTATATATATACTGTAGACAACTTGAATAAGACCGTTGTGGGACCCACAAGAAGAATCCCTAAATCCCGGTCCAGAACATTGACAGCGGCAGAATCCGGTTCAGGAAGTTCCAGAAAATCGCCCAAGTCAAAATCGGTGAGAATCGAAAGTGAATCTCGCCGAGTCGCCGAGAATCAAAGGTGATTCTCGACGATTCGGCGAGAATCAAAGATGATTCTCGGCGAATTTTACTTGGTTGCACGCACTGATTAAGCTAGGTCGAGACGGCGAGAATCAACCAGTGATTCTCGGCGATTCGGCGAGAATCACTAGTGATTCTCGTCGATTCTTACTTAGAATCAGAGTTGCTTGCAATGAAGTAGTTGGATCGAGTCGGCGGGAATCAGCCACCGATTCTCGACGATTCGTCGAGAATCACTGAATCGGCGAGAATCACTTGGCGATTCTCGCCGATTTACACTTAGACGAATTTTCGTCTTTCCACCCATGAGATGCTCCTTGACCCATCCTTGCTCCTTGTCTGCTTCTGCATAGTTAAAGCCCTGTGCTTGAAAGTAAGTGCACTCCAATAGAGAGAGTACACGTAGGCCAACACACTGATCTGCTCAACGAGGGATTACGTCGTGCAGACCCATGTATATTGACCTACTGCACCCTGACATTGGTGTGCACTTAGCGTGGAATAACTGCAAGCACAACTTGAAATATTTTGTCAAAAACATTGCCTATTTACCTTAGCTTGTTCAGGGGCTTCTTCAAATCAGGTACGTTGTGGATACAATACCCAACAATCTCCCCCTATTTGAAGAAGCCTAAACCCTATAAGCTAAGGTGAATAAAGCGTATGGGAATGAAAAACATAACCTTGAAATTAAGTTGAGAGAGATATTCATTACCGATACCAATTTCGTGCGAGCAAACTTTGGAGACACCACCTTAGCCTTAGCCGAGAGGGTAATCTCCCCCTTTTCGGCTTCTGCAAATCGGGGTCTGTAGCATTTGACCCCTTGCTCCCCCTCAGTTCTTGCATCTGTGCTCACACTTGAGTTCCTTGCTCCCCCTCAGTTCTTGCACTGGCCTGGAGCGTCTATAGTCTTCATTCCTCTTAGTTTAGCATTCCCAATTCAGTTTTGAAAAGACTGAACTTGGCTTCGTCTAAGGGCTTTGTAAATATATCTGCAATCTGCTTGTCCGTTGGGACATAACAGAGAGAGATGTCCTTATTCTCCACGTGCTCCCGAATGAAGTGGTAGCGCACTTCAATATGCTTCGTTCTGCTGTGCGATACCGGATTGTTGGCAATCGCAATTGCACTGGAGGAGTCGCAGTACATCGGCACTTCCTTGAACTGAAGGTCGTAGTCGGCTAATTGGTTTCTTATCCATAGGAGTTGTGCGCAACAACTGCCAGCCGAGATGTACTCAGACTCTGCTGTGGAGGTAGCTACACAATTCTGCTTCTTGCTGTTCCAGGAGATAAGCCTTCGTCCGAGGAATTAACACGTCCCGGAAGTGCTTTTCCTGTCATCCCTACTCCCTGCAAAATCAGCATCTGAAAAACCTATTAGCTCGACATCATTGTTTCTCGGGTACCACAAGCCAAGATTGGGAGTACCTTTAAGGTATCTTAGAATTCGCTTTGCAGCGACATAGTGAGATTCCTTAGTGTTCACCTGATACCGGGCACAGACACATGTGGAGAACATAATATCCGGTCTACTGGCAGTAAGGTAGAGCAGGGATCCAATGATGCTTCTGTATTTGGTTTCATCGAAAGGTTTACCTTTCTCATCCTTATCCAGAGACATAGTGGATCTCATTGGAGTCCTCATAGAGGTTGCACTCTCCATGCCGAATTTCTTGAGGAGTTCATTTGTGAACTTCGTCTGAGAGATGAAGATTCCATCCTCAGACTGTTTCACTTGAAGTCCCAAGAAATACTTGAGCTCTCTCATACTGCTCATTTCAAACTTTCCTTGCATAAGTTTAGAGAACTTTTTGCAAAGATTGTTGTCCGTTGAGCCGAATATAATGTCATCGACATAGATTTGCACCAGCAAAATCTTGCCTTTGACTTCCCTGAGAAACAATGTCTTATCTATTTTACCTCTAGAGAACGTGTTCTCAAGAAGAAAACTAGATAAAGTCTCATACCAAGCTCGTGGAGCTTGTTTTAAACCATATAATGCTTTATTAAGAAAATAAACATGATTAGGATAAGTAGGATTGACAAAACCTGAGGGTTGAGCGACGTATACTTCCTCTTTCAGGTCTCCGTTCAAGAATGCCGATTTCAGATCCATTTGATAGACTGTGAATCCTTTGTGTGAAGCATACGCCAGGAACAATCTGATTGCCTCGAGCCTTGCTACCGGTGCAAAGGTCTGGTCGAAGTCAATCCCCTCCTCCTGTCTGTAACCTTGAGCCACCAGCCTGGCCTTGTTCTTTATGATGACACCATGTTCATCCAGCTTGTTTCTGAAGATCCACTTGGTGCCAATCACATTCTGCTTGTATGGTCTGGGAACTAGCGTCCAAACATTGCAACGTTCGAATTGATGTAGTTCATCTTGCATGGCCATAATCCATGCCGCATCTTTGTTCGCCTCGTCGAACTTCTTTGGCTCAACCTGTGACAGGAAGCTAAGATGCAATACTTCGTTAATAGTACCTCTTCGAGTTCTGACACCGACATGAGGATCTCCGATGATCTGATCTCTAGGACGATCCCTCACGTGCCGGAGCTCTAGAAGTCTGGCGTCTGGAGCTTCGACTACTTCTTGGGCTTCTCCTTCTTCTAAGAGATTTGTTCCATTTTGATCTTCAACATTTTTCAGATGACGTGGAGGTGGAAACTTTGACGTACTTAGGAGTGTCGTCTTTAGCGGTCTCATCCAGACTCAGGTGTTCAAGTCGTGCACCTGCATCTTCAATAATACCACTGGAAGAATTGCTGTTAAGAAAACTTCCTTCATCAAATACAACATTTATTGATTCTTCTACCACTAGGGTTTTCTTATTAAAGACCCTATATGCCCGACTGTGGGAACTATAGCCCATGAATATGCCTTCGAAGCATTTTTCACCAAATTTAGTACGCGGGTACTTCCCATTATTCAGTACATAACATCTGCAACCAAAAATCCTCAAGTAGGACATGGTTGGTTTCCTGCCTTTCAGAAGCTCGTAAGGCGTCTTACGATGATGCTTGTTGATCAATGCTCGGTTTTGTACATGACAAGCTTTATTGACAGCCTCTGCCCAGAAGTATTCCGAGAGAGAAGCGTCTTTCAACATTGTCGTGTAGGCTTCAATGAGTGTTCTATTTCTCCTCTCCGCAACTCCATTTTGCTGAGGAGTGCGCGGGGAGGAAAACTCATGAAAGATACCTTATTCTTCACAAAATTCTGTCATAGCACCAGATTCGAATTCTGTTCCATGGTCACTTCGGATTTTGACCATTGAGCAGTTAAATTCGTTCTGAACCTGCTTGACAAAACTAGTGAAGATGTCAAACGTATCTTACTTTCGTTTCAAAAAGAACACCCATGTAAACCGAGAATGATCATCAACTATCACTAGCGTATAGGACTTGCCTCCCAAGCTATGAACTTGCATTGGACCAAACAAGTCCATATGTAAAAGGTAAAGACATCGGGAAGAGTCTTTGTCTGCGATGCTCTTAAAGGTAGCCCGAGTCTGTTTGCACATCTGGCATGCAGGACAGGGGCTATCTTTGATGTACTTGATACTGGGAGCATCCCTTACTAAGTTCTTAGAAAACAGCATACTAATTGTCTTGAAATTAATATGTGCCAATCTCTTATGCCATTGATCACACAGAGATGCACTGCCTGTTGCCACAAGGCATACGGGGGTAGATGAATCTACACTGAGAAAATCTAAGCAGAAGATATTTCTGCTCCTAATGCCTGATAATACCGTCTCAGAAGAGGTACGTGAAATTATCAGACATTTATCCTTGCAGAACTTAACGTCATAACCTTTGTCACATAACTGACTTACACTGATCAGGTTATGGTTTAACCCTTCAACATAAGCTACGTCGGTGATAGAGATTATACCGTTGGAAATCATACCGTAACCTCTGGTGACTCCTCGATCTGACCCTCCAAAGATGACTTTGGGTCCATTCTCGACTGGAGTGTAATCACGCAGCAGGCTTCTTGTCCCAGTCATATGCCGGGAGCATCCACTGTCCAAATACCAGATCGGCATTTTGGTGGCCTTTGGACATTCCTGCAAAACAAAATTAATTTGCCTTAGGAACCCAATCGAACTTGGGTCCTAGATTTCTGGTTAGCACACTCCCCCTCGGTTGGTTAACCCTACGAGTGGTCGGCCTCGCATTGCTAACATAGGGAGTCTCGTAATACCTTGGATTAAACCAACAATCCACGGCAAAGTGACCGACTTTGCCACAACACCAACAGTCGAATCTGTTGTACCTCTTCCTAGGCTCCTGCCTTACCCTGGGAACGGTGGGTACAGCTGGGGCCTTGGATCTGGAGGTGGAGGCCTCATGGTGATAGCAGTCACATGACTTTGTCACCTTCTGTATAACAGGCTTGGCTTTTGGTGCCTGCTTTCCATTATGGCCACTAGAGAATTGACCATAATCTCCCATGTGGATTTCCTCATAAGGTGCCTTGAAGGCACTCTCACCGAAGTTCCGGGGAAAGGTCCAACCATCATATCGGCTCTTTGGCTTTGCAACCGAGGGCCGAAAATGATGACCGAATGTTGATTCAAAGTCATGTTGGTTGCAAGGAAAGCTAGGCTTTCTGAACGCAACAGGACTAAGAGGAGCCTTACCCTTTTCATCAGTAGAGGCCTTCTTGGCAGCCTTATGCTTCCTCTGGTTCCTGTTTCTCCTGGATGAGGAACCAGATACCCCTACATGCCCCAAGCTAGCTCCTTTGGCCTGAGCAGAGAAGGTATCAACGACTGGAAGAACTTTTTTTGGCATAGAGAAGCTCTTGACGATCTTCCTTTCTGCCGCAAGTTGTTCTTCCAACTTGTCGACTTCCTCCTGTTTAAGATCAAGGAGCTTTAAGGACTCTGAATGCTTTGAAGTCAGGTCAAGGTGCTCCTGTCGGAGAGAAATCAAGCTAGTGACCTCTTCCCTTAGGGATACACACTCACCCTTAAGGAATTTCACTTCCTTCTTCTCAGCCTTCAGTCTCTTACAGCACTCCTCGAAAGTGTTGAGCAGAAGCTCATACTTCTCGAGGAGCTCCACTTCACGGGCCGAAGGGATAACCTCAGGTTCATCATCCTGAGACTCAGGATCAGAGTCAGAGTCGGAGAGAGGGGTGTGAGCTTTTACCTTACCAGTAAATGGGGGACATTCTCCTTCAGAGTCGGAGTGACCCACCAGCCCGAAGTAGGCTTCCTCACCATCACTGGAGTCTGAAGAATCAGACTCACTCAGTGTCTTTGGCCTTTTGGCGTAGCTCCGCTCTTTCTTCTTATCACTCGAAGATTTGTGCTCCTCTTCTTTCCATTTTTCTCTCTTGCCTTGATAGCAGTCGGCCACGACGTGTCCTGGCTTATTACATCCAAAGTAAATAATGTCAGAGGAGCGATGTTTGTTCGGTTTAGAAGCATGCCTGTCAGAAGAATAATTTTTCTTCTGATGCCTGGAGGAGGAGCCGTCTCTCTTTCTTTGATTCCTCATCTTGAGGAACTTCTTGAACTCTCGGGTGATGAGGGAGAAATCTTCCTCCGACAGCTCTGAGCTGGAGGAGCATGGCTCGGAGTCCTCCTCCTCATCCTTCTTCCTGGCACGATATGAAACCGTACCCTTGCCTTTTCTGGAGTGACTGGCTTTTAGAGCCACAGTCTTTTCTTTGGATGCGGCCTTCTCTGCTTCTTCTTCTGCTTTCCTGGTGTTCAGCTGAAGCTCATAGGACATCAGCTTCCCAAACAGGATTTGCGGGTCTGTTTCAGCTAGTCTGCCAAACTCTCGAATGGCGCAGATCTTTGTGTCCCATTCCTTAGTAAGGGACCTAAGGAATTTATCATTGAGTTCACCATTAGTGAACACTCTTCCGTATCCTTTGATGGCGTTGACAATCTTGAGGAAGTTCTCGTAGGTGACTCCGATCTCTTCCTTGGGCCCTTGTCTGAAGGCCTCATATTTCTGGTTCAGGAGGGATCTCTGATCATCCCTCACTTCATCAGTGCCCTCCATTAGGATGATCAGGCAATTCCAGATCTCCTGTGCTGTCCTGCAGTTATAGAAGTTCTGCATCATTGAGTCATCAACCGCGCTGACCAGAATGTTTCGCGCCTTCTTGTCCAGTACAACTAACACCATCTCGTCCTTGTCCATCTCAGAAAGTTTCTTCGGTACTTTCTTGGTAGGATCAATGGTGGAGACCTTGGTGGGGACATAGGGTCCCTCCTCCACGATCATGAAGAGTCGAGGATCAACTGCTTCCATGTAGAACCTGATCCTTTCCTTCCAAATAGGAAAGTTGAGCCTGGTGCACACTGGGATCTTGCCTGAGAACTTGAGCCCGTCCATAGTAGATGTTTGACTCCTTCGTGACACTAGCGGCAGGATTCAACTCAAGGTGTTAACCTTTTTGATGAGTAACCTCGCTTTGATACCACTTGAAAGTCCACCTAGTGTCAACTATGTTCACCTATAGGGGTGGGAATAGGTGACGTGCAGCGTTTTTGTGGAATTTATGATTGTACCTGCACAATAAAAATAAACAGCACAGCACACAGAATACACAGACAATTTATAGTGGTTCCCCGACTTGGGTACATCCACTTTCCCCCTTCGACCTATCTCCCAACAAGGGACGACTCGGTCACTTCTCCAACAGGATTGAAATCCAATCCTTGCACTATCGGAAGGAACCCTTCCACACGTAGGAGTCAACACTCCCACAAACCGGGTTGCACCCAACCCTTACAACACGGAACAAACGTTCCTTTACAACAAAAGTAAAACTAGAATGTACACGAGATACAAACTTCGTTTGGAGACTAAGGTGTCCCTCTTTGTTGACGACGTGTTCTTGAAGTCCATAAAGAGTCCACAACCTTAGATCTCTCTTGGAGAGGATCTCCCCGGAACCGGCGGCAGCAAGATGGGCGGCGGCAAGGTTCACGGGATCGACGGCGACGACGATGTGCGGCTGCTGAACTTAGAGATCCAAACTTCGTAGCGAAGCAAGCTAAGTCTACCAACGGTCACTCTAAGATCGGTCGTCTCGATCGATTCGGACGGGGAAGTTTTTCCCGATCAACAAATCAAGAGACAAGGGATCTCTAGATAGATGCGTGAGACTCTAAGCTTGGCTAAGCTTCTGTTGCCGGAGGATCAGGAAGAAATCTCGATCGAAAGCGGCGACCAACTTGCTGGAGCGGCGACGGCGGCGGCGGAGCGGAACTCGCGATTTTAGGGTTTGATCGTGCTCGGCTTCTTTCTGTGTATCTACTGTTCAAAATACCCGTATATATATACTGTAGACAACTTGAATAAGACCGTTGTGGGACCCACAAGAAGAATCCCTAAATCCCGGTCAAGAACATTGACAGCGGCAGAATCCGGTTCAGGAAGTTCCAGAAAATCGCCCAAGTCAAAATCGGTGAGAATCGAAAGTGAATCTCGCCGAGTCGCCGAGAATCAAAGGTGATTCTCGACGATTCGGCGAGAATCAAAGATGATTCTCGGCGAATTTTACTTGGTTGCACGCACTTATTAAGCTAGGTCGAGACGGCGAGAATCAACCAGTGATTCTCGGCGATTCGGCGAGAATCACTTGGTGATTCTCGTCGATTCTTACTTAGAATCAGAGTTGCTTGCAATTAAGTAGTTGGATCGAGTCGGCGGGAATCAGCCACCGATTCTCGACGATTCGGCGAGAATCACTAGTGATTCTCGCCGAATCGGTGAGAATCACTTGGCGATTCTCGCCGATTTACACTTAGACGAATTTTCGTCTTTCCACCCATGAGGTGCTCCTTGACCCATCCTTGCTGCTTGTCTACTTCTGCATAGTTACAGCCCTGTGCTTGAAAGTAAGTGCACTCCAATAGAGAGAGTACACGTAGGCCAACACACTGATCTGCTCAACGAGGGATTACGTCGTGCAGACCCGTGTATATTGACCTACTGCACCCTGACATTGGTGTGCACTTAGCGTGGAATAACTGCAAGCACAACTTGAAATATTTTGTCAAAAACATTGCCTATTTACCTTAGCTTGTTCAGGGGCTTCTTCAAATCAGGTACGTTGTGGATACAATACCCAACAAACATATACTTAGTAAACTTTAACTATGCTAGCTCAGAACTATGCTTATTCAATCAAGTTAGTAATAACAACATTCTTTGGCATAAGAGACAAGGTCATGTTAACCTTAAGAATAACTTAAGCTATCTAGGGACAACCTTGTCAGAGGATTGCCTTATGGTCCCTACAAGAAGGAAAAACTATGCAAAGCTTGTCAAGAAGGCACTCATACTGAAAATAGCTTTAAGTTAATTAATAAGAGTGACTCACATGAAATTCTGTACTTGTTACATATGGATTGTTTTGGACCCATTGCTGTACAAAG
Organism: Platanthera guangdongensis; assembly: GCA_039583875.1. Classification (NCBI taxonomy): domain Eukaryota; kingdom Viridiplantae; phylum Streptophyta; class Magnoliopsida; order Asparagales; family Orchidaceae; genus Platanthera; species Platanthera guangdongensis. The sequence goes on from CM077156.1 coordinate 26,163,549, forward strand.
CTTAGGAGGGAGGTCTTACATTATAGTTATTGTAGATGACTTCTCTAGATTCTCTTGGGTGTTCTTCTTGAGAAACAAGTCAGATAACTTTAAAGTACTTACAGACTTTCTTAAGAGCATAAGGATTGAGTATTCTACTCCAGTTACATTGATCAGAAGTGATCATGGTACTGAGTTTGAATCTCTTCCCATGCAAAGATTCTGTGAGGAGGAAGGTATCAGGCATTGTTTCTCTGCTCCTAGAACTCCTCAACAAAATGGTGTAGTAGAAAGGAAAAATAGAACCCTTACTGAATCTGCAAGAACATTGCTTGCAGATGCACACATGCCCCTATCATTTTGGGAAAAGGCTGTGAGCACAACAAACTATGTGTTGAATAGAAGTTTGATACACAAACTTAAGGGTTAGACCCCCTATGAATTACTCAAAGCGAAGAAACCTAAAATTGATTACTTTAGAATTTTTGGGTGTAGATGTTTCATTCATAACAATAATAAGAAACACATTAGAAAATTTGAAGCTAAGGCTACGGAGGGAATTTTTCTTAGATATTCCCAAGTTAGCAAGGCTTATAAGGTTTTCAATAAATCATCCCTAAAAATGGAAGAATCTGTACATATTTCGTTTGATGAAGCTAACATGTATTAAAAGGAGAAGGACTCTTCTACCACAGATCTTTTGCAGGTACCTCACTTGTGTGAGAAATTGGATGTGGTAAACCATAAACAAAAGGTTATATCATATCCTCCTCCACAAGTTGATGAAGACAGTGAAGAAGAATTTTTTTTTGAAGAGGTTGAACTTCCTTCAACAGCAGACATTATTCCACAAAAGGAATTAGCTCCAAATGTTGTTGCTGAACCAACTCCACCCACTGACTTTGTCACACTAAGGGATCACCCTAGATCTCAAGTGATTGGGGACATGTTAGTAGGTGTACAGACAAGGCATCAACTCAACCAAGATGTGATGCATATATGTTTCATCTCCCAAGTTGAACCTCAATCCATAAATGATGCAGAGCAAGATCCCCACTGGATTTTTGCAATGCAAGAGGAGCTCAATTAATTTGAAAGATGCATAATTTGGGACTAGGTTCCAAGGCCCAAGGGCAATCCCGTAATTGGAACCAAGTGGGTATTCAGAAAGAAACTTGATCCCAAGTTTTAATTGTGAGAAACAAGGCTAGGCTTGTTGCTCAAGGTTATAGGCAAGAGGAAGGAATTGACTATGACCAAACCTTTGCACTTGTTGCAAGGCTGGAAGCAATCAAGATCTTCCTTGCATATTCTGCCTAGAAGAAGTTTAAAGTCTATCAAATGTATGTCAATAATGCCTTTCTGAATGGGGAACTTAAAGAAGAGGTTTATGTTGAGCAACCTCCAGGTTTTATCTCTCCAACTTACCCTTCATATGTCTTTAGATTGCATAAAGCTCTTTATGGTTTAAAGCAAGCTCCAAGAGCTTGGTATGAGACCTTAGCTAGCTTCTTGATAAAACATAAATTTACTAGAGGCATTGTAGATAGGACATTATTCACTAGGCACCATAAGGATCAAATATTATTATTACAAATTTATGTAGATGACATTATATTTGGGTCTACAGATTTCAAACTATGCAACAGGTTTTCTGACCTCATGCATTGAAAGTTTGAAATGAGTAGCATGGGTAAGCTCTCCTACTTCCTTGGTCTCTAAGTGAAGAAGCTACCTGATGGCATCTTCATATCCCAGGCCAAGTATGCTAAGGAGCTTCTCAAAAAGTTTGGGATGGCTGATGCCTCAGTAAAGAAAACACCCATGGCCACTAATGCTGTAATAGACTCTGATGAACATGGGAAACCTGTTGATCAAAAATTATATAGGGGTATTGTTGGATCCCTACTATACCTTACAGCTAGCAGACCTGACATAATGTTTGCTACATGTCTTGTACTAGGTTCCAAGTGAACCCTAAAGAATCTCACCTAATTTTCTTTAAAAGGATTTTGAGATATATATATAGTTATCCTAGTGTAGGACATTGGTATCCCCACTGAGTCAGAGTTTGAGTTAACTGGATACTCAGATGCTGACTTTACTGGATGCAGAGTAGGCAGAAAAAGTATCTCAGGAACATGCCAGTTCCTTAGTATGAGATTAGTCTCTTGATTTAGCAAGAAGCAGTCATCTATGTCTACATCAACTGTTGAAGCAGAATTTATAGCTGCTGACAATTGTTGTTCCCAAATGTTGTCGATTCAGAACCAACTTCTAGACTATGGGTTCAACTTAAATAATTCAACTCTATTTTGTGACACACAAGTGCTATATCCATAGCATAAAATCCAGTACATCACAGTAGGACCAAGCATATAGACATTATGCATCATTTCATAAGAGAGTGTGTAGACAAAAAAATAATCTTGTCTATATCTACACTGATTTACAATGGGCAGATATCTTCACCAAACCTTTGGATGAGAGGAATCATCCATTCTTCATTAATCAACTTGGAATGATAAATGGAGAAGTCTTAATTTGATTTCTGTCTATGGTCTACGAATTTTTCAAAGTTCGTTAAACGGAGATCGATGAACAGAGAAAAGTTTTAGAGAAATCGTCGAACGGATTTCGACAAACTCTCTGTGAGTGAAGCTAATTTCGTCGAACGGAGATCGCCGAATTTGCTTCAGAAAACGTTTGCCGAACGGAGCTCGACAAAATGTTTTCACATCTTCTGACAGAGATTGACGAATTCTTTTGGCCATCAAATATTTCGTCGACCTCAGGTCGAAGAATTTTAAATTTCTTGCCGAACGGAGTTTGTCAATTCATATTCTGAAAAATAAACTTTATATCTATGTTTTTCTTCAACCTTCGTCCCGCTCTTTCAGTTCCCTTTGCACTTGATCTCGGTTTTTCTCTTGCTGGTGCATTCATGGCGATTCCAGCAAGCGCTCCCTCCTCGATGAAATTTGTTATGGGTTTTGATATCAACTTCGAGTCGATTCAACATTCTGACCCTATCTTCCTGGAAATTCTGAAACTGTTTGAAGATCAATAGTTAAAGTATCTGATGATCACAAGAATAAAGATAGCTGGAATAGAAATAAGAGAATGGGTTTACACCTCCTCCTCCCCAGATGATAATACCATGACGGGAACCATATCGGGTAATGAAATATCTCTTACCCCCGCCGTCTTAACAAATATTTTTGGATTAGTTAATGGTGAAGAATAATTATAGATTGATAGTGATGAATCTGATGAGATGTTGAATAAGATGGGTTTTTCTAGAGCCACACCCAACAAACTGCTAAAGGAACATTTGTTTGCTGAATACAAGTTTCTAGCAGATGTCGTTGGCAAGGTACTGCTGGGAAAATACACAGCCCACGACCATATCACTAGGCATCAATTCCTTGTGATGTGTGCTGTTGTAAATAAGTAGCCTGTGAACTTGGCTAGGATTCTTTTTGAGATGATCAGGAAGAAAAACACCAAGAAAGCGGTATGTTTTGGAAGGATTCTGGGAATCTTCCTTCCGGCCAAGGCTGCTAAATCCCTGGTCACACCAACCATATTCATTAATGCCTCCAAGTGGATTACTTGTGCCCTCTTTAGCAGGTGGGAGAGGAATATCACCAAGCCATCCAAGGCTCCTTCCTCTTCCTCCAGACATTCTGAGAGTACAAGGGCTGTTACAGCCACTCCCCACCCTGCAGACGATATTCCACCTCAACCTCCTCTAGCCTCCCCAATTCATCCCTCCTCACCAGTTCATACCAAAGTCCATATTCCTGCACCTCCATCATCTCCAGTGCATCATCCACAAACTCATATTCACTCTCATACACAACCTCCATCACAACATGGTACACCAACTCCATCACAACATGGTACACCAACTCTATCATAACATGGTACACCAACTCCATCACACCCTGGTACCCCACCCTCATCTCCTCTACCAACACATCTAGGAAACATACCCCTTTCCAAGCTAATCTCACTCACTTCTTTTTCCCTACTGTCATCCCCCCTTCATACTCCATCACCTGAAGATGAACCTATGCCAGATTCTCTACCTTCCCCTCCACCATCATCCTCCATCCATATTTCTATATCCACTCAGACACCTTTTGAGTTCATGCAATTGGACTCTCCTTCCTTTCCACATCTTCTGGCAATTCTTACTCCCCTCATCAAAAACCTCATAGCAGAGGCTATTTCACCCCTTGTTTCTTCCATATCATCCCTTACTGCCCAACTTTCTACCTTCTCTGTCCCTCCTTCTTCAGTCAGGTGCCTGGCTCCAGTGCCTACTAAAACCAGGCAGGGGGAGATTCTCCATGAAGAAGTAGCTCCAGCAGAAGCAGCAACAGTAGCAGCAGAAGCAGCAGTAGTAGCAGCAGAAGTAGCAGTAGAAGCAGCAAAAGTAGCAGTAGACTCAGCTATTCCTGCTAAGTTACTTGATAACATTGAATCTGATATAGATATGGGTGATATAGATATAGCTGAAATAAACATTGTTGGTGATTACCTCATAAATCCCACAATAATTATTTTAAGTCTGTTAAATACTTTTGATACAGTTTATTTAAACTTTCTTCCAGAAGACAGCCCTAAACCTTCTATGGATATAGTTCCTTATACTTTCCCAATAAGCCCCAAAGTTGTCATGCAACTCAAGTCCAGTTTTGCAAGTATAGAAACTCCAGCTATTCCATCTCCACCAAGAGAAGATTCTTTCAATAAATCATCCCCTCCCAAAGCCATCTCTCCTCCGACATTCAAAATGGATGATAACCCAATGCCTGATCTAGATGAGTTGATCATGGCTGATATAGAAGAAGACAATCTATCATTTGCTGAAAAGATAATAGTTACTGAAGAGTCTCAGGTTCCTCCAGATACAGCTCCTGTTCCAGATCCAGAATCTTAAGCTGAAAAGACTATTGATAAAGATCTTCTGAAATACATTGATGCTTTGTATGATATTCCCCAGGAATCTTCTGAAAAATATGATGATGATGATGAAGATGATTCAGATTACTGTTCTTCTGCAAAGAAAAAGCAAATCTCTAAGAAAAGGAAAGCCCCTCCAGTAGCTCCTCCAAAACCTAATCCCACTCAAGATACCGTATACTACATTCTTCAAAATATTACTCCTTACAAGGGTATGCCAGCTTGGATATGGCTGTCAAATAATGAGTAGGAAGCCAAGAAGAAAAGCAGGAGATACTCTCCTCCTCCACCTTCTCAAAGGTATAGGAAAGATCCACCTCCTCCTCCACCTGTTGCTGGTGCTACAGGCAGTTCCTCTCAGAGGTCTACCCAATATACTCAAACTTATCAGAGACAATAGGGTAGATTCGCATCTCATTCTAGAAGCAGCCAACACAGGTACTCCTCAAGCAGGCAACATCAACAACATCAACATCAACAACCTCAGCGAGATCTACAACGAGCTCCCGAATCTCAGAAAGCTGATAGTCCAAAGAGGCCTGTATGTCCTCCTGTCCCTTTTGAGGATCCTGAAACAGCTACTACTACTACAATGGCCAGGTTTCAAGAACTAGTTGGATTATCTATGATAAACATGGCCAAAGCTGAAGGAAAGGATCCCTCATAATACTCAACAATGTCAAAATACAGGAAAGAAGAATTTAACAGGTATGCTAAATAAAATAAGTTCTTTAATGTAGATGATTATATGAAATTACATCTAGAGGCTATTATGCCAAGGGATACATCTCTCAATATCATTGGAGCAGCTGATATGACCATGACCAAAACTCAAGCAGCAAATCCCAACAGAGAGATCAAATTCACTCAGCCTGCTGATAAAGCAAAGGAGGATAAGCAAAAGGAGATAAATAAGAAGAAATGTGTATATGCTAATTCAGTTTTTTGTATGTCTTAAAAACTGTTTATCTATTTCAAGACACAAAGCTACATTGTATATATATATATATCTGCTGCACGCTTTAAATTTTTCTGCCAGATATATTTTTCTCTTGCTTTGAGAATTTTTTTTTGTTTTGTTTGCATTAGTGACCTCACACAAATAGGGAGAGATTGTTGGATCCCTTGTTTGATTTGGGTTAGGTTAAGTAACTAGAATGCTTGACCCACCATGTATAGCCAGGGGCATGTCTGTGTCGTATAGTTTAGGCTTTGTCCTTAGAGTTAACATTGCATGGACCGGCCAACAGAAGACTGCAAAAGGCTCAAGAATTAGAAGAAAATCAAGTTTCAGGAAAGTAAGTTCGAGGTTCGTCGAACTAAGCTCAACGAAAGTCGTGCTTCGCTCGACGAACTCAGAGACAATTCTCTGAGTTGAGCTCGATGATTTTCGAGCTCAGGTCGATGAATTCTGGAAGATCAACATCAGCATTCTAGTCTAGAATACTTTATCTGAACTCCAGTCGATGAAGTTATGTTATCAGCTCGATGATCTTAGAGCACAGTATTGGCAAGTTTTATTAGAAAGCAGTTAGCTGTTCTCAGGTCAACGAACTTGGTGCTCAGGTCAATGAACAAGAATTATCTGGTCGACGAACATGATTTTTCAGCTCGACGAACTCTGGACTCAGGTTGGCGAAATCTGTTCTTTGATCGACGAATTCTGTGTAGATCCAGACTTGGATTTTTCCTTCTTTTGTCCTTATTCTATTACAGTAATTCTCGAACAACCAATGCTTAATAATATCTGAATATAACCGTTAGAAGTAGCATTGATTATGGTATTCATTAGGATTATTACTTGCCACTTTTCAATAGGACAGTTGGGGAAATCCATCAATGCAGATATTCTATCCAGTCGTATTTCATTCTCTAGTCGGTCAGCAATTAATGAAATGGAATTCAAAAATTCAGAGGGGAAATTCGACTGATCCTATAGAAGAGATTTTTCTTTTCTTATCAACCATATATACAGACAATAACAAGCAGGCGAGACCAGAAAAATAATACAAGTCATACAGAGAAGATTAACAGCAACCACATTCTAATCCCTCTCTGTATAGAAAACAATCTTGTTTTCTTCTTGACATTGCTGAAGAAGAAGAAGAACATTTATTCCAAATCAAGAGTCTTCTTCAACTTTCACTCCAGGATTCTTCAAGGACAACAAACTTCTATCAGTCAAGAAGCTCCTGGATCTTCTCAAATCAAGGCTAAAGATAGAAGACTTACACCCTAAAGCAAAGCTCCAATCTTCCTGAACAATTCAATATCTCAAGAGGAGCTTTGACAACATCAAGATCCACTTGTCTTCTCAGTTATTTTGAGAAAGAGAAGACACCATAAATCTCTCACCCCCTCTCTGTACAAAGGGTTCTTTAACTCACTTCAAAAGTTATTCCTTGGTTGCAAGTCTCCTGATCAAAAGACTTGAGTTGGTTTTTGAGCACCTGATCAAAAGCTCATTGGTGGCAGTCACCTGATCAAAACCTGTTAGTGGATTCCTACCAGTGTGGTAGAAGAGTGGATGTACCCAGTTTGGGGAACCGCTATAAAAGTTCTTGTGTTGTCTGGTTGCCCTCTTTCTTTTTGTTCTTGTTGTTGCTGTGTTAGTTTAGTTTTGTTGTGGCTGTGTTAGGTTAAGTTATCTTAGATTGCTATTTTGCTTACAGTAAACATTAATATCTATTATTTGCTCTACTCTGAAAATTTTATAAACAGCAAAAAGATCTCAATATACTCTATTCACCCCCCCCCCCCCTCTAGAGTATATTAGGTCTAACCATCCCTTTCAGTTCATCTTAATTTTATTTATGTTCGAGAGGATTGGCGAAGCTCATTTTTTTTGTTGGGAGAGATCTACCTTTTCCGAAACATAAATTTTGTTGGATCTCTTTTGGTACAACATTCACTCAATCAGACAGGGTGGGTCCTTTTTTAGCCTGAGAGAATATCGTCCTATAGCCTATGTTCGATCTCAAATAGTGTGGCTACCCTTACTTTAGATTTTGATTGGTAAAACTGAATAACTTGTGTGATGCGCTGAAGTTTTTGTGCGAATGTAGAATTGGGACATAGAGAGAAATTCGTGTTTGTCCGTACTTTTTCGTTGTCAATGTGTGAGCTTACGTCAATTTGGTATCAGAGGGAGGTTCGTGTTAATTTATTAATTGGTACCATCCAAAATTTTCTTAGAACGGCGACAAGCACTTGCACGATTCGTTGTCCAAAATAATAAAACAAATTTTTAATTTTTGGTCTGCAAATAGCGGCTTAAAATTTTTGTTTTTCTGCAAAAAATCAATATTTTTTAATAATCTCCTTATTATTTTCATCAAGAAAATAAAAAAAATAATTTAACTACCCGAGTTATTAAGCGGGAATAAATCTGTCTTTCATAAATTTTATCGGGTCAGAAACATTATTCATTGCATACACACTAGATTAGGTATGGAGTATTCCACGTCTTCCTCCCATATTGCAGATGAATGGGATACGGGACACGGTCCCGAAATGATTGATGGAATCTGCCATGAGTTCACTTATCAGTTGGCAGCGATTAGGGAGACGCTTCACGAACTGAGTTTAAATCTCGCGGCTCGTCGTAATCATGCCGCCAACCAACGTGAGAAAAGGAATAATAATAATATTATTAATGATCATGAACCGCGTGCACCTTTTCATTATAACCATGCAACTTTGAGTTTGATATTACTAGGGCGGTCCGAGTCAAAACCCCATCGTACGATGGAGTGAGTGAACCCCATGTCTTCTTAGACTGGGTTATGGAGATAGAGTGCTACTTTGAGTGGCATAAGCTGTCTGATGTTGATAAGGTGCGAGTTGCGCTGATGAAACTGTTAGGTAGAGCTAAGATATTCTGGTTGAATGAGTAACAACGCCTTGGAGCCATGAACGACATACAACCCATTGGTTGGGCAGGCATGAAGGCCATGTTGACAGACCAGTACGTCCCTGTGTATCATCGGACGCAGATGTCTGAAGATTTATCTACCCTTAAACAAGGGAATAGGTTGGTCACTGAGTACATGAGCCTTGTCAAGGACAAGATGGTTAGGTGTGATGTTAGAGAGATGCTAGAGATAATCCTCTCTAGGTTTCGTAAGGTGCTAAACCCCGACATTCAGGGTGAACTTCTGCGTTATGACCACGCCAACATAAACACCACTTTTAATGTCGTCCTGGATATTGAGAAGCACAATGTTCACAAGTCTAAGACTAGCTCGTTTTAGAAGGGAAAATCCATCTTAGGAACACCTCCACCATCCACTTATATGGATAAGGCTAGGTTCTGGTCCACTGACTCGAACTCTATTGTCATTACTGTACAACCCCGTGTCCGGCGAGCAAGGCCGCCAAGGCCCAGACAGATCGGGCTAAGGGCAGTAGGTGAGCTCGGTAGTGGAGATGCCAAGCCCAAGCTCGGCATTCGTCGATCATAGACCGGCGATCGTCGAACGGAGATCAACTTTCCTCCACCCAGAGCTCGGCATGCGCCGAGCTAGCCCTAGCTCGCGTCCTCGCAGTGGAGCTCGGCAACAGTAGGCGAGCAAGACCTGCCGAGGTGATCAAAGCCCCCTGCTCGCATGGATGAATAAGGTACATATTACTATTTTGCCCCCGCTGGTCTGCCTATAGCCCTTCAAAACAGCGGAGTTTGGCTGTTGGCAGACCCAGGGAAGGGTTTTCTGGTAATTTCAGGTTAGTTCTTTTGGTTATTGGCAGTCCAGATTTTGAAAGCTATAAATAGGATCCAAGGGGTACCCCAGAAAGCAGGTTCTTCCCTGTGCTCTCCTGCTCCAATCTTCAAGTGCTTTCTGAGGGTACCTGAGCTCGGCTTCTGGCTAAGGAGGGGAAGCGCTCTGAGATCTTCCGGGTTCGTGGTGGGACCTCCCCCGCCGAGCCCTTGGGTCTCTGTCACCTTGTATTCTTTCTTGTTTTACTTGCAGGAGCGAAGTAGGCGCGAGACTGCCCCTTCCCCAAGGGCGAACTCCACATGAGATCGAGGAATCGGTTTCAACATTTTGGTGCGGTGAGCGTGGACAGTGGTCAATGCAGAAAAGCTTCAGCGAGTTCAATGACAGGAGGACAAGGATCTGACAGGCAGGACTCGCCGCCCCCCCCCCCCCCCCCCCCCCCGCCTCTCGCAACGGTGGGGATGTTGGAAGACTTCGGGAACGAGGTACTGGGCCTCGTCAAGTTCGCATTCGGTGCGCGGGCCGAGTGCTCGACACCGGCAGCCAGATCGCGGTCGCCCCCTCTTTGGGCGAGGACGCTCCCGGCAGGCGAGCTCGGAAGGAGCTGGCCGAGGAAGGCCGGGGGTGCGAACTCCCCCGGCGCGAGCTCTTCCCCGGCTCGGCAGGCCGAGGCCGGTTCGGCGAGCTGGGCTCGCGAGACTCGCCAGCTCGCCCAGTAGGGCGAGGCAGTACTTTCAGCGAGTTGGTCTCCTCAGCTCCAGTCACAGATGGGTTTAGGGAACCCGAGATGTCTTACTACACCGGGAAGGGAGACACGGTCCAGCATGTCCAATGGTTCGAGGATGTGGTCTCCATCCGCCAGATGTCGGACGGATTCAAATGCCGACTCTTCGCCATCACCCTCCGGGAGAAGGCAAGGGAGTGGTTCCACCAGCTCCCGGCCAGCTCCATCTAGTGCTTCGAGGACCTGTACCGAGGGTTCGTGCTGAGATTCACCACCTCGAAGAAGAGGAAGAAGGAGTCCGAGTCTTTGTTCCACATTAAGCAGGGGGTGAACGAGACGTTGGGGAGCTATGTGGACCGATTCCAGGAGGAAGTTACTCAAGTCCAGGAGATGCCGGGTCATAGTCTGATGATGGTTTTTACCCTGGGCCTGCAGCAGGGTTTCTTCCAAATGGAGCTGAAGAGAGTTCCCCCCCTCTCCTATGAGGAGTTGATGGACAGGGTGGCGAGGGAGGTCGACGAGAAGGCGTCGAACACGGAGTTTGCAAGGAACCTGGCCATGTTGGCCACGGAGGAAGAGAAGGAGTCGAGAGGAGGAAAGGCACAGGAGGAGAGAAGAGGGGATCCTAGGCAGAGGGAGCATAGGCAGCTCCAGTGGCAGCAGCAGCCAAGGTGGGGGCATCAAGAGCCCGACCGTCGGCTGGTCTGGAGACCTGAGTGGCAGGGACAGGGGCCACAGAGAGGGTACTACGGAAGGGGTCACCACCAGGGGAGGCAAGATCAGTTCCACCCTCCGGGCTGGGGGCAGTGCCAGAGGCTCCGGCTCCGCGATGAGGAGGAGGCCATGGACATAGCCTTGGGAGCAAGGAGGGGGATCATGAGGAGGAGGAGAAGGGAGGTCAGGGTGGAGCTGCCCTATTGCGACTTCCATCAGGAAGAGGGGCATGCCACAACCACCTGCCCGGAGTTCCTTGAGATGAGAGGGAATCGGGAACAACAACGGCAGCAGCAGTAGGGAGGACGGCAAGAAGTGAGGATCGAGGAGGTCCTGCCTCGGGCGGAGGAGGATCGGTGCGAAGACCGGGTGGATGTTGGAACCCGAGGGGGGATCAGAGTGATCCACGGGGGAGTAGGGGTCGAGGCCTCCCGCAAGGCAAGCCTCCACACCATGTACCGGCGAAGCGTCGCCTCCACATCCCAAACCCCACCCCCGGAGGAGAGGATCGCTTTCTCCAGGAGCGATATGCCGGACCACGAGGACCCATTCTGCGATGCGCTGGTCATCAAGGCAGCCATCGAGAACTTCACTGTCTCTCGGATCCTCGTGGACAACGGGAGCACCGTCAACGTCGTCTTCAAAAAGGCGTTTGACGCAATGAAAGTGGAAGCTAAGAGAGTGCTGGCCTCAGACGGGCCCTTGTTTGGGTTTTCAGGAGAAAGGAAGGAAGTAGAGGGAGGAGTTGGCCTCCATGTCACCTTGGGGGGGCAGTCCCGAAACTGCAAGTTCATCATTGTGGACGCCCCCAGCAGCTACAGTGCCATCTTCGGGAGGCCCCTTATCAGTGCCTTCCGCTGCGTCCCCTCATCTTTCCATCAGTGCTTGAATTTCAACGCTGAGGGGGTCCAGGTCAGGGTTAGGGGGGACCCAAAGGTGGCGCGGGAGTGTTATGTCACTGCGGTGAACACCATCTCCTGGCAGGAGGGAGCCGAGGAGATGGGGTGAAGGATGGAGGAGGTCGAGCAGGAAGCAGGAGGGGAGGAGATGGAGGTGACGAACTGCGCAGAGGAGGAAGTGGTAGGAGGAGATCTGGAGGAGGTGGCCGAAGTGAGGGCCGTGGGAGAAGAGATGGAGGTAGAGGTCCCCGTTCCGGAGGAAGGGGATGCCAAGGGATGGGGGGAGCAATCCAGGCTGGAGGCAGTAGAGGAAGTGATGGAGCTGGAGGTGCTCACCCGAGGAAGCAGGATGGAGAAAATCCGCGTCAGCGGGGGGCTGACCCCGGAGGACCAAGGCAGGATGCTGGAGTGCATCCAGAAGAACGTGGACATCTTCGCTTGGAACATCGTGGAGATGCCGGGGGTTGACGCGGATGTGGCTTGCCACCGCCTCAACCTGGACCCGGGAACACGCCCCGTTCAGCAGAAGAAGAGGTCCACTGCGGACAAGCTGGCGGAGCCCATCAGGGAGGAGGTGGCGAAACTCCTCAAGGCCGGCTTCGTGTCTGAGATTCAGTACCCCGGCTGGGTCTCCAACGTGGTTATGGTTAAAAGAGGAGACGGCCGATGGAGAATGTGTATCGATTTTTCCTTACTCAATAAAGCTTGTCCTAAGGACTGTTATCCTTTGCCTCGGATCGACGCGCTGGTTGACTCAGCCATCGGTTTTCTGTAATGAGTTTTTTAGATGCTTTTTCAGGTTATCATCAAATCAGGATGCACCCCCAGACATCAAGAATGTCTCGTTCATCACAGGGGATGGATGGTACTGCTACAAGATGATGCCCTTCGGGCTGAAGAACGCTGGGGCAACCTACCAGAAAATGATGGATAGGGTTTTCAAGGAGCAGAGGGAGAGGAATTTGGAGGTGTATGTAGATGACCTCATGATCAAAAGTCGGGATGTGGACTCCCACCTCCGGGACCTGGAGGAGACCTTTGCCACCCTGCGCAAATACAAGATGCGATTGAATCCCCTAAAATGTGTCTTTGGGCCAGCAGGGGAAAGTTCTTGGGGCACCTCCTCACCCCCGCGGGGGTCGAGCCGAATCCAGATAAGGTCAGGGCTATCTTGGAGCTGGGGTCCCCGCGGAATGCTAAGGAGGTCCAACGGCTGACGGGGAAGCTAGCAGGGCTGAGCTGTTTCCTTTCTCGGGCAGGGGAGAAGTGCCCCCCCTTCTCCAAAACGCTAAGGGGTGGTCAGAGGTTTGAATGGACCAAGGAGTGCGAGGAGGCGTTCCAGGCCCTCAAGGTGCAGTTGACACAGGCTCCGCTGCTCCAAGGGCCGAAGGAGGGGGAGGACCTGTTCTTATATCTCGGGGTCGGGGCGTAGGCCTTGAGCTCCGTCTTAGTTTGCGAAGAAGGGAAGAGGCAGCTCCCTATTTATTACGTGAGTCGGGTCCTTAGGAAGGCCGAGCTCCGGTATCCGATTTTGGAGAAGCTAGCTTTCGCCCTGATCATCTCGGCTAGGAGGTTGCGGCCTTACTTCCAGGCACACTCAATTCGAGTGGTGACGGACCATCCCCTCCGCAACATATTTGAGGGGGTGGAGCATTCAGGCAGGCTGGCTAAGTGGTCGGTGGAACTGAGCGAGTTCGATGTCTCCTTCGTTCCGCGGCTCTCAATCAAAGCTCAAGCAATGGCCGACTTCTTGGCCGACTATGTAGTTGAAGTGGCAGAGGAAGGACTCACCCGCCCGACCCCTTGGAAGGTGAGGGTGGATGGTGCCTCAGGGAAACATTCCCTTGGAGTGGGGGTGATCCTATAAAACCCCCAGGGAACTCGAATTGAGCATGCGGCGGTGGTGCACTTTCCCATTACCAACAACCAGGCCGAGTACGAGGCCGTGATAGCAGGGTTGCGCCTGGCCAGGGAGCTGGGGGTGTTGGATGTGGAGGTCCTTACTGACTCCATGGTGGTGGCTTCCCAGATCAAAGGGGAGTTCAAGGCAAGGGAGCCCACCCTGAGATCTTACTTGGCCAAAGTAAAGGGGTTCATCGGCACTTTTCAAACTTTCACCATCCGACACGTGCCCAGGGAAGAGAATGAACAAGCCGATCAGCTGGCGAAGCATGGTCCCCAGGTGGGGGGCACCATCACCGACCTGTTCTGCCCCTCCATCGAAGAAGGAGAGCTCATGGAAATCGATCAACAAGCTTCGTGGATGGATCCAGTTGCGGTTTTCCTCTCTACGGGAGAGTATCCGGAGGGGGTAGATAAGAAGAAACTAAGGCACAAGTCAGCATATTACCTCCTCCAGGACGGGCAGCTATACAGGAAGACCCGCTCAGGGATGCTGGCCCGCTGCGTGATCGAGGGAGAAGTACGAAGGATCTTGGAGGAAGTCCACTCCGGGGAATGTGGGAGTCACTCCGGGAGTCGAACCCTGGAAGGGAGGATAGTCAGGCAAGGGTATTTCTGGCCCACCCTGGGCCGAGATGCAGCAGAGTTCGCAAGAAGATGTCACAAGTGCCAGCTGTTTGCCCCTCTCCAGCTACAGCCGGCCCAGCGACTCAGAAGTATCACGGCCCCATGGCCCTTCGAAATTTGGGGAATGGATTTGGTTGGACCATTCCCCCAAGCCAGCGGTCAGAGAAGGTTCCTCCTAGTAATGATTGACTACTTCTCAAAGTGGATGGAGGTGATGGCGCTGGCCAAGGTGACCTCGCAGGTGATCAGGAACTTTGTTTGGGGAGAAATCATCTGTCGCCATGGGCTTCCCCAGGCCATTGTCACGGACAACGGGCCCCAGTTCACCAGTGCCGAATTCACCAGCTTCTGCGAACAGCTTGGAATCAACCTCAGGTTCGCCTCGGTCCATCACCCCAGGAGCAACGGGCAGGTGGAGGCCACAAACAAGATCATCGTCAACCTCCTCAAGAAGAAGGTGGAGAATTTAAAGGGGAGCTGGGTGGAGCAGCTTCCCGCAGTTCTTTGGGCCCTAAGGACCACCCCCAACACGGCTACGGGAGAGAACCCCTTCAAACTCTCCCATGGATGCGAGGCAGTGCTCCCCGTAGAATTCGAAGTCCAAACACCGCGAGTCATTGCGGCCAAAGAAGGTCGTGAGGAATGGCAAGCGGAGAATGAGGAGGAACTGAGGCTCTTCCTTGACATGGTGGAAGAGGTGAGGGACCTTTCCACTATCCGGCAGGAGGAGGTAAAAAGAAGAATGGCCAAGTACTTTGACAAGCATGTCAGGGTCAAACAGTTTATGGAAGGGGACTTGGTGCTGAAGAAGGTGGATGCAGTAGGGAGGTCAGCATCCGTAGGGAAGCTCAGTCCCAGCTGGGAGGGAACATTCATTGTAAAGGAAGCCTTGAGGTCAGGGGGCTATCGACTCCAAAATGTTGAGGGCGAGACCCTGAGTCTCACCTGGAGTGGTGACGACCTAAAATGATTTTTCCCCTGAAGCATGTAAGCGACACTTTAATTATAATAAATTTCTTCAACTCTCTAGTATTACCATAACTAGCCTGCATAAAGGAAAGGAATGTGTTTGGACCTCGAGAAGATCCCGCTGTCAGGCTCTCATCTAGCTGGCAGGGTCGGAAGTCACTCGGTGTCATCCTTAGCCTCGAGCAGATCCCGCTGTCAGGCTCTCACCTAGCTGGCAGGGCCGGATGTCACTCGATGGAATGGGTTTGGACCCCGAGAAGATCCCGCTGCCTGGCTCTCATCTAGCTGGCAGGGTCGGAAGTCACTCGATGTCATCCTTAGCCTCGAGCAGATCCCGCTGTCAGGCTCTCACCTAGCTGACAGGGTCGGATGTCACTCGATGGAATGTGTTTGGACCCCGAGAAGATCCCGCTGCCAGGCTCTCATCTAGCTGGCAGGGCCGGAACTCACTCGGTGTCATCCTTAGCCTCGAGCAAATCCCGCTATCAGGCTCTCACCTAGCTGATAGGGCCGGATGTCACTCGATGGAATGTGTTTGGACCCCGAGAAGATCCCGCTGCCAGGCTCTCATCTAGCTTGCAGGGCCGGAAGTCACTCGGTGTCATCCTTAGCCTCGAGCAGATCCAGCTGTCAGGCTCTCACCTAGCTGACAGGGCCGGATGTCACTCGATGGAATGTGTTTGGACCCCGAGAAGATCCCGCTGCCAGGCTCTCATCTAGCTGGCAGGGCCGGAAGTCACTCGGTGTCATCCTTAGCCTCGAGCAGATCTCGCTGTCAGGCTCTCACCAAGCTGACAGGGTCGGATGTCACTCGATGGAATGTGTTTGGACCCCGAGAAGATCCCGCTACCAGGCTCTCATCTAGCTGGCAGGGTCGGAAGTCACTCGGTGTCATCCTTAGCCCCGAGCAGATCCCGCTGCCAGGCTCACCTAGCTGACAGGGCCGGAAGTCACTCGATGGTGTCGGCCTCGAAATCTTCAGATAAAGATCAAAGTCTCAGTGCCAGGGAGCAAGGGGGAAAGGGTTCTGTCAAGGCGAGCTCGGGCTCGGCAAATCCAGCTCGACATGATCAAAAAGGAAGGCAAGCCAGCTGGAGGACTCTGCATGAGCGAGTATGGACTCGTCATTCCCGGCTCGGCATCGGCAAGTAGGTCGCGGACCCGGGCCTCGCCAAAGGAGGGCGAGCTAGGCCGGGGCACCTCACCCCTTTGCCTGTTTGACTTGGAAAATTTTCCTTTTTTCTGGCTCAACCTGGATGGCTCGTGTGCGAGTTATGGTCGCGTAGGGAAGCGCATCCACTCGCGGGCGCGCTCTCATTACTCAAAACGCTTGGGGCTCGGACTCGTCATTCCCGGCTCGGCTCTCATAACTACTCAACACTCAAAACGCATCCACTCGCGGGCGCGCTCTCATAACTACTGTACTCGCAGAACCTGTCTCGGCGAGGTCGCGTAGGGAAGCGCTCGCATATATTCAGAGCATAACAAATAGAGTAAAGAGAAGAAAAGGAAGTAGCACGGGTATGATCAAAAACGTTCATTAATTGTTTACAAAAAGTAATTACAGGGGCTCGCCTCGGCGAGTGGACAAAAAAGGAAAAAAGAAAAAAAATACAGGCTACCCTCAGGCCTCGCCCCCTCCGCCGGACTGGTCCTCGCCGTCGCCCGAAGGATCCTAGAAGCTTTTCCCGAACATCGCGTCCAGGCTGTCTTCCTTCTCGCTGGGCGGCGTTGCCGGGAATCGGCTCGGCATCAGGTCCCGAGCTGAGATCCCCTCGCACCCCTCCACCAGCACCCCAGAATCCTTCATCATCTGGAGGGTGCACTTGGAGGCTTGGATGGAGTTGATCCGCAATCTCTCGACGAGGTCGGCCTCGCCAAAGATCCGCGGGCTCTTTTAGGGGAGGGTGGGGTCGATGTCATGAGGTGCGAAGAAGATCTCCGCCTGACGACGGACCTCACTGAGGACGTGCTGATTCTCCCCCTTCAGCTTCGTGTTCACGCCCTCCAGCTCGGCGAGGCGTGCGCGCAGCTGGCCGATCTCCTCCCCTTGCACGGCATTGCGAGCCTGGAGCTCCCCTGCAGCCTTGGAATCCACGGCCAGGAGTGCGCGCAGCTGGCTGATCTCCTCCCCCAGCTCGGTGTTGCGGGCCTGAATCTCCCCCGCGGCCTTGGCATCCTGGAAAAGAGAGTCAATTTAGCAGCAGCACAAAATATCCCAAGTAAAAGAGAAGAGTAGCGCTTGACACTTACCAGCCCGCCGGCGGCTTGGGCGAGTAGACCCTCCGCTATGCCGAGCTGCCTCGCCTGGTCGGTGACCTTGTCCTTGGCGATGTCGCGAGCCTGCTCGGCCTTTTCGAGTTGGTGGCTGAGGGCGAAGCTGCAGCGTGCCAGCATGTGATGCATCTCCATGGTCCGCAGGTGGGACTGCAGGCCCTCATGGCCGAGCTGCCGGAGCGTCATCTTTTTGTAGGCCTCGGCATCCTCCCGGCCATACAGGCCGAAGCCGAGGGCGTAGGCGTGACCGGTGGCGGGCTCGCGGTCGTGCCAAGAGGGGTGCAGGGTGGAGACGAAGACTCGATGAGCTAGCTCGTCCCACTGCAGCATGGGCTCGCCCGCCGAGTCCTTCCACCGGGCGCCGAAGTTGAAGAGGGGGTGTTGCTTCGGCGGCGCGCACTCGCGGGCGGCCCTCTTCGCCGATGGAGGAGGGGAGATCGCCGCCGTGGAAGAGGGGCCCTCGCCACCTTTCCGCCCCTTGCTGGTTATCTCCTTCAGCGGGCTCTCCGGCGACGCGTCGGGAGGGGTCTCCGACGAGCTGATGTACTTAGGGCTGGGCTGTTGTTGTTGTTTCCCTCGCGGAGCCAGCAGGGCTCTCCGCGTCTTCTTTATTTGTCGATGGCCGAATGGCGGGTTCGATCCCGCGTCCTCAGATCGCCTCTTGCTGGAAGAGGGTTGCGAGAGGGCCGCCTCATCTCGGCAAGCCGCCGCCGCCGCCTTCTCGCGAGCAAGAGGGTCGGTATGGAGCCCCGGATCCGCGAACGGCGGGTTTACGGGGATTATTCACTCCCCTATAGGAAAACACTTCGAAAAAAGTTAGGAATTTAGCAATGATATGACAAGTACGGCGGTCAGGCGAACTCGGCAAGATGATGAGGGAAGTATACCTTCGCCGGGCAGAATGGGGGGGAGCGCGTCGAGGCCCCTCCGCAGGAAGGCGACCTCGAAATCTTTATGGAGGAAGTATTTGTGGAGTTCGGCGTCGTTGCCGGACAAGGCCGGCGGGCGGTACACCTCCTCGCACTTCTGCTGCGGCGAGTAGGGGATGTTGCCGAGATCGCCCTTGATGAAGGCGATTTTGGTCATCCAGGTATGGTGCTTGTTCGCGATCTCGCGAACTTTGATTAGCGAGCCGCCGAAGTAGGCGACCCCGTCCGGCGTCGCCTTGTAGGAGAAGAGCTTCCTGAACACCGTCAGGTTGAACTCGATCCTCTCCCGCCGGAGGTAACTCGCGAACGCCACCATCATCGCGATGGCGTTGGAATTCAGCTGCGCAGGCACGGCTCTGTAATATTTTAAGATTTGCCGGATCTCCGGCCACAGGGGGAGGCGTAACCCCACCTCGAAATGTGAAAGGGGGAAGGCGAGCTCGTCCTCATAAAAGGTATTGATGGCCACCCCCTATTTCGGCGTGCGAGCCTCAAAGCCCGACGGCACGCGCTCCGCCACAAACTCAGCGAGCTCCTCCTCGCTAGTGTGCCCCTCGAAGAAGTAATAGTCCGTGAAGTGCTGAGCACACTTGGAGCGGCCGTCGGCATCTGGATTCGCCTTGCCCATGTTCGCAGAGGCAGAGGTAGAGCGCGAGCAGGAAACGAAAAAGCGCAGGGAGAAGGGAAAAAGCAATAAAGGCACAGTACGGGGTAGGTGGGGGGCTATTTATAGGAAAAGAAATTTGGGGTAGGCTGTCCAATCAACACAGCTCGCCGCCCTAGCTCGCCACCCCAGCTCGCCGCCCTGGCTCGCCGACTTCCGGCGCATCCCCACCAAGGATAAGTCGAACATTGCAGCATTTTATTTAAGTAACATGATCAAGAATATTCTAAGTTATTTATTACAGAAATGAAGTTCAGGATTTAAAAAGCAGGGCGCGCAAGCAGGGAGGGCATCGGGATGCGAGTGCCGGTCGGCTCGGCGAAGGAGCCGCTCACTTACCTACCCCGGCCTCTCAACACCCGCCCCCCAGGCTGCCGCGCGCGGAGCAGCTCGCGGATCCTTCCGGAATTCCTCTGCGCAACCGAGAGACCGTCATCTATCTCGTCCAGGAGTCGGGAGGGGGACATCAGCTCGCCAGCTTGGCCACGATGCACCTCGTCACCAAGATGTGCGTAGTCGCACTGCAGCGTCTCGTTGACCCCCTGCACCTCGCGCAGCCCGCACACCAGCTTCTTGAGGAGCTTGACCTCCCTCCACCTCAGCTCGCCTTGATCCACCTCAGGACCCAGGTAAGAGTCCAGCGAGCTTGTGGAGGGTAGAGGAGAATAGTGGGCTGCCCGCAAGGATTCCTCGGCAGCCGATTGATTGGGAAGAGCTGTGAAGACAGGTGTTAGCAAAAAGAGGCAGAAAAAACTCGTGAAGCAAGGAGTCAAGCAAGACTGACCAGACGAGCTCGGCAGCTCAAGGTAGATGTGGGGAGGGATGAAACTCAGGTCCTTCCCGCGACCTGGGCCGCGAGCCCCCGGCGAGACGAGCTCGAATCCCGGAGTGGGGATGGCCCCCAGACTCGCCCCCGCTGCCACGTCAGTTTGACGAAGAGGGGAGGAGAACACTGGCGAGTTCGGCCTCTGCGAGCTCACAGGCAGGATCCCAAAGAGAAGAGGCAGGTCCCGGGGATGGATGTCCTGTACCGTGAATCGCGAGTTGATAAGAGAAATCTCGCCTCGCGGTGTGGGCTCCCGCGGCATGACGCCCTCGCCATCTGGTTGACCGTCGGGGTCGTCGCCGACTAAGACAACCTCCTTATCCTTCTCAAGAATAGTTCGGGTGGAAGAGCCGGTCTCGCGAGCCAGGGTGGCCCTCAGGTCATTGAAAATGGGCTCAGCCTCCTCGGGGAATGGCTTTGACATCTTGGAGCCTGGCTCGGCAGAATCAACTTTAGGAGCTTTGGCATTGACCGCCGTCAGGGCGGCCACGCGAGCTGCGGAGGCTTGGCAGGCTCGATCTACGCGCTCTTGGATCTCCTTGGGAAGAGGCATCTTGACAGTGTAGCAAAGGGAATGGCAAGAGTCAGGCAGGTGGGCAGGTGCACATATATATAGCCGCAGGTGGCCCCCACCCAAAGATTCCCTCCAACTCGCCAACCCGCGCTCGCCGCACACTGGGGGTTGGATGTTTCTTTCCGAGCTTTGACAAGCTCAAAAAGAGTGGGGATTCTGTACAACCCCGTGTCCGGCGAGCAAGGCCCCCAAGGCCCAGACAGATTGGGCTAAGGGCATCCACCCAGAGCTCGGCATCCGCCGAGCTAGCCCCAGCTCACGTCCTCGCAGTGGAGCTCGACAACAGTAGGCGAGCAAGACCTGCCGAGGTGATCAAAGCCCCCTGCTCGCCTGGATGAATAAGGTACATATTACTGTTTTGCCCCCGCTGGTCTGCCTATAGCCCTTCAAAACAGCGGAGTTTGGCTGTTGGCAGACCCAGGGAAGGGTTTTCTGGTAATTTTAGGTTAGTTCTTTTGGTTATTGGCAGTCCAGATTTTGAAAGCTATAAATAGGACCCAAGGGGTACCCCAGAAAGCAGGTTCTTCCCTGTGATCTCCTGCTCCAATCTTCAAGTGCTTTCTAAGGGTACCTGAGCTCGGCTTCTGGATAAGGAGGGGAAGCGCTCTGAGATCTTCCGGGTTCATTGTGGGACCTCCCCCGCCGAGCCCTTGGGTCTGTGTCACCTTGTCTTCTTTGTTGTTTTGTTTGCAGGAGCGAAGTAGGCGCGAGACCACCCCTTCCCCAAGGGCGAACTCCACAGGAGATCGAGGAGAGAAGAGGGGAGCCTAAGCAAAGGGAGCAAAGGCAGCTCCAGTGGCAGCAGCAGCCGAGGTGGGGGCATCAGGAGCCCGACCGTCGGCTGGTCTGGAGACCTGAGTCGCAGGGACAGGGGCCACAGAGAGGGTACTACGGAAGGGGTCAACACCAGGGGAGGCAAGATCAGTTCCACCCTCCGGGCTGGGGGTAGGGCCAGAGGCCCCGGCTCCCCGATCAGGAGGAGGCCATGGTCATAGCCTTGGGAGCAAGGAGGGGGATCATGAGGAGGAGGAGAAGGGATGTCAGGGTGGAGCTGCCCTATTGCGACTTCCATCAGGAAGAGGGGCATGCCACAGCCACCTGCCCGGAGTTCCTTGAGATGAGAGGGAATCGGGAACAACAACGGCAGCAACAGCAGGGAGGACGGCAAGAAGTGAGGATCGAGGAGGTCCTGCCTCAGGTGGAGGAGGATCGGTGCGAAGACCAGGTGGATGTTGGAACCCGAGGGGGGATCAGAGTGATCCACGGGGGAGTTGGGGTCGAGGCCTCCCACAAGGCAAGCCTCCACACCATGTATCGGCGAAGCGTCGCCTCCACATCCCAAACCCCACCCCCGGAGGAGAGGATCGCTTTCTCCAGGAGCGATATGCAGGACCACGAGGACCCATTCTGCGATGCGCTGGTCATCAAGGCAGCCATCGAGAACTTCATTGTCTCTCGGATCCTCGTGGACAACGGGAGCTCCGTCAACGTCGTCTTCAAAAAGGCGTTTGACGCAATGAATGTGGTGGCTAAGAGGGTACTGGCCTCAGACGGGCCCTTGTTCGGGTTTTCAGGAGAAAGGAAGGAAGTAGAGGGAGAAGTTGGCCTCCATGTCACCTTGGGGGGGGGGGGGGGGGGGGGGGGGGGGGGGGGCAGTCCCGAAACTACAAGTTCATCATTGTGGACGCCCCCAGCAGCTACAGCGCCATCTTCGGGAGGCCCCTTATCAGCGCCTTTCGCTGCGTCCCCTCATCTTTCCATCAGTTCTTGAAGTTCAACGCTGAGGGGGTCTAGGTCAGGGTCAGGGGGGACCCAAAGGTGGCGCGGGAGTGTTATGTCACTGCGGTGAACACCATCTCCTGGCAGGAGGGAGCCGAGGAGATGGGGCGAAGGATGGAGGAGGTCGAGCAGGAAGCAGGAGGGGAGGCGCTGGAGGTGACGAACTGCGCAGAGGAGGAAGCGGTAGGAGGAGATCTGGAGGAGGTGGCCGAAGTGAGGGCCGTAGGAGAAGAGATGGAGGTAGAGGTCCCCGTTCCGGAAGGAGATGCCGAGGGATTGGGTGAGCAATCCAGGATGGAGGCAGCAGAGGAAGTGGTGGAGCTGGAGGTGCACACCCGAGGAAGCAGATGGAGAATATCCGCATCAGCGGGGGGCTGACCCCGGAGGACCAAGGCAGGATGCTGGAGTGAATCCAGAAGAACGTGGACATCTTTGCTTGGAACGCCGAGGAGATGCCGGGGGTTGACGCGGATGTGGCTTGCCACCACCTCAACCTGGACCCGGGAACACGCCCCATTTAGCAGTAGAAGAGGTCCACTGCGGACAAGCTGGCGGAGCCCATCAGGGAGGAGGTGGCGAAACTCCTCAAGGCCGACTTCGTGTCTGAGATTCAGTACCCCGGCTGGGTCTCCAACGTGGTTATGGTTAAAAAAGGAGACGGTCGTTGGAGAATGTGTATCGATTTTTCCTTACTCAATAAAGCTTGTCCTAAGGACTGTTATCCTTTGCCTCGGATCGACGCGCTGGTTGACTCAGCCGTCGGTTTTTCTGTAATTAGTTTTTTAGATTCTTTTTCATGTTATCATCAAATCAGGATGCACCCCCCAGACATCAAGAATGTCTCGTTCATCACAGGGGATGGATGCTACTGCTTCAACATGATGCCCTTCGGGCTGAAGAACGCTGGGGCAACCTACCAGAAAATGATGGATAGGGTTTTCAAGGAGCAGAGGGGGAGGAATTTGGAGGTGTATGTAGACGACCTCATGATCAAAAGTCGGGATGTGGACTCCCACCTCCGGGACCTGGAGGAGACCTTTTCCACCCTGTGTAAATACAAGATGCGATTGAATCCCCTAAAATGTGTCTTTGGGGCCAGCAGGGGAAAGTTCTTGGGGCACCTCCTCACCCCCGCGGGGGTCGAGCCGAATCCAGATAAGGTCAGGGCTATCTTGGAGCTGGGGTCCCCGCTGAATGCTAAGGAGGTCCAACTGCTGACGAAGAAGCTAGCAGGGCTGAGCCATTTCCTTTCTCGGGCAGGGGAGAAGTGCTCCCCCTTCTTCAAAACGCTAAGGGGTGGTCAGAGGTTTGAATGGACAAAGGAGTGCGAGGAGGCGTTCCAGGCCCTCAAGGTGTAGTTGACACAGGCTCCGCTGCTCCAAGGGCCGAAGGAGGGGGAGGACCTTTTCTTATATCTCGGGGTCGGGGCGGAGGCCTTGAGCTCCATCTTAGTTCGCGAAGAAGGGAAGAGGTAGCTCCCTATTTATTACGTGAGCCGAGTCCTGAGGAAGGCTGAGCTCCGATATCCGATTTTGGAGAAGCTAGCTTTCGCCCTGATCATCTCGGCCAGGAGGCTGCGACCTTACTTCCAGGCCCACTCAATTCGAGTGGTGACCGACCATCCCCTCCGCAACATCTTTGAGGTGGTGGAGCATTCAGGCAGGCTGGCTAAGTGGTCGGTGGAACTGAGCGAGTTCGATGTCTCCTTCATTCTGCGGCTCTCGATCAAAGCTCAAGCAATGACTGACTTCTTAGCCGACTACGTAGTTGAAGTGGCGGAGGAAGGACTCACCCGCTCGACCCCTTGGAAGGTGAGGGTGGATGGTGCCTCAGGGAAACATTCCCTTGGAGTGGGGGTGATCCTAGAAAACCCCCAGGGAACTCGAATTGAGCAGACGGTGGTGGTGCACTTTCCCATTACAAACAACCAGGCCGAGTACGAGGCCATGATAGCAGGGCTGCGCCTGGCTAGGGAGCTGGGGGTGTTGGACGTGGAGGTCCTTACTGACTCCATGTTGGTGGCTTCCCAAATCAATGGGGATTTCGAGGCAAGGGAGCCCACCCTGAGATCATACTTGGCCAAAGTAAAGGGGGTCATTGGCACTTTTCAAACTTTCACCATCCGACACGTGCCCAGGGAAGAAAATGAACAAGCCGATCAGCTGGCGAAGCATGGTCCCCAGGTGGGGGGCACCATCACCGACCTGTTCCGCCCCTCCATCGAAGAAGGAGAGCTCATGGAAATTGATCAACAAGCTTCGTGGATGGATCCAGTTGCGGTTTTCCTCTCCACGGGAGAGTATCCGGAGGGGGTAGATAAGAGGAAACTAAGGCACAAGTCAGCATATTACCTCCTCCAGGACGGGCAGCTATACAGGAAGACCCTCTCAGGGATGCTGGCCCGCTGCGTGACCGAGGGAGAAGTACGAAGGATCTTGGAGGAAGTCCACTCCGGGGAATGTGGGAGTCACTCCGGGAGTCGGACCCTGGAAGGGAGGATAGTCAGGCAAGGGTATTTCTGGCCCACCCTGGGCCGAGACGCCGCAGAGTTCGCAAGAAGATGTCACAAGTGCCAGCTGTTTTCCCCTCTCCAGCTATAGCCGGCCCAGCGACTCAGAAGTATCACGGCCCCATGGCCCTTCGCAATTTAGGGAATGGATTTGGTTGGACCATTCCCCCAAGCCAGCGGTCAGAGAAGGTTCCTCCTAGTAATGATTGACTACTTCTCAAAGTGGGTGGAGGTGAAGGCGCTGGCCAAGGTGACCTCGCAGGTGATCAGGAACTTTGTTTGGGGAGAAATCATCTGTCGCCATGGGCTGCCCCAGGCCATCGTCACGGACAATAGGCCCCAGTTCACTAGTGCCGAATTCACCAGCTTCTGCGAACAGCTTGGAATCGACCTCAGGTTCGCCTCGGTCCATCACCCTAGGAGCAACGGGCAGTTGGAGGCCGCAAAGAAGATCATCGTCAACCTCCTCAAGAAGAAGGTGGAGAATTTGAAGGGGAGCTGGCTGGAGCAGCTTCCCGCAGTTCTTTGGGCCCTAAGGACCACTCCCAACACGGCTACGGGAGAGACACCCTTCAAACTCTCCCATGTATGCGAGGCAATGCTCCCCGTAGAATTCGAAGTCCAAACACCGCGAGTCGTTGCGGCCAAAGAAGGTCGTGAGGAATGGCAAGCGGAAAATGAGGAGGAACTGAGGCTCTCCCTTGACATAGGGGAAGAGGTGAGGGACCTTTCCGCTATCCGGCAGGAGGAGGTAAAAAGAAAATGGCCAAGTACTTTAACAAGCATGTCAGGGTCAAATAGTTCGTGGAAGGGGACTTGGTGCTGAAGAAGGTGGATGCAGCAGGGAGGTCAGCATCCGTAGGGAAGCTCAATCCCAGCTGGGAGGGACCATTCATTTTAAAGGAAGCCTTGAGGTCAGTGGGCTATCGACTCCAAAATGTAGAGGGCGAGACCCTGAGTCTCACCTGGAGTGGTGACGACCTAAAACAATTTTTCCCCTGAAGCATGTAAACGACACTTTGATTATAATAAATTTCTTCAACTCTCTAGTATTATCATAGCTAGCCTGCATAGAGGAAAGGAATGTGTTTGGACCCCGAGAAGATCCCGCTGTCAGGCTCTCATCTAGCAGGAAGGGCCGGAAGTCACGCAGTGTCATCCTTAGCCTCGAGCAGATCTCGCTGTCAGGCTCTCACCTAGCTGGCAGGGCCGGATGTCACTCGATGGAATGGGTTTGGACCCCGAGAAGATCCCACTGCCAGGCTCTCATCTAGCTGGCAGGGCCGGAAGTCACTCGGTGTCATCCTTAGCCTCGAGCAGATCCCGTTGTCAGGCTCTCACCTAGCTGACAGGGTCGGATGTCACTCGATGGAATGTGTTTGGACCCCGAGAAGATCCCGCTGCCAGGCTCTCATCTAGCTGGCAGGGCCGGAAGTCACTCGGTGTCATCCTTAGCCTCGAGCAGATCCCGCTATCAGGCTCTCACCTAGCTGACAGGGTCGGATGTCACTCGATGGAATGTGTTTGGACCCCGAGAAGATCCCGCTGCCAAGCTCTCATCTAGCTGGCAGGGCCGGAAGTCACTCGATGTCATCCTTAGCCTCGAGCAGATCCCGCTGTCAGGCTCTCACCTAGCTGACAGGGCCGGATGTCACTCGATGGAATGTTTTTGGACCCCGAGAAGATCCCACTGCCAGGCTCTCATCTAGCTGGCAGGGCCGGAAGTCACTCGGTGTCATCCTTAGCCTCGAGCAGATCCCGCTGTCAGGCTCTCACCTAGCTGACAGGGCCGGATGTCACTCGATGGAATATGTTTGGACCCCGAGAAGATCCCGCTGCCAGGCTCTCATCTAGCTGGCAGGGCCGGAAGTCACTCGGTGTCATCCTTAGCCCCGAGCAGATCCCGCTGCCAGGCTCACCTAGCTGACAGGGCCGGAAGTCACTCAATGGTGTCGGCCTCGAAATCGTCAGATAAAGATCAAAGTCTCAGTGCAAGGGAGCAAGGGGGAAAGGGTTCTGTCATGGCGAGCTCGGGCTCGGCAAATCCAGCTCGACATGATCAAAAAGGAAGGCAAGCCAGGCTGGAGGACTCTGCATGAGTGAGTATGGACTCGTCATTCTCGGCTCGTCATCGAAAAGTAGGTCGCGGACCCGGGCCTCGCCAAAGGAGGGCGAGCCAGGCCGGGGCACCTCACCCCTTTGCCCGTTTTACTTGGAAAATTTTCCTTTTTTTGGGCTCAACTTGGATGGCTCGCGTGCGAGTTATGGTCGCGTAGGGAAGCGCATCCACTCGCGGGCACGGTCTCATTACTCAAAACGCTTGGGGCTCGGACTCGTCATTCCCGACTCGGCTCTCATAACTACTCAACACTCAAAACGCATCCACTCGCGGGCGCGCTCTCATAACTATTGTACTCGCAGAACCTGTCTCGGCGAGGTCGCGTAGGGAAGCGCTCGCATATATTCAGAGCATAACAAATAGAGTAAAGAGAAGAAAAGGAAGTAGCACGGGTATGATCAAAAACTTTCATTAATTGTTTACAAAAAGTAATTATAGGGGGCTCGCCTCGGCGAGTGAACAAAAAAGGAAAAAAAGAAAAAAATACAGGCTACCCTCAGGCCTCGCCCCCTCCGCCGTACTGGTCCTCGCCGTCGCACGAAGGATCCTGGAAGCTTTTCCCGAACATCGCGTCTAGGCTGTCTTCCTTCTCGCTGGGCGGCGTTGCCGGGAATAGTCTCGGCATTAGATCCCGAGCCGAGATCCCCTCGCACCCCTCCACCAGCACCCCACAATACTTCATCATCTGGAGGGTGCACTCGGAGGCTTGGATGGAGTTGATCCGCAATCTCTCGATGAGGTCGGCCTCGCCAAAGATCTGCGTGCTCTTGTAGGGGATGGTGGGGTCGATGTCGTGCGGCGGGAAGAAGATCTCCGCCTAATGACGGACCTCGCTGAGGAGGTGCTGATTCTCCCCCTTCAGCTTCGTGTTCGCGCCCTCCAGCTCGGCGAGGCGTGCACGCAACTGGCCGATCTCCTCCCCCTCCTCGGCATTGCGAGCCTGGAGCTCCCCTGCAGCCTTGGCATCCACGGCCAGGAGTGCGCGGAGCTGGCTGATCTCCTCCCCCAGCTCGGTGTTGCGGACCTGAAGCTCCCCCGCGGCATTGGCATCCTGGAAAAGAGAGTCCATTTAGCAGCAGCACAAAATATCCCAAGTAAAAGAGAAGAGTAGCGCTTGACACTTACTGTTGGGGTTTTCTCTAAGGGGTGGCGCAACGCTTGTGCACGCAGCGGAAAACATTAAGAAAACCCAAAAGTAAATGGATCGGGCCATAACAGTTGAATCAAGAAGTTAGCAAACAAGTAGGCAAAAATTACCTCGGTGGGGTTGAGTCACAACTCAACGGAGATGCTCCAAACTTTGTATTCCTGCTGGTGGCGAGTCGTACGTGGAATAGTGTCCACGTTTCTGCAGAAGTCCACACGAGCGGTAGAACGCCGATCTATCCGTCGCACGGATTATCGGGAAGGAGAAGACCGCACCTCTGCTTTCCCACGGACTGCTAGGTCCGCGCCAGGGATTGCAACGCCAGCGACGATCGCCGGAGAAGAGGGGGTCGACGGAGCGAACACGGCGACAGAACTCTTCCGGCGGCGGGAATCGGGATCGGCGGAGCGAACGAGCGGAACTCTTCCGTCGGGTTTGATTCGCACAGCAGAGAGATAATTATCCGAAAAACCCTAAGTATCCCTTTTATACCCAAGGCATAAAAGACTTAGAAACTTCGTTATCCGCAGACCACCCAGAAATAGTGTTCAGAATCGGCGAGTATCAATCGGTAAGAATCGGCGACAATCGGCGAGAATCACCGAGCAGGTTCGGCGAGAATCAGTCGACGAGTATCACCCAGGATCGACGAGAATCAGAGTACAATACTCGACGATTCTCGCCGATCGTCGAGCCGCGCTCGACGATACACGACGATACACGTCGATCGTCGAGCCGCGCTCGATGACACTCGTCGAACTCGTCGATCGTCGAGAATCAGAGTAACGATTCTTGTCGATCGGCGAGAATCAGAGAACCATTCTCGACGATTCTCGTCGATCGGCGAGAATCTGTAACGTCCCGAATCGCTCTAGGCCCCTAGTGTGTGTGTTTTGAGTCAGGAGGGTTGACTCAAGTCCTGAGAAGAGATGACACGGGTAGTGACACGGCCGTGTCCCTACCCGTGTGCATCGAGTTGAGCTCGACGAGCCGTGTCGAAATCGTCGAGAGTCGTCGAGAATCGTCGAGTGGGGAACACGGGTAGTGACACGGCCGTGTCCCTACCCGTGTGCATCGAGTTGAGCTCGACGAGCCGTGTCGAAATCGTCGAGAGTCGTCGAGAATCGTCGAGTGGGGAACACGGGTAGTGACACGGCCGTGTCCCTACCCGTGTGCGCCGAGTTGGGCTCGACGAGAAGTAGCGAGATGTAACTGAAGATGCACACGGCCAATGACACGGCCAGGCACACGGCCGTGTCATGTGAACACGGGTTGGGACACGGCCGTGTCCCTACCCGTGTCAAACAGTGAACCGACATGGAAACCGCCACGGCCGTTTCGCGGAAGCAGGACACGGGTACGGACACGGCCGTGTCCCTACCCGTGTCACATTTTGCTTATAAGGGGCAGAGAAACCCTAGCCGTTTTTTTCACCCTCATTTCCTTCCCCTATTTCCTGTGAGAGTTCCTGGTGAGAGGAAAACCGCTGGAGCAAGTTCTACCGGAGGAGATCCGCCATCGCCGCGAAAGAGAAGATGCCGCCAAGGAGAACTACGCGATCCATGGCCGGAAATGGTGGTACCGCTGGAGCCAACGTGAGTTTCCTACCCTCTCCCTTGGTGCTAGATCTATAGTTATGCCTTAGGAGAGACATCGACTCAAGAGAGTCTTGATGGAGAGGAGAAGATCTCTAGGTTAGGCCATGTTAGAACTTGTGTTCTAGACTTTAGATCTCTTCAACCCTTCCCCTTTTCTTCAATATGACGATGGGTGGATGGTCTCGTGAGGAGTTTATGGCCTTTGAGGTTGAATAAGGGAGGAGAATATTTCTGGAAAATTTAGGGACGATCGCCTTGAGGAGGAAGACGAACCGATGCCGTTCATTTTCCTTTAAGATGCGCGAAGAATCTGTATTCTGCGCGCAGCGATCTTCTATGCCATTTTCATGTAGGATAGGGGCAGATCTGGGCTTTTCGCTAAACACGAAAGTTGTAGCCCTTGGAAATACCTTTCCAACGAGTGGTTGCACGACTTCAGGTGATGTCTGTGGCCCCAGGAAAACCAAATCGAGTTTGCTGTCCGGCAATTCCTGTACACAGAAATTGTGTTCTGTGCGCAGTGAACTTTGAAGCCGATTTCGAGTACGTTATTTTCAGATCTGGGTTGTGACCTGAATATGAAAGTTGTAGATCATGAAAAGATCTTTCCAACAAGGGGTTACACGACTTCACCGGATTCCTGTAGCCTCGGGAATCTCCGGTCGAAATTGCTGTCCAGATTAGTGATACACTTAGAATTCTGGTTTTATATAAAGTGCAACAAGAGTCGGTGGAATTCTGTCAAGATTAAATAATTGATGCTAATCACCAAAGAACTTTGAATGATGGTGTTTATTATTTAGAATGCATACAACTGATTTATTATTGCAAGTTGTCTTGAGATTTGGATGGTTTCCTTTATGTTTAATCGAATCGAATTGATAAGATGTTGATAGATTATAACATATGCACATCATATAAGTCTTATGTAGAGTTCATATGGAATGACATATAGAAGATTAAACTATGGCCATGATATGTTGATTTGGTGAAATGAAATTTATTAGTTCAACACTTAAAGCGTCGTCTCCCTACGGGTAGTATTGTGGAAGAACGAAAGTGCGGTGTTGACCGTCACTTGTTTTGTTGTGATGAGATAGGTGTGGATGGATGGTTGGGCTGTGTCCTCGTGTTTACTTCCGAGGCCCCTTCCATGATATGTTGATGTGGTGTTTGCATGTGGTGTGAGTCGACACGCGGTGTCGTAATCCCGGGTTAAGGATAGTGTGGCAGGTCTACGGGCTCGCCAGTCGTCACACCGACGGGAGTTGACGGTTAGACTTGGTCGGTTTGGGCTGTGTCCTCGGTGTTCATGTCCCGAGGCCCCTCCGACCATGTGAACGGTTGGGCTGTGTCCTCGTGCTTTCTTCCGAGGCCCCTTCCGGGTCACGCAAGGCCAGTTCGGGCTGTGTTCTTGGTGCACATCTACCCAAGACCCCGCTGGGCCATAGTACGCATGGGCTCCGCTGTTGTGTTCTTAGCGTTGAGGCGTACGGAGGCCTAGGTGAAGTAGTGTGATACCCGCCTAGTAGTAGAAGTGCCCGTTCTACTGTCACCGCCTGGCCACGGCGGCTGATGCCTGAGAGGTTAGCTACCTGCTCGAAAAGTGGGAACTATAGTCTGTGTCGACATAGCTATTGCATGGGTGTGCATGGGTGAGTCATTGCATAGCATTCATAGCATTTCATACATTGCACAACAAGATCCTCATCGTATAAGTTTGTATGGGCACTCCTATACGATGAGTTACTTTTATGTAACCCGATCCTTAACTTATAAGTTTGTATGGGCATCCTTATAAGTTAAGTTACTTTCCTGTTGTAGCTCTTATACTTGCTAGTCTAGTTGTAGCTCTTATATAAATGCTGATTATGATACTGTTTCTCTTACACTACTGCCACCTGTTTGCACTTCCTTTACTTGCTTACTTGTTACATATACTATACTCTTGTTCCTTTTCTCCGCCCGGTGCCGAGGAGTCGCCGGGGGAGCGGATGTGAAACCACTTAGTCGTTTCGACTAACGGTTGCTACGTCTTCCTTTTTAGGAGGTCACGCCGCAGGTAGAGCAGCCGCAGACTACGCCGCAGGACAGCCAGGCCAGGACGACAGGGCCTGACGTGACGGTGCCGTCGATACCGTCTGTTACTGATGTTAGTGTTTTGCTTACTCTGATGTAGCCCGTTTGGGCAAAGATTAGCTGTACTCTGATATATTGTAGAAGCATGTTTTAGCTTCTCTTTATTGATGTATTTGGACTTTATATACTTAGTGTGGATTTTGACTTCTCTTGCTTATATATTTGGTTGGGTTGGCATGATTTATTGATATTGTTGTAGCCGGCGGAATAGGCGTCTTGTGGTACAGGTTAGCCCGTGTGCTAATGCTACCGCAAGGCGGCTGTTCCGGGCATAAGACTCCCTCTTCGTGCCGTGTTATGGGATCCGGGAGGAGGGGTCTTACAAATGGTATCAGTTTGCCACGATCCTCAACTACGAAGTCATTCAACAATGGTGCCACCCCCGTTTGGTTAGTCAGTTTGGGGACAAACTGACTTAGCGGAAGCAGTGGTGTGCCCATATGTAATTCACATTAAGTTTGTCCAACTTTGACCTTAAGTTTAGCCAACCTGACCACAAATTTGTCGTGTACGTGTAGGTTCCACTGCATGTTGAGCCGATGGGGGGTACTCCTACCCCTCCCATACCCACTCAGTTCCAACAGTCTGAGTTGGGGCAAACGCTTACCGCCATTCTTGATGCTTTTAAGGCACAGCAGGCTCCGGTGCAACAACAAGCCCCGAGCTCCAACTGGCTGAGCACCTTCCGGGCTCTCTCCCCTCCCGTCTACCTTGGGACGGAGTCAGCCGTACGTACAGAAGAATGGCTAGACACGATAGAAGAGTTGCTGGCTGGTATCCGTTGCCCGGCCAACATGGCAGTGACATTGGCAGTGTCCGTCTTGGACTTACATGCGAAGAGGTGGTGGAAGTCCCTCATGGGCTCTACCTTCCAAGGCCGGATCTACACAGAGATAAGTTGGAGTGAATTCTCGGGTGTTTTCTTGGAGCACTTTATCCCTACATCGGCCCGAGATGAGCTTGAGCAGAGGTTCCTTCTACTAAAGCAGGGATCAAAGTCGGTTACAGAATACCAGCGGGAATTCCAGCATCTCGCAAGGTTTGCGGATTCTTATGAGTTGGATGACAAAGGTTATGCCAAGCGCTTCTATAAAGGGCTGCGAGATCCCCTAAGGCAGTCCCTTTTGTTTATAGCGGATGGTAGCTTGGCGGAGATCATTGATATGGCGAAAAGATTGGAGGCGGACCACCTGAGATGTAGTAAGAGGCCTGCGGAGGACGTGATGGAAGCCGGCCAAAGTAATAGAAGGAGACGGGACTTCAGAGGAGGAAGAGGTTATCAAAGAGGTGGAGGGCGTGTCCACCGAAACTATAGGGTGGAGCATCCAGTTCCGCAGCCGCCTGCGTTGCCTCCACCCCCACAGCCTCAGCGATTTCAACAACCTGAAGGGCGTCGTGGTCTGGTGTGCTTCGAATGCAACCAGCCAGGCCACATCCGGCGTTTCTGCCCGCAGCTATATGGGAACGCCCCTCTTGCTCTCCCTCCTGCTCTCCCTCCACCAGCTCCACGAGGACGGGGATATATGCGTGGTCGAGGATGAGGACCGCCAAGAGGAAACCCCGGACCGGTCCGGGATCAAGTGTACGCGCTTGATATGGCGCAGGAACGGAACCCACAAGATGTGATTGCAGGTATGATTTAATTAGTTTACATACTTGCATGGTTTAACATGAGTTGCTTAGAACTTATTAGACACTAGCAATAAGTTTTGGTCGTTGGCACTTAGGCACCGTGAGTATTGGCGGGAAGATGACCTATGCGCTGTTCGATACCGGTGCCTCACACTCTTTTGTGTCCGAGGATTTCATAAAAGACATGGGGGATGTTCAGTACTTCACGGGAATAGCCCGACGTGTACGCCTTCCGGATGGCTCGGAGATGATCGCGACCGCCAAGTGCGAGTTTGAGTTATTTATTGATGGGAAGGCCTTTGATACACCGGCCACGGTTCTGAGAATGCCGGAGTTTGACATCATTTTGGGCATGGCATGGCTCGATTGGCACTTTGCAAGGATCGACTGCGCGGAGAAGCGGATCTATTTGAGACATGGAGACTCTGACGTCATCTTCCAAGGTATTGGCTTCGCTCCTCGCATGATGTTATCTTCCGTCCAGGTTGTAAAAGCTCATATGAAGGGGGACGAGGTCTTCATGATCTGGTTCGAGTTGAAGGAGGAAGCGTTGGAATTAAAGGATGTACGGGTTGTGCGGGATTTTCCCGAGGTATTTCCTGAGAAGCTACCAGGATTACCACCGCATAGAGAGGTCGATTTTCAGATTAATTTAGTACCAGGTGCCAAGCCTGTATCTAAGGCCCCGTACAGAATGGCCCCGAAAGAACTCGCGGAGTTTAGAGTTCAATTGCAAGAACTAGTAGATTCAGGGTTCGTTCGCCCCAGTTCATCACCATGGGTGCCCCGGTGCTGTTCGTGAAGAAGAAGGATGGAACCCTGCGATTGTGCATAGATTATCGGGAACTCAATCGATTAACGGTGCGGAACACTTATCCGCTACCTCGGATCGACGAGTTGTTCGATCAATTAGTGGGAGCACACTGGTTCTCTAAACTAGACTTGCGCTCTGGATACTATCAGTTGAGGATACAAGAGGGGGATATTCAGAAAACAGCCTTCAGTTCGAGATATGGTTTGTATGAGTTCACAGTGATGCCGTTTGGGCTCACAAATGCACCTTCGGCCTTCATGAGCCTGATGAACAAGGTGTTTGAACCATATCTGGACATCTTCGTCATTGTTTTCATCGACGACATCTTGGTCTACTCAAAGACGGAGGTGGAGCATGTCGAGCACCTGACCTTAGTTTTGAAGAAATTAAAGGAGCACGCCTTGTATGCCAAGTTTAGCAAGTGTGAATTCTGGCTTAAGGAGGTTGCCTTCTTGGGGCATGTGATCAGTGGGGCAGGATTAGCTGTGGACCCAGCTAAGGTGCGGGCCGTGAAGGAGTGGTCGCCCTTGAAGTCGGCGGCCGATGTACGAAGCTTTCTTGGACTTGCTGGCTACTACCGCAAGTTCGTGAAAGGATTCTCCAAGATTGCCCTTCCTCTTACCTCCTTGACGAAGAAGGGTGTGCCATTTGAGTGGACACCTAAATGTGAAGCAGCATTTCAAGAGTTGAAGGATAGGCTTACCTCCGCCCCATCCTTGCACTTCCGTCTGGGAAGGAAGGATTTCAGGTTTACACAGACGCATCATATCAAGGGATGGGAGCGGTGCTGATGCAGCACGGGCATGTGATCGCTTATGCTTCAAGGCAGTTAAAGAAACATGAAATCAATTACCCGGTTCATGATTTGGAGTTAGGAGCAGTGGTGTTCGCTTTGAAGGTCTGGAGGCATTATTTATATGGCGTCCACTGCGAGATCTTTTCCGATCACAAAAACTTGAAGTATGTTCACACTCAGAAGGAGTTGAACCTGAGACAACGGCGGTGGTTGGAATTTCTATGCGACTATGAGTTCACCATGAACTACCACCCGGGAAAGCGAACTCGGTAGCCGATGCCTTGAGTAGAAAAGTGCCAGGCTCTAGCCCAGAGTCTCGGCTGATGAGTATGGAGTTGGCTCGGATGATCGAGAAGATGGAAATTACTCTAGTATTCAAGGATCCTTCGGCGGAATATGCGGAGTATTTGGCCAACATGAGCATTGTTTGTGATATCCGAGACCGGATACGGGTGGAGCAAGGAATGGATGCGTCCTTGGCCCCGGCAATCAAGGCAATTGAAGATAGGACCACCGATGAGTACACACTCAAAGACGGCCTCGTTTATTTTCGTGGCCGACTTTATATTCCCAAGGGCGGCAAAATTCGGGAGGATATATTGAGAGAGGCACATTCCTCTCAATATTCAGTGCACCCGGGTATTGCTAAGATGTACGCCGGACTGCGGAAGACCATGTGTTGGCCGGGAATGAAGAAGGATGTTCGCTACTATGTTACACATTGCGAAGCTTGCCAAAGAGTGAAGGTTGAATGCAGGAGTCCCTGTGGTTTGTTGCAGTCGCTGCCCATCCCCGAATGGAAGTTCGAGGATATCTCCATGGACTTTGTTCATGGGTTACCTCGTTCCCGCTCCGGGAATGATTCAGTGTGGGTTATTGTGGATCGACTGACAAAGGTGGCCCGGTTCATTCCAATGAAGAAGGAAGCACACGTGGATGTTTTGGTACGCCTTTTTGTGGAGCAATTTGTACGGTATCATGGCGTTCCCAAGACAATTGTTTCGGATCGGGATGGTCGGTTTACATCCAATGAATGGAAGGCGGTACAGGCGTACTTGGGCTCACGCCTAACTTTTAGTACCGCATTTCATCCACAGACTGACGGGCAGTCAGAGCGGACCATCAGAACGCTGGAGGATTTGTTGAGGCTATGTGTGTTGGACAGAGGAGAGCCGTGGGAAAGACTCTTGCCCCTGTTGGAATTCTCCTACAATAATAGTCATCAAGCGAGCATCGGTATGGCGCCCCATGAAGCCCTTTACGGAAGAAGGTGTAGGACTCCCTTGTCTTGGGTGCAAGATGAAGATCCGAAGGCATTGGGAAACGAATACATAGATGATACTGATGCGGCGGTCAGATTGATACGTGATCGCATGTTGGAGGCTCAAAGTCGACAGGCGAAATATTACAATAAAAAGCACCGGATGGTGGAGTTCCAAGTGGGCGAAAAAGTGTTTCTCAAGATTCGGCCGATGCATGGAGTGTCGCGGGTGCGGGGAGTGAAAAAGCTCAGCCCAAGGTATGTTGGGCCTTATACTATATTGGAAAGAATTGGCCCGTTGGCCTATCGGTTGGAGTTACCGCCAGAACTAGAAAATCTCCACGACGTGTTCCACGTATCGTCGCTTCGAAAAGCACTATTGCGGCCCGACCAATTTATTCCCACTACTGATGGTGCGGTGGCGTCAGATAGGTCTGTGCGACTAGAGCCGGTACGGATTGTTGACAGCGAGACAAGAACATTACGCCGCAAAAGTGTCCCCTTAGTGAAGGTGCTATGGTTGAATCATGGGAAGGAGGAGTACACTTGGGAGCCAATGGATCTGATGCAGCAACGCTACCCGGAGTTGTTTGCCCAAGGTAACCTTATTTAAAAACATGTGATAAACTTCCTGTTAAGTTTTTCTCCACACAGCCTAAGCCTGATTTCGGGGACGAAATCTTTATTTTGTTTATAGGATTTGTAACGTCCCGAATCGCTCTAGGCCCCTAGTGTGTGTGTTTTGAGTCAGGAGGGTTGACTCAAGTCCTGAGAAGAGATGACACGGGTAGTGACACGGCCGTGTCCCTACCCGTGTGCATCGAGTTGAGCTCGACGAGCCGTGTCGAAATCGTCGAGAGTCGTCGAGAATCGTCGAGTGGGGAACACGGGTAGTGACACGGCCGTGTCCCTACCCGTGTGCATCGAGTTGAGCTCGACGAGCCGTGTCGAAATCGTCGAGAGTCGTCGAGAATCGTCGAGTGGGGAACACGGGTAGTGACACGGCCGTGCCCCTACCCGTGTGCGCCGAGTTGGGCTCGACGAGAAGTAGCGAGATGTAACTGAAGATGCACACGGCCAATGACACGGCCAGGCACACGGCCGTGTCATGTGAACACGGGTTGGGACACGGCCGTGTCCCTACCCGTGTCAAACAGTGAACCGACATGGAAACCGCCACGGCCGTTTCGCGGAAGCAGGACACGGGTACGGACACGGCCGTGTCCCTACCCGTGTCACATTTTGCTTATAAGGGGCAGAGAAACCCTAGCCGTTTTTTTCACCCTCATTTCCTTCCCCTATTTCCTGTGAGAGTTCCTGGTGAGAGGAAAACCGCTGGAGCAAGTTCTACCGGAGGAGATCCGCCATCGCCGCGAAAGAGAAGATGCCGCCAAGGAGAACTACGCGATCCATGGCCGGAAATGGTGGTACCGCTGGAGCCAACGTGAGTCTCCTACCCTCTCCCTTGGTGCTAGATCTATAGTTATGCCTTAGGAGAGACATCGACTCAAGAGAGTCTTGATGGAGAGGAGAAGATCTCTAGGTTAGGCCATGTTAGAACTTGTGTTCTAGACTTTAGATCTCTTCAACCCTTCCCCTTTTCTTCAATATGACGATGGGTGGATGGTCTCGTGAGGAGTTTATGGCCTTTGAGGTTGAATAAGGGAGGAGAATATTTCTGGAAAATTTAGGGACGATCGCCTTGAGGAGGAAGACGAACCGATGCCGTTCATTTTCCTTTAAGATGCGCGCAGAATCTGTATTCTGCGCGCAGCGATCTTCTATGCCATTTTCATATAGGATAGGGGCAGATCTGGGCTTTTCGCTAAACACGAAAGTTGTAGCCCTTGGAAATACCTTTCCAACGAGTGGTTGCACGACTTCAGGTGATGTCTGTGGCCCCGGGAAAACCAAATCGAGTTTGCTGTCCGGCAATTCCTGTACACAGAAATTGTGTTCTGTGCGCAGTGAACTTTGAAGCCGATTTCGAGTACGTTATTTTCAGATCTGGGTTGTGACCTGAATATGAAAGTTGTAGATCATGAAAAGATCTTTCCAACAAGGGGTTACACGACTTCACCGGATTCCTGTAGCCTCGGGAATCTCCGGTCGAAATTGCTGTCCAGATTAGTGATACACTTAGAATTCTGGTTTTATATAAAGTGCAACAAGAGTCGGTGGAATTCTGTCAAGATTAAATAATTGATGCTAATCACCGAAGAACTTTGAATGATGGTGTTTATTATTTAGAATGCATACAACTGATTTATTATTGCAAGTTGTCTTGAGATTTGGATGGTTTCCTTTATGTTTAATCGAATCGAATTGATAAGATGTTGATAGATTATAACATATGCGCATCATATAAGTCTTATGTAGAGTTCATATGGAATGACATATAGAAGATTAAACTATGGCCATGATATGTTGATTTGGTGAAATGAAATTTATTAGTTCAACACTTAAAGCGTCGTCTCCCTACGGGTAGTATTGTGGAAGAACGAAAGTGCGGTGTTGACCGTCACTTGTTTTGTTGTGATGAGATAGGTGTGGATGGATGGTTGGGCTGTGTCCTCGTGTTTACTTCCGAGGGCCCTTCCATGATATGTTGATGTGGTGTTTGCATGTGGTGTGAGTCGACACGCGGTGTCGTAATCCCGGGTTAAGGATAGTGTGGCAGGTCTACGGGCTCGCCAGTCGTCACACCGACGGGAGTTGACGGTTAGACTTGGTCGGTTTGGGCTGTGTCCTCGGTGTTCATGTCCCGAGGCCCCTCCGACCATGTGAACGGTTGGGCTGTGTCCTCGTGCTTTCTTCCGAGGCCCCTTCCGGGTCACGCAAGGCCAGTTCAGGCTGTGTTCTTGGTGCACATCTACCCAAGACCCCGCTGGGCCATAGTACGCATGGGCTCCGCTGTTGTGTTCTTAGCGTTGAGGCGTACGGAGGCCTAGGTGAAGTAGTGTGATACCCGCCTAGTAGTAGAAGTGCCCGTTCTACTGTCACCGCCTGGCCACGGCGGCTGATGCCTGAGAGGTTAGCTACCTGCTCGAAAAGTGGGAACTATAGTCTGTGTCGACATAGCTATTGCATGGGTGTGCATGGGTGAGTCATTGCATAGCATTCATAGCATTTCATACATTGCACAACAAGATCCTCATCGTATAAGTTTGTATGGGCACTCCTATACGATGAGTTACTTTTATGTAACCCGATCCTTAACTTATAAGTTTGTATGGGCATCCTTATAAGTTAAGTTACTTTCCTGTTGTAGCTCTTATACTTGCTAGTCTAGTTGTAGCTCTTATATAAATGCTGATTATGATACTGTTTC
Source organism: Platanthera guangdongensis (assembly GCA_039583875.1). NCBI lineage: Eukaryota > Viridiplantae > Streptophyta > Magnoliopsida > Asparagales > Orchidaceae > Platanthera > Platanthera guangdongensis. The sequence continues at coordinate 26,203,450 of CM077156.1, forward strand.
TCTTACACTACTGCCACCTGTTTGCACTTCCTTTACTTGCTTACTTGTTACATATACTATACTCTTGTTCCTTTTCTCCGCCCGATGCCGAGGAGTCGCCGGGGGAGCGGATGTGAAACCACTTAGTCGTTTCGACTAACGGTTGCTACGTCTTCCTTTTTAGGAGGTCACGCCGCAGGTAGAGCAGCCGCAGACTACGCCGCAGGACAGCCAGGCCAGGACGACAGGGCCTGACGTGACGGTGCCGTCGATACCGTCTGTTACTGATGTTAGTGTTTTGCTTACTCTGATGTAGCCCGTTTGGGCAAAGATTAGCTGTACTCTGATATATTGTAGAAGCATATTTTAGCTTCTCTTTATTGATGTATTTGGACTTTATATACTTAGTGTGGATTTTGACTTCTCTTGCTTATATATTTGGTTGGGTTGGCATGATTTATTGATATTGTTGTGGCCGGCGGGATAGGCGTCTTGTGGTACAGGTTAGCCCGTGTGCTAATGCTACCGCAAGGCGGCTGTTCCGGGCATAAGACTCCCTCTTCGTGCCGTGTTTTGGGATCCGGGAGGAGGGGTCTTACAGAATCAGAGACCCATTCTCGACGATTCTCTTCGACCTTCGGTCGACTATGCAAACTAGCTCTCCAGGGCAACATTTGCCCAACCCGACGATCCTTTAAGGCAACACTTTGCCCATAACCCTATTCAGGTCGGTGATTGGTAACCTTTACCAATACAGTCAATCATCCAACTTCTCCACATCTCTTATGTGCGACCCTGCAGGCTCATATCGCGTTGGCAGTGAGATTACATGTTTGATCACTTCCAGATCACAATGGTAACTCCAACAGACTCCCACTTGATCTCGAAAGTATTAAAGCAAAAACCTCACAAACAATGAGCGGCATCTAGCAATGCATCATTGCTCCCCAAGCAATAAGAGTTTATAACTCATAATCCTTTATGACCAATGTATCAGCGTTGTCTTTGTCCCTTTGTCCCTTACATCCGGAAAGAACTAGAGGCATGGACCGTGTCACCCTCATAATATCTCAATCCAAGTTTCTTGATGCAGGATGGACTTCCAGAGAATGGTGAGTCCAATATCACATATTGACTCAACCAAGCATGGTCATGCATTTCTCAGTCCAGTTCCATCAAGGGTCCCATGGATGCAACTCCTGTCATACATGAGGACAAATCCCATATCTGCTCACACACAAACACCCAAATAATTCGTAACATGCCCAACAACCACCCTTATCATCAACCTTTCTCAAGGAAGACTTTAGATGGCATCAAAGCATGCTCTTCCTCACTTGATGAATGCTGTGACTTCAGGTCAAAGGACCACAACACCATTGTCAATTGAGACCTACTCGTGACACGATTGGATGACAATCCACAGAGTAGCCTCAGGTTGGGTCTGTCCAGTACAACTTGTTCACTAACAAGTACCCATGTGATGACTTGATATCACAATATCATGACCTGTGAGAACCGGTCATCAGTCAACGCACATGCTAGTCTTCATGTACCATCATCACCCTTAGCTTCTATGATGATACTCGACCAGGGACCTTTAAGAATGAAGCTTCAAATAAATCATGGGCTCTCACATTCAAGTCACGTACTTGATGTCCCATGGAAGCGAACATTCTAAGGGTATCTATTATGTTAACATTTAACTATCATATAGAAAAACTCATAATAAAAGAACTTGCCATTAATTATAAAAGAAAAAACTAGGTACAATGTTCATCATATGAACAAACAGCCAACAAAATACAAGTTTACATGCAATCCACAAGATTCTCACTAGAGTTGATCGTTTAGGTATCGTATACCCATCGATCTAGTATGACCATCATGCTTTCTCTGTGCGAGAGGCTTTGTCAGTGGATCCGCAATGTTCTCCTCAGTCGGCACTTTGCAAATGTTCACATCTCCTCGTTCGACAATCTCACGAATAAGATGAAACCGTCGAAGTATGTGCTTGGAGCGCTGATGGGATCTAGGTTCCTTAGATTGTGCAATTGCACCATTGTTATCACAGTAGAGAACTACGGGACCAATAATGCTAGGAACTACATCAAGCTCGCCGATGAATTTCCTAATCCATACAGCCTCCTTCGCCGCATTAGCTGCTGCGATATACTCGGCCTCTGTTGTAGAATCAGCAACTGTCTCTTGCTTGGAACTCTTCCAGCTCACAGCTCCTCCATTCAGGCAAAACACAAAACCTGACTGAGACTTGGAGTCATCTCTATCAGTTTGGAAGCTAGCATCCGTGTAACCACTTACAACGAGCTCTTCCTCTCCACCATACACCAAGAACACGTCCTTAGTCCTTCTCAAGTACTTCAGGACATTCTTGACTGCAATTTAGTGACACTCACCGGGGTCTGACTGATACCTGCTAGTCATGCTCAAAGCAAAGCAGACATCGGGTCGAGTACATAACATCGCATACATGATTGATCCAATTGCCGAAGCATATGGAATCAACTTCATGCGGTCCTTATCTTCACAAGACTTTGGACACTGGTCCTTAGAGAGATTCACACCATGATACATGGGCAAAAATCCTTTCTTGGACTCAAGCATGTTGAACCGCTTCAACACCTTTTCGATGTACGTACTCTGGGTCAAACCCAGCAACTTCTTCGATCTATCTCTATAGATCTTAATACCGAGTATATAAGTCGCCTCACCCAAATCCTTCATTGAAAAGCAGTTCCCTAGGTTGTTCTTAACAACTTTCAGGGTAGGAATGTCATTCCCAATCAACAGTATGTCATCTATATACAATATCAGGAAGACAACAATGCTCCCACTGATTCGTTTGTAAACACAAGGCTCATCTTCATTCTTGATGAAACCAAACTTTTTGATTTTCTCATCAAAACGAAGATTCCAACTTCGAGAGGCCTGTTTCAGTCCATAGATGGACTTATTCAGCTTGCATATTTTAGTGGCTTCATCTGGGGATACAAAACCCTCGGGTTGTGTCATATACACTTCCTCAAGGAGGTTTCCATTAAGGAAAGTCGTTTTGACATCCATCTGCCAGATCTCGTAGTCATAATACGCAGCAACAGCAAGCAATATCCTTATGGACTTTACCATAGCAACAGGGGAAAAGGTCTCATCATAGTCAATACCATGAATTTGCTTGAAACCCTTAGCCACCAGTCGCCCTTTGAATGTCTGTACATTCCCATCCATGTCGGTCTTCTTCTTGAAGACCCACTTGAACCCTATGGGTCGTACCCCTTCAGGTGGTTCCACCAAGTTCCAAACTTGGTTTGCATACATGGAGTCCATTTCGGATTTCATAGCCTCAAGCCATTTATCGGAGTCCGGTCCATTCATAGCCTCTTGGTAGGTTGCTGGTTCATCATCATGATCCACAAGCAACACATTACCTATTTGAGACACGAGAAATCCATATCTCTCAGGCTCAAACCTCGGTCTACCAGATCTACGTAGGACTTGTGTTCCCTGAGCAGGTTCTCTAGCTACAACATCTTGTAGTCCTGTCTAAGAATCCAATTGCGGTTCATTCACTACATGTGGTTCTTGAACTTCTTCAAGCTCTACCTTTTCAGTCTTTCTTGATAAGAACTCTTTCTCCAAGAAGACACCAGTCCTTGCGACAAACACTTTGCCCTCAGACGGTAGGTAAAAGTAATACCCTTTCGTTTCCTTAGGATATCCCACCAGATAACACTTATCCGATTTGGGTTCCAGCTTGTCAGGCATTTGATGTCTCACGTATGCCTCACAACCCCAAATTTTAATGAACGACATACTAGGACGCTTCCCAGTCCATATCTCATATGGTGTCTTCAGAACCGTTTTCATTGGAGCGCGATTCAATGTCATTGCAGCAGTCTCTAAAGCAAAACCCCAAAAAGAAACAGGCAAGTCTGCATGACTCATCATCGAACGTACCATGTCTAACAGAGTACGATTTCTCCTCTCAGACACACCATTATGTTGTGGTATTCTAGGTGGAGTGAGCTGTGATACAATACCACACTCTTTCAGATGATCACGGAACTCATGACACAGGTATTCGCCACCTCGATCAGATCAGAGTGCTTTAACCCTTTTACCCAACTGGTTTTCTATTTCATTCTTGAACTCTTTGAACTTTTCAAAGGTCTCGGATTTGCACTTCATAAGATACACATATCCGTATCTACTGAAATCATCAGTAAATATAACAAAGTAGAAATACCCACCTCTAGCCATGGAACTCATGGGTCCGCATACATCACTATGTACAACACCCAAGAGATCCTCAGCCCTCTCAGTATAACCAGTGAAAGGAGCTTTAGTCATCTTGCCTAACAAACAAGATTCGCATCGCTCAAATGATTCATAATCAAATGAGTCCAAAAGTCCATCTCTATGGAGTTTGGATATGCGCTTCTCGTTGATATGGCCCAAGCGACAATGCCAGAGAAATGTAGGGTTCGAATCATTTGTTCTTAGTCTTTTATTATTTTCTACATTACAGATCAGATGGTCCAAGTTCAAAACATAAAGACCATTAAACAATTGGGCTACAGCATAACAAACATCATTCTTAAATATAGAACAATAATTGTTCTTAATTATAAAAGAAAATCCAATCATGTCCAAACATGAAATAGATATAATGTTTCTAGTTATCGCCGGAACAAAATAACAGTTATCAAGTTCTATTACAAGCCCACTGGGCAAAGAAAGACGGTAAACTCCTATGGCTACAGCAGCAACTCTTGCTCCATTGCCGATGCGGAGGTCCACCTCCCCTTTACTCAGCAATCTTCTCCTTCCCAGTTTCTGCACATTTGTACAAATGTGAGAACCACATCCGGTATCCAATACCCAAGATGAAGGAGCAGAAAGGTTTATCTCTATAACGTAAACATTAGAAGCGGAAGTCATACCTCCCTTCTTTTTCTGCAGACCCTCAATGTACGAAGGACAGTTCCTCCTCCAATGACCAGCCTTGCCACAGTGGTGGCACTTCCCTTCCTTCACCGTGCTCTTCTTTTTCATCAGTGTTGAAGACTTGGGCTCAAGATATGACTTAGGTCCCACCTTTGTCTTCTTAGAGCCCTTGGCTTTGCCCTTGCCCTTATGCACCATCAGTATGGGGCTGGTAGGCTTGGCCTTCTTCATGTTGATTTCGGCAGTTCTCAACATGCCTAGGAGTTCGGGCAGTGTCTTGTCTATCTCATTCATGTTGTAGTTCAAGACAAACTGCTCATAACTGTCCGGCAACGATTGCAGGATCAGATCCGTGGCCAACTCTTGACCAAGAGGAAAACCTAGCCTATCAAGGTTCTCTATATACCCAATCATCTTGAGTACGTGAGTCCCTACTGAGTCTCGAACTCTCATCTTACACTGAAACAATGCTTTTGTGATGTCGAACCTCTCTTGACGAGCCTGCCCTTGAAACATTTTCTTGAGATGCTCGTCAATCTCCTTGCACCCCATGCTCTCATGTTGCTTCTGAAGCTCAGAGTTCATAGTGGCAAGCATAAGGCACTCGACATCTAAAGCATCGTCAGTATACTTCTTATAAGTATCTTTCTCAGCACGGGAAGAGTTCCCGGTCGGCACCTCGGGGGCTTCTTCTTCCAAGACATAGAGCTTTCGCTCTTGCCTGAGAACAATTCTCAGGTTCCTATACCAGTCCATGTAATTTGTCCCACTGAGCTTATCCTTCTCAAGGATGGCTCTCAGAGACAACGTGGAGTGCGCAACGCTTGCTATGGAATTCTACAAGAATTTATGCAGAATAAAATCAGTACCTAAATTTCAATTACAATTTATTTTAATTTGGACTTCAATTAAAACACTCCCACTATTTTATTCGAAATGATAGCGCTCACTAACAAATCGGAGAGTCCATGCGAGCTACTCTCTTAGTGGACAAGATTCGTATTTCACCAACACTATGAGTCCGCTTTGGCGTTCCTCTCACGATGCGGTTATTTAGGTAGGCAACGCTTGCCAATTGCATCCTCATGCAATTCTTGTATGGTTGGTGAATAACTCCTTACTCGCATCCATCATATGGTGCATGCCAACCCTATACCTCTAGGCACTCAACCTTTGAGGTCACCTAGTTAAGTTGGACCCGATGTCGACAGTGGGATATCACAATTATCCGCTCGCACCCTTACCAAGATAGATTAATGCACCTTGCTTTGGCAAGCCCACACTTCATCGATCGAGGCAGGAAGAGTGTCATCCATCGGAAGGCATCCGAACACTTAATATTTGAAGAAGGGATTTTAATTATAGGTTAACAATTAACCATGATCAACATTTGATCAACGTGCACATCCTAAGAAAACAGTTTTTCTAAAACCACATGCATCTCTTATGTGCACATCCTGACACCATCAACAAAGGATAGAAGGAAGGGCTAAATCTGAACATCCGGATACTTCCAAATCCTCAGATTTACATGCATTGGACAAAGGAAAAGACAACTCAACTTAAGCAGTAGACAAGCTCATCTCTCTATGTCGGATTCAAAATCCAAAACAAAAACGAGGGATGGTTACTGCTAAGGAGACTACAATTTCTAACATTTAGAAATTCCACCGAAATTCCAGTCGTTCTTGGCGAGGTACCAAGACTAAAGCTAGACATTTAGAACACTTCTAAATCCCTAGGTTTACACGCACTGGAGTAACAAAACTTACAAAACAACAGTCATGGCCGGAACTTGGCTCTGATACCACTGTTGGGGTTTTCTCTAAGGGGTGGCGCAACGCTTGTGCACGCAGCGGAAAACATTAATAAAACCCAAAAGTAAATGGATCTGGCCATAACAGTTGAATCAAGAAGTTAGCAAACAAGTAGGCAAAAATTACCTCGGTGGGGTTGAGTCACAACTCAACGGAGATGCTCCAAACTTTGTATTCCTGCTGGTGGCGAGTCGTACGTGGAATAGTGTCCACGTTTCTGCAGAAGTCCGCACGAGCGGGAGAACGCCGATCTATCCGTCGCACGGATTATCGGGAAGGAGAAGACCGCACCTCTGCTTTCCCATGGACTGCTAGGTCCGCGCCAGGGATTGCAACTCCAGCGACGATCGCCGGAGAAGAGGGGGTCGACGGAGCGAACACGGCGGCGGAACTCTTCCGGCGGCGGGAATCGGGATCGGCGGAGCGAACGAGCGGAACTCTTCCGTCGGGTTTGATTCGCACAGCAGAGAGATAATTATCCGAAAAACCCTAAGTATCCCTTTTATACCCAAGGCATAAAAGACTTAGAAACTTCGCTATCCGCAGACCACCCAGAAATAGGGTTCAGAATCAGCGAGTATCAATCGGTGAGAATCGGCGACAATCGGCGAGAATCACCGAGCAGGTTCGGCGAGAATCAGTCGACGAGTATCACCCAGGATCGGCGAGAATCAGAGTACAATACTCGACGATTCTCGCCGATCGTCGAGCCGCGCTCGACGATACACGACGATACACGTCGATCGTCGAGCCGCGCTCGACGACACTCGTCGAACTCGTCGATCGTCGAGAATCAGATTAACGATTCTCGTCGATCGGCGAGAATCAGAGAACCATTCTCGACGATTCTCGTCGATCGGCGAGAATCAGAGACCCATTCTCGACGATTCTCTTCGACCTTCGGTCGACTATGCAAACAAGCTCTCCAGGGCAACATTTGCCCAACCCGACGATCCTTTAAGGCAACACTTTTCCCATAACCCTATTCAGGTCGGTGATTGGTAACCTTTACCAACACAGTCAATCATCCAACTTCTCCACATCTCTTATGTGCGACCCTGCAGGCTCATATCGCGTTGGCAGTGAGATTACATGTTTGATCACTTCCAGATCACAATGGTAACTCCAACACTTACCAGCCCGCCGGCGGCTCGGGCGAGTAGACCCTCCGCTATGCCGAGCTGCCTCGCCTGGTCAGTGACCTTGTCCTTGGCGATGTCGCGAGCCTGCTCGGCCTTTTCGAGTTGGTGGCTGAGGGCGAAGCTGTGGCGTGCCAGCATGTGATGCAGCTCCATGGTCCGCAGGTGGGACTGCAGGCCCTCATGGCCGAGCTGCATGAGGGTCATCTTTTTTTAGGCCTCAGCATCCTCCCGGCCATACAGTCCGAAGCCGAGGGCGTAGGCGTGACCGGTGGCGTGCTCGTGGTCGTGCCAAGAGGGGTGCAGGGTGGAGACGGAGACTCGATGAGCGAGCTCGTCCCACTACAGCATGGGCTCGCCCGCCGAGTCCTTCCACCGGGTGCCGAAGTTGAAGAGGGGGTGTTGCTTCGGCAGCGCACGCTCGTGGGCGGCCCTCTTCGTCGATGGAGGAGGGAAGATCACCGCCGTGGAAGAGGGGCCCTCGCCACCTTTCCGCCCCTTGCTGGTTATCTACTTCAGCGGGCTCTCCGGCGACGCGTCGGGAGGGGTCTCCGACGAGTTGATGTACTTAGGGCTGGGTTGTTGTTATTGTTGCCCTCGCGGAGCCAGCAGGGCTCTCCGCATCTTCTTTATTTTTCGATGGCCGAATGGCGGGTTCGATCCCGCGTCCTCAGATCGCCTCTTGCTGGAAGAGGGTTGCGAGAGGGCCGCCTCATCTCGGCAGGCCGCCGCCGCCTTCTCGCGAGCAAGAGGGTCGGTATGGAGCCCCGGATCCACGAACGGCGGGTTCACGGGGATTATTCGCTCCCCTGCAGGAAAACACTTCGAAAAAAGTTAGGAATTTAGCAATGAAATGGCAAGTACGGCGGTCAGGCGAACTCGGCAAGATGAGGAGGGAAGCATACCTTCGCCGGGCAGAACTGGGCGGGGGGGGGGGGGGGGGGGGGAGCGCGTCGAGGCCCCTCCGCAGGAAGACGACCTCGAAATCTTTATGGAGGAAGTATTTGTGGAGTTCGGCGTCGTTGCCAGACACGGCCGGCGGGCGGTACACCTCCTCGCCCTTCTGCTGCGGCGAGTAGGGGATGTTGCCGAGATCGCCCTTGATGAAGGCGATTTTGGTCATCCAGGTATGGTGCTTGTTCGCGATCTCGCGAACTTTGATTAGCGAGCCGCCGAAGTAGGCGACCCCGTCCGGCGTCGCCTTGTAGGAGAAGAGCTTCCTGAACACCGTCAGGTTGAACACGATCCTCTTCCGCCGGAGGTAACTTGCGAAAGCCACCATCATCGCGATGGCGTTGGAATTCAGCTACGCAGGCACGGCTCCGTAATATTTTAAGATTTGCCGGATCTCCGGCCACAGGGGGAGGCGTAGCCCCACCTCGAAATGTGAAAGGGGGAAGGCGAGCTCGTCCTCATAAAAGGTATTGATGGCCTCCCCCTGTTTCGGCCTGCGAGCCTCAAAGCCCGGCGGCACGCGCTCCGCAACAAACTCAGCGAGCTCCTCCTCGCTAGTGTGCCCCTCGAAGAAGTAATAGTCCGTGAAGTGCTGAGCGCACTTGGAGCGGCCGTCGGCATCTGGATTCGCCTTGCCCATGTTCGCAGAGGTAGAGGTAGAGCGCGAGCAGGAAACGGAAAAGCGCAAGGAGAAGGGAAAAAGCAATAAAGGCACAGTACGGGGTAGGTGTCGGGGGGGGGGGGGGGGGTGGGGGGGGGGGGGGGGGGGGGGGGGGCTATTATAGGAAAAGAAATTTGGGGCAGGCTGTCCAATCAACACAGCTCGCCGCCCTAGCTCACCACCCCAGCTCGCCGCCCCGGCTCGCCGACTTCCGGTGCATCCCCACCAAGGCTAAGTCGAACATTGCAGCATTTTATTTAAGTAACATGATCAAGAATATTCTAAGTTATTTATTATAGAAATGAAGTTCAGGATTTAAAAAGCAGGGCGCGCAAGCAGGGAGGGCATCGGGATGCGAGTGCCGGTCGGCTCGGCGAAGAAGCCGCTCACTTACCTACCCCGGCCTCGCGACCCCCGCCCCCCAGGCTACCGCGCGCGGAGCAGCTCGCGGATCCTTCCGGAAATCCTCTGCGCAACTGAGAGACCGTCATCTATCTCGTCCAGGAGCCGGGAGGGGGACATCAGCTCGCTAGCTTGGCCACGGCGCACCTCGTCAGCAAGACGCGCGTAGTCGCACCGCAGCGTCTCGTTGACCCCCTGCACCTCGCGCAGCCCGCACACTAGCTTCTTGAGGAGCTTGACCTCCCTCCTCGTCAGCTCGCCTTGATCCACCTCAGGACCCAGGTAAGAGTCCAGCGAGCTTGGGGAGGGGAGAGGAGAATAGTTGGCTGCCCGCGAGGATTCCTCAGCAGCTGATTGATTGGGAATAGCTGTGAAGACAGGTGTTAGCAAAAAGAGGCAGAAAAAACTCGTGAAGCAAGGAGTCAAGCAAGACTGGCCAGACGAGCTCGGCAGCTCAAGGGAGATGTGGGGAGGGATGAACCTCAGGTCCTTCCCGCGACCTGGGCCGCGAGCGCCCGACGAGACTAGTTCGAATCCAGGAGTGGGGATGGCCCCCAGACCCGCCCCCGCTGCCACGTCAGTTTGACGAAGAGGGGAGGAGCACACTGGCGAGTTCGGCCTCTGCGAGCTCACAGGAAGTATCCCAAAGAGAAGAGGCGGGTCCCGGGGATGGTTGTCCGGTGCCGTGAATCGCGAGTTGACAAGATAAATCTCGCCTCGCGGTGTGGGCTCCCGCGGCGTGACGCCCTCGCCATCTGGTTGACCGTCCGGGTCATCGCCGACTAAGACAACCTCCCTATCCTTCTCAAGAATAGTTCGGGTGGAAGAGCCGGTCTCTCGATCCAGGGTGGCCCTCAGGTCGTTGAAAATGGGCTCAGCCACCTCGGGGAATGTCTTTGACCTCTTGGAGCCGGGCTCGGCAGAATCAACTTGAGGAGCTTTGGCATTGACCGCCGTCAGGGCGGCCACGCGAGCTGCGGAGGCTTGGCGGGCTCGGTCTTTGCGCTCTTGGATCTCCTTGGGAAGAGGCATCTTGGCAGGGTAGCAAAGGGAATGGCAAGAGTCAGGCAGGTGGGCAGGTGCACATATATAAAGCCGCAGGTGGCCCCCACCCAAAGATTCCCTCCAACTCGCCAACCCGCGCTCGCCGCACACTGGGGGTTGGATGTTTCTTTCCGAGCTTTGACAAGCTCAAAAAGAGCGGGGATTGTGTACAACCCCGTATCCGGCGAGCAAGGCCGCCAAGGCCCAGACAGATCAGGCTAAGGGCAGTAGGCGAGCTCGGCAGTGGAGATGACGAGCCCGAGCTTGGCATTAGTCGATCATAGACCGGCGATCGTCGAACGAAGATCAACTTTCATCCACCCAGTGCTCGGCATCCGCCGAGCTAGCCCCAGCTCGCGTCCTCGCAGTGGAGCTCGGCAACAGTAGGCGAGCAAGACCTGCCGAGGTGATCAAAGCCCCCTGCTCGCCTGGATGAATAAGGTACATATTACTGTTTTGCCCCCGTTGGTCTGCCTATAGCCCTTCAAAACAGCGGAGTTTGGCTGTTGGCAGACCCAGGGAAGGGTTTTCTGGTAATTTCAGGTTAGTTCTTTTGGTTATTGGCAGTCCAAATTTTGAAAGTTATAAATAGGACCCAATGGTTACCCCAGAAAGCAGGTTCTTCCCTGTGCTCTCCTGCTTCAATCTTCAAGTGCTTTCTGAGGCTACCTGAGCTCGGCTTCTGGCTAAGGAGGGGAAGCGCTCTGAGATCTTCCGGGTTCGTGGTGGGACCTCCCCCGCCGAGCCCTTGGGTCTGTGTCACCTTGACTTCTTTGTTGTTTTACTTACAGGAGCGAAGTAGGCGCAAGACCGCCCCTTCCCCAAGGGCGAACTCCACAGGAGATGGAATCGGTTTCAACAATTACAGCTAGGAATCTAAAAAACCCTATGGGTGAGAGTGTGCCCATTGGAAGGATGAGCAAGATGAATGCTACCTATTTTGCTTGTGGGACTCAGGGCCATTACACTAGCCAATGTCCTACCAAGCCCAAGTCCATATCCATTTTAGATTCCTCATCTAAGTCCATCGAGCTCATGTAAGAGGCTGGAGAAGAATATGAGTCAGAAGGAGTGCATTGCGATATAGAAGATGATGTCAATATGATGGTGATGAGTTGTACTTTGTCTACACCACGTATTTTGGACGATTGGAATAGGATGAATATTTTTTCATTAAATTGTAAGAGTGTTGAGAAGTGGAGTAAGTTGATCATCAATAGTGGAAGTTATATGAATGTGATTTCTGAAAATACGGTGTCACGAATGTTGTTAACCACTGAGTCGCACCCTTACCCCTATAAGGTTGCTTGGGTAAATAATACATCCCTTCCGATTTCGAAGCATTGTTTGGTTCCCCTTACCATCAAAGCTTACATTGAAAAGGTTTAGTGTGACATCATCCCCATGGATGCCTGACATATCTTACTAGGACGCTCATGGATTTATGACCATAATGTTACTCACTTAGGGCGAGCTAACACGTATGAGTTCAAATTTAATGTTAAGACCATTATATTTAAGCCCACTCCGCCTAAGGATCCGTCGGTCCCTTCTCAGGACACGATTATGCCTGTAGAGAAGAAAACATTAAGCTTGATTGGTAAGGAGTTTGAGCGCGATACCATTATAGAAGGTTTCTTGTATGTGTCAGTATGTTTATAAGTCAAGGAAGATAGTCCCTCTTTTGAGAACTTACCAATAGCACTGAAGAAACTCTTAGAAGAGTTTTAGGATGTCTACCCAGATGATTTACCGTCCGGTTACCCCCATGAGAGAAATTCAACAAGAGATTGATTACGTTCTGGGTCCCTCTTTTCCCAACCTTCCCTATTATCGACTTAACCCCTCCGCATACCTTGAATTCCAAAAATTAATTTCGGATTTGCTAAGTAAGGTGTTCATCTGTCATAGAAAGATTCCTTATGTCGTACCCGCCTTATTGGTCCCTAAGAAAGACTGTTCTTGGAGGATGTGTGTGGAATATAGGGAAATTAATAAAATAACTGTCAAATACAGGTTTCCCATCGCTCTCTTGGATGACATATTGGACATGTTAGCAGGTGCGACGACTTTTCCTAAATTAGATCTTAAGAGTGGATACCATCAAATTAGGATTAGGGAGGGAGACAAGTGGAAGATGGTTTTCAAGTCAAAAGACGGACTTTATGAGTGGTTGGTGCTCGGGGAAGGGTTAACTAATGGCCCGGGTACATTTTCGAGGTTGATGACTCTAGCGTTATAGCCTTTCCTAGGAAAATTTGTAGTTATATATTTTGATGATATCTTAGTCTTTAGCTCCTCTCCGAATGATCATGAGTCACACTTGAGGATAGTACTTGCGACGTTGTGAAAGGAATAATTATTTGTTAATTTTAACAAATGCTCGTTCAATGTTCCATATTTGGAGTTCCTTGGATATATTGTGAGTTCGTAGGGCATACATGTTGATCCTAAGAAGGTCAAAACCATTAAAGACTGGCCGGAACCAAACAACATACGGGATGTTCGGAGTTTTCACAGCCTAGCTAGTTATTAACTCTGATTTATTCGATATTTTAGTTGTATCATGGCACTGATCACGGAGTGCATGAAGAAGGGTGATTTCACATGTAACAAATCGGCTACTAGAGCGTTTGAAATAATTAAATCACGAATGTCAGAAGCCCCTCTTTTGTGATTGCTCGATTTTAATAAGGTTTTTCAATTGTCCAGTGATGCGTCTGGAGTTGGTATTGACGGTGTATTGAGTCAGGAGGGTCATCCTATTGGGTACGTTAGTGTGAAGCTCGCGTGGCCGAAACAGAATTATTCTAATTATCATAGGGAGTTTACTCGGTTATTCGGTGCCTCCAACATTGGTGACATTATTTACACCGTAAGGAGTTTATTACCCTATCCGATCACAAGGCATTGAGATTTATCAATTCACAAAATAAGGTTAGCACCAGGCATGCCAAATGGGTCTCCTATCTTCAGGAGTACACCTTTATAAAAAAACATCTTAAGCGAACTGTAAATATTGTGGCAGATGCTCTTAGTCGTGTCTCGTTATTATTATCTAGGTAAGAAGTGAAAGTGATTTGGTTCAATAGGATTAAGGAGGAGTACATTCATTGCCCGGATTTCAAGGAAATATATTTATCCACTCAAAACAACTCTCCCACTACCAATTCAGCCAATTATATTCAGGACGGTTATTTATTTAAGCATTTGAAGCTATGTATTCCTCGTTCTTCCATACTCCATTTAATCGTTTGTGAATTACATAACGGAGGTTTAGGTGGTCATTTAGGTCATGACAAGACCACTACGTTAGTGGAAGACAAGTTTCATTGGCCAGACCTTAAGTCAACGGTTAACAAAATTGTGGAAAGTTTTTGCGCGTGCCAGTTAGCTAAGGGTAATAAAACTAATGTGGGGCTTTATACCCCTCTTCTGATTCCCTCCATCCCATGGGAAGATGTTAGTATGGATTTTCTACTAGGCCTACCCGTCACGTTTAGACGTCATAATTCCATCTTGGTGGTAGTAGACCGGTTTTCTAAAATGGCTTATTTTATTGCATGCGATAAGACCAACGATGTGTCACTTGTTGCAAAATTATTCTTTAAGGAAGTTGTTGGGCATCAGTGTGTTCCAAAGACAATAGTGACCGATGGGGACATAAAATTTACTAGCAATTTTTTGGAAGACCCTTTGGAAAATTATGTGCACCAAACTCTTATTTTCTTCGGACTACCATCCACAAACGGATGTACAAATTGAAGTGGTAAACATAAGTTTGGGTTGTTTGCTTTGTTGTCTTGTGGATGACCACATGGGTACCTGGAACCTAATCCTTCCCCATGATCAATTAGCGCACAATAATTCGAAAAATAGGTCCACAGTTTTATCACCGAATGAAATCGTGCACGGATATAAAGCACCAGTGCCCCTTGACTTAATTCTTTTACCTCCATCTTATAAGTTAAGTCAACGTGCGCAAGAATTTGCCTCTCATATTCACAATTTACATAAGAATATTAATGAAGGTGTAACCACACAATATGCATCTTATCAATCACACGTTAACTTACATAAGAGAGCCTCTCACTTTAACGTTGGCGATTTGGTCTTCGTGCATCTCATCACTGAACGGATGCCTTCGGGCACCATAAAAAAAGTTAGTGAATCGTCGAGCTGGCCCTTTTCGAATTTTAAAGAAATTATGAGAAAACACATATCTTTTGGAGCAACCTATTGATTGGGGAATTTTCCCTTTTTTCAATGTTTCAGATTTAACGACATATGTTTCTCCATCACTTGAATTATTTGCTTGTCCATTTGGTTTTGCTGTATTTTCTAATGAGTTGGGGGAGAACTTGTTTCTGGATCGCTCTCTCCATCAGTCTCCACTGGAGGTACAATGAATGTCGATGTAAAATTGTTTTCTCCTTCTTTGCCTAATGCTTTTCCAAGGTTTCCCAGGACCACCTTTGTGCCAGACAGGATCCTTAAAGATGAAGTTCTCTCTTCTCCAAGTGGTGATATTCTACGCTACTTGATACGATGGCATGATCGTCCGGCCTCTGATGACTCTTGGCTTCCGGAATCGGAGGTGGCTCTTTTGGATGATGCTCTTTTGCACCGGTACATTCAAGACAACTCATCGGTGATGAGTACTTTTGAGCGGGGTAGGATTGATGGAGACGGTGACCTCCAACATGTTGAAGATGATGTCAGCATGCTTTCGGAAGATCGATCGCACTCTCTAATCAAAGACTTGCGGCATCATGGTGACCTTGTGGAGCGACGCTACAATCTCAGACCTCGGCGCAAGACGACTTATTAATATTTCTTTGAACTCCTTTGTTATTTTTGTGTGCAATTTTATTTTCATGTTGTGTTTTAATTTATGTATGTGTTTTAATTTTATTTTGGCTGCATGTAGCCAGATGTGTTGTAAGCCTATGTAAGGCCTTGATGTTGTAGATTCTAAGCTAAGTTGAATGAATTTGAAAACCTAAAATCTAAATTGAGATTTCCACCCTTGCTCTCTCCCATCTCTCTAGCCGCCGGCCCCCCGCTTCCTCCCTTTGAGATTTCAGAAACCCTCCTCTCTCCCCTCTCTCCAATCTACCGGGCTCCGCCAAGTCCCCCTCTCCCGTCTCTCTACAAGCCACCAGCATCCCCCAAGTGCCCTAAGGGGTCGGCCAACTATAAGTCGCCACCCTTCCTCTTCCCCCTATGGAAATATTCGGTCGGCCCCCTCCTTGAAGACTTCATCCAAGGTGAAAGATCCATTTTGTGGAATCAATTTCGCCATGAAGCGAAGAAGGTAGATGAGTTTTCTCTCCATTCGGCGCGAATCTGATGGATCCGATGAAGAGCGATCATATCTTGGAGAATACAAATTGTCTCTGAGTGGGGTAACAAAAAATCTACCTTTTGTGTGTTTCCCTCTAGATATTCTTGTGGTGGAATTACTGTAGCGTGATCTCTTGATAGCGTTTGATTTATCGTCGTTTTCTCCGATCGGTTTTTTGGTCATCTTAATTTTATTTAAGTTCTAGAGGATTGGCGAACCTCATTTTATTTTTGTTGTGGGAGATCTATCTTTTTTCGAATCGTAAATTTTTGTGGATCTCATTTGGTACAACATTCGCTCGCTCGGACAGGGTGGGTCCTTTTTTAGCCTGCGAGAATATCGACCTATAGCCTATGATCGATCTCAAACGGTGTGGCTACCCGTACATTAGCATTTGATTTGTAAAACTGAATAACGTGTGTGTTGTACTAAAGTTTTTGTGCGAACATAGAATTGGGATGTCGAGAGAAATTCATGTTTATCCGTAATTTTCTGATGTCAATGTGTGAGCCAACATAAGTAGTCCAAATGAGTACAAAATGAGAGAAGGGCTTATGCCCGGTACATGCCGAATCAAATATCTCTCTCTCTCTCTCACACACACACACAAATCAAAAGTAAGCCGAAGCAAACACTAACACAAGGACACTTGTCATCACCCGGCGCAGATCTGCAGTAGTAGTAGGTGGTGGTGGTATCAGCTCCTCATGTCCTGCCACCTCGTCCAGCTGGTTGTGCTGATCCTCCAGCTCCTCGAGCTCCTAAAATGATACGGTCACAGCTGACCGTTAGTCATAAAGACTAAGGCCCGTTCGTTTGCAAAGTTTTCATTTTCGGTTTTCATTTTGATTCAAAACCAAAAAAAGAAGTGTTTTCGTTTTGGGGAAAAACCAAAACTTGTGTTCATTGGCAATATGATTTTCAAGTTCGTTTCGAAAAAAATGAAAACTAACGTTCGTTTGAATTGATTTTCA
The DNA here is from genome assembly GCA_039583875.1 of Platanthera guangdongensis. NCBI lineage: Eukaryota > Viridiplantae > Streptophyta > Magnoliopsida > Asparagales > Orchidaceae > Platanthera > Platanthera guangdongensis. The sequence goes on from CM077156.1 coordinate 26,220,732, forward strand.
GGGTTTAGGGTTTCTAGAGGCATCGCTGTTCGATAGAATTCCTGGACGACATATCGTATCTTGGACGGCGATGATCGACAGATACATCAAAGCGAGTCGTTTCAAGGATGTTTTGGGAATCTTTCGAGAGTTGCATGATGCCGGGATGATCGTCGGACTTGTCGTCAATGACAATGGGGAGAAAGCTCGTGATCTGTTCACGAGGATGCTAGCAATGTCGGTGAGACCCGATGAGGTGACCTACATCGGTATGCTTTCAGCTTGCGCCCATGCCGGATTCATCGACGAGTGGAGAGAGATCTTCTACAGCGGCTTATGAGCATCCATGGAGGAGGGGGACGAAGAAGTTGCCGGGGAAGAAGTGACGAAATTTTTGGCTGTTTTCTATTTTCAAAACCGAGCAAAACAAACCTCGATAGGTCTATTTTGGGGCTGGGCAAATTTAGAAGGAATGAAAACTGAGCGTTTTTAGTTCAAAACCAAAACCGTGCAAAACATGGCCAAATGAACACCCGTTTTTTGACTGCGAAAACTGAAAACCAAAACCTGCTGTGAAAATGGTGCAAACAAGCGGACCCTAAGCAATTTTGTCATCGCCTCGCCCCCGCGACTCCTAGGCACCGAACGGGAATACGAAAGCCGAGGACAACAAAGAGTACAGAACAAAGCAGGTGATGGTGGGTCTATTCTAATATGGATATATTCTAGCAGTTGTATCTTTACACTAGCAATTCTAAATAACATAGTAAAGTAAGTAAAGCATTACTGAAAATAAGCACTGAAAAGTAAGTAAGGTAAAGTACTGAGCAGAAATGTAAACTATCTGCCACTACACTATATTCACAGAAGTTGAAATTGGTGGTAAGGGAGATACCACCAGAGGGGTTAGACTGTATTACTCTAGAGGGGGGGTGAATAGTGTATTTTAAAATCCTTTAGATTTTTATTTCAGAGTTGAAAATTAGTGATACTGCTAAGTATATTCAGAGTGTGCAGAAATAAAAACTAAGCTACCCAGCAATCAGTACACAGAAAGAATTAAAATGGCATCACAGATGACACAAGAAATTTATAGTGGTTCCCCTAAAACTTGGGTACATCTACTCTTCTACCACCGTGGTAGGAATCCACTCAGGTTTTTGATCAGGTGCCCTGTCACCAATCAAGTTTTTGATTAGGTGCCTATCACCACAAGATCTGCTTCAGGTAGATCAGGAAACCCTTCAGTCTTTTGATCAGGTGCCTAAAAACCAAGTGATTAACTTTTGAAGCGAGCTAGAACCCTGTGTACAGTGGGTGAAAATGAAACTTGATGTTATCTTCTCTTTCTCAAGGCAACAGAGAAGATTAGTGGATCCTTGATGGTGTCAAAGCTCCCCCTAAGATGAAAATTTATTCAGGAAGAATGGAAGCTTTGTAGGGTGAGTAGGTCTTCTAGAAAAGGTATCCAGTAAGCAGTAGACTGATTGATGTTTGGTTGTCTCTTGGCAGCTTGCTGGAGGAAGAACACTTTGATGAAGACAGAGAGATTTGTTCTTGAATTATTTTCAGATGTTTGTCTTGTTCACTGAGTGTATTCTTCATATTTTTCTTTCTTATCTCTGTTATCTCTATATCTCTGTGTCTCTGTAAGAGAGAAATTTTCTTTTTATATTTCTCTGTATATTCTCCTTTGAATTTTGAATTATCTGCATTGATTGCTGACGGCCTGGAGAATGTAAAACGACTAGAGAGAATATCTGCATTAATTGGATTTCCTCAACTGTCCTATTGAAAAATGGCAAGTAATAATCCTGATGAATGCTATAGTCAATGCTGCTTGCAATGGTAATATTCAGAGAATATTAAGCATTGATTATTCAAGAAATACTGCAATAAAATAAGGACAGATGAAGGAAAAAATCCAAGTCTGGATCTGCATAGAATTCGTCGAGCAAAGAACAAATTTCATCGACCTGAGTCCAGAGTTCATCGAGCTGAGAAATCATGTTCATCGACCAGATAATTGTTGTTCGTTGACCTGAGATCCAAGATCGTCGACATGAGAACTACTAACTACTTTCTGATAAAACTTGTCAATTCTGTGCTCTAAGATCGTCGAGCTGATAATATAACTTCATCGACTGGAGTTCATAGAAATGATTCTGGTCTTGGAATGTTGAAGATGATCTTCCAGAAATCATCGACCTGAGCTCAAAGTTCGTCGAGCTCAACTCAGAGAATTGTCTGAGTTCGTCGAGCTGAGCACGACTTTTGTCGAGCTGAGTTCGACGAACGTCGAACTCACTTTCCTGAACTGATTTTTCTCTAAGTCTGGAGTCTTCTGTTGTCATCTTTTGGCTGGTCCATACAATGTTAACTCTAAGGACATAGCCTAAACTCTAGGACACAGACATGACCCTGGCTATACATGTTGGGTCAAATATCCTAGTTTACAGAACCTAGCCCAAACCAAACTAGGGATCCAACAATCTCCTGCTATTTGGGTGAGGTCACTAATCACAGACACAACATTTACAAAGTAAGAGAAAAATATATTTCGCAGAAAACATTAAAAAATGCAGCATATATATATATATACAATGAACATTGTATCAGGAAATAAGTAAACAGTTTTAAGACATACAGAAAGACTGAACAGTTTAAACTCATTTCTTCTTCTTTAATTCCTTTTGCTTATCCTCCTTAGCTCTATCACTAGGATGAGTGAACTTGATTTCCTTATTTGGATTAGCTACTTGAATCTTTGACATAGTCATATTAGCTGCTCCTATAATGTTGAGGGATGTATCCCTTAACACCACAACTTCTGGATGTAATTTCATATAATCATCTGCATTAAAGAATTTATTAGCTTTTGCAAACCTGTTTAGTTCCTCCATTCAATATTTGGACATTGTTAAGTATTGAGAGGGATCCTTTCCTTCAGCTTTGGGTTTGTTTATCATAGATAGGCTAATCAGTTCTTGGAACCTGGCCATCCTTGCAGTAGTAGCTATTTATAGGTCCTCAAATGGAACAGGAGGAGATTCAGGTATTTTTGGACTTTCATGTTTCTGAGATTCGGGTGCTTGTTATAGATGATGATGTTGATGTTGATGTTGTTGTTGTTAATGCAGCTTTCTTGAGGAGTACCTATGCTGGTTGCTTCGAGAAGAAGAGGAGGATCTACCCTGAAGTCTCTGATAAGTTTTAAATTGGGTAGACCTCTGAGAGGAAGAGCATGAAGCACCAGCAGCAGGTGGAGAAGGTGGAGGAGGATCTTTCCTGTATCTCTGTGGTGGAGGAGAATACTTCCTGCTTTTCTTCCTGTCCTTCTACTCTTTCTTGGATAGCCACATCCAAGCTGGCAATCCCTTATAAGGAGTGATATTCTGAAGAATATAGTATGGAGTATCATGAGTTTGGTTTGGTTTTGGAGCAGCAGCTGGAGGGGATTTTCTTTTCTTAGAGATTTTCTTTTTGGACTTGGGCTCATCATCATAATCCTCTTCCTCATCTTCATCATCAAAAGATCCTTGAGTAGTATCATATAATGCATCAATTTCTTTTAAGGCTTCTACAGATATCGACAATTTTTCTGCCTAGGGAGGAGCAGGAGGAAGAGCTGGAGCTGGAGAATTATATACATCAGTGCTTTCAGCAACTAATTACTTGCTTCTTCAATATCTGCCATGATCAACTCATATAGATCAGGCATGGGACTATAATCCATAATATAAGTTGGAGCAAAGACAGCCTCTGAAGAATGAATACCTTTGGGAGCAGATGCAGTTGTGTTACTGAAACAGCAAAACTATCCTTGAGTAGCTTAACAACTGAGGGACTGATGGGTGATGTGTAAGGAACAATAGCCAAGGATGGCTTTAAGTGAACAGCTGGAAGAGAGCTGAAGTAAACTGAATCAAAAGAATTTAATAAACAAAATAAATCCACTGTGGGATTGACACAGCAACCACAAACAGTTATTAGTGTTATATCTTCTATAACTGTATCTATTTCAAGAGCCATATAAGTATCTGTATTTACATCTGTATCTGTTGTAGCAGTTGTAACTGCTGCTGCTGCAACTAGGGAAGTTTCTTCATTGAGCATTTCCCCTGCCTGATTTCAGTGACAATTGGAAACAGGCCCCTGGTGGTAGAAGCAGGGATAGAGGAGGCAGCAAGAAGAGCAGCAAGAGAAGAGATAGAGAGTGCAAGATGTGAAATGGCCTCTGCTTTAAGATTCCTAATCACTGGAGTGATGTGCTTCAGGATTGTATACAGAGAAGGGAAAATTGAATCCATATACTCATTTGGAGTTTGAGTGGAAACAGAGAGAGAAGCAGTAGTGACATCAGGGAGGATGTCATCCTGAGGAAATGATGTGGAATGAGATGGAGAGTGGCTGGGAATGTCATGAACTGGAGATGTGGGTGTGGAAGGTAGTGAGTTGAGTAGATTAAATGTGGGGGATGAGAAGAAGGTTTCATTGTTGATGTCGTGGAGGTGGGATGGAAGAGGAAATTGAGGAGGAGTTGTGTGAAGTGGAGAGTGTGGAGGTGTTGGCACATGAGTGGATGAGGGGATTGAGATGGCTGGAGTTTGTAGAGGAGGAAGTGAAGATGGTTGAGGGTATGAAGGAGTTATTGTTGAAAGGGATGAGGTAGAAGAAGGATGTTTAGAAGGAGCTTCTTCTGAACCAGGGTGGGGAGTGGCTGTGACAGCCCTTGTGCCCTCAGAGAGCCTGGAGGAGGAGGAAGCCCTGGATGGCTTACTGACCCTCCTCTCCCATCTGCCAAATAAGGCAGATGTTAGCCTCTTTGAGGCATTGATAAACACTATTGTTGACACCAGGTGTTCATAAGATTTTTCCTGCAGAAATATTCCTAGTACCTGGCCAAAGCAAACTTCTTTCCTGTTATTCTTCTTCTTAATCAAATCAAACAGTAACTGTCCCCAGTTAATTCCTTTCTTATCCACCAAAGCAGCCATCACCAAGAATTGATGCCTAGTTATATAATCATGTGTTGTATGTTTTCCTAACAACACTGTTGGAACAACCTATTACTAATTTGGGTCAGGATTACTATGTCTTTAGGAAACCTGTTTTTGACCTCATTGTATAGATCTAAAGGTCAGTTAGAATTGAGTCTAAGGGTTAGTAGTTAGGTTTGGAAGCTGCCCTCAAGACCAAGGTTTTTCAGTTTGGAGACTAAGTCATTTCGTCGAGCTCAGTACGACGAATCGTCAAACTCCTGTCGACGATCGTTTAGCTCAACTTCGACGGATCGTCGAACTCCATTTGACGATTGCTGAGCTCAACTTCAACAAATCGTCGAACTCCATTCGATGATCTTCGAGCTCAGTTCGACGATCTTGACTCCAGTTTGTTCCGCAGTCTCTAAGCTCAGTTCGACGATAGTTGAGCTCAGATCGACGATCTCTGTTGCTATATAAGTGCAAATCGCTGAGCTCAGTTCGACAATAGTAGAGCTCAGTTCGACGTTTTTCTGAAGAGTTCAACGACTTTCAAGATTCAAATTCAGAACAGTTAAGGAGTTATTCTCAGCAATTAATTCAGAAGATTTTGTAGCCGTTTTCATTTATTTTGGAGCAAGTTTCAAGGAATTATCAAGGGATGTTTCATTGGACTTTCCCCTAGAAGACAAAAGCAATTAAGGAAGTCATTTATAACAGGCCAACGGCTATCTTGACAGTGGATCATTTCTATTTAGAGAAAAAGGAATTAAAGACAAGATTTTTGAATTCAAGGCACAAGAAAGAAGAACAAGAGAGAGACACACATTCTGCAATATTCATTCTCTGCAAATATTCTTCTACAACAACTCTCACAACCACAACCAACAAGAGAAAGAAAAAGAGTTGTAGACATTCTCTGTCTAAAAGAATTCATACAAGAACACCATCACTAAAAGAGATCAACCATCTGAAATCTTTAGATCTCTTTTAATTCAAGTGTTCAAGGCCATCAACATTCAAGATTCCAGACACCTCACATTTTAGCTGTTGCTGAAATCATCATTTGTTGGAGATCAATTTCTGAAGGCCTATCACCCTACTGCAAAGCTTCATTTCCTGAACAACTACAGATCTCAGGGGGAGCTTTGACAACATCACTGAATCCACATTGTTTTCTCAGCTGCTTTGAGAAAGAGAAGACTTCCATCACTCTCTCATCCCCACCTCTGTAAAGGGTTTTTCAAACTCCCTTCAAAAGTTTGTGTGTGGTTTTTGAGCACCTTATCAAAAGCTCATTGGTGGCAAGACACCTGATAAAAAAATCTGGTTTGGTTTTTGAGCACCTTATCAAAAGCTCATTGGTGCGCAGGACACCTGATCAACTCATCCTACAGTGGATTCCTACCAAGGGTGGTAAAGGAGTGGATGTACCCAGGTTGATTGGGGAACCACTATAACTCCTTGTGTCTTCTGGTTGCTTGTCTTTATTTTTGTTTCTAGCTGTGATTGTTTTGTGACTAGGTTGCTCTGTGATTAGATAGTTTCCGTGATTAGATTTTCTATTTGCTTCCCTGTTCGCATTTAGAATACAACAACTATTGTAAAAGTTTTTAAGCACCATACTCTGTCACCCCCCTCTAGAGTATATCAGATCTAACTCGCACTTTCAATTGGTATCAGAGGGAGGTTGGTTAAATATACCACATCTCAGTGGTTGCACAGGCTAACACCTGAACCCAAAGATCCCTAGTTAGATCTGCTTGTTTTGATTTTGTTATTAGAATCATTTCTTCACAAATCATGGCCCAAAACAAAGATTATGCTAGCACCAGACCTCCAGTGTGCAATCTATCCAAGTTTGCACTTTGGAAAGCAAGGATTAGACTATACATGAATTCTATTGATGAGGACATTTTTAATTCTGTTTTAACAGTTTGTCCAAGAACTCCAGAGAACACAAGCACAAATGCTGTTCCACCTCCATCAGGAACAGATATTGATATCAAGAAGTGGAAAGTAGCAGATGCAAAGGCTATGAATATCTTAGCCCAGACTATGTCTGATGACATTTTCCAAAAGGTGGCTGAATGTAATTCAGCAAAGGAAATCTGGGATAAGCTGTCTGAAATAGTCTCAGGATCAACTGATGAAAGAAAGGACAGGAGATCCCACCTCATATTCCAATATGAGAATTTCAAGAAAGGAGAAGCTGAGTCAGTAGCTGAAATGTACAACAGACTCAGTCTGATAGTCAATGAACTGAAGACTCTGGATAAGGAGATCTCATTAACTGAGCTTAATGACAAAATCCTAATGTGCTTCCCAAGCACTTGAGACTCAAGGATCTTGCCAATCAAGTATGCTAGAAGTCTGAATGAGATTACAACAGAAGCTCTTTTGGGCAAGCTCAAGTCTTATGAGCTGCTCATTAAGAACAGAGAAGAAGAGCAGAAGGCTGCCTCACCAGCCACAAGAAAAGAAAAGACAATAGCTTTCAAAGCAACTGAAGATCAGCTTAAAGACAAAGTCACAGGCAATGATGAGCTGCTTAGTCTACTGGCTAAAAGATTTTACAAGATGGCCAGGAAGTACTTCAGGAAGAGATCATACAAAGAGCATGACAAGCCAAGGTATGATAGATCAAATAATAAAGAAATTGTTTGCTTTGCTTGCAGGAAATCATGACACATTGTACCTGACTATCCAGAGAACAAAAATAAGGACAGAAAGGATAAGAGAGAAAGAAGAAAAGATAAGGACTTCAAGAAGAGTAGCAATGGCAAATCCTCCTCCAGCAAGAATAAACACACAAGGAAGGGATTTGTTGCTGAATCTTGGAGTGAAACTGAAGAGGAATCAGAAGCTTCATCCAGCTCAAGTGATGATGAAGATGATGCTGAGGAGAAGGAGTTCTGCATGATGGCAATCAATGCCTCTCAACACAATTCAGATGTAGAAGAGTCAGAGTCAGACTCAGAGACTCAACTTGAAGAGGACCAGGTAATTAGTTCTTTTGATTTCAATTCTGAGGACTTTAAGTATGAATTTAAAGCATTATGCTTAGACTTATTAAAATCTGAGAAGGAAATTATCTCTCTCAGAAATCAATTGTCTGAACACAGTTCCTTAAAATCAGAAAACCTAAAACTCTCTGAGGAGTTGGAGTGCTGTAGGGAGCAGATAGCTTCACTGAAAAGTGAGCTGTCAGAGGCCAAAAAGCTTGAAGAATCCCTTAATGGGAGAAGCATCAAGCTAATGGACATCACAAGCACAGTGAACTCTAGATTTAATAGTACACTGGGCTTGGGTGCTTCATCCAGCCAACCTATAGTTCTAACAATCCCAAATAAGTTTATTTCTGATAAAGGGAAGGGAGTTGTAGAAGTAGCTAGGAAAAATTCTGATCTGCCTAAGAAAACCAAGTTTCAGCAGAAATCGTCGAACGGACAGAAATCGTCAAACAGAGCTCGACGATCGCCGAAAACAGGTCGACGATCTCAGGCAAAATCGTCGAACTCAGGTCGACGATCTCTAATTCCTAAACTCTGCTACAGTCGACCGTCGAACGGAGCTCGACGATCTGACCCAAGGTCGTCGAACGCAGCTCAACGATCGTCAAACAGAGATCAGAACTTTGGAAAATCTTTCAAGGGCAAATCAAAATCCAATCCTAGGGGTCCTTCATCCCAAAGCTTTAACACTTATACTGAATGGATAATACCTCCAAGGAGATATCATCCTGAAGGTTATGAGAGTCAACCAGGGATGTCATTCATTTCTGAGTTTAAAGGTTATCAACCTAGGCCCAAGGTAAACTGGGTCAAAAACAAGTGAATTATTTTATTTGCAGGTGAAGACCTATCCAACATCAAACCAACAATGGTATTTGGATAGTGGGTGCTCTAAGTACATGACAGGAAATAGAGACAACCTCACATCCTTTAAAGCCAAGCTTGGACCCAAAGTCATATTTGGTGACTCAAACTTTGGACTGACAAAAGTATATGGTGCAGTCCAGATTGACACAGTCACATTCAAGAAGGTAGCTTATGTGGAAGGACTGAAGCACAATTTGATAAGTATCAATAAGCTATGTGATGAAGGCTACCAGGTGACTTTCAACAAAGCCTTATGCAAGATCAAGTCAGAGGACAACACAACAGTGTTGACAGGTAAAAGGAAAGGTAACATCTATTTAGTATATTTTCTTTCAACAGAAGTAGATATTTGCCTGTTTAATTCTGTTTGTAGACCAAATGATTTATGGCATAAGAGACTAGGGAATTTAAACCTTAGAACCATTGCTAGGCTATCCAAGGACAACCTTGTTAGAGGACTACCTTCTGGCCCCTACAAGAAGGAAGGACTCTGCAGGGCTTGTCAATTAGGCAAGCAAACTAAAAACAGTTTCAAGTCACTTAATAAGAGTGATTAAACTAAGATTTTGTATCTGTTACACATGGATCTGTTTGGACCCATCATAGTACAAAGCTTAGGAGGGAAATTTTACACCTTAGTAGTTGTAGATGACTTCTCAAGATTCACATGGGTGTTCTTTCTGAGGAAGAAGTCTGATAACTTTAAGTGTTTGACAGAGTTTCTCAAATGCACATAGATTGAGTTCAATACTCACATTGCCGTGATCAGAAGTGATCATGGGACAGAGTTTGATTCTCTTCTTATGCAAGAGTTCTGTTAGAGTGAAGGGATCAGGCATACTTTCTCAGCTCCTAGAACTCCTCAACAAAATGGGGTAGCTGAAAGAAAAATAGAACCCTTATTGAATCTGCCACTACATTGTTGTCAGATGCTCACCTTCCTCTATCTTTTTGGGCAGAGGCAGTGAACACCTCCAACTATGTGCTGAACAGAAGTTTAATACATAAACTAAAGGGCAAGACTCCCTATGAATTACTCAAAGGGAAGAAACCTAAAGTAGATTACTTTAGAATTTTTGGTTGTATTTGTTATATACATAATAATGACAAGAAGTATTTAGCAAAATTTTAAGACAAAGCTGATGAAGGAGTGTTTCTGTGATACTCCATGATCAGTAAGGCTTATAGGGTATATAATAAATCAACTCTTAAAATTGAAGAATCTGTTCACATATCTTTTGATGAATCTAACATGTCTTTCAAGGAGAAGAACACTTCTACGATAGAACCTTTGCAGGTACATTCTCTTGCTGAATATTTGAACAGGTTATAGATAATTCAAAAAGATGAAAGCAGTGAAGATGAAGAAGACATTCAACATCATGAAGAGAAACTTCTTGAAGAGCTAGTTGTTGTACCACAAGAGGAAACAACAACACAGGTTGGTGAACAATCAACACCCCCTGTTGATTTAGTAACATTAAGAGACCATCCAATTTCCCAAGTAATTAGAGACATCTCAGCTGGTGTGCAAACCAAAAATCAGGTCAACCAAAACCTGTTGCACACTTGCTTCCTATCTCAAATTGAACCTCAATCCATTCAAGATGCAGATCAAGATCCACACTGGATCATTGCAATGCAAGAAGAGTTGCATCAATTTGAAAGGAACAAAGTTTGTGAACTAGTACCAAAGCCTAAGGATCAATCCATTGTTGGAACAAAGTGGGTGTTCAGAAACAAATTGGATGATCATGGAGTTATTTTAAGGAACAAGGCAAGGCTAGTTGCTCAAGGGTACTCTCAAGAAGAAGGCATAGATTATGACCAGACTTTTGCACCAGTTGCAAGGTTGGAGGCCATCAGAATCTTCTTAGCATATGCAGCACATAAAGGTTTTAAAGTATACCAGATGGATGTAAAAAGTGCATTTCTCAATGGAGACATCAAAGAAGAAGTCTATGTCAGACAACCTCCAGGTTTTATCTCTCTAACCCATCCTGATTATGTTTTTAAGCTGAACAAAGCATTATATAGTCTCAAGCAAGATCCTAGAGCATGGTATGAGACCCTAGCATGCTTCCTTATAGAAAATGAATTTATAAGGGGTAGAGTAGACCAAACTCTTTTTATTAGAACCCATAAGTCCCATACCCTACTAGTACAGATCTATGTAGATGATATTATTTTTGGTTCTACTGATTCAAATTTGTGTAGAAGGTTCTCAAACTTAATGCATTCTAAATTTGAAATGAGTAGCATAGGTGAGCTATCCTTCTTTCTAGGATTGCAAGTCAAACAACATGCTGAAGTCATCTTTATTTCTCAAACCAAGTATGAAAAAGAATTGGTCAAGAAATTTGGTATGTCTGAAGCATCTTGTATGAAAACACCTATGCCTACTAATGTTGTATTAGATGCTGATGAACATGGGAAAACCATTGATCAGACAACATATAGAGCAATGATTGGCTCTTTACTATACCTTACAGCTAGTAGACCTGACATAATGTTTGCTACATGCATATGTGTTAGATTCCAAGTGAGCCCTAGAGAGTCACACCTAACATTACTTAAAAGGATTCTCAGGTATGTTAAAAGTTGTCCAAATCTAGGTATCTGGTATCCAAAAGATTCAGTATTTGACTTAACTGGATTTTCTGATGTTGATTATGCTGGATGCAGAATTGACAGGAAAAGCACCAGTGGAACTTGTCAGTTTCTTGGTGACAGACTTGTCTCTTGGTTTTGCAAGAAACAAACATCTGTGTCAACTTCAACTGTTGAAGCTGAATATATGACTGCAGGTAGTTGTTGTTCACAAATATTGTGGATTCAAAACCAACTCCTAGACTATGGCTACAACTTAGAGAAGTTTAAAATCTTTTGTGATAATACCAGTGCTATTTATATAGCTCAAAATCCAGTCCTCCATAGTAGGACAAAACACATAGAAATTAGGCATCACTTCTTAAGGGATAATGTTGAGAAGAATAAAATTGAACTTCAATATATCCCAACTGATTTGCAAAGGGGAGATATTTTCACCAAACCCTTGGATGAAAAGAAACACACCTTCTTCCTAAATCAGTTAAGAATGTTAGATGAAGGAAGTCTAAAATAAGTTCCAAGACTTTGAAACTCTAAAAATTGACAAAGACTAGGCAAACATCTTGATTTTTCCAGTGTCAAGAGTGTTTCTGGTCTCTAAACTGCGCTCGACGATTTTTCCCCAGATCGTCGAACAGAGATCGACGCTTTCGGAAATCGTCGACCAGAGTTCAGCGCTTCTCAGATAGTGTTCAACTATCTCTCCAGGTCAACGATCGTCGAACGGCGCTCGACGATTTTATTTTCTGAACTATTGTCGAACGGAGCTCGACGCTCTCCAATATCGTCGAACGGAGATTGACGATATTGAAGACCTTTCAGATTCCTTTAGAAGCCCCGATCGTCGAACTGAGTTCAACGATCTTTCCTTTTCTGCGTCGAACCCTAATATAAAATTCATTTTTCGGCCGTCGTTCTCCTTTTGCGCTTTCAATCTCTCTACAAATTTTCTCTTTCCCTCCAAACATCTCTACACTTGGTCGTTTGGTTGTTTATTCTTTGCAGGAAACCATGGCCGTCTCCGTCGCCGTTCTGGCCGCCATGAAATTTGATGCCGGATTCGACATTGACATGGATTCTTTCAGCACCAGTGATCAGATTTTCAAAGATATTCTGGAACTGTTCAAGGAGCAAAAGCTAGTCACCATCATGTCCACCAGAATCAAACTGCCTGCAGATGAAATTAAGGAGTGGGTGTATACTACCCAAAACCAGGACCAAAATACAATTGTTGGGTCAATTTCTGGAACTCAGGTACCTCTGACACCTACCATTCTGACAGAGGTTTTTCAATTAAATTATGGAAGAGATTCTGTTGAAATGTATGGAGAAGAATTTTCTACCATGCTTGATAGAATGGGTCATTCTGATGCAAACCCTATCAAGCTACTGAAAAAGAACTTAGCTGTTGAATACAAGTTTTAGCTGATGTTGTGGGAAAGGTTCTGTTGGCCAAGCATTCAGCCCATGATACCATCTCCAGGTAGCAGCTGTGCTTGATGGGTGCTTTAGTGGATAAGAAACAGTTAAACTGGGGAGAGATTTTCTTTGATCTGATTAAGAAGAAGATCAATAAGAACTTTGTGAATTACGGAAGGATACTAGGGCTGTTTCTTCATAACAGATGCTCTGCCCTGCTTGTATCAAATGGGATGCATATCAATGCCTCTAAGAGGCTCTCCTGTGCCCTCTTTGGCAAGTAGGACAGACAGATAGTGAAACCCAGCAGGCCCTCTGCAAGCACTACTTCAGGCACAAGGACTGTAATAGTCTCTTCCCCTCACGTCTCTGCCCCAGCAGAAGACTTGCCTGCTGCTTCTCATCCTCCACCTCTTATTGCATCTCCACCAGTCACCTCCACCATTCAAATTTCATCCACCATCATTACTCCCAGCCCATCTCCTACATCAATTCCATCTCCAATTCCTACACTCACAGAAGAACCATTCCACCCTCTACATCACTACCCTCAACCAGATCTTGACACATCATCTCACCTTCCATCATTCAATCTTCTAGGTGATTCCTTCATGGATGATTCACCTTCATCCCCTCCTGATCTACCCTCTTCATCCACATCATATCAACAGCTACTGCAAGATATCATTGCTCAACCCTCCTTCACACCTTCTATCTCCATACCACTTTCTTCCATTTCAACAATCCTCACACCTCAACCTTCCTTTCCCCCATACACCAGCTCTCCACCAACATATCCAGCTGCTCCACCTTCCTTCTCTACCTCTGCTCAAGTCCCTACTGAGCATGTAGATATTCCAGCCTTAGCTGACACACTATATGAGGTGATAGCTCACAGGCTCTCACTTCTGTTGGAGACCTCCTTGGCTCCCCTCTTCAAGTCAGTTGCAGACTTATCTGCCAGGCTCTCCTCCATCTTTTCTCCTCAGGCAATCCCTTCCTTTGGGTGCCTTGATCCAGATGTCTCTGAATCTAGGAAGGGGGAGATGCCTCATGAAGATGTTAGATTGCCTGCTGCTGCTGCTGTTACTTCAACTCAAGCTCAACCTTCAACACCACCACAGGTTGCAGTTTTCTCAGTGGACCTCAGGTCACTTTTATCAGAGTTTGATTATATATATTTCAGCTGTCTTCCAGAGAACACTGCAGTCCAGCCATCAGAAGATCTCTCCAAGGCCATTGTGCCCTTTTCAAGCTGTGACACCAGTATTATAAATTCCTTTGTAGTTTCAGTTTATGCTGCTAGTTCTGTTGCTGCTGCCCCTACTGCTGTCAGTGATGATACTGCTGATGAGTTAGTCTCTAAGGATATACATAGGATAGAGGCAGATGACTTTGAGCCTGCTGTCACTACTGATGTTGCCCCTGCTGATGTTTTTGTATCTGAAAATGTTATCTCTGAATCTACTACTGCTGTATCTTCTGAGAATGTTGCTCCTGAAAGTTCTGTATCTGTTGTTACTACTGCTGCTGCTACAACTTCTGCCAGTACTATTTCTACTTCTACTGCCGCTGCTACAACTGCTGTCACCACTATCTCATCTGCTCCAACCCAACAATAGAAAGATTATCTGAAAAAGATTGATGTTTTATATGATTAACAAAGCTCTGAAAGTGATCAGTTCAGAACTGATTCTGATGACTCCTCAGCTACTATAGCAAGGAAAAGAAAAGCAAGAAGCAAGACAATGAAAAGAGTTCCACCAGCTAAAGTAAAAGATACAAATGATATTCCCTACTATATTCTGCATGACTGCCCTATAACTCAACATTGGATGCAATATTCCAAGAATCAACTAAAGGCTATGAAGAAGAAGAGGAAATATGAGAAAGGTTCCTCTCAGTTCCATCATCCTCCTCCACCTCCTCCTCCTGATGCAGGTGCAGGTGGTAGCTCTGCTGTTCATCCTTCTGCTAGAAGTCAAACCCCCTATCAGCCTCAACGAAGATCTCAATATAGGGAAAGCCAATCCAGAGGCTCTCAATCTAGGAGAGGAAATTATAGAGGAAACCAAAGAGGACTTCAAGTCTATTCAAAAGGCTATTCAAGGCAACATCCATACTCAAGGGAAGGACAAGCTTCATCTGACACTACTTCAGGACCTTTTCCCTACAAACTGAAAGAATTAGTCTCATCTAGAGCTCCTCTAGATAATCCATCCAACAGATATGAGCCTCCAGTGCCTTTTGTGGATCCAGAGAATAATCCTACAGCATGGACTACTAGAATGAAGGAATTAGCTGTCTTGGATCAGATTAAGAAAGCCAGAGAGCAAGGCAAGGACACCTCCAGCATTACTACCTTGTCAGAACAAATAAAGAAGGAACTTGAAAGATATGCTTCCAGCAAGTTTTTTGATTCTGAAAGATACATGGAGCTGCACCCTGAAGCTGTAGTACCAAGGCCTAAACAACAAACATCTCTAGGTGCAGCAGATGACAGAAGATCAAAGAAGGAAGCTCTTAATCCAAATAGAGAAATTAAACTTATAAAAAGCAAGGAGAAAGAGTAATTCTATAAGGTGATAATTATTCTGATTTCTGATCTGTCTGAGATATTATATCTGTGATTCTGCATGTTGTTGTTTGTTATATTGTTGCTTTGTATGTTGTTTTTAATTTCTCCAATTTCTGTAAATAGTAATCCTAACCCAAATCGGGGGAGATTGTTGGAACACCCTATTACTAATTTGGGTCAGGATCACTATGTCTTTAGGAAACCTGTTTTTGACCTCATTGTATAGATCTAAAGGTAGTTAGAATTGAGTCTAAGGGTTAGTAGTTAGGTTTGGAAGCTGCCCTCAAGACCAAGGTTTTTCAGTTTGGAGACTAAGTCATTTCGTCGAGCTCAGTACGACGAATCATCGAACTCCTATCGACGATCGTTTAGCTCAACTTCGACGGATCATCGAACTCCATTCGACGATCGCTGAGCTCAACTTCAACAAATAGTCGAACTCCATTCGACGATATTCAAGCTTAGTTCGACGATCTTGACTCCAGTTTGTTCCGCTATCTCTGAGCTCAGTTCGATGATAGTTAAGCTCAGATCGACGATCTCTGTTGCTGTATAAATCCAAATCGCTGAGCTCAGTTCGACGATAGTAGAGCTCAGTTCGACGTTTTTCTGAAGAGTTCAACGACTTTCAAGATTCAAATTCAGAACAGTTAAGGAGTTATTCTCAGCAATTAATTCAGAAGATTTTGTAGCCGTTTTCATTTTTTCTGGAGCAAGTTTCAAGGAATTATCAAGGGATGTTTCATTGGACTTTCCCCCAGAAGACAAAAGCAATTAAGGAAGTCATTTATGATAGGCCAATGACTATCTTGACAGTGGATCATTTCTATTCAGAGAAAAAGGAATTAAAGACAAGATTTTTGAATTCAAGGCACAAGAAAGAAGAACAAGAGAGAGACACACATTCTGCAATATTCATTCTCTGCAAATCTTTTTCTGCAACAACTCTCACAACCACAACCAACAAGAGAAAGAAAAAGAGTTGTAGACATTCTCTGTCTAAAAGAATTCATATAAGAACACCATCACTAAAAGAGATCAACCATCTGAAATCTTCAGATCTCTTTTGATTCAAGTGTTCAAGGCCATCAACATTCAAGATTCCAGACACCTCACATTTTAGCTGTTGCTGAAATCATCATTTGCTGGAGATCAATTTCTGAAGGCCTATCACCCTACTGCAAAGCTTCATTTCCTGAACAACTACAGATCTCAGGGGAAGCTTTGACAACATCACTGAATCCACATAGTTTTCTCAGCTACTTTGAGAAAGAGAAGACTTCCATCACTCTCTCATCCCCACCTCTGTAAAGGGTTTTTCAAACTCCCTTCAAAAGTTTGTGTGTGGTTT
Source organism: Platanthera guangdongensis (assembly GCA_039583875.1). NCBI lineage: Eukaryota > Viridiplantae > Streptophyta > Magnoliopsida > Asparagales > Orchidaceae > Platanthera > Platanthera guangdongensis. Next base: position 26,237,532 of record CM077156.1, read on the forward strand.
TTGAGCACCTTATCAAAAGCTCATTGGTGGCAAGACACCTGATAAAAAAATCTGGTTTGGTTTTTGAGCACCTCATCAAAAGCTCATTGGTGCCCAGGACACCTGATCAACTCATCCTGCAGTGGATTCCTACCTAGGGTGGTAGAAGAGTGGATGTACCCAGGTTGATTGGGGAACCACTATAGCTCCTTGTGTCTTCTGGTTGCTTGTCTTTATTTTTGTTTCTGGGTGTGATTGTTTTGTGACTAGGTTGCTCTGTGATTAGATAGTTTCTGTGATTAGATTTTCTATTTTCTTCCCTGTTCACATTTAGAATACAACAACTGTTGTAAAAGTTTTTATGCACCATACTCTATTCACCCCCCCTCTAGAGTATATCAGATCTAACTCGCACTTTCAAGCACTTTTCCGACCACATCAGCCAAGAACTTGTATTCAGTCGACATGTTTTTCTTGAGCAGTTTGTTAGGGTTATCTCCACAATGACCCATTCTATTCAACATATTATTATACTCCTCATAGTCTATTTTAATGTCCTCTTCACCATTTCAAAGACTGAAGATGTCGGTTAGTACTGAAGGGGAAAGAGTAACTGGCTTACCAGAAACTGATCCAGTCATCTTATTTTCTTCTGCAGTTGTAGATGTATATACCCATTTTAAACTTCAGACATGACTATCTTGATTCTGGAAGTCTTAAACTATTTCATATTCTGATCTTCAAATAGCTTTAGGATTTCCACAAAGATTATGTCGGAGTGCTGGAATGAATCGAAATCAATGTCAAAGCCCATGTCAAACTTCATGGAGGAGAGATCAGCTGCCAGAATCGCCATGATTTCACCTGCAAGAGAGAAGGAAAGATCAAGTGCAAAAGGGATCTAAAAGCACAGGACGGAGGTCGAAGAAAACCTAGATATAAGGTTTTTAGAATATGAACCGCCAAACTCCGTCCAACGAATAATAAAAAGATCTTAGATCTGAGGTCGACAAATTATTTTATTAGAAAATGAGTTCGTCGATCTCAGTTTGATGAGGACGAATAAATCATCGATCTCAGTTCAACGAAAAATTCACTGAAGCAGTGATAGTCGATCTCCGTTCGACGAAAACTGTTTCACTAAGAAGTAATCGTCGAACTCCGTTCGACGAACTCTTCACGATGGGTTCACAGATTGTCGATCTCCGTTCGACGAACTGTCAACAAATCGTCGAACATATACAGAAATTAAATTAACACATCACCATTGATCATTCCTAACTCATTTAAGAAAAATAGATGCTTCTTCTCATCCAATGGCTTGGTGAAGATATCTGCCCTTTGTAAATCAGTAGAAATGAAGACAAGATTAATTTTCTTTTTATCTACACAATCTCTATTGAAATGATGGCTAATTTTTATATGCTTTGCCATACTATAATGCACTGGATTTTGTGCTATGGATATAGCACTGGTACTATCACAATATATAGTTGAATTATTTAGATTGTATCCATAATCCAGTAGTTGGTTTTGTAACCACAAGACTTGTGTGCAATAGCTGCAAACAGCTATATATTCTGCTTCTGCAGTAGATGTTGATACAGAGGTTTGCTTTTTATAGAACCAGGACACAAGCCTATCACCAAGGAATTGGCATGTTCCTATGGTGCTTTTTCTGTCCACTCCACATCCAGCATAGTTAGCATCAGAAAATACAGTTAAATCAAATTCTGACTCTGATGGATATAGAATTCCTATATTTCGACAACCCTTTATATATCTCAAAATCCTTTTAAGCAAAATATAGTGAGATTCTTTAGGGTTCACTTGTAACCTAGCACAAATGCATGTAGCAAATGTGATGTCTGACCTACTTGTTGTGAGATATAATAGGGACCCAACAATGGCCATATATAACTTCTGATCAACAGACTTTGCATGTTCATCAGAATCTACCACAGCATTTGCAGCCATAGGTGTCTTCATAGCTGAGGCATCACACATCACAAAAATTTTGATAAGCTCTTTAGTATACTTGGATTGGGAGATGAAGATATCATCAGATGATTGTTTCACTTGGAGAACAAGGAAATATGAAAGTTCACCCTTGCTACTCATCTCAAACTTTGAATGCATAAGGTTAGAGAACCTTTTGCATAGTTTGGGATCAGTTGAGCCAAATATGATATTATCTACATAAATTTGTACTAACAGAATTTTATCTTTATGATGCTTAATGAAAAGAGTCCTATCTATAATGCCTCTAGAAAATTTATGCTCTAATAAGAAGCTAGTTGGGGTCTCATATCAAGCTCTTGGAGCTTGCTTTAAACCATAAAGAGCTTTATGCAATCTAAAGACATGAGAGAGATGAGTTGGAGAGATAAAACTTGGAGGTTGTTCAACATAAACCTCTTCTTTTAGATCTCCATTTAGAAAAGCACTCTTGACATCCATCTGATAAACTTTGAACTTCTTGAAAGCAGCATATGCAAGGAAAATTCTTATGGCCTCAAGTCTTGCAACAGGAGCAAATGTTTGATCATAATCAATGCCTTCTTCCTGCCTATAGCCTTGAGGTACTAGCCTTGCCTTGTTCCTCAAGATGTTGCATTCTGCATCCAACTTATTTTTGAATACCCATTTGGTTCCAATGACAGGATAGTCTTTGGGTATAAGAACCAATTTCCAAACTCTACATCTCTCAAATTGATTGAGCTCCTCTTGCATTGCAATGATCTAGTGGGGATCTTGTTCTGCATCTTTAACGGATTGGGGCTCAAGTTGAGAGAGGAAACAAGCAAACATCAAGTCAGGGTTGAGTTGATGCCTTATTTGCACACCAGTTGAAATGTCTCCAATCACTTGAGATCTGGGATGATCTCTAAGTGTGACAAAATCAGTGGGTGGTGCTGGTTGGGCAACAGCTTGGGGGATAAATTCCTCTTGTGGAATTTCATTAGCTGTTGGAAAGGGTTCGATCACTTCTGTGCTTTCTTCTTCACTTGCTTCTTCAACTTATGGAGAAGGATGTATTGGAACCTCTTCGGTGAGGCTTAGTTCATCCAATCTCTCACTCAAGTAAGGTACCTGCATAGTGATATTGGTAGAAATTTCTTTCTCCTTATAAGACATGTTACCCTCATCAAAAGTCACATGAATTGATTCCTAAATTTTTAAAGAAGATTTATTAAGTACCCTATAAGATTTGCTGACTTGGGAATATCCTAGAAAAATTGCCTCTTCAGCCTTAGCTTCAAACATTCTAATATATTTCTTATTATTATTATTATGAATATAACATATGCAACCAAATACTTTAAAATAGGTGATTTTAGGTTTCTTTCCTTTAAGCAATTCATAGGGAGTCTTATTCTTAAGTTTATGTATTAAACACCTATTCAGTACATAGTTTGTTCTGCTTTCTGCCTCTACCCAAAAGGATAGCAACATGTAAGCATCTGCAAGTAATATGCATGCAGCTTCAATTAATGTTCCAATCTTTACTTTTCCACAGCCTTAAGACTGACCATAATTTGAATCACCAAAGATCACCATTGGTACCAGCTTGGACTTGTAGTTATTTAAGTTTTCATTGCTGTCAGTCATATGCTTGGAGCATCCACTGTCCAGATACCATTGTTGATTAACAGCTGGACAACTCTTTACCTGCAAAGAAAATAATTAGTTGTTCTTAACCCAGATTACCTTGGGTCCTTTATTTTGCTGATAAGAAAAGCTTGATATAACTAAAAATTCAGGTTAGGATATATAGCCTAAGGGATGATATCTCCTAGGTGGAATTTCCCAATCAGCAAGTGGATTAATAGGCTTTCTAGGTTGATTATAGTTTTTGTTAGAATTATGACTTTTATTAAGTCTGACTAGGTTCGACGAAAAGTTGTAAGTTCGTCGACCAGAGTTCGACGAAGTGTGATGAGATCGTCGATCTCTTCTCAAAGAATGAACATATTTATTTTCTGTGCCCAAGTTCGTCGATCTCCACTCGACGAACCATACACAGTTCGTCGATCGTAGTAAGATGAATTATTATAGCTAATATTGGCATTCAGAGATCATCGATCGGAGGTCGACGAACTAGCCACATTTCGTCGACCTAAGTTCGACGAAATCTGTTGAACTTTGTTTTTACCTGGAGTTTTCTAGTTTCTGTTCTTTTGATTTTTTGAGTTAGGTAATTCTTCTGTGGTTTGTTTATTTTTTATTACCTCTTTACCCTTAGCTGAAACAAATCTTAAGTATGGGGGGTAAGCTTGATGATGCACCCAAGCCCATTTTGCCATTCAGTTTGGCATTGACTGTACTTGTGATGTCCATCAGCTTAAGGCTTCTCCCAATGGGAGATTCCTCAAGTTGCTTAGCCTCACATAGCTCTGTTTTTAAAGAAATGATTTGTTCATTAGCTAGAGCTAAATCATCCTTAAGCTTATTGTTTTCATCAAATAAGTTATCAAATTCAGATTGGCTATCTCTTTGCATTTTAATTTATTTTTCAGATTTTATTAAATCATTCCATAAAAATTTGAATTCAATTTTAAAATCAACAGAATTAAAATCAAAAGATGAGTTTATCTGATCCTCATCTGTCTCAGTTTCTTCTTCTGATTCTTCAGAGTGACCTTCTGCTTGATCTTCAGCATCAGGTCTACTGCAAGAGGCATTAATTGCCATGAGGCAGACCTCTTTTGCCCTTGTATCTTCTACATCATCACTAGAACTGGAAGATGATGTCTCTTCATTAGTGTCACTCCAGGTTTCAGTAATGAAACATTTTTCTTTTCTTTTGTATTTGCTGGAGGAAAGTTTGTTTGAATTCCTACTGGAGTTCTTCTTGTTCTCTTTCTCCTTTCTCCTGTCCCTTTTCTGAGCTTCTGGGCATTCAGGGAGAATGTTCCCATGCTTTCTGCATTCAAAGATGACAATCTCCTTGGTAGGAGTTCTATCATACTTAGGTTTGTCATCATTCTTTGATGGTCTTCTTTTGAAATCCTTCTTAGGCAGCTTGTAGAATCTTTTAGCCAGCAATCTCATCAGCTCTTCATTTGCTGTAAGGGTTTAAGATTCTTCAGTTTCTTTAAAAGCAATATTATGTGTCTTCCTTGAAGAGGTTGAGGTCTTCATTTCAGCTGCCTCTCTAGTCTTGATAAAAAGCTCATAGGATTTGAGCTTTCCTAAGAGAGATTCAGTGGATATCTCATTCATACTTTTGGCTTCTTTGATTGGCCAGATCCTGGAATCCCAAGTGCTGGGGAAGCACATCAGAATCTTGTCATTGATCTCAGTCAATGAGATATCCTTATCTAGGGTCTTCAGTTCATTGATGATAATACTAAGTCTATTATACATCTCTACCACTGTTTCAGATTCCTCCTTCTTGAAGTTCTCATATTGAGATATTAGGAGGGATCTTCTGTCCACTCTTTCATCTATAGAGTCTGCCACCATCTGGATTAGAGAATCCAAGATTTCTTTTGCAGAAGAGCATTTAGCCACCTTTTAGAAGATTTCATCTGATATTGTTTGGGCCAGAATGTTCATGGCTTTAGCATCAGCAAGTTTGGCTTTCTTCTAAGCACCAGTCCACTGAGGTGATGGAACTGCATGAGTGCTGGAAGTTATTGTGGATGTACAAGCAGTTGGTTGAGGAGGACCTGTCAAAATGGAATTGAATATATCCTCATCAATGGAGTTCATGTACGGCTTGATTCTTGCCTTCCAGATTGAAAACTAATTTAAGTTGCAGACTGGAGGTATGGTGCTAGCATAATCCTTATTTTGTGTCATTGCTGTAAGAAAAAAAGGAACACTAAAGAATAGAGAAACAGTCTAACAAGGATCTTGGTTCAGATGTTAATCTGTGAATCCAAAGACAAACACAGGCTCTGATACCAATTGAAAGTGGTGCTAAGGGAGATACCACCAGAGGGGTTATACTGTATTACTCTAGAGGGGGGGCGGGGTGAATAGAGTATTTTAAAATCCTTTAGATTTTTATTTCAGAGTTGAAAATTAGTGATACTACTAAGTGTATTCAGAGAGTGTAGAAATAAAAACTAAGCTAACCAGTAATCAGCACACAGAAAGAATTAAAATAGCATCACAAATGACAAAAGAAATTTATAGTGGTTCCCCTAAAACTTGGGTACATCCACTCTTCTACCACTCTGGTAGGAATCCACTCAGGTTTTTGATCAGGTTCCCTGTCACCAATCAGGTTTTTGATCCGGTGAATGTCACCACAAGATCTGCTTCAGGTAGATCAGGAAACCCTTCTTGCTTTTGATCAGGTGCCTAAAAACCAAGTGATTAACTTTTTAAGGGAGCTGAACCCTGTGTAGAGTGGGTGAAAATGAAACTTGATGTTATCTTCTCTTTCTCAAGGCAACAGAGAAGATTAGTGGATCCTTGATGGTGTCAAAGCTCCCCCTAAGATGAAAATTTATTAAGGAAGAATGGAAGCTTTGCAGGGTGAGTTAGTCTTCTAGAAAATATCTCTAGTAAGCAGTAGACTGATTGAAGTATAGTTATCTCTTGGCAGCTTGCTGGAGGAAGAACACTTTGATGAAGACAAAGATATTTGTTCTTGAATTATTTTCAGATGTCTGTTTTGTTCACTGAGTGTGTTCTTCTTATTTTTCTTTCTTATCTCTGTTATCTCTATATCTATGTGTCTCTGTAAGAGAGAAATTTTCTTTTTATATTTCTCTATATATTCTCCTTTGAATTTTGAATTATCGGCATTGATTGCTGACTGCCTGGAGAATGTAATTCGGCTAGAGAGAATATCTGTATTAATTGGATTTCCCCAACTTTCCTATTGAAAAATGTCAAGTAATAATCCTGATGAATGCCATAATCAATGATGCTTCCAACGGTAATATTCAGAGAATATTAAGCATTGATTATTCAGGAATTACTGCAATAAAATAAGGACAGAAGAAGGAAAAATCTTAGTCGGGATCTACATAAAATTCGTCGAGCAAAGAACAGATTTCGTCGACCTGAGTCCAGAGTTCGTCGAGCTGAGAAATCATGTTCGTCGACCAAATAATTGTTGTTCGTCGACCTGAGATCCTAGATCATCGACCTGAGAACTGCTAACAGCTTTCTGATAAAACTTGCCAATTTTGTGCTATAAGATCGTCGAGCTAATAATATAACTTCATCGACTGGAGTTTATAGAAATGATTCTGGTCTTGGAATGTTGAATATGATCTTCCAGAAATCATCGACCGAAGCTCAAAGTTCGTCGAGCTCAACTCAGAGAATTGACTCTGAGTTCGTTGAGCTGAGCACGACTTTCGTCGAGCTGAGTTCGATGAACGTCGAACTCACTTTCCTGAACTAATTATTCTCTAAGTCTGGATTCTTCTATTGTCATCTGTTGGCTGGTCCACGCAATGTTAACACTAAGGACATAGCCTAAACTTTAGGACACAGACATGACCATGATTATACATATTGGGTCAAATATCCTAGTTTATTGAACATAGCGCAAATCAAACTAGGGATCCAACATAAGTACCTTAACTTATATGAATGCCCATACAAACTTATAATATAAGGTTTCAGAAATATAACTTATCATATAAAAGAGCTCATATTACTTTATATGATAAGGATTTATGGCGCCTATATCCTAAGTATGTTTGTATGCTATGATGATTTATGCGGTTATGATTCATACAAGTGCAACTCACACATACGAGTCTATAATCACAGACCTTTAGTTCCCACTTTTTGGAGTTAGCTTAACTCTCTGGTACCTCCGTTGTGGCTATGACAGCAGTGGCGCGGGCATCTCCACTTTCTAGATACATATACAAACTATAAGACCCCTCCCCTTACCAAGGAGGCTCCCGGTCTTATGCCCAGAACTGCCGTCTTACGGTGGCACTAACGCACGGATTAGTCGACACCGCAACACACCGATTCTGCCGGCTAATACGATCATATAACCTATAGGCCAATATGAGAAATAAAAGTATAGCGATAATGTAGAAATAAACTACAACCGGTCCACAGTCACAGTACATATCAAATAACAAAATGAAAGTACATCCAGTACACAATGAGTACAAAATATGAAGAGTAAAAGGGCTTATGCCCTATACATGAATATCAACTCTCCTCACAAAATAAAACGCAGAAGCAAATCTATCATCCTCGAACTCATCCCACCTGAGGTAGCACTGTAGTAGTAGTAGTAGGTGGTGGTATCAACTCCTCACGCCCTGTCACGTCATCCTGCTGGTGGTGCTGGTGCTCCATCTCCTTGAGCTTCTAAAAATAGTTGGTCACCGACCATTAGTCAAAAGACTAAGTCATTTCCTCCGCACCTCGCCCCGCAACTCCTAGGCACCATGCGGGAGGACGAAGAGGAGGACTATTAAGTGGTAAAAAAAGGAAGTAGGTGACAAGAATCTATCTATCAAGTATAAGAGCAACATAGTTTTACTCTAGCAGTTCTAAGTACATGGTATAAGTGAAGTAATGGTATGGAACAAGTAAGTAAAGAACAGAAAGTAAGAGCAGAAAAGTAAAACTATGCTACCACTACTCTACCATCACAAATGTACCTTAACTTATAAAAATGCTCATACAAATTTATAAGTTAAGGTTTCCAGAAATTTAAACTTATCATATAAAAGAGCTCATACTAATTTATATGATAAGGATCTATGAGGAGTATGACCTAATATGAATGAATTTTTATGATGCAATTTATGCAACAGGCAAGTGCAACTCACACACAATGACTCTGTGATGACAGACCTTTAGTTCCCACTTTTTGATAGCTAGCTTCACTCTCGGGTACCACCATTGTGGCTTACGGCAGCAGCGGAGCGGGCATCTCCACTTCTATGCAGGTATGAATACTACCAAACCTAGACCCCTCTCATACGCCCCTGTACACGTCCTACGTGCACTCTAGAGTATGGGTACGTATTTTGCTGACTACCTGTTAGTCTTATTGGGTCGGGTGTGCGTTATCAGGGATCGTCCTCCAGACCTCAGTATAAACAACCTACTGGCCCCTCAAACCCTCACACCCGCCTGAATACCGTACTGCCATCGGTGTGACGATCGGCCCAATACTGCATGTCTCGCCACTAAATTTATGCACATGTAAGTATTTTATCTCGAGCCATCAGCTCGGAGGACCAACCTGTCCTGATTCCCTCAAAACCTTCACGGGTGAGAATGCACAGTAGTGCCTTATTCAAAATCTCTCAAACCCGTCACGGGCGAGAATGAACAATAGTGTCTTTAATCAGAACCCCTCAAACCCATCACGGGCAAGAATGAACCACAATGTCTTAAACTATTAGACTACTCTTGTCTACGAGTTATTATACTTAGTGATTTAATGTTAATCCTAGGACTGCCCATGGTATACCCGGTGAAGGGCTCTCAGGGACAGTAGGAACTACGATGGGATTACACCCAAAGTTCCCTTTCGCAAGGATATTTACGTTTATTGATGTCTACCCTTTATCTGTACTTTGCTCTCATTATTACTCTTGAGTGATTCTAATGACTTAAGATGTTCTCAAAAGGGCGACGGTCCTCCGCCGGCCTCCACTCCAGTTGCTATCCAAGGGCTTACACTTTTACTCTCATCACTAAGACAACACTACCTATAACACCCCAAAAATAGATTTGGGTTTCAGGTAGGGTGACACGGCCTGGGAAACGGGCATGTCCCAGGGCGTGTCATGCCTGGATTGAGGAGTTGGGTGTCTGGTCATCGAAATTGGGTCGATGGAAGGAACATGCCATGTGGCATGGGTGTGACCCAACTAATACGGGCATGTCCGTCTTGTCGCCACAATGCGCTCGACGATCGTCGAGTGTCACGTAAGGTGTACACGGCCTGGGACACGGGCGTCTCCCAGGACGTGTTTGTGGGACACGCGTGTGTCTAGGTGCACACGGCCTGGAACACGGGCGTGTCCCAGGGCCGTGTGAGTCTCAGGTGATTTTGAGGTTATGCAGCCTGATGAACACGGGTGTCCAACACGGGCGTGTCAGGTATGACACGGGCGTGTAGGGTGTGACATGGGCATGTCACAAGGCCATGTAATAGATGGCTTTAGGTCGGTTGACTGCCGCTTAAGGGACACAGCCTGTGACACGGGCGTGTCATAGGGCGTGTTAAGATGTGTTCATGCTTTTCTGGACAATTCTGAGCCGTTTGATTCCCTATTCCTAGATCCAATGGATAGGCTCTGTCCATGTGTTGCTAAGGCCGGGGAAAAGGGGATTTAAACCCTTTCTCTTCATCATCATCTTCTTCTTCTCATTTCAAGAGAGAGAAAGAAGAGGGGAGTGCAAGGGAAGGAAGGAGGAAGAGAAGCCAGCTGCTGGAGGAGCTTCGGAGTGCGGAGCGAAGATCCGAGAGCGGATTCATGAAGGCTAAGTCAAGGTGGTGACTTCCGTCCTGCTACTTCATGGCGCCGAAGCGATCTTCAAGGGTAACGATCTCCTTCTTGGACATCGAAGTCCTTTCTCTATCCATATGTGTGGAATCCTCCACCAAAAGGTGGATTCGCGAAGTGATTCTGTCGTTGAGTCTGCATCTAGAGCCGGAATTATGGAGTACGACATAGGCATGTTGTGTGAAGACCATCTAGAACGTTAGTCTGGATTTGTGATGATCATGGGTAAACCGGAGAAGACTCCGTGGGTTTGCAAAGATGCTATTTGCTTTGTGTCTTGGATGACTGAATGCTATGTGTGAATGGTATGCTCATGCGTGAGCTAGCCATGGATATGATCTTGGATGCTTTGCGTAATCTCCTTGTGAGGGGAGCGTTGTGTGTGCTCGTTTGCTCTGCGAGAGCGGAAAGCTGCGGCTACCCAGGAAGGGATGGCCGACCCGCATCACGGTGCGCCTAGTGACGATTTGAGCACGGGTAAGGCTAACCTGTACCTGGGCATGTGGAGAGATCGATTGGTGGCAGTATTCGGGAGCGTGTGATAGCCCGACTTGCTACACCGAAATAAAAGCGGGTCGATCTGATGGATTAATGCTCATGTTTGCCATGCGGTACCTACCTCTACTTGGTTTGGGCGGAATGCAACCAGCATGCGTGTTGGGGTGACTCGGACCGGCCAGCCAACAAGTTAATTACCTTTCGTTGGTGGTGTTACCACGGGTTTTCGGTACACCGTAAGGTGCCCTGAGTGCACGAAGCGTCGGGCTGCGGTCGGCGTTTGTGATTTGATGTATGTGATTGTTAGCTATTATACTTGCAAATGAATACAGGGAAGGAACCACTGCCCTGGGTATGGGGTAGGGTCGTTATAATTGGTCAGCTGTACCTGACCGTTACTTTGTTTGTCGCTCTTTGGTGGATGTCTACTTGCAGGTGCTGCGGCTTGAAATGAAATGAGTGGATTGAAAGCTTTCTGTTAAGGCCCTTGAAGGCCAAGTGTATCGTGGTTGGATTTCATGTGTGGCCGGCCTGCGTGCCGATGTACGAACCTTTTATGTGTATAAAGAGAAACATGTAAGGCCTTAAGGCCATGCGTGTGTGCGTTGTATACATTCCTGGTTTGGATATATATAAATGTGGAATTTATGTATTAGTGGACATTCCTGGAGTTGAGTTCATACAACTTAAAAATACTGCGCTAGAATGGATTGGGTTAAGGATACGAATAGATTTTGATCACCACAAGTAATTCCGCCACTTGTCTGTGACCTATGGCATGGGGCCCCGGCCGGACCCACCGTTATATGCGATGTGATGAGTGAGGGTGTTATAAAGTGGTATTAGAGCCAGGTTGAGATTGTTTGGGAGGAGAGAACAGAATTGAACTCACGAATGTCCACTAGGATTGTATTTCATGCACGTGACGTGCGTGAGTGTGTAGTCAATGTATAAGTACCGTTATGAAATGAATTATAATGGTGTTCTGTACATTGATAGGTGGCGAGGAGTGGAGCTGGGCTGTCTGAGCCCCAGCGGTTTGATGAGAGTGTATCACCGGTTGAAGCGCCTACGCCTCCTTTGGCGGAGACCATTCGAGTGGTGACGGAAACAGTGTTCGCAGTATTGCAGACACAACCTGCAAGGCCTGCAGTGGTACCTGTGTAGCTTGGTGTTCGGCAAGAGTCTGTTGATGAGCAGTTGAAAATATTTATGGAGTTTCATCCACCCATGTTTGGCGGAGCGGTTTCTCCAACGCAGGCGGAAGATTGGCTTGCGAGAGTAAAACGAATCATGACTGCAATCAGGGCGGTGGAGGAGCAAAAAGTGACTTTCGCCACTTTTCTGCTGGAAGGAGACGCGAGATTATGGTGGGATGAGATGGAGGTGCATTACTTGGCCGGTCGAGGGTTAGCGGAGGTGTCCATGGAAGAATTCTCCCGCTTGTTTTTAGCCAAGTAATTGCCAGTGTCCTAGCGGATTGCTATGGAGAATGAGTTTTTATGTCTGGTGCAGGGTGAGACAGATATTGATATGTACCTGCATGAATTTACCAGACTGGGGCGTTATACGGGATCTACTTTCGCCAAGGAAGCCCGAAAGATGAATCAATTTTATGAGGGCCTTCGGGATGAGTTAAGGTTGGCACTCCCGAGTTCGGTGAGCCAAGCCTTCCAAGCGTTAGTAGACACAGCCCGTGCATTGGAGATGGATATGAAGCGAGTGCAAGAAACAAAGCGACTGGCGGTGGAGAAGCCAGAATTCAAAGTTCCGTAGTCGGAACAATTGGATTTTCATAAACAAGAGAAGAAGAGGTTCAAGCCTGCGGAACAAACCTCTTCTCATGCTGCGTTAGAAGCAACGTATGGACAAAGACTTGTTGAGACACGTACCTATTTTAAATGCGGAAAACTGGGTCATATAGCCTCTAACTATCGAATCAGCCCTCCTAGAAGTGAGAAAACGACAGGTGCGTCTTATGAAGATAAGGGTAAAGTAGTGGCTGAGTTATCTGCATCCCGGACGCAGCCTCGACTGCATGATATGGAAGTGCAAGAGCCGCAAAGTGCACTTGGTGAAGATTAACCTCGTATTTTCAATTTGGCCTTTACCGAAGAATTTAAACGCTATCTGCAAATTAATACAGATGAGAGGAAATAAGTGTGACCCGTCTTCCATGTTTGGATGTGAATGTTATGTATCTGTATTTGTGACATATGATAAGTGCTCTAGTGGGAAATGGTGGGTTAGATGAATATATGACTGTGTTGTTCTTTGGTTTGATTGTGCTATCGTCTGAATGATGTGTTTGTTCGATTGAGCACTTTTGTTGTGAATGATTGGGGTGAGACAAATTTCGAGGAAGAAATTCTTTGAAGGAGTGGAGGATTGTAACACGCCAAAAATAGATTTGTGTTTCAGGTGGGGTGACACGGCCTGGGACACGGGCGTGTCCCAGAGCGTGTCATGCTTGGATTGAGGGGTAGGGTGTCTGTTCGATAAAATTGGGTCGATGGAAGGAACACGCCAGGTGACACGGGCATGACCCAACTGACACGAGCGTATAAGTGGGCATGTCCCTCTGGTCGACACAATGCGCTCGACGATCGTCGAGTGTCGAGTAATGTGTACACAGCCTGGGACACGGGCGTGTCCCAGGGCATGTTTGCGGGACACGGGTGTGTCTAGGTGAACATGGCCTGGAACACGGGCGTGTCCCAGGGCCGTGTGAGTCTCGGGTGATTTTGAGGTTGTGCAGCCTGATGAACACGAGTGTACAACATGGGCGTGTCAGGTATGACATGGGCGTGTAGGGTGTGACACAAGCGTGTCATACAGCCGTGTACTGGCTGGCTTTAGGTCGGTCGACTGCCGCTTAAGGGACACGTCCTGTGACGCGGCCGTGTCACAGGGCGTGTCAGGCCGTGTTCATGCTTTTCTGGACAATTTTGAGCCGTTTGATTCCCTATTCCTAGATCCAGTGGATAGGCTCTGTCCATGTGTTGCTAAGGCCGGGGAAAAGGGGATTTAAACCCTTCCTCTTCATCATCTTCTTCTTCTTCTCATTTCAAGAGAGAGAAAGAAGAGGGGAGTGCAAGGGAAGGAAGGAGGAAGAGAAGCCAGCTGCTGGAGGAGCTGCGGAGTGCGGAGCGAAGATCCGAGAGCGGATTCGTGAAGGCTAAGTCAAGGCGGTGACTTCTGTCCGGCTACTTCATGGCGTCGAAGCGATATTCAAGGGTAACGATCTCCTTCTTGGACATCGAAGTCCTTTCTTTATGCATATGCGTGGAATCCTCCACCGAAAGGTGGATTCGCAAAGTGATTCTGTCGTTGAGTTTGCATCTAGAGCCAGAATTATGGAGTACGGCATAGGCATGCTGTGTGAAGCCCATCTGGACCATTAGTCTGGATTGGTGATGATCATGGGTAAACCGGATAAGACTCCGTGGGTTTGCAAAGATGCTATTTGCTTTGTGTCTTGGATGACTGAATGCTATGTATGAATGGTATGCTCATGCGTGAGCTAGCCATGGATATGACCTTGGATGCTTTGCATAAGCTCTTTTTGATGTGAGCGCAGCGTGTGCTCGTTTTCTCTGCGAGAGCGGAAAGCTGCGGCTACCCAGGAAGGGAAGGCCGACCCGCGTCACGGTGCGCCTAGTGACGATTTGAGCACGGGCAAGGCTAACCTGTACCTGGGCATGTGGAGAGATTGATTGGTGATAGTGTTCGGGAGCGTGCGATAGCCCGACTTGCTACACCGAAATAAAAGCGGGTCGATCTGATGGATTAATGCTCATGTTTGCCATGCGGTACCTACCTCTGCTTGGTTTGGGTGGAATGTAACCAGCATGCATGTTGGAGTGACTAGGACCAGCCAGCCAACAAGTTAATTACCGTACGTTGGTGGGGTTACCACGTGTTTTCGGTACACCATAAGGTGCCCTGAGTGCACGAAGCGTCGGGCTGCGGTCGGCGTTTGTGATTTCATATTTGTGATTGTTAGCTATTATACTTACAAAGGCATACAGGGAAGGAACCACTGCCCCGGGCATGGGGTAGGGTCGTTATAATTGGTCAGCTGTAGCTGACCGTTACTTTGTTTGCCGCTCTTTGGTGGATGTCTACTTGCAGGTACTGCGGCTTGAAATGAAATGAGCGGAATGTGGAATTTATGTATTAGTGGACATTCCTGGAGTTGAGTTCATACAACTTAAAAATGCTGCGCTAGAATGGATTTGGTTAAGGATACGAATCGAATTTGATCACCACAAGTAATTCTGCCACTTGTCTATGACCTATGGCGTGGGGCCCCGGCCGGACCCACCGTTATATGTCATGTGACGAGTGGGGGCGTTACACTACCCACCAAGGTTATTCTCCAATTGTAATCTCTAGCTCATCCGTCGATCTATCCCCCGGTGGTTCTTATAGTATAACCTACTTACACTATGTGCAACCCATGACCTAATACCACCCCGAAATAGAACTTCCAATTCCTTGGGCCACCTGCCCCTAACTATTTTTCCTAGGATGGTATGGACTAATGAAGTGAGCATTTTGATTTGCATAATTTTCTTAAGTCATTAAAGACTCTAATTAAATCATTTAATTAATCCCCTAGGTCATTTAATACATGAAGTATTACAAATTTTAATCCACTAACAAAAGGAATTTTTCCTGAGTTGCATCTTGGTAAAATATTGCTGTCTACCAAAATTCATAATTTTCCTTTGATTATTTCTATTTATTCCTTAATTAATACAAAACTCACATAATTGTCATTTTCCTAATTAAGTATAAGGAATACATTACTCAAAATTCTAGAAAACTTACAGAGCATATATATCATTAATATAAGGCTAATGGCAGGGTTTCATCAACCTCTATAATGTAATGTCCTACCAATTTCAATTCCTGATAATTTACCAAAATGTCATTATGCTAATTCAAAAATTATTAGGACATCCAAAAATTTTGAGATAATTATACATGGCTAACCATACAATTATACAACACTAGAAATTTTTCCAAAATTTACTGATATATATTTACATCAATTCATAAATAAATGCAATTGGGGTAAAATGGTAATTTCCATGTATTTTGCTCCAAAATTCTCAAATAGTAGGATTAAAATTTTCATGAGTCAAATATGCCCTCGCTTTTGTTTTGACAGATTTTGGAGGCTTTTTGTTTGATAAAAAGCTTATTTTCCAATTTATTTATCAAAAGGTCTAATTTTTAAAAAATTCAAATAATGGTATTTTTGCTCCCAAAAATCCCATTATTTCATTTATTTAATTATGTGTATTATTACAAATACTATAGAAACATTGCTCCCAAAAATTCCCATTTTTGGGCACGAGCTAGATATGACCTTATTGAGCACATGCTTAAAATCTTGGGTCATGTGAATATATGGTTTGGCTTGGGTAATTATTTTGGTTTCTGCCCTAGCCTAGGACCAATCCTAGTAGAACAGCCCTATAGGGAGCCCTACAGCTCCAAATCTCATGTTTAGGGTGGCCAATTGTAGGTAAGACCTAGGCCTACAATTTTCATGTTGATGTCTGCTCCTCAAATTGCATTAAGAGGCCTATTTTTAGCATGCAATAACTATATAAATGTGTGACAAAATATTGAATGAAATTAAAATATCCTATAGTTTAATTTGAATAAAGCGACGACATCCGTTCTTCGTCCCCGATCAGCAACGGCTGAGATTGAGCCTTGCTGGGCTATGTTTGATGGCTATTTCTGGCCACCTGGGCCGGTGATGCTATAGATCACGGCAGTGAACCGATCGCACAAGAAATATAAAATTGGGGTTTTCCCAATATCGATCTCACAAGGAACACAGTAAGGTGGAGTTAATTTCGAGGAGGACTTGAGATTGAAGACCTCAGGTCGGAGCTAACTAAGGGGGGTTTTGATATTGCGGAAAAAGAAAATAAAACACTATCAACTACTCCTATGCAACGCCGCTATGCGATGCTTCGCCAGGCGGGATGGAAGACTAGTCGGGCTGCTATGCACCGAATCGCTAGGCGGATGGCCGAGTAGGCTTGCGGATGAGGTGGTGAGAATGGAGGAATGAGGGTCGTAAGCACCTCTTCGCTACGCACGCTTCTAGCAATTGCTAGAACGGTAAGGGTGGATGGTGGTGGATGGAATATGGGCGCAACT
The DNA here is from genome assembly GCA_039583875.1 of Platanthera guangdongensis. Taxonomy (NCBI): domain Eukaryota; kingdom Viridiplantae; phylum Streptophyta; class Magnoliopsida; order Asparagales; family Orchidaceae; genus Platanthera; species Platanthera guangdongensis. Next base: position 26,254,664 of record CM077156.1, read on the forward strand.
CAAGCAACTTAGGCAGTAATATGAAATAGGAATCACATAGACATGAAACACATAACATAAACAACCACAGTGCACTTCATCAATATAAATAGGTTTAAAACACCAATATTCAACAATAAAGCAAGAACAAGTCAAGAGATCGACCGAATCCGAAGTCTTGCTGAGGATTCTCGGTTAGAATCGTCGGGTTGTCATTCCGCGTCCAAGCTCGGTCCTCAACTGCGTCCGGGATAGAGAAGGGCTGTCACCACCTTCCAATAGCCCGTCTTCTTCGTCTCACGATAGCGGATGAAAGTTGCAAGCTTCCCTTTTCTTGATGGCTATGGCGTTGAAACTTGAAATGAACCCAAGAGATGATGGAGGAGGCCGAGAGGAAGCTCCGGCTTGGATTTGGCGGTGAAAGCTTGCCCGGAGCACCTCCCTAGGGTGGAAGATGAAGGGGAACGACGGAGAAAGCGGAAAATGGCGGAGAAATGTCGAGCTCCGGATACTCTCCCAATTAGGGCAGACCTGCACTATTTATACAAAAGCAGAAATGAACAATGTGCACGATTACAGGCGCACGACCAGTGGTCGTGCGCAGTATCTCCTATGCTCGTGTGCACTGGCATGAAAGATCAGGAAGAAGAACTGGGATAACGCACACGAGTAGTGGCGCACGACCAGTGGTCGTGCGCACTAAGTCCAATGGTCGTGCGATTACCCCAGACAGGACTCCAGAAATGAGGAATCAATGCACACGATCAGTGGCGCACGACCGGTGGTCGTGCGCAATATGTCCAGTGGTCGTGCGCTTACCCCAGGCTGATTATGAAAAACGAAGAGTAGTGTGCACGATCAGTGGCGCACGACCAGTGGTCGTGCGCATTATATCCCATGATCGTGCGCAGTATTCCTATTTCGCAACCATCCCGGAACACGCACACGACCCCTGTACCGAAAGAAAAACCAATCACTGATATGTGCAGACATTCCAGGCAATCACAAAAAGGAGTGCAAACAATAAAAGTACAAAAAATACACAACCACGGGCATAAATGTGCACTTCCTATGGAAATATAGGCAAGATGAAATATGAACGATATAGAACTAAAAGTGAAGTGCAAACGCGTGAAAACTAGCCCAGATGAGTGCGAAAATAGGTATATAAAGTGAACTCATCACACCCCCAGACTTAACTGTTTGCGCGTCCCGAGCAAACAAAATCTAAGCAGATAGGGAAAAATACTAGTTAACAAAGAAATTGCGATACGGAGTACCATGCGAAGTCGCATGCTCGCACGCGTAAAAATATAATAGAAGAAATTTCTAAGTATACAGAATAGTTTATATTTTCACAATGGGTATCAAAATTTTATTACTACTCAAAAATGGAATCACGGTGAATCATCCGGTCACGCGTAGGGAGAAAGTAAACTAATCGCTAGGCGAGCATTACCAAAGATCGGGGCTCCGGATAACCGCCAAAGGAATCCACCAATGTCGGTGACCATATGCTTGCCCTTTCGCATTCTCTCCATGGCACTGGTTTGGTTCACACACGAATCAGTAGGACTCTAGGTGAAGAGATGTGGCTTGGGTTTCGGTGAGGTAAACAATGATAAATAAGAATGGCTATGCACCAAACCCAAATGAGCTAGTATGAAGGGAATCCATCAGCTAACCAAAATATATGAGGGTACACCACACCCCCAAACTTAACTTTTAACATATGGGTGTGTGCACCGCCTACTCCAAATATAATCACATTTCCAAAATGATTTTCAATTAAAACTTTTTCTTTTCATTTTTTTTTCTTTTTCTTTTTCTTTACAAATATTTTTTTCTTTTTCTTTTTCTTCATTTTATTTTCACAATTCAGCAAATATAACATTGGAGCACATCCACATAATCACAAGTAAAATCACCACATCACACCCCAACATTAAAATGTAAACACTAAAGCTCAACTTGGGTGTGCGACTAGGATCGACTATGAGGCTTTGGTGAAATCATGGTGGAGCTGAATCAAAAGGAGGGGTAGGCACAACAGGGCTAGCGAGGATATGATGTTAGGAATGGTACAAAGCTCAACCGGGCCAAAATGATGGCCTACATCACGCTCATGCATGACTAACCTATACCCATGCTTCAAGAAGAACTTGGGGCAAGTTCTTAGGCAGCGAGAAAGACTATCCATCCTCTCGACTTGAGCAATACGAACCTAACGGCCATCTACACACATCCCTAAACTACTGTTTGATTCATACCGGATTCACCAACTTTTGAGTAGAATAAAAAGTCTTTACGTAAATAGAAAGATATAAAACTATAAGCATACAGAAAAATTAAATCTACTCGAATTTCTACACGAGATGAGAGCAGTTGAGTAGAAACACAACAAGGCCAACATTTTACTCCGTCTCACAATCCTATGTCAGCACCATAATTTTCCCAAATCATACAAAAGAAACGAGTTTAACTCGCAGCACGCAAAAAGCTAAGCACGCGCTCATGTGGGTGCAGTGGTGTGTGATGCAATGAACTAAGCAAAATAAAACAATAAAAGCTTCTAGTATGCACATGAGATGTGTGCGTGCAATAGGTAACAAATCTCTCCCCCAGACTTAAACTAAGCAAAACAGCATATAAGAGAGAAATTAAAATCATAAAGAGCTAAGGGAAGAGGTTACCCAATGCTCAGCCAGTGAGCATACCAGAAGACGCGTGGAAACCTGAAGCAGGCCCGCCATACGAAGAATCATAACCCCGCCAATGTGATTTGCTATGAATACCTGCAGGGGTGAGCTCCGCAAAAACAAAAGAAAAATATACAAAAAGAAATGCTAAAATAAAATAGACAAGAAAAAATAAAAATGCAGGAAATAAAAGATAAGTACTGTGGTTATTGTCATCCCAGCACGACTTATTAAATTCTAAACAGTTCTAGCTAATGGGCCTATGAAAATAAAAGTGCACAGGTAGTTGTTCCAATATTCGTTTCGGTAACGGGTACCGATACGGTGATAGAGCAGTTACCCCTCTACCTAAATAGTAATACCTGCCCAACACAGGTAGAGGAAATAGAAAATAAGAAGAGGAGGAGCACTGGTCCTCGCTCATCTTATCACAAAAGAAATCCTTGCCTAGCAAGGTATCGTCTATCACAGGCCCGCAGGAGGCGATGACAACGGCATGAGCACAAAGCTCATCGTCATCCCAACGTACTTGTGGAGACTCATCCTGCACAGGCTCAGATAAGGAAGGGGGATCAAGTAATAAAAGAGAAGAAGAACTAAAAGAATCAGAAAATCGGAGAGTGATCCCGGTCTCTCTCTCAGCAGGATCCAAGTAGAGATCATCGTCGGTATCATACGAGTCGTACCGAGGGGAATCCGAGAACTCGAGGTCCGCGGTGGTAAGAGCAACGGCCTCATCTAATAAAGAGGTGCAAACCTCCACATCAGAAAGAGGGTATTCCTCATCCCACCGGGGTGCGTAAAAATGTTCCGAAGATCCACCTTCTCCGTCGGAGATAGAGGAATCATCATCCCACTTCGGCGCAACCTCGGGCACCGAATCATCAACAAGTACGGCATCATCAGCCGACTCACACAAAAATGGAGTAGCACAATCCGGCAAAAATTGCAGAGGGGCAAGGCTGCTCTCAAAATCAAGCACTCTGGTGTTAGCCAACAAAAAGTAGAGCGAGCGACCCATGAAAGAGCTGTATGCGGCCAGAGATTCTTCAGTAATCTCAATGGGTAAAGAATGAGCAAAGTGCGTTATGTCAGTGTATGGGCCAGGCAACACCCTGGTAGGCCTGTCCACAACAATCTTCCGCGAACGGGAGGTTGTTGTGCACACACCCTCAGAGGGAGAAGTCTTGCACAAATGAGGGCAATCCTTCAACATGTGTCCCACACCTTGACATAACAAACACCGAATGCAATGCTCGACATTCATAACAGCAATGGCATCGATGGATCGGCGCAAAGTGTCAAGGATACGGCACTCAGCATCAGGATCCATCACGAACAAAAATAATTGCTGAAAAGTGCTACACAGCTAAAATAAAAATAGCACGGATTTGCTATCTAAATCAAAAATCAGAAAAGGGCAAAAAAAAAGAAATAAGCAAAACAAAAATTATAATAACCAAAGAAAATAAGAAAAAAGAATGATATGCACAAATGGAAAAGGGCTTCAATCTATTATCTCCCTCTCCAAAAACTCACACGATTGTGTTCCCCGGCAACGGCGCTAAAAACTTGATGCTATAGATCACGGCAGTGAACCGGTCGCACAAGTAATATAAAATGGGAGTTTTCCCAAGTATCGATCTCACAAGGAAAACAGTAAGGTGGAGTTAATTTCGAGGAGGACTTGCGATTGAAGTCCTCAGGTCGGAGCTAACTAAGGGGGGTTTTGATATTGCGGAAAAAGAAAATAAAACACTATCAACTACTCCTATGCAACGCCGCTATGCGATGCTTCGCCAGGCGGGATGGAAGACTAGTCAGGCTGCTATGCACCGAATCGCTAGGCGGATGGCCGAGTAGGCTTGCGGATGAGGTGGTGAGAATGGCGGAATGAGGGTCGTAAGCACCTCTTCGCTACGCACGCTTCTAGCAATTGCTAGAACGGCAAGGGTGGATGGTGGTGGATGGAATATGGGCGCAACTCAAGCATCTTAGGCAGTAATATGAAATAGGAATCACATAGACATGAAACACATAACATAAACAACCACAGTGCACTTCATCAATATAAATAGGTTTAAAACACCAATATTCAACAATAAAGCAAGAACAAGTCAAGAGATCGACCGAATCTGAAGTCTTGCTGAGGATTCACGGTTGGAATCGTCGGGTTGTCATTCTGCATCCAAGATCGGTCCTCAACTGCGTCCGGGATAGAGAAGGGCTGTCACCAACTTCCAATGGCCCGTCTTCTTCGTCTCACGATAGCGGATGAAAGTTGCAAGCTTCCCTTTGCTTGATGGCTATGGCGTTGAAACTTGAAATTAAACCAAGAGATGATGGAGGAGGCCGAGAGGAAGCTCCGGCTTGGATTTGGCAGTGAAAGCTTGCCCGGAGCACCTCCCTAGTGTGGAAGATGAAGGGAAACGGCGGAGAAAGCGGAAAACGGCGGAAAAATGTCGAGCTCCGGATCCTCTCCCGATTAGGGCGAGACCTGCACTATTTATACAAAAGCAAAAATGAACAATGCGCACGATCACAGGCGCACGACCATTGGTCGTGCGCACTATGTCCTATGCTCATGCGCACTGGCTTGAAAGATCAGGAAGAAGAACTGGGATAACATGCACGAGTAGTGACGCACGACCAGTGGTCGTGCGCACTAAGTCCAATGGTCGTGCGATTACCCGAGACAGGACTCCAGAAATGAAGAATCAATGCACACGATCAGTGGCGCATGACCGGCAGTCGTGCACAATATGTCCAGTGGTCGTGCGCTTACCCCAGGCTGATTATGGAAAATGAAGAGTAGTGCGCACGATCAGGGGCGCACAACCAGTGGTCGTGTGCATTATATCCCATGATCGTGCGCAGTATTCCTGTTTCGCAACCATCCCGGAACACGCACACGACCCCTGTACCGAAAGAAAAACCAATCACTGATATGTGCAGACATTCCAGGCAATCATAAAAAGGAGTGCAAACAATAAAAGTACAAAAAATACACAACCACGGGCATAAATGTACACTTCCTATGGAAATATAGGCAAGATGAAATATGAACGATATAGAACTAAACGTGAAGTGCAAATGCATGAAAACTAGCCCAGATGAGTCCGAAAATTGGTATATAAAGTGGACTCATCAGCCGGCGCCACCGCTGGCGGTTATTGCCACTACCTTCGTTGAGGTGGTGGCTGGCGTTTCCCGGTGGTGAGGCTGCCGGAGGCGGCTCCTCCGACGATCCCGAGCAAGAAGAGAAAGCTCGGATTTTTGCGCTCTGCACTCATGGTATCGGGCTCAATTGAGCCTGATATCTCTCCTAAATGATCTAGGATTCTAGTACGGGTAGAGGTGAGGTGAAACGAACCTGATTCAGGCCTTTGCAGCGAGTGCGGCGGCGGTTGGCCATGTCCGAGCTGCTCCGGCGATCTCCTGCTGAAAACCTTGATTCTCCATCAATTCTCGTGCTTCAGGACTCGATCTCCACTCGTTTCCTCTCTCTAAAGCTGTTGGTGGGGTTGGTTTTGGATGGAGGTGGCTGTATATGGAGAAACAACCAAGGTGAGCTCGGGTTGGGGCTTTGGATGATTCACCCATGGTGCCAAGTGTACACCATGCCCTAATTTCCTCTGGAATCACTTTGGGAGGACTGCCAACAAGCTTGGGCAGAAGGAATGAGGCCATGTGGCTACCATTCCCTCTTTTCCTCTTCTCACTCCTCTTCTCCCTCCTAAGATTCCCACTTTACCCCCATGCATGTATTCTCTCTCTTAATTCAGAGGGGTAGGGGTTGTCCTTGTCCACTTGGGCTGGCCATGGGCCAATTTGGTGTACTTCGCCCAAGGGGAAGTGGCTTGGGCTCATTTTAACTCTTTTTGATAATTTGTTGAGTAGGTTGACTTTTTCAGTTGACTTGGTCAAGCATGATGAGTGGGCTGACCGCACTTGAAGGTAATGACCCCAATGGCACTACCCAACTTGGGTTGGGTCAAGGTGATGCTTTACTTGGGCGAAGTGGGCCTCTAGGTATAAGTTTGACCAACTTAGGGCTAAGGTTGACTTTGGTCAACTAGGGTCAAAGGGTTGACCTAGTTACATGCCCTAGGGTCCACTTACATTATTTTAGTGTTAAGGGAAATGTGATGGGGTTATGGTGTCGCTAGGGTTCCTATTTAGGCTAGTTTGACCTAGTTTGACTTTGGTCCCTTAGTGGCCCCACATGGCTACAACCCACTCCTTAGGGTCAAACCTAGCTAAGTTTCCTATCACCCACCCCATGCCTAACCCAATCTAAGTTAAGGGGTCTAGGAGTAACATGGGATGTTATAAATCCCAATAAACAAAAAAATTATTTCGTGCCCGAAATTCAAGTCCGGGTCTACGGGGTTCTACTTGTAACAATTTAAGTAATTTTTAAAACATAAATTACAGTATACTTGAATTTAACAGCTCCGGGTGTCGCTCCAACATTAGATCCCTCGCCTCCCAGGTGTGCTCCTCCTATCCATTGTTGACCACAACACCTTCACAAGAGGGACCTTCTTCTTCCGCAACACTCGGACATCTGTATCATCAATCTGGATAGGCTCCAATCGAACAGATCTGTGTGGTGGTATCGGACCGGCTGTAGTAGTAAGGTGCTGCTCTGGCCGCAGGAGAGCTCTTCGAAAGGAAGAGACATGAAAGACGTCGTGTAGGGTACTTAACACTGGTGGCAGCTGCAGTCGGTAAGATAAGGGGCCGATCCGCTCCAGGATCAAGTATGGCCCCATGTATTGAGGACTGAGCTTATTGTGCCTCTGTACCCCAGAGACACCGTGTACAGGACGTATCTTCAAGAAAACTCTGTCTCCAACCTGCAATTCCACCTTCCGGTGTCGTGCAACGTAGTACTTGGCCTGCCTACTCTGAGCATCTATATCCTCTATATATTCTGACCTTAGTGCCCTGGGGTCCTCATCCTGAACCCAAGATAGCGACGTCCGACACTTTTTCTCATACAAAGCTCTATAAGGACTCATTCCAATACTTGTCTCGCGGATGTTCTTTATAAGAAAACTCAATCAGAGGTAACCGTCCCTTCCAAGTGTATTTTTGTTATACTTCCTGATATTCATAATCAAGGTTACATAGGCATATTTCCAAGTCTTCTGACACATTATCATTAAATAAACCTTAATTATAGGTTGGTTCAAAGTCCCTTACGAGCAAGGATCACCAAGTACATGAGAATTAGTAATTTTATATGTAGAATTGAGCACATAAATCTCATATTTCTCTTCCAGAATCGCATCATGCCTTATGACTTATACCATATTGATCCTTCCAATACAAGTTATCGTGATATTATTTATGACGAAGATCCAACTTATGCATAGTAATTAACCAACTTCCAAGATTATGATGTGATGAAGAGATCATCATCTTGTTTCTTCCAGACCCATGACTTATTACACCTCTATATAAATACTAATACATAATTTATAGAGTGTTCACCTTTCAAGCGTACATCAAGCGATCAGTATTGATATTGATGTTGATACAGATGACTCCCAATCGCTTTTCACATATAATCTAAATCATAAATTTATTAGTTTATCTTTTTAGAAATGGTGTAGTCTGACACAAATTATTTTCATCATAAAGAGAATCTTATAAACACTCATTACTTCTCGTGTAATTTCACCGTATATACCTTATCAACAAAAATTGATTTCTTCATAGTCATGAAATTCCTAAGGCGTTCATGATGTTATCAACGTATGTGTCCCAGTTCTCGATATTGTCATAATCCAGGGATCATACCTATGCGTATGTTTCAACTAATCATCCATCCCATTTGAATTTGCTGAGTCGTTACATTTTCAATGTCATGCCATAGGAGATTAATCTTATTTATCATAACGTTACCTTATTTTAATTCTTAAGTTCCAATATAATGACTTTTGCTTTATTGAGTCATTCAAGGTTATAGTTCACCATTATGATCAAGTGACTGGTTATATCATATAAGCGTGAATAGTACTGATATTTCATCATTGTGTTTAATTCTCCAAATCACAGCCCCTTTTAGGATCAAACAAGGTAGTACTAAATCATACATAACCATAGCAAACTTAATCATTATATTATAAACGCAAGAGGTTATCTTATCAAGATTTCTAAATATAACTTAAACTATCTCCCAAAGAATAACGGTAAGTAAGCCATTTATATTTGAAAAGGATTGATTCTTTGAGAGAACACACCATCTGTAAATCATCATCGAACACTTTTGTTTTGGTTCTTGTGATCATCAGAGTCACATCCAAAGGATCATACCTATAATATAAGTCTTCCAATTTTGATTTTTCACTTGACTTTTAGTTTCTCTGGGATCGTTATACCCTTAGTGTTATAGACATAATTACTCAAATATGTGAATCCTTACTTGATGGGCTCCAATCACGTCATAGTTAAGACCCATAATCACTCCTTCACATTACCATGATGTTACTCTATCTCGATCTGTGTTTCTAACATTGTGACCTGAGCATGCCAGGTAGGCGCGGATTGCAGTGATCCATCATCATTTCCACTTCCCCCAATTCTACACATTTAATATGTGAAAGTCATAGTCACTTTCGTAAGAGCCACAGCTATGCAGAATTTCCAACTGTCATTCCGACTTATACTGAATTCTCAATTCACATTGATTTTCTCTTGCAATATATCAGAGTTCATTAATCAAACCCTTAACCAATGATATAATTATTAATCGCGTGTCACGTCAATTTGGTTAAGGTGTTAGGGCATCTAGGAACGTGCTTTGCTAAGGTAACACATTCCTTTAATTATACATAAAACCATTGTGTCGTTGTTACTGCTTGATTTTAGTTTATCGAAAGTCCATTTGTTCGAATTCTTGTGGATTATACGCAACTTGTTTCAATCTTTGGGATATAGCATGTCATAATGCAATGATGAAATTACAATCTCTCTTAAATTTATGTCAAGTAATGATCTGATTCACGAGCCCGCGAAAGTTTCTCACGTCTCATGGAGACTTTCCTTGTTCTAGGGTTATAATATATCCAAGCGGGCAACCCTCTACGTATATCCCAAACTTCTAGGGAGGGTTGATTATCTTGTCGATTATGCGAATACAAAACCTCATATTTACTTGAGCAACATTTGAATTAATTAAGTCTTCTAGATCACTATGTTTGTGACACATGTTTTATAAACCGGGTCTAGAGAAATTCATGTCGTTACCAATTTACCCAATAAACAAAAGGACAAGCCCCCATACCTTTCGGGCTAAATTCCCTTAATATTTATAGTGCATTCCTCTTATATGTGCACTCAATCCTTAGGTTTAACAATCTTAGACGTGGATTTCTATCTTAATTGATATGTTATATACCTTATGCATTCATGGTTACTATACGACAAATTTTTCAAGAACAACATGTGAACCAAACAAAATGGGTTTCTTCTAAGACTTGAATTCTTACTCTACCTTTGGTATTTTCCAATGTGGTTGTCTCAACGTAATCAAGTCATCAGTATGAGGGTTAAGTTTACGAGTACCCTACTATTCCACTAATATATTATATGCACCAATACTCCTTAAGGCGGTGCTATCATCTCGGGTAAGAAGTGATAATATCACTCAATAGGTGGAGTAGGGACATCAGAATTTAAGCCTTAAGCATTAACTGTTACGTCAAATTCTTCCCTTGGTGAATTTGGGTGTCCACGTACCTTAACCAACCTATCTCCGAAGTCAATTTTAGACTCGAATACAATACGAAATCCTCTTAGTAAGTCAAGTTAAGGTGGTGTCCTAATTGGATTGGCCTAACTCATTTTTAAATGGACTATTTTCTGTGACTTTTTACACATGGGCACACAATTACTTCCGCTACATAGTTTGTCCGCAAACTATTGCTCGAGCAGGGTGAGCCAGTGTTGTGGACTTCTTTCTCATATGATCGTTTGTTCAAGTTATACCAGTTTGTAAGACCCCTCCCCTTACCAAGGAGGCTCCCGGTCTTATGCCCAGAACCACCGTCTTACGGTGGCACTAACGCATGGGTTAGTCGACAGCACAACACGCCGATTCTGCCGGCTAATACGATCATATAACCTGTAGGCAAATATGAGAAATAGAAGTATAGCGGTAATGTAGAAATAAGCTACAACCGGTCCACAGTCACAGTACATATCAAATAACAAAATGAAAGTACATCCAGTCCACAATGAGTACAAAATATGAAGAGTAAAAAGGGCTTATGCCCTCTACATGAATATCAACTCTCCTCATAAAATAAAACGCAGAAGCAAATCTATCATCCTCTAACTCATCCCACCTAAGGTAGCGTTGTAGTAGTAGTAGGTGGTGGTATCAGCTCCTCACGCCCTGTGACCTCGTCCTGCCAGTGGTGTTGGTGCTCCATCTCCTCGAGCTCCTAAAAATAGTTGGTCACCGGCCATTAGTCAAAAGACTAAGTCGTTTCCTCCGCACCTCTCCCCGCAACTCCTAGGCACCATGCGGGAGGACGAAGCGGAGGACTATCAAGGGTTAACAAAAGGAAGCATGTGACAAGAAGCTATCTATCAAGTATAAGAGCAACATAGTTCTACTCTAGCAGTTCTAAGTACATGGTATATGCGAACTAAAGGTATTGTACAAGTATTAAATAACAGAAAGTAAGAGCAGAAAAGTAAAGCTATGCTACCACTACTCTACCATCACAAACGTACCTTAACTTATAAAAATGCCCATACAAATTTATAAGTTAAGGTTTCCAGAAATTTTAACTTATCATATAAAAGAGACCATACTAATTTATATGATTAGGATCTATGAGACGTATGACCTAATATGAATGAGTGTTTATGATGCAATTTATGCAACAGGCAAGTGCAACTCACACACAACGACTTTGTGATCACAGACCTTTAGTTCCCACTTTTTGAGAGCTAGCTTCACTTTCGGGTACCACTGTTGTGGCTAACGGCAGCAGCGGAGCGGGCGTCTCCACTTCTAGGTAGGTATGCACACTACCAAACCTAGACCCCTCTCATATGATTCTGTACACATCCTAGGTGCACTCTAGAGTCTGTGTACGTATTTTGCTGACTACCTGTCAGTCTTATTGGGTCGAATGTGCGTTATCAGGGATCGTCCTCCAGACCTCGGTATAAATAACCTACTTGCCCCTCAAATCCTCACACCCGTCTGAATCACCGTACTGCCATCGGTGTGACGATCGGCCCAGTACCGCATGACTCGCCACTAAATTCATGCACATGCAAGTATTTCATATGGAGCTTTCAGCTCACAGGACCAACCTGACCTGATTCCCTCAAACCCTTCATGGGTGAGAACGCACAATAATGTCTTATTCAAAATCCCTCAAACCCGTCACGGGCGAGAATGAACAACAGTGTCTTTAATCAGAACCCCTCAAACCCATCACGAGAGAGAATGAACCACAATGTCTTAACCTATTAGACTACTCTTGTCTACGAGTTATTACACTTAGTGATTTAAGGTTAATTCTAGAACTGCCCAGGGTATACCTGTTGAAGGGCTCTCGGGGGCACTAGGAACTATGATGGGATTACGCCCAAAGTTCCCTTTCGCAAGGATATTTACTTTTGTTGATTTCTACCCTCTATCCGTACTGTTGGATCCCTAGTTGATTTGGGCTAGGTTCACTGACTTAGGATGTGACCCATCTTGTATAGCCAGGGTCAAGTTTGTGTCCTAGAGTCTAGGTCAAGTCCTTAGAGATAACTCCAGATGGACCAGCTTTCAACAAGACCATCAGAGACTCCAGACTAATAAGTTTTCAAGACTAAGTAAAGTGAGTTTGACGTTCGTCGAACTCAGCTCGACGAAAGGAGTTCTGCGCTCGACGATCATGAGACAATTCTTAGTGCTGAGATCGATGATCTGTGTTCTCTGTTCGATGAAGACTAAGTTTTTACATCAAGCCAAAGTCAGGAGAACTTCAAATTTTTCTAAGTCCAGCTTCAAGCTTCGGTCGACGAATTACATTCTGAGCTCGATGAACTTGGACCTCAAGTTCACAGCTTCTCAGGTCGATAAAGTCAGCTTCTCAGGTCGACGAATGCTATACTCTACTCGACGATTTCTGGACTCAGAGAATTTGTGTCGACACTTAGGGTTTGTGTCGACACCAGACAATTTGTGTCGACACCAGCTTATGTCGACACTATAGGATTTGTGTCGACACCAGGATATCAGTCGACACCAACTTATGTCGACACCAAAGGATTTATGTCGACACCAGGATCAATCTGTCGACACAAACTTATGTCGACACAGCATTTTAGCAGATGCAAAATATTTTGCCTAAGTCCAGAACTTTTCTCAACTCGACGAATTTCATTCTCAGCTTGACGAATGAAGACTGTCTGAATGACGAATGAAGATTGTCTGGTCGATGAACTCTCTCAAGCTCAGCTCGACGAACTAAAGCTCAGCTCGACGAACACGAGTGCAGCTCGACGAATTGTGTTCTTCGTTCGACGAATCCAGACTAGGTTTTCTTCAAGGTTCCCGTCCCGTTTCTTGGCGCTGATTCCTGAACATTTAATGCCAGATCTTCTCGGAATGTTACCGTTAGAAAGCGCATTGACTATGGATTATTCCATGCCATTTTTCCATGGGACAGTTAGAAAAGTCATTGATTGCTGATTCTTTCCAAGGCCGACTGCAATTACTGCTCGACATTCAAAAGTTTGAATGTTCCTCAGTCAGACATAGAGATACACAGAAAGTAGTAATAGAGCAACAGAGTAATAGAGTAATAGAATTACAGTACAACAAGTGACATAGTCAATCAGAAAGACAGACACACTCAGATTGCAAAAGAAGAACAATCATTCTCAAATAAAAAGTTCTTGACTGCAATCAGCCTTGACCAGGGAACATTTTCAAGAAGAAGAAGAAGAACAATCAAATTCAATCAAGAGTCTTCTTCTCTTTATTCTCAGGATAACTTCAAAGGACAACAAAATTCTATCTGTCAGAAGATGTTCCTGAAGCATTTCTGGTCCAGGCATTCTAGGTCATTGAAGACCTACCACCCTGAAGCAGTGCTCCAGCTTTCCTGAACAATTCAAGATCTCAGGGGGAGCAAGATCTGCTACAATCAATATCCACATAGTCTTCTCTCTGACTGTTGACAGAGAAGATTTCCATCTCTCTTTCCCCCCTCCTATATAACGGGTTTCTCAAAACTCCCTTCAAAAGTTTTGTGCTGGTTTCTGAGACCTTGTCAAAACTCAGTGGTGGCAAGACACCTGATCAAAAAATCTGGTTTGATTTTTGAGCACCTTATCAAAAGCGCATTGGTGCCCAGGAGACCTGATCAACTCATCCTGCCGTGGATTCCTACCTTGGGTGGTAGAAGAGTGGATGTACCCAGATTGGTTGGGGAACCACTATAGCTCCTTGTGTCATCTAGTTGCTCTTGTCTTTTCTTTTGTTTTCTGGCTGTGCTCTGTGATAGCTTTGTGATTGCGCTGTGATTAGATAGTTACTGTGCTTGCTTTATTTTATTTGCTTTCCTGTTCACTTAGGTAAACAACAAAAGTTGTAAAAAGTTTTTAATGAGCACCATACTCTATTCACCCCCCTCTATAGTATATCAGATCTAACCTGCACTTTCACGTACTTTGCTCTCATTATTACTCTTGAGTGATCCTAATGACTTGAGATGTTCTCAAAAGGGCGACGGTCTTCCGCCGGCCTCCACTCTAGTTGCTATCCAAGGGCTTGCACTTTTACTCTCGTCACTAAGACAATACTACCCACCAAGGTTATTCTCCAATTATAATCTCTAGCTCATCCATCGATCTATCCCCAAGTGGTCCTAATAGTATAACCTACTTACACTATGCGCAACCCATGACCTAATACCACCCCGAAATAGAACTTCCAATTCCTTGGGCCACCTGCCCCTAACTATTTATCGTAGGATGGTATGGACTAATGAATTGATCATATTGATTTGCATAATTTTCTTAAGTCATTAAAGTCTCTAATTAAATCATTTAATTAATTCCCTTGGTCATTTAATACATGAAGTATTACAAATTTTCATCCACTCACGTAAGAAATTTTTCTTGAGTTGCATCTTGGTAAAATATTACTGTCTACCAAAATTCATAATTTTCCTTTGAATATTTCTAATTATTCCTTAATTAATACAAAACTCACATAATTGTCATTTTCCAAATGAAGTATAAGGAATACATTACTCAAAATTCTAGTGATATTACAGAGCATATATATTATTAATTTAAGGCTAATGGCAGAGTTTCATAAACCTCTATAATGTAATGACCTACCAATTTCAATTCCTAATAATTTACCAAAATACCATTATGCTAGTATAAAACTTATTAAGAAATCCAAAACTTTTGAGATAATTATACAAGGCTAACCATACAATTATACAACACTAGAAATATTTCCAAAATTTACTGATATATATTTCCATCAATTCTTAAATAAATGCAATAAGGGTAAAATGGTAATTTCCGTGTATTTTGCTCCAAAATTCTCAAACAGTAGGATTAAATTTTCATGAGTCAAATATGACCTCTCTTTTGTTTTGGCAGATTTTGGGGGTTTTTTTGTTTGATCAAAAGCCTATTTTCCAATTTATTTATCAAAAGGCCTAAATTTTTAAAAATTCAAATAATGGGATTTTTGCTCCCAAAAATCACATTATTACTATGAGGGGTGAACTTTACTCTAATTAGCCTCTGGAATCAATTCCATGATTTTTGAATGTATCAAATAGGTTGTATATGCAATATTTCAAAAATTACTATTTGCACCCCAAAACTATATATAGCCAACACATGCAAGTGGGTTAACCCAACATGCATTTGTCCAAATGTGCTGAAAATTGTACCATGCACATATAATGTCCCCAAGGACTTGCCACCAAAATATGGTGCCATTTGGATTCATATTACTCCAATTATTTCATTTATTTAATTATGTGTATTATTACAAATACTATAGAAAAATTGCTCCCAAAAATTCCCATTTTTGGGCAGGGGCTAGATATGACCTAATTGAGCACATGATTATAATCTTGGGTCATGTGGATATCGGGTTTGTCTTGGGCAATTATTTGGGGTTTCTGCCCTAGCCTAGGACCAGTCCTAGTAAAACAGCCCTACAGGGAGCCCTACATCTCCAAATCTCATGTTTAGGGTGGCCAATTGAAGGTAAGGCCTAGGCCTACAATTTTTATGTTGATGTCTGGTCCTCAAATTGCATTAAGAGGCCTATTTTTAGCATGCAATAACTATATAAATGTGTGACAAAATATTGAATGAAATTAAAATATCCTATAGTTTAATTTGAATAAAGGGACGACATCCATTCTTCGTCCACGATCAGCAACGAATGATATTGAGCCTGGCTGGGCTATGTTTGATGGTGATTTCTGGCCACCTGGGCCGGTACCACCGCTGTCGGTTATTGCCACCACCTTCGTTGAGGTGGTCGCTGGCGTTTCTCGGCGGTGAGGCTGCCGGAGGCGGCTCCTCCGATGATCCCGAGCAAGAAGAGAAAGCTCGGATTTTTGCGCTCTGCACTCATGGTATCGGGCTCAATTGAGCCCAATATCTCTACTAAATGATCTAGGATTCTAGTACGGGTAGAGATGAGGTGAAACGAACATAATTCAGGCCTTTGCGGTGAGTGCTGCGGCGGTTGGCCATGGCCGAGCTGCTCCGGCGATCTCCTGCTCAAAACCTTGATTCTCCAGCAATTCTCATGCTCCAGGACTCGATCTCCACTCATTTCCTCTCTCTGAAGCTGTTGGTGGGGTTGGTTTTGGATGGAGGTGGCTGTATATGGAGATACAACCAAGGTGAGCTCGGGTTGGGGCTTTGGATGATTCACCCATGGTGCCAAGTGTCCACCATGCCCTAATTTCCTATGGAATCACTTTGGGAGGATTGCCAGCAAGCTTGGGTAGAAGGAATGAGGCCATGTGGCTACCATTCCCTCTTTCCCTCTTCTCACTCCTCTTCTCTCTCCTAAAATTCCCACTTTACCCCCATGCCTGTATTCTCTCTCTTAATTCAGAGGGGTAGGGGTTTTCCTTGTCCACTTGGGCTGGCCATGGGCCAAGTTTGGTGGGCTTGGCCCAAGGGGAAGTGGCTTGGGCTCATTTTAACTCTTTTGGACAATTTGTTAACTAGGTTGACGTTTTGAGTTGACTTGGTCAAGCATGATGAGTGGGCTGACCCAACTTGAAGGTAATGACCCCAATGACACTACCCAACTTGGGTCGGGTCAAGGTGATGCTTTACTTGGGCTAAGTGGGCCTATAGGTATAGGTTTGACCAACTTAGGGCTAAGGTTGACTTTGGTCAATTAGGGTCAAAGGGTTGACCTAGATACATGCCCTAGGGTCCACTTAGATTATTTTAGGGTTAAGGGAAATGTGGTGGGGTTATGGTGTGGCTAGTGTTCCTATTTAGGCTAGTTTGACCTAGTTTGACTTTGGCCCCTTAGTGGCCCCACATGGCTACAACCCACTCCCTAGGGTCAAACCTAGCTAAATTCCCTATCACCCACCCCATGCCTAATCCAATCGAAGTTAAGGGGTCAAGGAGTAACATGGGATGTTATAAATCACAATAAACAATAAAAATAATTTCGTGCCCGAAATTCAAGTTCGGGTCTACGGGGTTCTACTTGTAACAATTTAAGTAATTTTAAAAACATAAATTACAGCATACTTGAAGTTAACAGCTCTGGGTGTCGTTGCAACATTAGATCCCTCGGCTCCCAAGTGTACTCCTCCTATCCATGGTTGGACCACAACACCATCACAAGAGGGACCTTCTTCTTCCGCAACACTCGGACATCTGTATCATCAATCCGGATAGGCTCCATTCGAATGGATCTGTCTAGTGCTATCGGACTGGCTGTAGTAGTAAGGTGCTGCTCTGGCCGTAGGAGAGCTCTTTGCAAGGAAGAGACATGGAAGACGTCGTGTAGGGTACTCAACTCTAGTGGCAGCTGCAGTCGGTAAGCTAAGGTGCCGATCCTCTCCAGGATCAAGTATGGCCCCATGTATCGAGGACTGAGCTTCTTGTGCCTCTGCACCCGAGAGACACCGTGTACCGGATGTATCTTCAAGAAAACTCTGTCTCCAACCTGGAATTCCACCTTCCGGTGTCGTGCATCGTAGTGCTTGGCCTGCCTACTCTGAGCATCTATATCCTCTATATATTCCGACCTTAGTGCCCTGGGGTCCTCATCCTGAACCCAAGATAGCGGCATCCGACACTTTTTCTCGTACAAAGCTCTATAAGGACTCATTCCAATACTTGTCTCGTGGATGTTCTTTATAAGAAAGCTCAATCAGAGGTAACTGTCCCTTCCAAGTGTATTTTTGTTATACTTCCTGATATTCATAATCAAGGTTACGTAGGCATATTTCCAAGTCTTCTGACACATTATCATTTAATAAACCTTAATCATAGGTTAGTTCGGAGTCCCTTACGAGCTGGGATCACCAAGTACAAGAGAATTAGTAATCTTATATGTACAATTGAGCACATAAATCTCATATTTCTCTCCCAGAATCGCATCATGCCTTATGACTTATACCATATTGATCTTTCCAATACAAGTTGTCATGATATTATTTATGACGAAGATCCAACTTATGCATAGTAATTAACCAACTTCCAAGATTATGATGTTATGAAGAGATCATCATCTTCTTTCTTCCAGATCCATGACTTATTACACCTCTATATAAATAGTAATACATAATTTATAGAGTGTTTACCTTTCAAGCGTACATCAAGCGATCAGTATTGATATTGATGTTGATACAGATGACCCCCAATCGCTTTTCACATATAATCTAAATCATAAATTTATAAGCGTATCTTTTCAGAAATGGTGAGGTCTGACACAAATTATTTTCATCCTAAAGAGAATCTTATAAACACTCATTACTTCTCATGTAATTTCACCGTATACACCTTAGCAACAAAATTGATCTCTTCATAGTCATGAATTTCCTAAGGCAATCATGATGTTATCAACGTATGTGTCCCAGTTCTCGATGTTGTCATAATCCAGGTATCATACCTATGCGTATGTTTCAACTAATCATCCACCCCATTTGAATTTGTTCAGTCATTACATTTTCAATGTCATGCCATAGGAGATTAATCTTATTTATCATAATGTTACCTTATTTCAATTCTTAAGTTCCAATATAATGACTTTTGCTTAATTGAGTCATTCAAGGTTATAGTTCACCATTATGATCAAGTGACTGGTTATATCATATAAGCGTGAATAGTACTGATATTTCATCATTGTGTTTAATTCTCCAAATCCCAGCCCCTTTTAGGATCAAACAAGGTAGTACTAAATCATACATAACCATAACAAACTTAATCATTAAATTATAAACACAAGACTTTATCTTATCAAGATTTCTAAATATAACTTAAACTATCTCCCAAAGAATAAGGGTAAGTAAACCATTTAAATTTGAAAAGGATTGATTCTTTGAGAGAACACACCATCTGTAAATCATCATCAAACACTTTTGTTTTTGTTCTTGTGATCATCAGAGTCACATCCAAAGGATCATACCTATAATATAAGTCTTCCAATTTTGATTTTTCACTTGACTTTAAGATTCTCTGGGATCGTTATACCCCAAGTGTTATATACATAATTACTCAAATATTTGAATCCTTACTTGATGGGCTCCAATCACATCATAGTTAAGACCCGTAATCACTCCATCACATTACCATGATGTTACTCTATCTCGATCTGTATGTTTCTAACATTATGACATGAGTATGCCAGGTAGGCGCGGATTGCAGTGATCCATCATCATTTCCACTTCCCCCAATTCTACACATTTAATATGTGAAAGTCATAGTCACTTTCCTAAGAGCCACAACTATGCAGAATTTCCAACTATCATTCTGACTTATACTGAATTCTCAATTCACATTGGTTTTCTCTTGCAATATATCCGAGTTCATTAATCAAACCCTTAACCGATGATATAATTATTAATCGCGTGTCACGCCAATTAGGTTAAGGTGTTAGGGCATCTAGGAACGTGCTTTGCTAAGGTAACACATTCCTTTAATTATACATAAAACCTTTGTATCGTCGTTACTGCTTGATTTTAGTTTATCGAAATTCCATTTGTTCAAATTCTTGTGGATTATACACAACTTGTTTCAATCTTTGGGATATAGCATGTCATAATGCAATGATGAAATTACAATCTCTCTTAAAGTTATGTCAAGTAATGATCTGATTCACAAGCCCGCGAAAGTTTCTAACGTCTCATGGAGACTTTCCTTGTTCTAGGGTTATAATATATCCAAGCGGGCAACCCTCTACGTATATCCCAAACTTCTAGGGAGGGTTGATTATCTTGCCGATTATGCGAATTCAAAACCTCATCTTTACTTGAGCAACATTTGAATTAATTAAGTCTTCTATATCACTATTTTTATGACACATGTTTTATAAACCGGGTCTAGAGAAATTCAAGTCGTTACCAATTTAGCCCAATAAACAAAAGGATAAGCCCCCATACCTTTCAGGCTAAATTCCCTTAATATTTATAGTGCGTTTCTCTTATATGTGCAATCAATCCTTAGGTTTAACAATCTTAGACGTGGATTTCTATCTTAATTGATATGTTATATACCTTAGGCCTTCATGGTTACTATACAACAAATTTTTCAAGATCAACATATGACCCAAACAAAATGGGTTTCTTCTAAGACTTGAATTCTTATTCTACCTTTGGTATTTGCCACTGTGGTTGTCTCAACGTAATCAAGTCATCAGTATGAGGGTTATGTTTACGAGTACCCTACTATTCCACTAATATATTATATGCACCAATTCTCCTTAAGGCGGTGCTATCATCTTGGGTAAGAAGTGATAATATCACTATATATGTGGAGTAGGGACATCGGAATTTAAGCCTTAAGCATTGACTATTGCATCAAATTCTTCCCTTGGTGACTTTGGGTATCCCCGTACCTTAACCAACCTATCTCCGAAGTCGATTTTAGACTCGAATACACTATGAAATCCTCTTAGTAAGTCAAGCTAAGGTGGTGTCCTAATTGGATTCGCCTAACTCATTTTTAAATGGACTATTTTCTATGACTTTTTACACATGGCCACACCATTACTTCCGCAGCATAGTTTGTCCGCAAACTATTGCTCGAGCGGGGTGAGCCAGTGTTGTGGACTTCTTTCTCATATGATCGTTTGTTCAAGTGATACTAATTTGTAAGACCGCTCCCCTTACCGAGGAGGCTCCCGGTCTTATGCCCAGAACTGCCGTCTTATGGTGGCACTAACGCACGGGTTAGTTGACACCGCAACACGCCGATTCTGCCAGCTAATACGATCATATAACCTATAGGCCAATATGAGAAATATAAGTATAGCGGTAATATAGAAATAAGCTACAACCGGTCCACAGTCACAGTACATATCAAATAACAAAATGAAAGTACATCCAGTCCACAATGAGTACAAAATATGAAGAGTAAAAATGGCTTATGCCCTCTACATGAATATCAACTCTTCTCATAAAATAAAATGCAGAAGCAAATCTATCATCCCCGAACTCATCCCACCTGATGTACCGTTGTAGTAGTAGTAGGCGGTGGTATCAACTCCTCACGCCCTGTCACCTCGTCCTGTCAGTGGTGTTGGTGCTCCATCTCCTCGAGCTCCTAAAAATAGTTGGTCACCGACCATTAGTCAAAAGACTAATTCATTTCCTCCGCACCTCTCCCCGCAACTCCTAGTCACCATGCGGGAGGACGAAGCGGAGTACTATCAAGGGGTAACAAAAGGAAGCAGGTGATAAGAAGCTATCTATCAAGTATAAGAGCAACATAGTTCTACTCTAGCAGTTCTAAGTACATGGTATATGTGAACTAAAGGTATGGTACAAGTATTAAAGAATAGAAAGTAAGAGCAGAAAAGTAAAGCTATACTACCACTACTCTACCATCACAAACGTACCTTAACTTATAAAAATGCCCAAACAAATTTATAAGTTAAGGTTTCTAGAAATTTTAACTTATCATATAAAAGAGCCCATACTAATTTATATGAGTAGAATCTATGAGGCGTATGACCTAATATGAATGAATGTTTATGATGCAATTTATGCAACAGGCAAGTGCAACTCACACACAACGACTCTGTGATCACAGACCTTTAGTTCCCACTTTTTGAGAGATAGCTTCACTTTCGGGTACCACCGTTGTGGCTAACGGCAGCAGCGGAGCGGGCATCTCTACTTCGAGGCAGGTATGCACACTACCAAACCTAGACCCCTGTCATACGGCTCTGTACACATCCTAGGTTCACTCTAGAGTCTGCGTACGTATTTTGCTGACTACCTATCTGTAAGACCCCCCCCCCCCCCCCCCCCCCGCTCAGATCTCAAAATACGACACGAAGGGGGATCTTATGCCCAGAATAGCCATCTTGCGGTAGCATTAGCACAAGGGCTAACTTGTACCACAAGACGCTTATTCCGCCTCTACAACAATATCAATAGGATATGCCAACCCAACCAAATATAATAAGCAAGAGAAGTTAAATCCACACAAAGTAATAATGTCCAAATCAGTATAACAAAAGAGAAGCTAAAACATGCTTCTACATATCAGAGTACAGCTATAGAAATTTCCCCAAAAGGGCTACATCAAATCTCTCAACACTCACATCTGTGACCGACGGTATCGACAGCACCGTCACTTCAGGCCCTGTCATCCTGGACTGGTTGTCCTGCTGCGTAGTCCGCAGCTGCTCTACCTGCGGTGTGACCTCCTAAAAGGAAGACGTAGCAACCGTTAGTCGAAACGACTAAGTGGCTTCACAATCGCTCCCCCGGCGACTCCTCGGCACCGGGCGGAGAGAAGGAACAAGGGTATTATATATATGCCAGTAAAGAAGTATAAGCAGGTGATAGTAGTGTAAGAGTAACAATAACATGATCTAGCAAATATTTAAGAGCTACAACAAGTAACAAGTATAAGTAACAGCAGGAAAGTAACTTAACTTATAAGAATGCCCATACAAACTTATAAGTTAAGGATCGGGTTACATAAAAGTAACTCATCATATAGGAGTGCCCATACAAACTTATACGATGAGTATCTTGTTGTGCTATGATATGAAATGCTATGCATGCTATGCAATGACTCACCCATGATCATACACATGCAATTGCTATGTCGACACAGACTATAGTTCCCACTTTTCGAGCAGGTAGCTAACCTCTCAGGCATCAGCCGCCGTGGCCAAGCGGTGACAGTAGAACGAGCACTTCTACTACTAAGCGGGTATCCACACTACTTCACCTAGGCCTCCGTACGCCTCAATGCTAAGACCACAACAGCGGAGCCCATGCGTACTATGGCCCAGCGGGGTCTTCGGTAGATGTGCACCAAGAACACAGCCCGAACTGCCCTTGCGTGTCCCGGAAGGGGCCTCAGAAGTGAGCACGAGGACACAGCCCAACCGTTCACTTGGTATTGAAGGGGCCCCGGGACGTGAACACCGAGGACACAGCCCAACTGCCCATGGTATAACTGCTGACTCCAGTCAGTGTGACGACTGGCGAGCCCGTATACCTGCCACACTATCCCTAATTCAGGATTACGACACCGCGTGTCGAATCACACCGCATGGAAATGCCACATCAACATAACATGGAAGGTGCCTCAGATGTAAGCACGAGGACACAGGACAACCATCCATCCATACCCTATCATGACACAGCCAAACAAGTGACGGTCAACACCGCACTTACATCCCTTTACAATACTACCCGAAGGGAGACGACGCTCTAAGTATTGGACTACTAAACTCATTTCATGAATCAAACATACTCATGGCCATGATTTATTCCTCTACATGACTTTACAAATGATGACAACATAATATAACATGATGCGCATATAAAGATCTATCACACTTTCCAAATGGTAACAACATATTATAAACATGATGCGCATAAGTAGCAATCTATCAATTTCTATCAAGTCAATTTATTTAAATAAGCTTGCTTCACAATTTGATTATATGAAATCTGATTAATAAGCTTCGACAATCATGCAACAAATGATTAATTATAAGAGTTCATCCAAGCCAAGTAATTTGCAATATTAATTCCACCAAATCCAAATCCATCTTATAAGAAGCCCAGAATTTAGGTGCAGATTGAATCTGGATAGCAAATTCAACCGGAGATTCCTGAAGCTACAGGAACCCGGTGAAGGCGTGTAACCCCACGATGGAAAGTTCTTTCCGTGGCCCACAACTTTCGTATTCAGACCTCAACACAGATTTGAAGTTATCCTATTTGAAATCGGACTTGAAATCCGCTGCGTACAGAACACAATTCTGCATGTAGAATTTATTGAACACCAAATTCATTTAGACTTTCCTGTGGCTACAGAATTTGCCTGAAGTCGTGCAACAATTTGTTGGAAAGGTATTTTCAAGGGCTTCAACTTTCATGTTTAGCTGAAAGCCCAGATCTGGAAAAATCACACCTAAAAATGGCCACGAAGTTCGCTGCGCGCAGAATACAGATTCTGCCCGCGTCCTAAGGCGGAATGAACGACATCGATTCATCTACCTCCTCAACGCGATCCTCTACGATCACCTCCAGAATTTCCTCCACCCTTATTCACCCTCATGAGACCTTTGCTTTTCACGAAACCATCCCCCATCTCCACATAGAAGATCGGTGAGGTTGAAGACACCACTAACCAAGAGCACAAGCCCCGAGATTGGACTCACCCTAGAGAAAGCATCTTCTCACATGTCTAGACTCTTTTGAGTCGACGTCTTGCCTAGATATCTACAGATCTATCACCAAGGGAGAGGGTAGGAAACTCACGTCGATTCCAGCAGTTCCTCCATTTCCTGCCATGGATCTCGTAATTCTCCTTGGCGGCATCTTCTCCTTCACGGCGATGGCGGATCTCCTCCTGTAGAACTTGCTCCAGCAGCTTTCCCTCTCACCAGGAGTTCTCACAGGAAATAGGGGATGAAATGAGCATGAAAACGGCTAGGGTTTTCTCTTCCCCTTATATATGAAAAGTGACACGGGTAGGGACACGCCCGTGTCCTTACCCGTGTCCTGCTTGAGCGAAACGGCAATGAAGGTTTCCGTGTCGGTTCAATACTTGACATGGGTAGGGACACGCTCGTGTCCACATGACACGGTCGTGTCCTCGACACACACAGAACACGGGTAGAGACACGCCCGTGTCTCTACCCGTGTCATACCATTCGTCGACCTCGCCCCGTAGTTCGTCGATCTCGACACGCCTCGTCGAGTGTAACTCGACACAAATAGGTAGGGACACGCCCGTGTCGCTACCCGTGTCATACTATGTTGACACACCTCGTCGATCTCGACATATCTCGTCGAGTTCATCTCGACACATTGCCACACGGGTAGGGACACGCCCGTGTCTCTACCCTTGTCACATTCACACGGGAAGTGACACGCCCGTGTCACTACCCGTGTCCTTCTCTGCATAGATTTCTCCACTGCCCACAAGTGCAGTCCAATTCCCTGCACTTCCCGGGACTCGAGTCAACCCTCCTGACTCAAAAATACACACGAGGGGCCTAGAGCGATTCGGGACGTTACAAATCCTATAAATAAAATAAAAGATTTCGTCCCCGAAATCAGGCTTGGGCTAGGGGAGAAAAGCATAACAGGAAAATTAACATATGCTTTTAAATAAAATTACCTTGTGCAAACAACTTCGGGTAGCGTTGTTGCATCAAATCCATTGGCTCCCATGTGTACTCCTCTTTCCCATGATTCGACCATAGCACCTTCACTAAGGGAACACTTTTGCGGCGCAACATTCTTGTCTCGCTATCTACGATCCGTACCGGCTACAGTCGCACCGACCTATCAGACGCCACAACACCATCAGTGGTGGGGATGTATTGATCGGGCCGCAACAACGCCTTCCGAAGCGATGACACATAGAACATGTCGTGGAGGTTCTCCAACTCTGATGGTAACTCCAACCGATAGGCCAACGGGCCAACCCTTTCCAGTATAGTATAAGGCCCTACATACCTTGGGCTGAGCTTTTTAACACCACACACACGTGACACTCCATGTATCGGTCGGATTTTCAGGAACACCTTATCACCGACTTGGAACTCCACCATCTGGTGCTTTGCGTTATAGTACTTCGCCTGCCGACTTTGAGCCTCCAACATGCG
This sequence comes from Platanthera guangdongensis, assembly GCA_039583875.1. Lineage (NCBI taxonomy): Eukaryota > Viridiplantae > Streptophyta > Magnoliopsida > Asparagales > Orchidaceae > Platanthera > Platanthera guangdongensis. The sequence goes on from CM077156.1 coordinate 26,280,707, forward strand.
ATCCCGTATCAATCTGACCGCCGCATCAATATCATCTATATATTCATTTCGCAATGCCTTCGGATCTTCATCCTGCACCCAAGACAAGGGAGTCTTGCACCTTCTTCCGTAAAGGGCTTCATGGGGCGCCATGCCGATGCTCGCCTGATGGCTATTATTATAGGAGAATTCCACTAGTGGCAAGAGCCTTTCCCATGGCTCTCCTCTGTCCAGCACACATAACCTCAATAAATCTTCCAGTGTCATGATGGTCCGCTCAGACTGCCCGTCCGTCTCAGGGTGGAATGCGGTACAAAAGGTGAGGCGTGAGCCCAAATACGCCTGCACCGCCTTCCACTCCTTGGAAGTAAACCAACCATCCCGGTCCGAAACAATTGTCTTGGGCATGCTATGATACCGTACGAATTCCTCCACAAAAAGGCGTACCAAAACATCCATGTGTGCTTCCTTCTTCATTGGAATGAACTGGGCCACCTTTGTCAGTCGATCAACGATAACCCACACTGAATCATTCCCGGAGCGGGAGCGATGTAGCCCATGGACAAAGTCCATGGAGATATCCTCGAACTTCCATTCGGGGATGGGCAACAACTGCAACAAACCACCGAGACTCCTGCATTCAGCCTTCACTCTTTGACAAGCTCCGCAATGTGTAACATAGTAACGAACATCCTTCTTCATTCCTGGCCAGCGCATGGTCTTCTATAAGCCGGCGTACATCTTGGCAATACCCGGGTGCACAGAATATTGAGAGGAATGTGCCTCTCTCAAGATATCCTCCCGGATTTTGCCGCCCTTGGGAATATAGAGTCGGCCACGAAAATAAACGAGGTCGTCTTTTAGTGGGTACTCATCGGTGGTACCATCTTCAATTGCCTTGATTGCCGGGGCCAAGGCCGCATCCATGCCTTGCTCCACCCAAATCCGGTCCCGGATATCACAAACTATGCTCATGCAACCCAAATACTCTGCATACTCTGTCGAAGGAGCCTTGAATACTAGAGTAATTTCCATCTCCTCGATCATTCGATCCAACTCCATACTCATCAACCGAGACACTGGGCTAGAGCCTGGCAATTTTCTACTCAATGCATCGGCTACTGATTTTGATTTCCCGGGGTGGTAGTTCATGGTGAACTCATAGTCGCATAGAAATTCCAACCACCGCCGTTGTCTCAGGTTCAAATCCTTCTGTGTGTGGACATACTTCAAGTTTTTGTGATCTGAAAAGATCTCGCAGTGGACGCCATATAGATATTGCCTCCAGACCTTCAAAGCAAACACCACCGCTCCTAACTCCAAATCATGAACCGGGTAGTTGATTTCATGTTTCTTTAACTGCCTTGAAGCATAAGCGATTACGTGCCCGTGCTGCATCAATACTGCTCCCATCCCTTGATATGACGCGTCCGTGTAATCCTGAAATCCTTCCTTCCCAGACGGAAGTGCAAGGATGGCGGCGGAGGTAAGCCTATCTTTTAGCTCTTGAAATGCCGCTTCACATTGAGGTGTACACTCAAATGGCACACCCTTCTTCGTCAAGGAGGTAAGAGGAAGGGCAATCTTGGAAAATCCTTTCACAAACTTGCGGTAGTTTCCAGCAAGTCCAAGAAAGCTTCGTATATCGGCCGCCGACTTCAAGGGCGACCACTCCTTCACGGATCGTACCTTTGCTGGATCCACTGCTAATCCTGCCCCACTGATCGCATGCCCCAAGAAAGCAACCTCCTTAACCCAGAATTCACACTTGCTAAATTTGGCGTACAAGGCGTGCTCCTTCAATTTCTTCAACACCAAGGTTAGATGCTCGACATGCTCCTCCTCCGTCTTTGAGTAGACCAAGATGTCGTCGATAAAAACAATGACGAAGATGTCTAAATACAGTTCGAACACCTTGTTCATCAGGCTCATGAAGGCCGAAGGGGCATTTGTGAGCCCAAACGGCATTACCGTGAACTCATACAAACTATATCTTGAACTGAAGGCCGTTTTCTGGATGTCCTCTTCTTGTATCCTCAACTGATAGTATCCAGAGCGCAAATCCAATTTAGAAAACCAATGTGCTCCCACTAGTTGATCGAACAACTCGTCGATCCGAGGTAGCGGATAAATGTTCCGCACCGTCAACCGATTGAGTTCCCGATAATCTATGCACAAACGCAGGGTTCCATCCTTCTTCTTCACGAACAGCACAGGGGCTCCCTAGGGTGATGAACTGGGGCGAACGAACCCTGACTCCACCAGTTCTTGCAATTGAACTCTAAACTCTGCGAGTTCTTTCGGGGCCATTCTGTACGGAGCCTTGGATATAGGCTTGGCACCTCGTACTAGATTATTCTGGAAGTCAACCTCTCTATGCGGAGGTAATCCTGGTAGCTTCTCTGGAAATACCTCGGGAAAATCCCGCACTACTCGTACATCCTTTAATTCCAATGCTTCTTCCTTCAACTCGAACCAGATCATGAAGACCTCGTCCCCCTTCATATGAGCTTTTACAACCTGGACGGAAGATAACATCATGCGGGGCGCGAAGCTAATACCCTGGAAGATGACGTCAGAGTCTCCATATCTGAAATAGATCCGCTTCTCCGCGAAGTCGATCCTTGCGAAGTGCCAGTCCAGCCATGCCATGCCCAAAATGATGTCGAACTCCGGCATTCTAAGAACTGTGGCCGGCGTATCAAAAGCCTTCCCATCAATAAATAACTCCAACTCACACTTGGCGGTTGCGATCATCTCCGAGTCGTCCGGAAGGCATACTTGTCGGGCTATGCCAGTAAAGTACTGTACACCCTCCATGTCTTTTATGAAATCCTTGGACACAAAGGAGTGTGAGGCACCGGTATCGAACAGTGCATACGCCATCTTCCCGCCAATAATCACGGTGCCTAAGCATCAACAACCAAAACTTATTGCTAGGTGTCTAGTAAGTCTTAAACAATTCAAGTTATACCATGAAAATATGTTAATTAATTAAATCATACCGGCAATAACATCTTGGGGGTTCCGCTCCTGTGCCATGTCAAGCGCGTGCACCTAATCCCTAGCAGGGCCAGGGTTACCTCCTCGCGGTCCTCATCCTTAACCGCGCACGTGACCCCGCCCTCGAGGAGCTGCCGGAGGGAGAGCGAGAGGGACGTTCCCAAATAGTTGCGGGCAGAAACGTCGGATGTGGCCCGGCTGGTTGCATTCGAAGCACACCAGACCACGACGCCCTTCAGGTTGTTGAAATTGTTGAGGCTGTGGTGGTGGAGGCAACGCAGGTGGCTGCGGAACCGGATGCTCCACTTTATAGTTCCGGTGGACACGCCCTCCACCTCTTTGATATCCTCTTGCTCCTCTGAAGTCTCACCTCCTTCTATTCCATGAGCCGGCTTCCATCACGTCCTCCGCAGGCCTCTTACTGCATCCCAACTGCTCCACCTCCAATCTTTTCGCCATATCAATGATCTCTGCCAAGCTTCCATCCGCTATAAACAAAAGGGACTGCCTTAGGGGATCCCGTAGCCCTTTGTAGAAGCGCTTGGCATAACCTCTGTCATCCAACTCGTAAGAATCCGCAAACCTTGCGAGATGCTGGAATTCCAGCTGGTATTCCGTAACCGACTTTGATCCCTTCTTTAGTAGAAGAAACCTCTGCTCAAGCTCATCTCGGGCCGATGTAGGGATAAAGTGCTCCAAGAAAACACCCGAGAATTCACTCCAACTTATCTTTGTGTAGACCCGGCCTTGGAAGGTAGAGCCCTTGAGGGACTTCCACCACCTCTTAGCATGTGAGTCCAAAACAGACACCACCAATGTCACTGCCATGTTGGCCGGGCAACGGATACCAGCCAACAACTCCTGAACCGTGTCTAGCCATTCCTCTGTGCGTACTGCTGACTCCGTCCCAAGATAGGCGGGAGGGGAGAGAGCCCGGAAGGTGCTCAGCCAGTTGGAGCTCGGGTCCTGTTATTGCACCGGGGGCTGCTGCGCCCTAAAAGCATCGAGGATGGCAGCGAGCGTCAGCCCCAACTCAGATTGTTGGAACTGAGTGGGAGTGTGTATAGAGGGCGCAGGAGTGCCTCCCACCTGCTCAACGACCGCTGGAATCTGCACATAAAATGCAAACGTATGGTCAGGTTGGCTAATCTTAAGGTCAAAGTTGGACATACTTGGCGTGAATTACATATGGGCACACCACTGCTTCCGCTAAGTCAGTTTGTCCACAAATTGACTAATCAAACGGGGGTGGCACCATTGTTGAATGACTTCCTTAGTGGAGGATCGTGGCAAACTGATACCATTTGTAATACCCCCCTACCGGAACACAAAACATGGCACGAAGGGGGATCTTATGCCCGGAACAGCCGCCTTGCTGTAGCATTAGCACACGGGCTAACCTGTACCACAAGACGCCTATTCCGCTGGCTACAACAATATCAATAGGATATGCCAACCCAATCAAATATAATAAGCAAGAGAAGTCAAATCCACACTAAGTAATAATGTCCAAATCAGTACAACAAAAGAGAAGCTAAAACATGCTTCTACATATCAGAGTACAGCTATAGAAATTGCCCCCAACAGGGCAACATCAAATCTCTCAACACTCACATCTGTGACCGACGGTATCGACGACACTGTCACTTCAGGCCCTGTCGTCCTGACCTGGCTGTCCTACTGTGTAGTCTGTGGCTTCTCTACCTGCAACGTGACCTCCTAAAAGGAAGACGTAGCAACCGTTAGTCGAAATGACTAAGTGTCTTCACATCCGCTCCCCCGACGACTCCTCGGCACCGGGCGGAGAGAAGGAACAAGGGTAATATATATATATCAGTATAGAAGTATAAGCATGTGACAGTAGTGTAAGAGTAACAATAACATAATCTAGCTAATATTTAAGAGCTACAACAACTAACAAGTATAAGTAACAGCAGGAAAGTAACTTAACTTATAAGAATGCTCATACAAACTTATAAGTTAAGGATCGGGTTACATAAAAGTAACTCATCGTATAGGAGTGCCCATACAAACTTATACGATGAGGATCTTGTTGTGCAATGATATGAAATGCTATGCATACTATGCAATGACTCACCCATGATCACACACATGTAATTGCTATGTCGACACAGACTATAGTTCCTACTTTTCGAGCAGGTAGCTAACCTCTCAGGCATCAGCCGCCGTGGCGTAGCGGTGACAGTAGAACGGGCACTTCAACTACTAGGTGGGTATCCACACTACTTCACCTAGGCCTCCGTACTCCTCAACGCTAAGAACACAACAGCGGAGCCCATGCGTAATATGGCCAAGCGATGTCTTGGGTAGATGTGCACCAAGAACACAGCCCGAACTGGCCTTGCGTGACCCGGAAGGGGCCTCGGAAGTGAGCACGAGGACACAGCCCAACCGTTCACTTGGCATGGAAGGGGCCCCGGGATGTGAACACCGAGGACACAGCCCAACAGCCCAAGGTCAAACTGCCGACTCCCGTCGGTGTGACGATTGGCGAGCCCGTAGACCTGCCACACTATCCCTAATTCAGGATTACGACCCCGCGTGTCGACTCACACCGCACGTAAATGCCACATCAGCATAACATGGAAGGGGCCTCGGATGTAAGCACGAGGACACAGCCCAACCATCCATCCATACCCTATCACGACACAACCAAACAAGTGACGGTCAACACCGCACTTACATCCCTTTACAATACTACCCGAAGGGAGAAAACGCTCTAAGTATTGGACTACTAAACTCATTTCATTAATCAAACATACTCATGGCCACGATTTATTCCTCTACATGACTTTTCAAATGATTGCAACATAATATAACATGATACGCATATAAAGATCTATCACACTTTCCAAATGGTAACGACATATTATAAACATGATGCGCATAAGTAGCAATCTATCAATTTCTATCAAGTCAATTTATTTAAATAAGCTTGCTTCACAATTTGATTATATGAAATCTGATTAATAAGCTTCGTCAATCATGCAACAAATGATTAATTATAAGAGTTCATCCAAGTCAAGTAATTTGCAATATTAATTCCACCGAATCAAAATCCATCTTATAAGAAGCCCATAATTTAGGTGTAGATTGAATCTGGATAGCAAATTCAACCGCAGATTCCTGAAGCTACGAAAACTCGGTGAAGGCATGTAACCCCACGATGGAAAGGTATTTCCGTGTCCCACAACATTTGTATTCCGACCTCAACCCAGATTTGAAGTTATCCTATTTGAAATCGGACTTGAAGTCCGCTGCGTACAGAACACAATTATGCATGCAGGATTTATTGAACACCATTTTTGATTAGACTTTCCTGTGGCTACACACTTCACCTGAAGTCGTTCAACCATTCGTTGGAAAGGTATTGTCAAGGGCTTCAACTTTTGTGTTTATCCAAAAGCCTAGATCTGTCCATATCACACCAAAAAATGGCCACGAAGTTTGCTGCGCGCAGAATACAGATTCTGCCCGCGTCCTAAGGCGGAATGAACGGCATCGGTTCATCTACCTCCTCAAGGCGATCTGTTGGAACACCCTATTACTAATTTGGGTCAGGATCACTATGTCTCTAGGAAACCAATGTTTGACCTCTTGTATAGTTCTAAAGGTCAATTAGAATTGAGTCTAAGGGTTAGAAGTCTAAGTTTGGAAGCTGCCCTCAAGACCAAGAATTTTTCAGTTTGAGACCAAGTCATATCGTCGAGCTCAGCACGACGATTCGTCGAACTCCGATCGACGATCGTCTAGCTCAACTTCGACAGATCGTCGAACTCAATTCGACGATCGCTGAGCTCAACTTCAGCATATCGTCGATGTAACATCCCATTTCCAACTAGACCCAAAAGTGTGGTTATTGGTCATGACTAGGTCATGACCAAACCCTAGGAAGCCCAAGAAGACCAAGGAAACCTAAGAGTGTGGGTGAGACCACTATGGTCTGCAAATAGTAAATTCTTGAACCTTTGTTTAAGATAACCATGGGGCTTCACCAAGACTTCAAGACCCCACCATGTTCTCATCAAACCATGGTAAGATCCATTAGATCAATAAGGACCCATGGAGGGCAGTCAAAAGGGTTAAGTTGACCCAAGTCAACCCTAACCCTAAATGGGTCAAACCAACTCACTTGGGCTAACCATATTTTGGTGGATGAAATAAACATGTGGGCTGCCAATATGAGATTTACCAGCCAACCTAGTGACTAGGAGAGAGAATCTCAAAATTAAAGAATAATTTAGGAGAGAGAAAGGGGTATATTTAAGGGTATTTAGTGGAATAAGCCACTTGGACCCATGCCATCAGCCCCCACATGGGCTGGCCGACCCTTGGAAGTCATGAGAAGGAGCTGGAATGGAGTGGGGCCCACCCATGCATGCTTGGTGACAAAAATAAGGCAAACCCACCACCTCTCACATAGGAATTATCACCCCCTTTTGTTACTTCATCTCCCCACTTTTCCCCCTCACTTCATCACCCTCAGGACCAGGAGAGCAGCAGAGAGAGATAGAGAGGCCGAGCCAGGAGCTGAACCCGAGCTGGAGGTGTGAAAACCAAGGATCGCCGCCGCCGCCGCCGCAATGGTTCCCCGCCGCTCCTCACGTCGCAAGGCCGCCGGGAAGGTCCTCCCTCACCTCTCTCTTCATGCTTAGATCTTAGGAATACCTAGGTTAGGGTTCGGGATCGAATGAGCCCGAGCCCAGCACTTCTTTTTCCGCCATTAATGGCATTTTTGGAGCTCTCGGGTGAGGTGGCGCCGCCACCTCCGGCCGCCGGAAAATGCTTGCCCCCACCACCGTGAGAGGGGAGCTGATGATCTCCGGTGGAGGCACCGCCGGAGGCGGCCAGGAAAAGCCCCTTGAAAAGATCGGGCTGGATTCATGCAATCGGAGAAGATGAGCAGCTGCCGTCCGATCTGCGTCAATATCTGTGCCATGTAATAATATAAATCCAGGAATTCTTTAAATATATGAATAGTGTAATTTCTGTCCCCTAAAATCCGATTTTTGCATGTCAAAATATATGGCCCTTACAGCCTTTTTCATAAAACGTTCTCAACATGAAAATTGTAGGTCTTGGAGTCACCGTTAATTTGACATGTTACACATAATTTTTGGTTAAGTGTACTGCCCTATAGAGCCAGTTTCCTAGGGCTGGTCCTAGCGTAGGGCAGAAACTAAAATGGGTGCCCTGCCAAAACCCTAAGTCCAAATGGGCTGAAATTTTGGGCATGTGGCCGAATTAGGTATATCTAGGCCCTACCCAAAAATGGGAATTTGTGGGGAAAATAAGTATATGGTTTTAGCCCACATATGATAAATAAAATTTTGTTGATATTTGGAGAATATCAAATCCAAAATGCCCCAACGTTTGGTGGCCTGCCCTTAGTAGTATATTAGACCTATGGTAGAAATATTAGACAATTTAACCCTCTGCATGTTGAGATATCTCACATGCAAGATCTAAAAATTTAATGGCCTTGGGCTGCAAATAGCAAAATGCAGAAATTTGAAAGTGATGCCCAAGCCCATCCAGAGGCCCAAATGACCTGAGAGTTTGGGGAGTAACTGGTTTAGGGCATATTTAGATCCTGCCCAAAAATTGGATTAATTGGAATTAAAATTAGGGTGTAATTACCAAATTACCCCTAGGCTTGTTTAGGGGATTCTTGGAGTAGTTCAACTCCAAAAGGCCCCAATTTTTGGTGGCATGTCCATGCGGACATTATTAGGGCATGGTTAAATGTTTAGCCCACATGGATCACAACAAGTTAGGGAAACCCCTTGCATGTGTTGGCTTGTAAAGGACTTTGTGTGCTTATAGCCAAAAGAAGAAAAAATAAAATATTGAAGGCACAACCCTTTTTAGATCACTGACTTAGTATTACTTTAAGTACCCTATCCTCCTTGGGGAAAATAGATGAATTAGGGTTGACTTACCCTTGGACCCAAGTTCACACCCTAAGGATGGACCTTTAGGGGGTTGTGAAGGACATAGGGGCAAATGCCCTTGTATGACCTTGTAAATCAGTAGAGAGTTAGTTTAGATATATTTAAGCATCTGGTTGAAATATTAGAGAATTTTGAAGTAGTTAAGTAACTCCAAAGTCAAACCATAGTTTTAGGGTAGAAGCACTAATAGGTCAAAATGGTAACTTAACCTCATCTAAAAACTGTGAAAATGGGGTAGAATGAAAATTAGGGTGTGTTGAACCCCTAGATATTTTTAGTGGAATTTTATGGATTATATTCATGGTAGTTCCTTTGTTAATTATCAAAGTATCCAATTCAGTATTTGATTTAATTTGATCATTTAGTTTAATTGGAATCTAGTAGAACTTGGCCAGTAGAGGTTTTGACATAAATAGAGGTCTCTGAATTTTATTATAATTTTTAAAGGATTTTATATATTGCTTCCTTCATAGATATTGTAAAGGCCATACTTGGTAAATAAATCATTTAAAAAGTAATTTAACTTGTAAAAATATGAATTTTGGCCATGGATGATTTTAGGATGATATCTACTGTTAGAAATTTAATTAGGAATTTTTGAAGTATATTCATAGTACTTGATTCACAATTATGCCCTTGTAGATTTGTGTATTAAATTTATTTAGAATTAAATATTCTGTGAAAAATCATGAAAGTTTGGCCAATGCTAATTTTAGGATTTTAGTAGTGTAATATATTTATCTCAAATTATTTGGATGATAATTTCAAGTAGTTGATTTACAAATCTTGGAATATGGGAATTTACTGCAAAACTAATTTTAGGCCCCATAAATGTTTGTGTAAAATGTCAAATTTGGAAATTGTCACTTTTGGATATATGGAATTTTATCATGAATTTATGGAACATTAATGATGTCTAAAATGTATACTTCATGATCAACTCGACTATAATTGGCCCTTGTAATAAATTATTTAAATAGAAGATTAATTGAGGAAAATACAATATTTGGGAATTAAATCATTTATGTCATGATAGGACCCCAGTAATAATCCTAGGTCATTCGGATGAAAACTCGAAGGACATCCTATCATGAACATCACTTAGTATAGGTCGGTCTGCAAATAGTAATTTGGGGAAAAGTTGCATTAGGATAAGGGTTGGAATATGGTGGGTTAGTCGTGTTGAATTGTTTGAATAAAAGTGGATGAGTCACCTAGAAAGTTCTAAGGAGTGGTGAGAATCGCGTGGATGTGTGTTAGAAGGTAAGCGAGTTCGACGAAAGATCGTCGTGCCCGCGAGAGTGAAAGGTCTAAACTACCTTAGGATTATCCTATCGAAATATGAGAAGGTAAAGGGTAAAGGAAATCAACCAATAATATTAATAAGTACCTTGCGAAAGGGAACGCTGGGCGTAATCCCAACACAGTTCCTAGTGCCCCTTGAGAGCCCTTCACAGGGAATACCGGGGGCAGTCCTGGGTTAACGTAAACCTTAAAGAACAAATCAAAAGAGTAATTTAGTAAATATGGTTTCACACTGCACTCACTAGTTGGACAAGTGTTGGAAATGGTTAAGTCGTCCCGAGGTGTTCAAAGGGGCGCCATCCCGCGGTGTTCAAAGGGATGAGATTTGGAATAAGAGACGGACGTTCGGTCCGGCGAGCTTTGGCTCGGTTGATACTTGTGACGGACGGGATGGTCCGGGGAGTTTTGGCTCGGTTGATACTTGTGACGGACGGGATGGTCCGGGGAGCTTTGGCTCGGTTCTGATACGATAAACTTGCATGTGCATAAATCTAGTGGCGGGGCATGCGGTACTGGCCGTTCGTCACACCGATGGCAGTACGGTGCACCAGGCGGTTGTGAGAGTTAGAGGGGCTAGTGGGTTGTTTTACACTGCGGTCTGGAGGACGATCCCCGATAACACACATCCGACCCAATAAGACTGACGGGTTTGTCAGCAAAGTACGTACGCGAGACTCTAGAGTGCACCTTGGACGTGTACAGAGGCGTATGAGAGGGGTCTAAGGCTTGGTAGTGTGCATACCGGTCTAGAAGCGGAGATGCCCGCTCCGCTGCTGCCGTAGCCACAGCGGTGGTACCCGAGAGTGATGCTAGCTCTCAAAAAGTGGGAACTAAAGGTCTGTGTGCACAGAATCGGGTGTGTGTGTTGCACTTGCATGTCCATCATACCTACTTGCATGTCATAGCATAATCGATTCATTTAACCCTGACACCTAAAGTATAAGTGGTATGGGACGCTTATACATTAGGCCCTGCAAAACGACCCCTTGGTCTATAAGCTTGTGTGGGCAAGTTTATAAATTAAGGTTATTTCAATATTTATATGCTGCTTGTGATAACCGACACCCCAACGTATAAAGTGGTATGGGACATTTTATATGATGGGAGCCTTGTAGAAGATCCCTTTGCTTATGTGTATTCACATAAGTGAAGGTTATATTCCTTTCTTACTTTACTCATTATAACCTGATTATAAATTACTAGCTAGGTCCCCCTGTCACCTGTTTTTGATTTCTCTCCTCTTTCACGTCCTTTCCTTTCTTCCTCCCCGCTCGGTGCCTAGGAGCATGGGGGAAGGGGTGGGGGACGATAGGACTTAGTCTTTTAGACTAATGGTTTTCGAATCACATCATATTAGGGGATCGTGGAGCCGAGTATGGAGGAGCAGCACAGGAGACCTGTGCAGTTGGAGATAGGGCAGTCTAGCTCAGGAGTACAGCCAGCTGGGACCGTGACTTTCGACTTCTAGTAGTTGTTTTGTTTTGCTTCCGCATGAGGGATCTGTAGTGAGGATATGGATGTACCGGGCTTCAGCCCTTTTATTTCTGTACACTTTATTATTCTGTGGACACTCCCTTCGTGGAGATTTTTATATTTATGAGATATGCTGTGGACTTGTCTTCTCTTGTACTGCTACTTTTGCGTCAGCTGCGATCGATTTGGCCGGCAGGATCGGCGTCTTGTAGTGACGACCTTCCCGGGTGCGAAGGTGTCACCGCAAGGCGGCGGTTCTGGGCCTAAGACCCCGGGGTTTTAAAAAGAAAAAAAGAGGGGTCTTACAAGTGGTATCAGAGGAAACCTCGATCCAAAAGTAACAGTCCACAACCCCTGGGTCACCCCCGCGCGAGTTTAGTTTGGGGACAAACTAAGCAACGGAAGCAGTGGTATGCCCATGTGGGGATCACATATATAATTGTCCATTTTAGTTAAGGTTGAAAAAGTTCTGACGATAAATTTTGTGACGCAACCTCCAGTACTGCCTACACAGATTCCAGAAGTTGCACCACCGCCGCCGGTTCCCACTCAATTCCTACAGTCTGACATGGGACAAACTCTGACGGCTATCTTGGAAGCCTTCAGGAACCAACAGGCCCCGACTCTGCTGCCTATTCTGGGAGACAACTGGCTCAGCATCTTTCGAGGACTCTCTCCCCCGTCCTACTTGGGGACAGAGGGGGTAATTCGGACACAGGAATGGCTAGACATCATGGAGGAGATGCTGACAGGGATACAGAGCCTTTGGGAGGAGAGGGTGCCACTGGTTGTTTCCTGCTTGGAGTCCCATGCCAAGCGGTGGTGGAAGACAGTTCTGGAGACTACCTTTGCTGATAGGGAGGCTGCCGAGGTGACGTGGGAGGAGTTCAGGCTCATGCTGTTGGAGCACTTTGTTCCGCAGTCGGCCCGAGATGAGCTGGAGGACCGCTTCTTGCAGTTGAAGCAAGGTTCCAGGACGGTGGTGGAATACCATCGAGAATTCAACCATCTGGCCCGTTTTGCAGACTCCTACCGGCTAGATGAGGCAGCGTACACCAAGAGGTTCTACAAAGGTTTATGGGAAGACATGAGGGATGCACTTCTTTTCGTTTCGGACAGGCCTATCACTCGTATTCTGGAGATGGCAAAAAAAAAGTTAGAGGGAGATTGGCTCACCACCAGAGGCCGAAAACGGCCAACGGAGGATCAGAGCCGGGGAGCCCGAAGCGATCAGCGGCGAGGTCGTGCGCCAGAGGTACAAAAGGTGGAGGATCAGCCTCGACAGGAGGTGAGGCAGGAGCCGAGGGGGCAGGTGACGATGGCCCTTCAGCCTATTCAGATGAGAGATGTGCAGAGACCGGGAGGTGGGGCTTACACTCCGCCGGAATGTTACCCCTGCCATCAGGTGGGGCACATCAAGAGAAACTGTCCCGTGAGAGGGATGCCTCCACCAGTACCACAGATTGCCCCACTGACTCAGCATTTTGGAGGCCGAGGACGTGGCCAAGAATGCGGATATCCGGTTAGAGATCGCAGGCCGGGAGGACAGCAGATTTATGCACTGGACCTGGCTCAACCCAGGAACCCGGAGCAAGTTATTACAGTTACGACCAAAAGTTTTCTTTTTTTTTTACTTAACTTCTTTTCTTCCTAGAAAAGTAGTTTCATGAACTTGAATTATTAAAGACTAGGCAGTAAAACCAGAAAATAGAACTCTAAGCAAATATTCAATCTCAGGCATCGTCTTCATTTGCGGCAAGCCCGCACACACTCTCTTCGACACGGGTGCTTCGCACTCGTTTGTGTCGGAGACCTTTATCCAAGGGTTAGGAGGCGTGGAGAGGATCACCGCCCAGCTATTACGAAAACGGCTACCTGACGGTTCGGAGCTGTTCGCATCATCCCATTGTAACCTGGAGGCATGGATAGGCGGAAAACCCTTCGAAGCTCCAGCGACAATTCTGTTGCTGCCTCCAAGCCCATACAGATGGGCAAACAGAGCGCACAAACCGGACACTGGAGGACCTACTGAGACTATGTATTGTGGACCGTGGAGAGCCCTGGGAGAGGATGTTTCCCCTAGTGGAGTTTTCGTACAATAACAGTCATCAGTCTAGTATACAGATGGCTCCATATGAGGCATTGTATGGGCGGAAATGTAGGACTCTGTTGTCTTGGATACAAGACGAGGGTCCAAAGATTGTGGGCACGAACTTTATCAAGGATACTGAGGTGCAGGTACGACTGATACGGGATAGAATGTTGGAGGCGCAGAGCAGGCAGGCGAAGTATTATGATGCTCGACATCGTCTAGTGGAATTTCAGGCAAGGGATCGGGTGTTCTTGAGGATCCAGCCGATGCATGGGGTTTCACGAGTACGTGGTCGGCGGAAGATGCTTAGCCCGAGGTACATGGGGTCGTTCAAGATCCTGGAGCGGATCGGTCCATTAGCTTACCAACTGGAGCTGTCACCGGAGCTGGCCGGCTTGCATTACGTCTTTCACGTGTCTTCACTCAGGAGGGTTCTACTACGCCCAGAGTTGCAGATTACGGCCACTGATGGGCCGGTAACTTCGGATCGATCTGTACATTTGGGGCCGATACGGATCGACGACCAGGGGATACGAGTCTTGCACCGCAAGAAGATCCCGCTAGTCAAGGTCCTGTGGAGGAACCACGGACGAGAGGAGCATACTTGGGAGCCACAGGACCTGATGCAGGAAAGATATCCGGAGCTATTTTGTCATGTATACCTCCCAACCTCTCAACATGTTCATTTTACCTTCCTGTTTTTAAACTAGTAAGGCTACTCTAGGAAGAGTAGGGGCTAATCTTTTGTTTATTGGGGTCTTGGTTTTGCCAATTGGGCGAATTGGTCATATATCTAGGTTTTTTTTTCCTTCAAACCCCACTTAGCAAACATGGAGTCGAAATGTAATCTTCCACTTCTTATGGGATGTTACAAGTTTCTTTTCTTCGGTAGAAATTCTCGTAGCCCTAACCTGGATTTCGGGGACGAAATCTTTGTTTTGTTTATTGGGATTTGTAACATCCCATTTCCAACTAGACCCAAAAGTGTGGTTATTGGCCATGACTGGGTCATGACTAAACCCTAGGAAGCCCAAGAAGACCAAGGAAACCTAAGAGTGTGGGTGAGACCACTATGGTCTGCAAATAGTAAATTCTTGAACCTTTGTTTAAGATAACCATGGGGCTTCACCAAGACTTCAAGACCCCACCATGTTCTCATCAAACCATGGTAAGATCCATTAGATCAATAAGGACCCATGAAGGGCAGTCAAAAGGGTTAAGTTGACCCAAGTCAACCATAACCCTAAATGGGTCAAACCAACTCACTTGGGCTAACCATATTTTGGTGGATGAAATAAACATGTGGGCTGCCAATATGAGATTTACCAGCCAACCTAGTGACTAGGAGAGAGAGAGAGAGAATCTCAAAATTAAAGAATAATTTAGGAGAGAGAAAGGGGTATATTTAAGGGTATTTAGTGGAATAAGCCACTTGGACCCATGCCATCAGCCCCCACATGGGCTGGCCGACCCTTGGAAGTCATGAGAAGGAGCTGGAATGTAGTGGGGCCCACCCATGCATGCTTGGTGACAAAAATAAGGCAAACCCACCACCTCTCACATAGGAATTATCACCCCCTTTTGTTACTTCATCTCCCCACTTTTTCCCCCTCACTTCATCACCCTCAGGACCAGGAGAGCAGCAGAGAGAGATATAGAGGCCGAGCCTGGAGCTAAACCCGAGCTGGAGGCTTGAAAACCAAGGATCGCCGCCGCAATGGTTCCCCGCCGCTCCTCACGTCGCAAGGCCGCCGGGAAGGTCCTCCCTCACCTCTCTCTTCATGCTTAGATCTTAGGAATACCTAGGTTAGGGTTCGGGATCGAATGAGCCCGAGCCCAGCACTTCTTTTTCCGCCATTAATGGCATTTTTGGAGCTCTCGGGTGAGGTTGCGCCGCCACCTCCGGCCGCCGGAAAATGCTTGCCCCCACCACCGTGAGAGGGGAGCTGATGATCTCCGGTGGAGGCACCGCCGGAGGCGGCCAGGAAAAGCCCCTTGAAAACCTCGGGCTGGATTCATGCAATCGGAGAAGATGAGCAGCTGCCGTCCGATCTGCGTCAATATCTGTGCCATGTAATAATATAAATCCAGGAATTCTTTAAATATATGAATAGTGTAATTTCTGTCCCCTAAAATCCGATTTTTGCATGTCAAAATATATGGCCCTTACAGCCTTTTTCATAAAACATTCTCAACATGAAAATTGTAGGTCTTGGAGTCACCGTTAATTTGCAATGTTACACATAATTTTTGGTTAAGTGTACTGCCCTATAGAGCCAGTTTCCTAGGGCTGGTCCTAGCGTAGGGCAGAAACTAAAATGGGTGCCCTGCCAAAACCCTAAGTCCAAATGGGCTGAAATTTTGGGCATGTGGCCGAATTAGGTATATCTAGGCCCTACCCAAAAATGGGAATTTGTGGGGAAAATAAGTATATGGTTTTAGCCCACATATGATAAATAAAATTTTGTTGATATTTGGAGAATATCAAATCCAAAATGCCCCAAAGTTTGGTGGCCTGCCCTTAGTAGTATATTAGACCTATGGTAGAAATATTAGACAATTTAACCCTCTGCATGTTGAGATATCTCACATGCAAGATCTAAAAATTAAATGGCCTTGGGCTGCAAATAGCAAAATGCAGAAATTTGAAAGTGATGCCCAAGCCCATCCAGAGGCCCAAATGACCTGAGAGTTTGGGGAGTAACTGGTTTAGGGCATATTTAGATCCTGCCCAAAAATTGGATTAATTGGAATTAAAATTAGGGTGTAATTACCAAATTACCCATAGGCTTGTTTAGGTGATTCTTGGAGTAGTTCAACTCCAAAATGCACCAATTTTTGGTGGCATGTCCATGCGGACATTATTAGGGCATGGTTAAATGTTTAGCCCACATGGATCACAGCAAGTTAGGGAAACCCCTTGCATGTGTTGGCTTGTAAAGGACTTGGTGTGCTTATAGCCAAAAGAAGAAAAAATAAAATATTGAAGGCACAGCCCTTTTTAGATCACTGACTTAGTATTACTTTAAGTACCCTATCCTCCTTGGGGAAAATAGATGAATTAGGGTTGACTTACCCTTGGACCCAAGTTCACACCCTAAGGATGGACCTTTAGGGGGTTGTGAAGGACATAGGGGCAAATGCCCTTGTATGACCTTGTAAATCTGTAGAGAGTTAGTTTAGATATATTTAAGCATCTGGTTGAAATATTAGAGAATTTTGAAGTAGTTAAGTAACTCCAAAGTCAAACCCTAGTTTTAGGGTAGAAGCACTAATAGGTCAAAATGGTAACTTAACCTCATCTAAAAACTGTGAAAATGGGGTAGAATGAATATTAGGGTGTGTTGAACCCCTAGATATTTTTAGTGGAATTTTATGGATTATATTCATGGTAGTTCCTTTGTTAATTATCAAAGTATCCAATTCAGTATTTGATTTAATTTGATCATTTAGTTTAATTGGAATCTAGTAGAACTTGGCCAGTAGAGGTTTTGACATAAATAGAGGTCTCTGAATTTTATTATAATTTTTAAAGGATTTTATATATTGCTTCCTTCATAGATATTGTAAAGGCCATACTTGGTAAATAAATCATTTAAAAAGTAATTTAACTTGTAAAAATATGAATTTTGGCCATGGATGATTTTAGGATGATATCTACTGTTAGAAATTTAATTAGGAATTTTTGAAGTATATTCATAGTACTTGATTCACAATTATGCCCTTGTAGATTTGTGTATTGAATTTATTTAGAATTAAATATTCTGTGAAAAATCATGAAAGTTTGGCCAATGCTAATTTTAGGATTTTAGTAGTGTAATATATTTATCTCAAATTATTTGAATGATAATTTCAAGTAGTTGATTTACAAATCTTGGAATATGGGAATTTACTGCAAAAATAATTTTAGGCCCCATAAATGTTTGTGTAAAATGTCAAATTTGGAAATTGTCACTTTTGGATATATGGAATTTTATCATGAATTTATGGAACATTAATGATGTCTAAAATGTATACTTCATGATCAACTCGACTATAATTGGCCCTTGTAATAAATTATTTAAATAGAAGATTAATTGAGGAAAATACAATATTCGGGAATTAAATCATTTATGTCATGATAGGACCCCAGTAATAATCCTAGGTCATTCGGATGAAAACTCGAAGGACATCCTACCATGAACATCACTTAGTATAGGTCGGTCTGCAAATAGTAATTTGGGGAAAAGTTGCATTAGGATAAGGGTTGGAATATGGTGGGTTAGTCGTGTTGAATTGTTTGAATAAAAGTGGATGAGTCACCTAGAAAGTTCTAAGGAGTGGTGAGAATCGCGTGGATGTGTGTTAGAAGGTAAGCGAGTTCGACGAAAGATCGTCGTGCCCGCGAGAGTGAAAGGTCTAAACTACCTTAGGATTAGCCTATCGGAATATGAGAAGGTAAAGGGTAAAGGAAATCAACCAATAATATTAATAAGTACCGTGCGAAAGGGAACGCTGGGCGTAATCCCAACACAGTTCCTAGTGCCCCTTGAGAGCCCTTCACAGGGAATACCGGGGGCAATCCTGGGTTAACGTAAACCTTAAAGAACAAATCAAAAGAGTAATTTAGTAAATATGGTTTCACACTGCACTCACTAGTTGGACAAGTGTTGGAAATGGTTAAGTCGTCCTGAGGTGTTCAAAGGGGCGCCATCCCGCGGTGTTCAAAGGGATGAGATTTGGAATAAGAGACGGACGTTCGGTCCGGCGAGCTTTGGCTCGGTTGATACTTGTGACGGACGGGATGGTCCGGGGAGCTTTGGCTCGGTTGATACTTGTGACGGACGGGATGGTCCGGGGAGCTTTGGCTCGGTTCTGATACGATAAACTTGCATGTGCATAAATCTAGTGGCAGGGCATGCGGTACTGGTCGTTCGTCACAACGATGGCAGTACGGTGCACCAGGCGGTTGTGAGAGTTAGAGGGGCCAGTGGGTTGTTTTACACTGCGGTCTGGAGGACGATCCCCGATAACACACATCTGACCCAACAAGACTGACGGGTTTGTAAGCAAAGTACGTACGCGAGACTCTAGAGTGCACCTTGGACGTGTACAGAGGCGTATGAGAGGGGTCTAAGGCTTGGTAGTGTGCATACCGGTCTAGAAGCGGAGACGCCCGCTCCACTGCTACCGTAGCCACAGCGGTGGTACCCGAGAGTGATGCTAGCTCTCAAAAAGTGGGAACTAAAGGTCTGTGTACACAGAGTCGGGTGTGTGTGTTGCACTTGCATGTCCATCATACCCACTTGCATGTCATAGCATAATCGATTCATTTAACCCTGACACCTAAAGTTTAAGTGGTATGGGACGCTTATACATTAGGCCCTGCAAAACGACCCCTTGGTCTATAAGCTTGTGTGGGCAAGTTTATAAATTAAGGTTATTTCAATATTTATATGCTGCTTGTGATAACCGACACCCCAACGTATAAAGTGGTATGGGATATTTTATACGATGGGAGCCTTGTAGAAGATCTCTTTGCTTATGTGTATTCACATAAGTGAAGGTTATATTCCTTTCTTACTTTACTCATTATAACCTGATTATAAATTACTAGCTAGGTCCCCCTGTCACCTGTTTTTGATTTCTCTCCTCTTTCACGTCCTTTCCTTTCTTCCTCCCCGCTCGGTGCCTAGGAGCATGGGGGAAGGGGTGGGGGACGATAGGGCTTAGTCTTTTAGACTAATGGTTTTCGAACCACATCATATTAGGGGATCGTGGAGCCGAGTATGGAGGAGCAGCCCAAGAGACCGGTGCAGTTGGAGATAGGGCAGTCTAGCTCAGGAGTACAGCCAGCTGGGACCGTGACTTTCAACTTCTAGTAGTTGTTTTGTTTTGCTTCCGCATGAGGGATCTGTAGTGAGGATATGGATGTACCGGGCTTCAGCGCTTTTATTTCTATACACTTTATTATTCTGTGGACACTCCCTTCGTGGAGATTTTTATATTTATGTGATATGCTGTGGACTTGTCTTCTCTTGTACTGCTACTTTTGCATCAGCTGCGATCGATTTGGCCGGCAGGATCGGCGTCTTGTAGTGACGACCTTCCCGGGTGCGAAGGTGTCACCGCAAGGCGGCGGTTCTGGGCCGAAGACCCCGGGGTTTTAAAAAGAAAAAAAAAGAGGGGTCTTACAGTCGAACTCCATTCGACGATCGGCGAGCTCAGTTCGACGATCTTTGACTCAGTATTGGATCTCTATCTCTGAGCTCAGTTCGACGATCTTTGAGCTCAGATCGACGATATTTTGTTGCTGTATAAATCCATATCGCTGAGCTCAGTTCAACGTTAGTAGAGCTCAATTCGACGTTTTCAGATAACTTCAAGGATGTTTCAAGATTCAAATTCAGATCAGTTAAGGAGTTATTCTGCAATTAATTCAGAAGATTTTCTAGCCGTTTTCATTTATTTCTGGACCAAGTTTCAAGGGATTTTCAAGGAATACTTCTATGGACTTTCCTCCAGAAGATATTTTGCAATTAAGGATGCAATTAATGCAGGCCAATGGCTATTCTTGATAGAGGATGTTTTTCTATTCAGTACCAGAGAATAAAAGACAAGAATTTTTGAATCTCTCACACAGACAGATAGAAAGACAGACATCAGAAATCTTCAGAACAAGAACAAAATAGTCTCTGTCTCAAAGAATTCTCAAGAACACACATCCTAGGAGATCAAATTTTCTGAAATCCTCAGATCTCTCTTGTCTCAAGTGTTCAAGGCCAACATATTTCAAGACTCCAGACACCTAACATTTCAGCTGTTGCTGAAATCATCTTTTGCTGAAGATCAACTTTTGAAGGCCTATCACCCTACAGCAAAGCTTTTTTTCCTGAAGATCTCAAGGACTCGGGGGGAGCTTTGACACCATCAAATCCACTTAGTCTCCTCAGCTTCTTTGAGAAAGAGAAGACTTTCATCACTCTCTCACCCCCATCTCTGTAAAGGGTTTCTCAAACTCCCTTCAAACGTTTGAGCTTGGTTTTTGAGCACCTTGTCAATAGCTCATTGGTGGCAAGACACCTGATCAAAAAAATCTGATTTGTTTTTTGAGCACCTTATCAAAAGCTCATTGGTGCCCAGGACACCTGATCAACTCATCCTGCAGTGGATTCCTACCTAGGGTGGTAGAAGAGTGGATGTACCCAAGTTTAGGGGAACCACTATATTTCCTTGTGTCTTATGGCTTGCTTGTCTTTATTTTTGTTTCTGGCTGTGATTGTTCTGTGTTTAGTTTGTAATTAGTTTAGTTCTATGATTAGATTTATTAACTGCTTCCCTGCTCACTCACATTATAACAATTGTTGTAAAAAGTTTTCAAGCACCATATACTCTATTCACCCTCCCTCTAGAGTATATCAGATCTAGCTGCACTTTCAATTGGTATCAGAGGGAGGTTGGTTAAACATACCACACCTTGGTGGTTGCACAGGCTAACACCTGAACCCAAAGATCCCTAATTAGATCTGTTTTCTTTTGAGTTTAGTATTAGATTTTGTTTTCACAAATCATGGCCCAAAATAAAGATTATGCTAGCACCAGACCTCCAGTGTGCAATCTATCCAAGTTTGCACTTTGGAAAGCAATGATCAGATTGTACATGAATTCTATTGACGAGGATATTTTCAACTCTGTTTTGACAGTTTGTCCAAGACCTCCAGAGAACTCCAGTACAAATGCTGTTCCACCTCCATCAGGAACAGATGCTGACATCAAGAAATGGAAGGTAGCTGATGCCAAGGCTATGAACATCTTAGCCCAGACCATGTCTGATGACATCTTTCAGAAGGTGGCTGAATGCAATTCAGCAAAGGAAATTTGGGACAAACTCTCTGAAATAGTCTCAGGCTCAGCTGATGAGAGAAAGGATAGGAGATCCCACCTCATATCTCAATATGAGAATTTCAAAAAGGGAGAAACTGAGTCAGTGTGAGATATGTACAACAGGCTCAGTCTAATAGTCAGTGAACTCAGGACATTGGATAAAGATATCTCACTAACTGAGCTCAATGACAAAATTCTAATGTGCTTCCCTAGTGTAACGCCCCGAAACTCAAAGGAGCAAAGGGGGACGTTTTGGGCCAGTTTTGGTTTCTGGCTGAAGGCACACGGCCTGGGACACGGGCGTGTCCCAGGGCATGTCAAGCGTGTGTCGACACATAGCCGCGAAGTCGTCGAGTTATTCTCGACGATTCGTCGAGAATGGGCACACGGCCTGCGACACGGGCGTGTCGCAGGGCGTGTCGACCCGTGTCGACACTTAGCCGTGAAATCGTCGAGTTATTCTCGACGATTCGTCGAGAATGGGCACACGGCCCGCGACACGGGCATGTCGTCGGGCGTGTCGACCCGTGTCGACGAGCGTCAAGGTGAAATCGTCGAGATTCACTCGACGATCGTCGAGGCAAGGCACACGGCCTCGGACACGGGCGTGTCCAAGGCCGTGTCAGCGAGTCGTCGTTCTCCCCTCGACGAAATGTCCCGTGTACACGGCCTGGGGGCCCAGGCGTGTCAATGTGACACGGGCAAGGACACGGGCGTGTCCTAGAACCCGTGCAGTGCTCGGGTTGGAAACGGGGGAAAATCATGGGGTACACGGCCGGCTACACGGCCGTGTCAACTGGAACACGGGCGTGTCAGCTCGAACACGGGCGTGTTCAATACCCGTGTGCGTGTTCAGAAGATTCGATTTTGACGGCGAATGCGGCACACGGCCCTGGACACGGGCGTGTGCCAGGCCGTGTTCGGCCCAGATTGGGCATTTCAGCCCCGAATCAAAGCCGCTCGTTTTCTTAGGTTGAGATCCGACGGCTGGGGATGGTTCCTGGGAGGATATACACGGGTTTGACTTAAGAAAAATCCATTTTCCTTCACTTGATCATCTCTCCAAACCCTTGGAGAAAGAGGAAAGCTATTGGAGGAAGAAGAGCTAGATCCGCCATTGGAGGAGCTTCGGAGCTCCGAATCGCAAGCCGACTCCGGATCCACGGAGGCAACGCAAGCGCGGTGATTTCTATCCGATTATATTTCGATGGCACCAAAGAGGAACGCAAGGGTAACGATCCTCACTTGTGAGCATGATAGCTCTCTTTCTTAGCATAGGAAGCCCTCTCTCGCGAGTTTGCGAAGAGTTGGAGGCGTTCCTGCGGGTAGATATGTAAAGTCCCCGTTGTTTAGCGTCCGTATGCGAGAACGGACATAGGCATTTTGGTTGAAGCCTACCCGGACATGTAGTTCGGATCGGTGATGTTGCATTGCATAAGGCCGGAGAAGACTCCGTGCTATTGGGTGTTTTTCGGGTTTTCTACGCGGTAGATTGCAGCAGGGAGCCTTGGGGACTAACCCAAAGGTGCACCCGGAAAACTGGGCGGACACGAGGTCTTGCCAACTTGGTGGCCTGAGAGCCAACTTGAACATAACGGGGTTATGTGTCTTGCGGTAGAATGGGAATCGGTGAAAGTTTGACCCGCGCAAATGGCTTAAATTGCCGTTGCGATGTGAGCACGGGTTAGATGGAGCCGTACCCGCTTTATGTCGTTCGGGTTAGAGAGACCTAAAGGTACATGGCACTCGCCGTTGGCATAGATGGGGGTCTTCGGTGGTCAATGACTTAAATTGACGTGACCAATACCATGAAGACAAATTGCTCATAGGAATGACCGTCTAAGTGGCGTTGGTGAGTCCGGAATGTTAATGACTTTAATTGACGTAACATCGACCGGTTCACCGAGAATGTGCCCTGAGTGCACGGGACGTGTGGCCGTACGAGCCAACGTCTGTGATGAATTGGCTATGGTTATATGCATTGCTCGCTTGTGCTAATGAAATGCAGGGAAGGAGCATCGCCGACCCGAGTTGGGGGCGGGATCGTTATAATTTGGTCAGCATTGCTGACCGTTGCTTTGTTTGCCACCGTGCGGTGGTTTGTTTGCTTGCAGGTGCAGCTGGACCAAGCGGTCAATAGCGGGCTAAAGCCCTTTTTGCGAAGCTGGCCCTCGAAGGCCCAAGTGGAAATGTTTTATGTTTTATTGATGTATGGCCGGCCTGCGTGCCGAGGTTGGTAAATCATGTAAAAGACAAGTGAAACATTCTGTGAGGCCTTAAGGCCGAATATTTGGGTATTTTGTAATAACATTCCTATTATCTGTTAGTGGACATTCATGCTTGTGCTGGGTTCTTGTTTTGCAACTTTTATAAATTGCTTCCGCTAGAATGCTCTGTGTAGGACGTTGAGATTGGTTGGATGGTTTCCATAAGTAACCACCCGGTCTGTCCGTGGTATATGGCGTCGGGCCCCGGCCGGACCTACTGCTATATGCTATGCGACGGATAGGGGGTGTTACAATTTGGTATCAGACTACTGGTTTTGGTTGGGCTTGAATTGAATTCGTGGGCGAATTCTTTTTAAGGGGTGGTGAGCACATTGTGTGCGTCATCGTTATAATAGTAAAAAGAACCCATGAATGTCCACTTAGGAATGAAAATACTCGTGTTTGAGGAACCTGCGTGTTCCTATAATTGCTGTTTGAAATTTATTTGGTCGCTTAACGGTGTTTTATACCACTATAGGTGACCCGAAGTGGTGTTGGGCCGTCAGAACGCCGAGGTTCTGAGGCTAGTAGTGCACCAGAAGTTGCTCCCGCAACACCTTTGTCGGCTGAAAATATAAGATTGGTGGCTGAAGCAGTGTTAGCCGTGATAAATGCGCAGCCTGGGAGGCAAGCGCAGCAGCCTGCTCCTGTGATGGAGCAAGTACCTCTTCAAGAGGCTGAGTCGAGGAGGATGGAGCAAGTGGTTGTAGAACCAATAGTGCCAAGGAGGGCGACTGAGAGGCAGTTGAAGCATGTAATGAGCTTTAACCCTCCGTTATTCTCGGGGTTGGGAACCCCATCTCAGGCTGAAGACTGGCTCTCTAGGGTGAAGAGAGTCATGACAGCGACGGAGACGGAGGAGTGGCAGATGACCACCATTGCTACGTTCCTGTTGGACGGTGAAGCAAGGATGTGGTGGGAAGGTTTGGAGCTGCATCATCTGCGAGGTAGACAACTGATAGACGTTCCGATGGAAGAGTTCTCGGGATTGTTCTTGGCAAGATACCTCCCTTCTACTCAGAGGATCTCGATGGAGAATGAGTTCCTGAGGTTGGTGCAGGGTGAGCGAAGCGTGGATGAATATCTCCACGAGTTTACGCGGTTGAGTCGCTATGCGAGCTCTACCATCATGGATGAGGAGCGCAAGACTAATCGCTTCTACGAAGGTCTGAGGGATGAGCTGAGACTATTACTGTCGGGGCCGATGACGCAGGGTTTCTTGACCTTGGTCAATACTGCCCGGTCCTTGGAGAAGGACATGAAGAGTGTACAAGCGAAGAAAGGCTTGGCTGATAAGAAATCTGAGTTCAGAGTGCCGACTACCTCAAAGTCAGGCTATCGGAGGACTTTCAAGAAGCATAGGACTTCGGGTCCAGCTCCTTCTGGTGCTTCTGGGGCGACTACGAGTCGGACCCCGGGCGCGTGCTTCACTTGTGGCAAGACGGGGCATTTCGCCCGTGATTGTTGGAGCGGACGTCCTAAGTCCGAAAGGAGGCCAGGAGCTACCTACGAAGAGAAGGGAAAGGCGGTGGAGTCGACCGCATCTCACTATGCTCCGGCCCAACCAAGAGTTTACAATCTTGGCCAACAGGAGGCCATTAAACAAGCTGATGTGGTGACAGGTACGGTTTAATTTATAGCAAGTCAATTCCTTTATATGCTCGTTATGCACATGTTACCTTACCACTACTTGTTTAGGATTTGTGTTGATATGTGAAAATCCGGCACGAGCACTCTTTGATACGGGAGCTTCACACTCCTTCTTGTCCGAAGGATTTATATCACGCATCGGAGTCCCTTCTTCGATGGCGAAGGACAAGTTGGATGTGTTGTTGCCCAATGGGTGTTCGATGCGAGCGGTTAGGATCTGCGAGGTTAAGACTCGTATTGGAGAGCAGGAGTTCGACCTGCGGGCGTCTTTACTTCCGTTAGTGGAGTTCGACGTCATATTTGGCATGGACTGGCTCTCGGAGCAGCAGGCCCATATAGATTGCGGTAGCAAGGAAGTCAAGCTGGGAGCAAGTCGTGAGACGACTTTTACGGGCTTAAAGGGGTCGAGCAAGACGTTGATGTCTGCTCTTCAGGTGGTGAAGGCGGTTCGTGCCGGAGCAGAACTGTTCTTTACACTTGTGGAGGTTGCAAAGCCGAAGCCCGCGTTGGATTGTATTTCAGTGGTATCGGAATACCCTGATGTGTTCCCCGCAGATCTTCCTGGAGCCCCGCCTCAACGGGAGATAGATTTTACTATCGAGCTAGTGCCAGGTGCAAAGCATGTGTCACGATCTCCGTATCGGCTAGCGCCTAAGGAAATGGCGGAGCTGAAGGTTCAACTGCAAGAGTTGTTGGAGCAAGGGTATGTGCGCCCGAGTTCATCGCCTTGGAGCGCACCGGTCCTCTTTGTTAAGAAGAAGGACGGAAGCTTGAGATTGTGTATTGATTATCGGGAGCTAAACAAGCTGACTGAGAAGAATAAGTACCCGATCCCCCGGATTGATGATCTCTTCGATCAGTTAGTCGGGTCGACGGTGTACTCGAAGTTAGATCTCAAGTCTGGGTACTATCAGCTGCGGATAAGGGAGAGTGATATCCCGAAGACAGCGTTTAGTACGAGATACGGGCATTATGAGTTTACGGTCATGCCGTTTGGGCTGACAAATGCGCCGTCAGTGTTCATGGATTTGATGAACAGAACGTTCAGGGAGTACCTAGACCATTTCGTGATCGTCTTCATCGACGATATTTTGGTGTACTCGCAAAGTGAGGAAGATCACTTCAAGCATCTTCATTTGGTGCTGGAGACGCTAAGGAGAAACCAGTTGTATGCCAAGTTCTCGAAGTGCGAGTTTTGGCTATCCTCAGTATCGTTCCTCGGGCATATAGTGAGTGGAGAGGGTATTGCGGTGGATCCGGCGAAGATTGTTGCGATACGGGAGTGGCCTGAGCTTGCTACGGTAGCAGAAGTCCGGAGCTTTTTGGGGCTTGCCGGTTATTATAGGCGCTTCGTAGAGAACTTCTCGCGGATAGCGCTACCTCTCACTACTTTGACGAGGAAGGAGCATAAGTTCGTTTGGACGCCGGAGTGTGCGCGAGCTTTTGAGGAATTGAAGTGTCGGTTGACCACGACGCCTGTGTTGAGTTCGCCGGTTGGGACCGAAGGCTATGAGATATATAGCGATGCTTCAGGCAGCGGTTTGGGTTGTGTGCTACTGCAGCACGGAAGCGTGATAGCTTATGGCTCGAGACAGCTAAAAGTGCACGAGAGGAATTATCCGGTCCATGACTTGGAGTTAGCGGCCGTGATTTTTGCCTTGAAGCTGTGGAGACACTATTTGTACGGTGTGAAGATTGATATCTACATCGATCACAAGAGCCTAAAGTACCTGATTGATCAGAAGGATCTGAATATGCGGCAGCGTAGGTGGATGGAGTTCCTGGGGGACTATACATTCAAGATCCACTACATGCCTGGCAAAGGGAATGCGGTTGCGGACGCGTTGAGTCGCCGAGCCCCAGCTCAAGCAAATTGGCTATCAGTGCATGATGAGCGGTTGGTGCAGGAGCTGGAGGCGTTGGAGATTGTTTGTGTAGATAGACAATCTAGTGCTGAAGCAGTGCTGAATTGGACTGAAGTCCAATATGACCTGGCTGATCGGATTCGGCAGGCTTTGGATATGGATGCTCATATGAAGCAGTTCATGATAGAGGCTTTGGATGGGTCAAATTCCCAATTCGTTGTAGAGGACGGATTGCTGTGGAAAGACGGTCGTCTGTGCGTCCCAAGCATGGGCAATTTACGGGTGGAGTTGTTGTACGAGGCACACCATACCAAGTACTCGATTCACCCGGGGAGCACGAAGATGTACCGTGATGTTAAGAAACTGTTTTGGTGGCCGGGCTTGAAAAAGGATGTGGCGCTATATGTAGCGAAGTGCCAAACTTGCGCCTTGGTAAAGGCGGAGTGCCAAAAGCCGGGAGGATTTCTTAAGTCCTTGCCTATTCCGGAGTGGAAATTCGACGACATCTCTATGGACTTTGTGCATGGTTTGCCAAGGTCGCAGAAGGGGAACGACGCCATTTGGGTGGTGGTCGATCGATTAACAAAGGTGTCGCATTTTATTCCGCATAGGAAGGATGATCCGGTGGAGAAGCTGGCGAAGCTTTATGTGGATAACATAGTGCGGCTTCATGGTGTGCCCCGCAGCATCGTGAGTGACCGAGATGGGCGGTTCACGTCCAATGATTGGAGGCTGGTGCAGCAAATGTTGGGAACAAAGCTGAAGTTTAGCACAGCCTTCCATCCGCAAACGGATGGGCAGACCGAGAGGGTCAATAGAACGATGGAAGACATGCTGCGCATGTGTGTCTTGGACTTTGGTAAGCAATGGGAGGACCACCTTTATTTGGTGGAGTTCGCATACAACAACGGCTACCAAGCAAGTATTCAGATGGCGCCTTTCGAGGCCCTATATGGTAGAAGATGTCGCACGCCGTTGTCTTGGTTAGAAACGGGTGAGTCAAAGTTGTATAAGCGATCGGAAGTAGAGGGTGCTACTTCTTTGGTGAGAACCATTCGGGAGAGGTTACTCATCGCTCAGGACCGGCAAGCAAAGTACTATAATGCCAAGCACAGGAACGTGGAGTTCGCTGTGGGTGATTATGTGTACCTAAAGATCAAGCCGTTCAAGGGTGTCTCGCGGGTGCGACGATTGAAAAAGCTAAGCCCGAGGTACCTTGGACCGTTCGAGGTTCTGGAGCGAGTAGGAGAAGCGGCCTATCGGCTGAAGATTTCAGTGGAGCTAAGTGGTTTACACGATGTATTCCACATTTCGGTACTTAGGAAGGCGGTGCAAGAGCCTACGCAAGTGATCGCGGTCGATCAAGTGCCGGTGGATAGTGGGCTAACGACAAAGGTCAAGCCCGTGCGGATTGAAGACTCGGAGGTCAAGCGGCTACGCAATAAAGAGATCAGGATGGTCAAAGTCCGGTGGGACAATTGCGGTCGTGAGGAGCTCTCCTGGGAGCGAGAGCAGACGATGCTTGACGAATATCCGGAGTTGTTCCGCTCAGGTACAAATTTTGTTTTGTACATGTTTTTCCCTTTATGTAATTTCGTGGGCGAAATTCTTTTAAGAGGGGTAGAGTTGTAACGCCCCGAAACTCAAAGGAGCAAAGGGGGACGTTTTGGGCCAGTTTTGGTTTCTGGCTGAAGGCACATGGCCTGGGACACGGGCGTGTCCCAGGGCGTGTCAAGCGTGTGTCGACACTTATCCGCGAAGTCGTCGAGTTATTCTCGACGATTCGTCGAGAATGGGCACACGGCCTGCGACACGGGCGTGTCGCAGGGCGTGTCGACCCGTGTCGACACTTAGCCGTGAAATCGTCGAGTTATTCTAGACAATTCGTCGAGAATGGGCACACGGCCCGCGACACGGGCGTGTCGTCGGGCGTGTCGACCCGTGTCGACGAGCGTCAAGGTGAAATCGTCGAGATTCACTCGACGATCGTCGAGACAAGGCACACGGCCTCGGACACGGGCGTGTCCAAGGCCGTGTCAGCGAGTCGTCGTTCTCCCCTCGACGAAATGTCCCGTGTACACGGCCTGGGGGCCCAGGCGTGTCAATGTGACACGGGCAAGGACACGGGCGTGTCCTAGAACCCGTGCAGTGCTCGGGTTGGAAACGGGGGAAAATCATGGGGTACACGGCCGGCTACACGGCCGTGTCAACTGGAACACGGGCGTGTCAGCTCGAACACGGGCGTGTTCGATACCCGTGTGCGTGTTCAGAAGATTCGATTTTGACGGCGAATGCGGCACACGGCCCTGGACACGGGCGTGTGCCAGGCCGTGTTCGGCCCAGATTGGGCATTTCAGCCCCGAATCAAAGCCGCTCGTTTTCTTATGTTGAGATCCGACGGCTGGGGATGGTTCCTGGGAGGATATACACGGGTTTGACTTAAGAAAAATCCATTTTCCTTCACTTGAACATCTCTCCAAACCCTTGGAGAAAGAGGAAAGCTATTGGAGGAAGAAGAGCTAGATCCGCCATTGGAGGAGCTTCGGAGCTCCGAATCGCAAGCCGACTCCGGATCCACGGAGGCAACGCAAGCGCGGTGATTTCTATCCGATTACATTTCGATGGCGCCAAAGAGGAATGCAAGGGTAACGATCCTCACTTGTGAGCATGATAGCTCTCTTTCTTAGCATAGGAAGCCCTCTCTCGCGAGTTTGCGAAGAGTTGGAGGCGTTCCTTGCGGGTAGATATGTAAAGTCCCCGTTGTTTAGCGTCCGTATGCGAGAACGGACATAGGCATTTTGGTTGAAGCCTACCCGGACATGTAGTTCGGATCGGTGATGTTGCATTGCATAAGGCCGGAGAAGACTCCGTGCTATTGGGTGTTTTTCGGGTTTTCTACGCGGTAGATTGCAGCAGGGAGCCTTGGGGACTAACCCAAAGGTGCACCCGGAAAACTGGGCGGACACGAGGTCTTGCCAACTTGGTGGCCTGAGAGCCAACTTGAACATAACGGGGTTATGTGTCTTGCGGTAGAATGGGAATCGGTGAAAGTTTGACCCGCGCAAATGGCTTAAATTGCCGTTGCGATGTGAGCACGGGTTAGATGGAGCCGTACCCGCTTTATGTCGTTCGGGTTAGAGAGACCTAAAGGTACATGGCACTCGCCGTTGGCATAGATGGGGGTCTTCGGTGGTCAATGGCTTAAATTGACGTGACCAATACCATGAAGACAAATTGCTCATAGGAATGACCGTCTAAGTGGCGGTGGTGAGTCCGGAATGTTAATGGCTTTAATTGACGTAACATCGACCGGTTCACCGAGAATGTGCCCTGAGTGCACGGGACGTGTGGCCGTACGAGCCAACGTCTGTGATGAATTGGCTATGGTTATATGCATTGCTCGCTTGTGCTAATGAAATGCAGGGAAGGAGCATCGCCGCCCCGAGTTGGGGGCGGGATCGTTATAATTTGGTCAGCATTGCTGACCGTTGCTTTGTTTGCCACCGTGCGGTGGTTTGTTTGCTTGCAGGTGCAGCTGGACCAAGCGGTCAATAGCGGGCTAAAGCCCTTTTTGCGAAGCTGGCCCTCGAAGGCCCAAGTGGAAATGTTTTATGTTTTATTCATGTATGGCCGGCCTGCGTGCCGAGGTTGGTAAATCATGTAAAAGACAAGTGAAACATTCTGTAAGGCCTTAAGGCCGAATATTTGGGTATTTTGTAATAACATTCCTATTATCTGTTAGTGGACATTCATGCTTGTGCTGGGTTCTTGTTTTGCAACTTTTATAAATTGCTTCCGCTAGAATGCTCTGTGTAGGACGTTGAGATTGGTTGGATGGTTTCCATAAGTAACCACCCGGTCTGTCCGTGGTATATGGCGTCGGGCCCCGGCCGGACCTACTGCTATATGCTATGCGATGGATAGGGGGTGTTACACCTAGCACTTGGGATTCAAGAATCTGGCCAATCAAGGATGCCAGAAGTTTGAATGAGATCACCCCTGAAGCTCTATTGGGTAAGCTCAAATCTTATGAGCTACTCATCAAGAATAGAGAAGAAGAACAGAAGGCTGGCTCACCAGGCACAAGAAAAGAGAAAACAATAGCCTTCAAGGCAACTGAAGATCTGCCTGAAGACAAAGTCACAGGAAATGATGAACTGCTCAGTTTGTTGGCCAAAAGATTTTACAAGATGGCCAGAAAGGACTTCAGAAGGAGATCATACAAGGAGCATGATAAGCCAAGGTATAACAAGTCAATTAATAATAAAGAAATTGTTTGCTTTGGTTGCAGGAAACCAGGGCACATAGTTCCTGACTGTCCAGAAAACAAAAACAAGGACAGAAGGGATAAGAAAGAAAGAAGAAAGGAGAAATACTCCAAGAGGAATGGCAATGGAAAACCCTCATCAAGAAAAAACAAACACACAAGAAAGGGGTTTGTTGCTGAATCCTGGAGTGAGACTGAAGAGGAGTCAGAAGTCTCATCCAGCTCCAGTGATGACGAAGATGATGCAGAAGAAAAAGAGTTCTGCATGATGGCAATCAATGCCTCACAACATAACTCAGATGAAGAAGAGTCAGAGTCAGATTCAGAGACTCAGCCTGAAGAAGATCAGGTAATTAGTTCATTTGATTTTAATTCAGAGGACTTTAAATCTGAATTTAAAGCATTATGTTTAGACCTGCTAAAATCTGAGAAAGAAATTATCTCTCTCAGAAATCATTTATCTGAACATAATACCTTAAAGTCTAAAAACCTCAAACTCTCTCAGGAGTTGGAGTACTGTAGGGAGCAGATAGCTTCACTGAAAAGTGAGCTATCTGAGGCCAATAAGCTTGAAGAATCCCTTAATGGGAGAAGTATCAACCTGATGGACATCACAAGAACAGTGAACTCCAGATTTAATAGTACACTGGGCTTGGGTGCCTCATCCAGCCAACCCATAGTTCTAACAACTCCAATCAAATTCATTTCTGATAAAGGAAAGGGAGTTGTAGAGGTAGCTAGGAAAAATTCTGATCTGCCCAAGAAAACTAAGTCCCAGCAGAAATCGTCGAACGGAGATCGACGATCGCCGAACGCAGATCGACAATCTCAGGTAAAATCGTCGAACTCAGGTCGACGATCTCAAGTACCTGAACTCTGCCATTGTCGACCGTCGAACGGAGCTCGACGATCTGACCCAAGATCGTCGAACGCAGCTCGACGCTCGTCGAACAGAGGTCAGAGCTCTTGAAACTCCTTCAAGGGCAAATCAAAATCCAATCCTAAGGGTCCTTCATCCCAAATCTTTAACCCTTATACTGAATGGATTATACCTCCAAGGAGATATCATCCTGAAGGATATAAGAGTCAACCTGGGATGTCTTTTATTTCAGAGTTTAAAGGTTATCAACCTAGACCCAAGGTAAACTGGGTCAAAAACAAATGAATTATTTTATGTGCAGGTGAAGACCTATCCAACATCTAACCAGCAATGGTACTTGGATAGTGGGTGCTCTAAGCACATGACAGGAAACAAGGACAACCTCACATCCTTTAGAGCCAAGCTTGGACCCAAAGTTATCTTTGGTGATTCAAACTTTGGACAGACTAAAGGATATGTTGCAGTCCAGATTGGATCAGTAACATTCAAGAAGGTAGCTTATGTGGATGGACTGAAACACAACTTAATAAGCATCAGTCAGCTGTGTGATGAAGGCTACCAGGTGACCTTCAGCAAAGCATTATGCAAAATCAAGTCAGAGGACAACACAACTGTGTTGACAGGTAAAAGGAAAGGTAACATCTATCTAGTAGATTTTCTTTCAACTGATGTAGATATTTTCCTGTTCAATTCTGTTTGTAGACCAAATATTTTATGGCATAAGAGACTAGGACACCTAAACCTTAGAACTATTGCTAGGCTATCTAAGGACAACCTTGTTAGAGGACTACCTTCTGGCCCCTACAAGAAGGAAGGACTCTGTAGGGCTTGTCAATTAGGCAAGCAAACTAAAAATAGCTTTAAGTCACTTAATAAGAGTGATTCACCTAGGATATTGTATCTGTTACACATGGATCTTTTTGTACCCATCACAGTACAAAGCCTAGGAGGGAAATCTTACACTTTAGTAGTTGTAGATGACTTCTCTAGATTCACTTGGGTGTTCTTTCTAAGGAAGAAGTCTGATACCTTTAAGTGTCTGACAGAGTTTCTCAAATGTATACAGATTGAGTTCAATACTCACATTGCCCTGATCAGAAGTGATCATGGGACAGAGTTCGATTCTCTTCTTATGCAAGAGTTCTGTCAGAGTGAAGGGATTAGGCATACTTTCTCAGCTCCTAGAACTCCTCAACAAAATGGGGTAGCTGAAAGGAAAAATAGAACCCTTATTGAATCTGCCACTACATTGTTGTCAGATGCTCATCTTCCTCTATCCTTTTGGGCAGAGGCAGTGAACACCTCCAACTATATGCTGAATA
The DNA here is from genome assembly GCA_039583875.1 of Platanthera guangdongensis. Lineage (NCBI taxonomy): Eukaryota > Viridiplantae > Streptophyta > Magnoliopsida > Asparagales > Orchidaceae > Platanthera > Platanthera guangdongensis. Next base: position 26,314,648 of record CM077156.1, read on the forward strand.
GAAGTTTGATACATAAACTAAATGGAAAGACTCCCTATGAATTACTCAAAGGGAAGAAACCTAAAGTTGATTATTTTAGAGTTTTTGGCTGTATTTGCTACATACATAATAATGACAAGAAATATTTACCAAAATTTCAAGCTAAAGCTGATGAAGGAGTGTTTCTGGGATACTCTATGATCAGCAAGGCTTATAGGGTTTATAATAAATCATCTCTAAAAATTGAGGAATCTGTTCACATATCATTTGATGAATCTAACATGTCTTTCAAGGAGAAGATCCCTTCTACCATAGAACCTTTGCAGGAACATTCTCTAGTTGAAGACTTGAACAAGTTACAGGTTACTCAAAAGGATGAAAGCAGTGAAGATGAAGAAAGTGCTCAACATATTGAAGAACAATCTGAAGAGCCAGTTGTTGTACCACAAGAGGAAACAACAACACAGGTTGGTGAACAATCAACACCCCCTGTTGATTTAATAACATCAAGAGACCATCCAATTTCCCAAATAATTGGAGACATCTCAGCTGGTGTGCAAACCAGAAATCAGGTCAACCAAAACTTGTTGCACACCTGCTTCCTATCTCAAATTGAACCTCAGTCCATTCAAGATGCAGAGCAAGATCCACACTGGATCATTGCAATGCAAGAAGAGTTGCATCAATTTGAAAGGAACAAAGTGTGGGAACTAGTGCCAAAGCCTAAGGATCACTCCATTGTTGGAACAAAGTGGGTATTCAGAAACAAACTGGATGATCAAGGAGTAATTGTAAGGAACAAGGCAAGGCTAGTTGCTTAGGGATATTCTCAAGAAGAAGGAATAGATTATGACCAGACTTTTGCACCAGTTGCAAGATTGGAAGCCATCAGAATCTTTTTAGCTTATGCAGCACATAAAGGCTTCAAGGTATATCAGATGGATGTCAAAAGTGCATTTCTAAATGGAGACATCAAAGAGGAAGTATATGTTAGACAACCTCCAGGTTTTATCTCTCCAACTTATCCTGATTATGTTTTTAGATTGAACAAAGCATTATATGGTCTCAAGCAAGCTCCTAGAGCATGGTATGAGACCCTAGCATGCTTTCTTTTGGAAAATGGATTTATAAGGGGTAGAGTAGAACAAACTCTTTTCATTAGAACCCATAAGTCCCATAACCTACTAGTGCAGATTTATGTAGATGATATTATTTTTGGTTCTACAGACTCCAAATTGTGCAGAAGGTTTTCCAACTTAATGCATTCTAAATTTGAAATGAGTAGCATGAGTGAGCTATCCTTCTTCCTAGGATTGCAAGTCAAACAGCATGCTGAAGGCATCTTTATTTCTCAAACCAAGTATGCAAATGAATTGGTTAAGAAATTTGGCATGTCTAAAGCATCTTGCATGAAAACACCTATGCCTACTAATGTTGTATTGAATGTTGATGAACATGGGAAACCTGTTGATCAGACAACATATAGAGCAATGATTGGCTCTTTACTGTACCTTAGAGCTAGTAGACCAGATATAATGTTTGCTACATGTATATGTGCTAGGTTCCAAGTAAGCCCTAGAGAGTCACACCTAACACTAGTAAAGAGGATTCTCAGGTATGTTAAAAGTTGTCCAAATCTAGGTCTCTGGTATCCAAAAGATTCAGCATTTGATTTAACTGGATTTTCTGATGCTGATTATGCTGGATGCAGAATTGACAGGAAAAGCACCAGTGGAACTTGTCAGTTCCTTGGTGACAGACTTGTCTCTTGGTTTTGTAAGAAACAAACTTATGTGTCAACTTCAACTGCTGAAGCTGAATATATGGCTGCTGGCAGTTGTTGTTCACAAATCTTGTGGATTCAAAACCAACTCCTAGACTATGGATACAACTTAAAGAAGTCTAAAATCTTTTGTGATAACACCAGTGCTATTTCTATAGCTCAAAATCCAGTCCTCCATAGTAGGACAAAATAGATAGAGATTAGGCATCATTTCTTAAGGGATAATGTTGAAAGAATAAAATTGAACTACAATATATCTCAACTGATTTACAAAGGGGAGATATTTTCACCAAGCCCTTGGATGAAAAAAAACACACCTTCTTCCTAAATCAGTTAGGAATGATAGATGGAGGAAGTCTTAAATAATATCCAAGATTTTAAAAGTTTAAGAATTGACCAAGACTAGGCAAACATCTTGATTTTTCTTAGTGTCTAGAGTTTTTCTAGACTCTGAACTGCGCTCGACGTTTTTCCCCCAGATCGTCGAACGGAGATCGACGATTTCTGAAATCGTCGACCTGAGTTCAGCGTTTCTCAAATAGTATGAACTATCTCTTCCGGTCAGCGATCGTCGAATGGCGCTCGACGATTTTGTTCTCTGAACGATCGTCGAAAAGAGCTCGACGTTCTCCAATATCGTCGAACGGAGTTCAACGATCTTTCCAGTTCTGCGTCGAACCCTAATATAAAATTCATTTTTCGCCGTCGTTCTCCTTTGCGCTTTCGATTTCTCTGCAAAAACTTTCTTTCCCTCCAAACATTTCTGCACTTGGTCATTTTGTTTGTTGAATCTTTGCAGGTAACTATGGCTGTGTCTGTTGCTGTTCTCACCGCCATGAAATTTGATGCTGGCTTCGACATAGACATGGAATCCTTCAGCACAACAGACCAGGTTTTTCAGGATATCTTAGAGTTATTCAAAGAGCAGAAACTGGCTGCAATCATGACTACAAGGATTAAGCTTGCTTCTGATGAAATCAAAGAGTGGGTCTACACTGCCCACAATCAGGACAACAACACCATTGTTGGATCAATCTCTGGCACTCAGGTACCCTTGACCACATCAATTCTAACAGAGGTTTTTTAGTTAAGAACTGTTGGAGATTCTACTGATTTGTCTGGAGAAGACTATGCTGACCTGCTTGCCAGAATGGGTCATTCTAAGGCTAACCCTAGCAAGCTATTGAAAAAGAATCTGTCTGTGGAATACAGATTTCTGGCTGATGTAGTTGGAAAGGTCCTACTGGCTAAGCACTCTGCTCATGATACAATTTCCAGGTATCAGCTCTGTCTAATGGGAGCCCTAGTAGACAGGAAGAACCTGAATTGGGGAGAGGTCTTCTTTGACCTCATTAAGAAGAAAATTAATAAGAGTTTTGTAAACTTTGGAAGGATTTTAGGAATTTTTATGCAGAATAGGTGCCCTGCCTTGCTGGTATCCTCTGGGATACACATAAATGTATCCAAGAGACTGTCTTGTGCCCTTTTTGGTAAATGGGACAGCCAGATCATCAAGCCTACCAGGCCCTCTTCCAGCACTCCTTCAGGCACCAGGACTATCAGAGTCACTTCCCCACAGGTCTCTGCCCCTGCAGCTGACCTGCCTACTGATGCCTCTCCTCCTCCTCCACCAATTCCATCTCTTCCCATTCCATCTACCATTCAAACTCCATCCACCATCATCATCTCCAGCCCCTCTCCAACATCTACACCATCTCCAATCCCTACTCTTCCAACCACAGAAGACCAATTTCATCCCTTATTCTCCTACCTTCAACCAGATATCACTTCATCACCCTCCAATCCATCCGTCAACCTCATTGATGATTCCTTCATGGATGATTCACCATCCTCTCCTCCTGAGCTACCCTCATCCTCAACATCTTATCAAGATCTTCTATAAGAAATCATTGACCAACCCACCTTCACCCCATCTATCTCCATCACACTGTCCTCCATATCCACCTTACCCACACCTCAGCCATCTCTTCTCCCATTCACTAGCTCTCCACTACCATCACCAACAGCTACTCCTCCATCCTCTACCTTTGCTCCAGTCACTACTGAGCAAGTAGATATTCCAGCCCTTGCTGATAGGATTTATGAACTGCTAGCCCCCAGGCTATCTCTTCTCTTGGAGACCTCCTTGGCTCCATTACTCCTGTCAGTGGCAGCCCTTTTTGCCACGCTCTCACCTCTATTCCCTCAGGCAGCCCCTTCAGCTGTGTGCCTTGATCCAGCCATGTCTGAATCTAGGCAGGGGGAGATGCCCTATGAAGTGAGTCTGCCTGCTGCTGTTGCTGTTGTTGCTGTTTCAGTGAGTCTGCCTGCTGCTGTTTCTTCAGTTCTTGCTACTGCTACTGCTGATGTGTTTCAAGGTTCAGTTCAACCTCCTACTGCAGTCTTTGCAATAGACCTTAGGTCTTTGCTCTCATAATTTGATTCTATATATTTCAGATGTCTGCTAGAGAAAGCTTGTCTTCCAGAGACAGTTGCTATCCAGCCCCCAGAGGATCTGTCCAAGGCCCTTGTGCCTTTCTCTTACTGTGACCCCAGCATCATCTCTTCATTTGTCAACTGAGTTTATGCTGCTGCTACTTCTGCTGAAAGCAGTGTGGTTGTTTCTGATGTTGCTGCCCCTCCTGCTGCTGAAAGTTTTGATGATACTTCTGTTACTGTTGATGAGCCAATTTCTAAGGAGATCCTTATGACAGAGGCACATGAGCTTGAGCCTTCTATATTTTCTGCTGATATTTCTGCTGCTGATAATGCTGTTTCTGTCAGTGAAACTGCTGCTGTCCCAACTGCTGTTGTTACTGCTTCTGCCTCAATTTCATCTGCTTCAACTTCTGTATCTGCTGTTGTCACTACTGTTACTGCTTCAACTTCTGCTACTTCAACCTCTACTGCCTCATCTGCCTCAATCCAGCTTAAGAAAGATTTGATGAAGAAGATTGATGCCCTTTATGATAATCAAAGTTCTGAAAGTGATGAGTTTAAGACAGATTCTGATTATTCTTCTACTACCATTGCCAGGAAAAGAAATGCAAGGAGCAAAGCCATGAAGAGAGTAACTCCTGCCAAGGTCAAGGATAACAATGATATACCATACTATATTCTTCATGATTGCCCCACAATTGAGCACTGGATGCAGTACTCAAAGAATCAACTCAAAGCAATGAAGAAGAAAAGGAAATATGAAAAGGGCTCTTCTCAATTCCAACACTCTCATCCTCCTCCACCACCTCCTCCTGATGCAGGTGCAAGTGGAAGTTCAGCTGCTCAACCTCCTGCTAGAAGTCAAACCCCTTATCAGCCACATGCAAGATCCTATCATAGGGGAAGCCAGTCCAGGGGTTCTCAATCCAAGAGAGGAGGATATAGAGGCAATCAAAGAGAAGTCCAAGTTTACTCTAAGGGATACTCAAGGCAACATCCATACTCCAGGTAAGGACAAATTTCATCTGACACCACCTCTGGTCCTTTTCCCTATAAATTGAAGGAAACTGTCTCATCCAGGCCTCCTCAGGACAATCCTTCTAATAGATATGAGCCACCAGTACCTTTTGAAGACCCTGAGAACAATCCAGTTGCTTGGACTGTAAGGATGAAAGAACTTGCTGCACTAGATCAGATCAAGAAAGCTAAAGAGCAAGGAAGAGACTCCTCTAACATCTCTACAATGTCTGAACAAAGAAAGAAAGAGTTGGAAAGATATGGGTCAAGCAAATTTTTTGATTCTGACAGGTACATGGAACTGCATCCTGAAGCTGTAGTTCCCAGGCCCAAACAGAAAACCACTTTAGGTGCAGCAGATGATACAAGATCAAAGAAAGAAGCCCTCAACCCCAATAGAGAAATCAAACTCATTAAGGGCAAGGAAAAGAAATGATTATGTAAGGTGACAATCATCTTAATTTCTGATTATTATCTGGGATGATATATATATCTGTGGTTCTGCAATGTCCATCTTGTTGTTTTTCTGTATTGCTGCTTGTATGTTATTTAATTTTTCCAAACTCTGTAAATAGTAATCCTAACCCAAATAGGGGGAGATTGTTGGAACACCCTATTACTAATTTGGGTCAGGATCACTATGTCTCTAGGAAACCAATGTTTGACCTCCTGTATAGTTCTAAAGGTCAATTAGAATTGAGTCTAAGGGTTAGAAGTCTAAGTTTTGAAGCTGCCCTCAAGACCAAGAATTTTTCAGTCTGAGACCAAGTCATATCGTCGAGCTCAGCACGACGATTCGTCGAACTCCGATCGACGATCGTCTAGCTCAACTTCGACAGATCGTCGAACTCCATTCGACGATTGCTGAGCTCAACTTCAGCATATCGTCGAACTCCATTCGACGATCGGCGAGCTCAGTTTGACGATCTTTGACTCAGTATTGGATCTCTATCTCTGAGCTCAGTTCGACGATCTTTGAGCTCAGATCGACGATATTTTGTTGCTGTATAAATCCATATCGCTGAGCTCAGTTCAACGTTAGTAGAGATCAGTTCGACGTTTTCAGATAACTTCAAGGATGTTTCAAGATTTAAATTCAGATCAGTTAAGGAGTTATTCTGCAATTAATTCAGAAGATTTTCTAGCCGTTTTCATTTATTTCTGGACCAAGTTTCAAGGTTTTTCAAGGAATATTTCTATGGACTTTCCTCCAGAAGACATTTTGTAATTAAGGATGCAATTAATGCAGGCCAACGACTATTCTTGACAGAGGATGTTTTTCTATACAGTACCAGAGAATAAAAGACAAGAATTTTTGAATCTCTCACACAGACAGATAGAAAGACAGACATCAGTAATCTTCACAACAAGAACAAAATATTCTCTGTCTCAAAGAATTCTCAAGAACACACATCCAAGGAGATCAAAGTTTCTGAAATCCTCAGATCTCTCTTGTCTCAAGTGTTCAAGGCCAACATATTTCAAGACTCCAGACACCTAACATTTCAGCTGTTGCTGAAATCATATTTTGCTGAAGATCAACTTTTGAAGGCCAATCACCCTACAACAAAGCTTCTTTTCCTGAAGATCTCAAGGACTCAGGGGGAGCTTTGACACCATCAAATCCACTTATTCTCCTCAGCTGCTTTGAGAAAGAGAAGACTTTCAACACTCTCTCACCCCCATCTCTGTAAAGGGTTTCTCAAACTCCCTTCAAAAGTTTGAGCTTGGTTTTTGAGCACCTTGTCAAAAGCTCATTGGTGGCAAGACACCTGATCAAAAAATCTGATTTGGTTTTTGAGCACCTTATCAAAAGCTCATTGGTGCCCAGGACACCTGATCAACTCATCCTGCAGTGGATTCCTACCTAGGGTGGTAGAAGAGTGGATGTACCCAAGTTTAGGGGAACCACTATATTTCCTTGTGTCTTCTAGCTTGCTTGTCTTTATTTTTGTTTCTGGCTGTGATTGTTCTGTGTTTAGTTTGTAATTAGTTTAGTTCTGTGATTAGATTTATTAACTGCTTCCCTGCTCACTCACATTACAACAATTGTTGTAAAATGTTTTCAAGCACCATATACTCTATTCACCCCCCTCTAGAGTATATCAGATCTAGCTGCACTTTCACGATCCTCTCGGATCACCTCCAGAATTTCCTCCACCCTTATTCACCCTCATGAGACCTTTGCTCTTCACGAAACCATCCCCCGTCTCCACATAGAAGATCGGTGAGGTTGAAGACACCACTAACCAAGAGCACAAGCCCCGGGATTGGCCTCACCCTAGAGAAAGCATCTTCTCACATGTCTAGACTCTTTTGAGTCGACGTCTCGCCTAGATATCTACAGATCTAGCACCAAGGGAGAGGGTAGGAAACTCACGTCGATTCCAGCAGTTTCTCCATTTCCGGCAATGGATCTCGTAATTCTCCTTGGCGGAATCTTCTCCTTCACGGCGAAGCGGCAACGACGGTTTTCGTGTCGGTTCAATACTTAACATGGGTAGGGACACGCACGTGTCCCGACCCGTGTCCACATGACATGGTCGTGTTCCTGGTCGTGTACTTATCTGGATACATCTCGACGAACTCAACTCGACACACACAGAACATGGGTAGAGACACACCCATGTCTCTACCCGTGTCATACCATTCGTCAACCTCGCCCCATAGTTCATCGATCTCGACACGCCTCGTCGAGTGTAACTAGACACACACGGGTAGGGACACGCCCGTGTCGCTACCCGTGTCATACTATGTCGACACACCTCGTCGATCTCGACATATCTCATCGAGTTCAGCTCGACACATTGCCACATGGGTAGGGACACGCCCGTGTCTCTACCCGTGACACATTCACACGGGTAGTGACATGCCCGTGTCACCACCTGTGTCCTTCTCTGCACTGATTTCTCCACTCCCCACAAGTACAGTCCAATTCCCTACACTTCTCAGGACTCGAGTCAACCCTCCTGACTCGAAAATACACACGAGGGGCCTAGAGGAATTCGGGACGTTACACTATTAGTCTTATTGGGTCGAATGTGCGTTATCAGGGATCGTCCTCCAGACCTCAGTATAAACAACCTACTGGCCCCTCAAACCCTCACACCCGCCTGAATCACCGTACTGCCATCGGTGTGACGATCGGCCCAGTAACGCATGACTCGCCACTAAATTCATGCACATGCAAGTATTTCATCTCGAGCATTCAGCTTACAGGACCAACCTGTCCTGATTCCCTCAAACCCTTCACGGGTGAGAACGCACAATAGTGCCTTATTCAGAATCCCTCAAACCCGTCACGGGCGAGAATGAACAATAATGTCTTTAATCAGAACCCCTCAAACCCATCACGAGAGAGAATGAACCACATTTTCTTAACCTATTAGACTACTCTTGTCTACGAGTTATTATACTTAGTGATTTAAGGTTAATCCCAGGACTGCCCAGGGTATATCCGGTGAAGGGCTCTCGGGGGAACTAGGAACTACGATGGGATTATGCACAAAGTTCCCTTTCGCAAGGATATTTTCTTTTATTGATGTCTACCCTCTATCCGTAATTTGCTCTCATTATTACTCTTGAGTGATCCTAATGACTTGAGATGTTCTCAAAAGGGCGACGGTCTTCCGCCGGCCTCCACTCCAGTTGCTATCCAAGGGCTTGCACTTTTACTCTCGTCACTAAGACAACACTACCCACCAAGGTTATTCTCCAATTATAATCTCTAGCTCATCCGTCGATCTATCCCCTGGTGGTCCTTATAGTATAACCTACTTACACTATGCGCAACCCATGACCTAATACCATCCCGAAATAGAACTTCCAATTCCTTCGGCCACCTGCCCCTAACTATTTATCCTAGGATGGTATCGACTAATTAAGTGAGCATATTGATTTGCATAATTTTCTTAAGTCATTAAAGCCTCTAATTAAATCATTTAATTAATCCCATAGGTCATTTAATACATGAAGTATTACAAATTTTCATCCACTCACCTAAGAAATTTTTCTTGAGTTGCATCTTGGTAAAATATTACTGTCTACCAAAATTCATAATTTTTCTTTGATTATTTCCATTTATTCCTTAATTAATACAAAACTCACATAATTATCATTTTCCAAATGAAGTATAAGGAATACATTACTCAAAATTCTAGTAATATTATAGAGCATATATTTCATGAATTTAAGGCTAATGACAGAGTTTCATCAACCTCTATAATGTAATGCCCTACCAATTTCAATTCCTAATAATTTTACCAAAATACTATTATGCTAATTTAAAAATTTTTAGGACATCCAAAAATTTTGAGATAATTATACAAGGCTAACCATACAATTATACAACACTAGAAATATTTCCAAAATTTACTAATATATATTTCCATCAATTCATAAATAAATGCAATAAGTGTAAAATGGTAATTTCCATGTATTTTGCTCCAAATTCTCAAACAGTAGGATTAAAATTTTCATGAGTCAAATATGACCTCCCTTTTGTTTTGACAGATTTTGGGATTTTTTGTGTTTGATCAAAAGCCTATTTTCCAATTTATTTATCAAAAGACCTAAATTTTTAAAAATTCAAATAATGGGATTTTTGCTCCCAAAAATCCCATTATTACTATGAGGGGTGAACTTCACTCTAATGAGCCTCTGGCATCAATTCCATGATTTCTGAATGTATCAAATAGGATGAATATGCAATATTTCAAAAATTGCTATTTGCACCCCAAAGCTATATATAGCCATCACATGCAAGTGGGTTAACCCAACATGCATTAGTCCAAATGTGCTAAAACCTTTACCATACACATATAATGTCCCCAAGGACTTACCACCAAAATATGGTGCCATTTGTAGTCATATTACTTCAATTATTTCATTTATTTAATTATGTGTATTATGACAAATACTATAGACACATTGCTCCCCAAAATTCCAATTTTTGGACAAAGGCTAGATATGCCCTAATTGAGCACATGCTTAAAATCTTGGGTCATTTGGATATATGGTTTGGCGTGGACAATTATTTTAGTTTTTGCCCTAGCCTAGGACAAGTCTTAGTAGAACGACCCTACAGGGAGCCCTATAGCTCCAAATCTCATGTTATGGGTGGCCAATTGAAGGTAATTCCTAGGTCTACAATTTTAATGTTGATGTTTGGTCCTGAAATTAAATTTAATTGTCCTATTTGTAGCATGCAATAACTGTATAAATGTGTGACAAAATATTGATTGAAATTAATATATAATATTGTTTAATTTGAATAATGGGACGACATCCGTTCATCATCCCCGATCAGCAACAACTGAGATTGAGCCTGGCTGGGCTATGTTTGCTGGCGAGTTTCGGCCACCTGGGCCGGTGCCACTGCCGGCGGTTATTGCCACCACCTTCGTTGAGGTGGTGGATAGCATTTCCCGGCGGTGAGGCTGCCGGAGGCGGCTCCTCCGACGATCCCGAGCAAGAAAAGAAAGCTCGGATTTTTGCGCTCTGCTCTCATGGTATCGGGCTCAATTGAGCCCGATATCTCTCCTAAATGATCTAGGATTCTAGTACGGGTAGAGGTGAGGTAAAACGAACCTAATTCAGGCCTTGGCGGCGAGTGCAGCGGCGGTTGTCCATGGCCGAACTGCTCCGGCGATCTCCTGCTCAAAACCTTGATTCTCCACCAATTCTCTTGCTCCAGGACTCGATCTACACTCGTTTCCTCTCTCTTAAGCTGTTGGTGAGGTTGTTTTTGGCTGGAGGTGGTTGTATATGTAGATACAACCAAGGTGAGCTCGGGTTGGGACTTTGGATGCTTCACCCATGGTGCCAAGTGTCCACCATGCCCTAATTTCCTCTGGAGTCAATTTGGGATGCTTGACAGCAAGCTTGGGCAGAATGAATGAGGCCATGTGGCTACCATTCCCTCTTTTCCTCTTCTCACTCCTCTTCTCTCTCCTAAAATTCCCACTTTACCCCCATGCATGTATTCTCTCTCTTAATTCAGAGGGGTAGGGGTTGTCCTTGTCCACATGGGTTGGCCATGGGCCAAGTTTGGTGGGCTTGGCCCAAGGGAAAGTGGCTTGGGCTCATTTTCACTCTTTAGGACAATTTGTTGACTAGGTTGACCTTTTGAGTTGAGTTGGTCAAGCATGATGAGTGGGCTGACCCCACGTGAAGGTAATGACCCCAATGGCACTACCCAACTTGGGTTGGGTCAAGGTGATGTTTTACTTGGGCTTAGTGGGCCTATAGGTATAGGTTTGACCAACTTAGGGCTAAGGTTGACTTTGGTCAACTAGGGTCAGAGTGTTGACCTAGTGACATGCCCTAGGGACCACTTAGATTATTTTAGGGTTAAGGGCAATGTGGTGGGGTTATGGTGTGGCTAGGGTTCCTATTTAGGCTAGTTTGAGCTAGTTTGACTTTAGCCCCTTAGTGGCCCCGCATGGCTACAACCCACTCCCTAGGGTCAAACCTAGCTAAATTCCCTATCACCCACCCCATGACTAACCCAATCTAAGTTAAGGGATCTAGGAGTAACATGGGATGTTACACAAACTACCAGGCCTAAATCCTTCATATGCCTCTGTACACGTCCTAGGTGCACTCTAGGTTCTCTTCATACTAATTTGCAGGCCAATACACCAGTATTTTTGTTTGAGTTTGTGTTCTCGGGGATCTTCCTCCAGACCGCAGTGTAAAACAACCAGTGGCCCCTCAAAATCTCATACCTCACAAGAGACACCATGCTGCCTTCAGTGTGATGATTGGCCCAGTACAGCATGACCCGCCACTACTTTGTTTCTATGTTCATGCAAGTAATTTCAAATCCAAGCCTCCAGCTCGTTGGTCCACCCCATCCTGAAGTAAATCTCCCGAGCCTCCATCTTGTAGGACTAACCTGTCCTGAATCACTCAAACCCTGCACGGGTGAGTTTTTCACATCGTTCCCATAACCTATTAGACTACTCTTGTCTAATTATGGTTATACATAGCAATTTAGGGTTAGTACTTGGACTACCCAGGGCATGCTCGATGAAGGCACTCGGGGGCATAAGGAACTATGATGGGCTGAAGCCCAAAACTCCTTTTCTCAAGGATAGTTACTTTTATTAGTGTTTACCCATTATTAATACCCAACTCTCGATGTTTCTCTTGAGCGAACCTAATGACTTAAGGTGTTATTGGGAGAGCGATGGTCTTCCACCCGTTCCCGTTGTAGTTATTCTCCTTGGGACTTGCACTCTAACACCCGTTACTATGTAGTGACCTACTTGTGACACCAACCAGGTTTTCAACTTCCCAATACACTTCTAAATCTAACCGCCTATCATAACCCCTGTGGGTCCAAGTGTCACACATCACTTTTGGTAAACACAGCCCATGGACTAACACTAACCTACATGAGATGACTTCCAATTCTTTGTCCAAAGGGCCCTAAAATTTTATCATGGGTTCGTCATGTGTATAAAACTGGCCATTCATAATTCCATCATTTTTCTAATTATTTAGGACCATAAATTAAATCATTTACTAAGGTGACCTAGGAAAATTTGAACATGAGCTACTATATTCAGTGGTCCATTATGTATAAATAAATTTTTTGGAGTTCATCTAGGTTTAAATGAGAGTTCACCAAAAATCTTAATTTTTTAACTTGATTTGCCATTCATTTTCAATATGTGATTATAATCACAATAATCCCATTTTATAAATGAATTATCTCAAATATTCATCTAAAAATTCAGATTAAATTACTGGTCATTAACATGGTCAAAATCATAATACTCAAACCATATTTTCATAATCCTAACTGGTGGTTTGTCCTAAAATAATTACATGTCAATATAATTGCAAGAATGCCACTACTAAGGTATTCAACATAATTAATCATCCAAAATTCATAATAAAATTTATAGGGGTTTATATCATAGAAATAAGGGTCTAGTAATTTTTCCATAATTTTCCAAATATTATTACCCGTACTTTTCAATAAAATCCCAAAAGGGTAAATTTGCAATTACACTAATTACACAAGAAATAATTCTCAAACATGCTCATAAATTTTTTCAGAGGTGTGAAATGACCTATTAGCGCATGTATCAAAAATTTGGAATTTTCTAAGTTCGGTAGCCTACTACTCATTTTTATTCCTAATTGAGTTAATTTTTCCATAATTCCAACTTATGGGACTTTTGATCCCCAAAATCCCAATTTTTATATGCGAGGTGTATTCCATCTCTATGTGCCTCAGTCCAATATTTCATGGACATGCATTGGGCCAAATGGGCTAATTTCCCTTTTTTCCCATTTTTGCTATTTGCACACCATTTAAAATTCTACTGTAACGCCCCCGATTTTTTTTTCGATGATTTTATTTTATTTGATATCGTCATATTTATGACATCTGAGCATTACCCTTTTTACGACATATTGTCGGCGCTGCACCGTTAGTGCGTTTTCGCGTCCGTGAGGTCTGATTGACCAAATTTTTGGGATTTTCGTCGAAACCAAAAGTTTTCGAGTTGATAAGTTAGGTTTGGTGGTTTTGACTTAGCCGTTAAATTCATAGCATTAGAGTTTGCCTTCGGTGCGAGTTTCATTTAATTCGGCGCATGTTTGGGCTTCTGTTCTGAGTCTTCTCGAGTAGCTATAGTTCTTCTTGAATATCCCGTTTTAGATTTTGCTCGGACGCTATTTTGAGAGTCAAAACGGAGTCAAATAAAAAAATAGTTAACATGCGATTTGTTTTTCTCGACGAGATCTACAACTTTCATGTTGACGACTTTTCGATTTGAAGCCATTTTATGCCCCTAATTTCATTTTTGATGCTGGAACTCGAGTGTTGAGCTGCTACTCGAGTAAAATATGTTGCTCCTCGAGTAATGCATGTTGGAACTCGACTGTTGAGGTGCTACTAAATTAAAATGATAACAAATTATTTATAAATAAATTATTAATTTCTAATAATTTTAAAATTAAATTATAAATTTTAATTAAATTTAAAATAATCAAAACAATCCGCCGGGGGCAGGCGACGAAGCCCGTCGTGGGGGCGGGCAAAGCCCGCTGTCAGCGACCAAATACTGTGGAGCGTACCCATCGGGCCGGAGGCCCGTGCTTGCGACTCGTGTGTGTATATATATATATATATAAGCTCTTATACTTAGGTTATTAGAAAGGAAAGAAAAGTCTTATCTTCATCTTCTCAGATTTTTTACCGAACCGAAACCGTGCGACGACTCCTCCAGTTCGTGAAGCTTCCGGTGGTCGCCGACGGTGCTCCAGTGCTCGAAATCTTCAATCGGGCATAGATCCGGAAAGCTTTCGCCGAGAGCTACGCCATCGTGGTAAAACTTTCCCCATTCCTCGAGATTTCTTGTTAGGGTTTTTCGGCTCTATCCCCTTTTCGGCCATTTTTGTTTAGATTTCCACTCCTCCCATGTTCTTTTGCCCCGATCTTCGATGTGGAGTGATTTGGAGAGTTTACTCCAGTAAAGCCAAGGCAAGTAGCTCCTTTCCTCTCATTTTTCTTAAGTTCTTATGATAAGACTTTCTTCTTATATTAATGTTCCTGTTTCTTTTAGAGTATAAGATGTTAAAACTTTTTATGCTTAGGCTTAGGGTAAATGTTTCGTCACCGTTGAGCGTAGGATGCGTTGCGCTTAGTTTAGATCGATTATATGATGTGGTCTTCGATTTAGTGTTGTAATACTTAGGTGATGGTCTGATTTTTGAGATGGTGATGTTGGGGGTAAGACTGTTGGTTGTGGTTAGCATACCACCCAACCGGGAGGCTCCTTCTTTATGTGGATCATCACAGTGGGGGTATGCTTAGTTTCTCCTTTCCTGGACTGTTGGGTTCTGGTTGGCCCGGTTTGGCCATGTTTGTGGACCACAATACCGATTGTGAGATGGTTGAGGATCCGGATTTGGGCTTAGGGTGCTTGAGGTCGTCACCCTCTCCGACCTGCAACGCAGTCATACCATGTGTTGATGATCCACCCTCTTCCGAGCTGTATTGTGCTCAATTGTTTTCTTGTGGTTTATGCCACAGTTTGCTAAAATTTGATGATTATGCCCAGACTTGTTCACCTTCGCACTTGGTGCATTCTTTTTAATTTAGAGGTTATTATATTGGCTAACTTTTCTCTACTTATTCTATTTGGCTAATTGTTGCTGTTTTGTTTGTTTTTGCATTCTTCCTCCTTGGGTTGGGTTTGGTACACCCTCCTTTGTTTGGATTACTCGCTTACCAATTCTTTTTTCACTTTTTTTTGCTTGCTGAGGTGTTCTCCTCTTGAATGCCTCAGGTTCAGGGCTGTAGCCGGTGGTGCGGCTGAGTAGTTTTATTGTAGGGTTTGCTGAGGGTGCCTCGAGGTTGCGAGGTAGCTTTTGTTCTTTTGTAGTATGCTTCAGGCTTGAGAACTTTTAGTGGCTTCGTGTCAGGTGTTTGACTCCCAATGATTGTTTAATGTCGTTCTTGGAATTTGTCTAGTTGCTAGTGTCTACTTTTGTGTTAGTAGTTCTTGCTCTATGGGAAGGATTTATTCTAGGATGCCTATAGGTATTTTTAATGATAAAACCAACTATTATTACTATATCATGCACATTATGTTTTAGAACTCTAAATCACTATATTTAAATACCGTACAAACTACTTCGATATCATTACAACAAATTTAGTGTAATGCAAGCCTGGAGTTTTTTTTAGATGCTATACTCATGTAGGATGTTTAACCTGTTTACTATAGTATTTTCTGTTGCATTTAACTACTTTTCTTCTGCTGGACTCATGAGCCACTAAGTTGAGGGTGGAGGCCGAGAGGAAGCTCCGGCTTGGATTTGGCAGTGAAAGCTTGCTCGGAGCACCTCCCTAGTGTGGAAGATGAAGGGAAACGGCGGAGAAAGCGGAAAACGGCGGAAAAATGTCGAGCTCCGGATCCTCTCCCGATTAGGGCGAGACCTGCACTATTTATACAAAAGCAAAAATGAACAATGCGCACGATCACAGGCGCACGACCATTGGTCGTGCGCACTATGTCCTATGCTCATGCGCACTGGCTTGAAAGATCAGGAAGAAGAACTGGGATAACATGCACGAGTAGTGGCGCACGACCAGTGGTCGTGCGCACTAAGTCCAATGGTCGTGCGATTACCCGAGACAGGACTCCAGAAATGAAGAATCAATGCACACGATCAGTGGCGCATGACCGGCAGTCGTGCACAATATGTCCAGTGGTCGTGCGCTTACCCCAGGCTGATTATGGAAAATGAAGAGTAGTGCGCACGATCAGGGGCGCACAACCAGTGGTCGTGTGCATTATATCCCATGATCGTGCGCAGTATTCCTGTTTCGCAACCATCCCGGAACACGCACACGACCCCTGTACCGAAAGAAAAACCAATCACTGATATGTGCAGACATTCCAGGCA
This sequence comes from Platanthera guangdongensis, assembly GCA_039583875.1. Lineage (NCBI taxonomy): Eukaryota > Viridiplantae > Streptophyta > Magnoliopsida > Asparagales > Orchidaceae > Platanthera > Platanthera guangdongensis. The sequence continues at coordinate 26,331,299 of CM077156.1, forward strand.
ATCATAAAAAGGAGTGCAAACAATAAAAGTACAAAAAATACACAACCACGGGCATAAATGTACACTTCCTATGGAAATATAGGCAAGATGAAATATGAACGATATAGAACTAAAAGTGAAGTGCAAACGCATGAAAACTAGCCCAGATGAGTCCGAAAATTGGTATATAAAGTGGACTCATCAGCCGGCGCCACCGCTGGCGGTTATTGCCACTACCTTCGTTGAGGTGGTGGCTGGCGTTTCCCGGTGGTGAGGCTGCCGGAGGCGGCTCCTCCGACGATCCCGAGCAAGAAGAGAAAGCTCGGATTTTTGCGCTCTGCACTCATGGTATCGGGCTCAATTGAGCCTGATATCTCTCCTAAATGATCTAGGATTCTAGTACGGGTAGAGGTGAGGTGAAACGAACCTGATTCAGGCCTTTGCAGCGAGTGCGGCGGCGGTTGGCCATGTCCGAGCTGCTCCGGCGATCTCCTGCTGAAAACCTTGATTCTCCATCAATTCTCGTGCTTCAGGACTCGATCTCCACTCGTTTCCTCTCTCTAAAGCTGTTGGTGGGGTTGGTTTTGGATGGAGGTGGCTGTATATGGAGAAACAACCAAGGTGAGCTCGGGTTGGGGCTTTGGATGATTCACCCATGGTGCCAAGTGTACACCATGCCCTAATTTCCTCTGGAATCACTTTGGGAGGACGGCCAACAAGCTTGGGCAGAAGGAATGAGGCCATGTGGCTACCATTCCCTCTTTTCCTCTTCTCACTCCTCTTCTCCCTCCTAAGATTCCCACTTTACCCCCATGCATGTATTCTCTCTCTTAATTCAGAGGGGTAGGGGTTGTCCTTGTCCACTTGGGCTGGCCATGGGCCAATTTGGTGTACTTCGCCCAAGGGGAAGTGGCTTGGGCTCATTTTAACTCTTTTTGATAATTTGTTGAGTAGGTTGACTTTTTTAGTTGACTTGGTCAAGCATGATGAGTGGGCTGACCGCACTTGAAGGTAATGACCCCAATGGCACTACCCAACTTGGGTTGGGTCAAGGTGATGCTTTACTTGGGCGAAGTGGGCCTCCAGGTATAAGTTTGACCAACTTAGGGCTAAGGTTGACTTTGGTCAACTAGGGTCAAAGGGTTGACCTAGTTACATGCCCTAGGGTCCACTTACATTATTTTAGTGTTAAGGGAAATGTGATGGGGTTATGGTGTCGCTAGGGTTCCTATTTAGGCTATTTTGACCTAGTTTGACTTTGGTCCCTTAGTGGCCCCACATGGCTACAACCCACTCCTTAGGGTCAAACCTAGCTAAGTTTCCTATCACCCACCCCATGCCTAACCCAATCTAAGTTAAGGGGTCTAGGAGTAACATGGGATGTTATAAATCCCAATAAACAAAAAAATTATTTCGTGCCCGAAATTCAAGTCCGGGTCTACGGGGTTCTACTTGTAACAATTTAAGTAATTTTTAAAACATAAATTACAGTATACTTGAATTTAACAGCTCCGGGTGTCGCTCCAACATTAGATCCCTCGCCTCCCAGGTGTGCTCCTCCTATCCATTGTTGACCACAACACCTTCACAAGAGGGACCTTCTTCTTCCGCAACACTCGGACATCTGTATCATCAATCTGGATAGGCTCCAATCAAACAGATCTGTGTGGTGGTATCGGACCGGCTGTAGTAGTAAGGTGCTGCTCTGGCCGCAGGAGAGCTCTTCGAAAGGAAGAGACATGAAAGACGTCGTGTAGGGTACTTAACACTGGTGGCAGCTGCAGTCGGTAAGATAAGGGGCCGATCCGCTCCAGGATCAAGTATGGCCCCATGTATTGAGGACTGAGCTTATTGTGCCTCTGTACCCCAGAGACACCGTGTACAGGACGTATCTTCAAGAAAACTCTGTCTCCAACCTGCAATTCCACCTTCCGGTGTCGTGCAACGTAGTACTTGGCCTGCCTACTCTGAGCATCTATATCCTCTATATATTCTGACCTTAGTGCCCTGTGGTCCTCATCCTGAACCCAAGATAGCGACGTCCGACACTTTTTCTCATACAAAGCTCTATAAGGACTCATTCCAATACTTGTCTCGCGGATGTTCTTTATAAGAAAACTCAATCAGAGGTAACCGTCCCTTCCAAGTGTATTTTTGTTATACTTCCTGATATTCATAATCAAGGTTACATAGGCATATTTCCAAGTCTTCTGACACATTATCATTAAATAAACCTTAATTATAGGTTGGTTCAAAGTCCCTTACGAGCAAGGATCACCAAGTACATGAGAATTAGTAATTTTATATGTAGAATTGAGCACATAAATCTCATATTTCTCTTCCAGAATCGCATCATGCCTTATGACTTATACCATATTGATCCTTCCAATACAAGTTATCGTGATATTATTTATGACGAAGATCCAACTTATGCATAGTAATTAACCAACTTCCAAGATTATGATGTGATGAAGAGATCATCATCTTGTTTCTTCCAGACCCATGACTTATTACACCTCTATATAAATAGTAATACATAATTTATAGAGTGTTCACCTTTCAAGCGTACATCAAGCGATCAGTATTGATATTGATGTTGATACAGATGACTCCCAATCGCTTTTCACATATAATCTAAATCATAAATTTATTAGTTTATCTTTTTAGAAATGGTGTAGTCTGACACAAATTATTTTCATCATAAAGAGAATCTTATAAACACTCATTACTTCTCGTGTAATTTCACCGTATATACCTTAGCAACAAAAATTGATTTCTTCATAGTCATGAAATTCCTAAGGCGTTCATGATGTTATCAACGTATGTGTCCCAGTTCTCGATATTGTCATAATCCAGGGATCATACCTATGCGTATGTTTCAACTAATCATCCATCCCATTTGAATTTGCTGAGTCGTTACATTTTCAATGTCATGCCATAGGAGATTAATCTTATTTATCATAACGTTACCTTATTTTAATTCTTAAGTTCCAATATAATGACTTTTGCTTTATTGAGTCATTCAAGGTTATAGTTCACCATTATGATCAAGTGACTGGTTATATCATATAAGCGTGAATAGTACTGATATTTCATCATTGTGTTTAATTCTCCAAATCACAGCCCCTTTTAGGATCAAACAAGGTAGTACTAAATCATACATAACCATAGCAAACTTAATCATTATATTATAAACGCAAGAGGTTATCTTATCAAGATTTCTAAATATAACTTAAACTATCTCCCAAAGAATAACGGTAAGTAAGCCATTTATATTTGAAAAGGATTGATTCTTTGAGAGAACACACCATCTGTAAATCATCATCGAACACTTTTGTTTTGGTTCTTGTGATCATCAGAGTCACATCCAAAGGATCATACCTATAATATAAGTCTTCCAATTTTGATTTTTCACTTGACTTTTAGTTTCTCTGGGATCGTTATACCCTTAGTGTTATAGACATAATTACTCAAATATGTGAATCCTTACTTGATGGGCTCCAATCACGTCATAGTTAAGACCCATAATCACTCCTTCACATTACCATGATGTTACTCTATCTCGATCTGTGTTTCTAACATTGTGACCTGAGCATGCCAGGTAGGCGCGGATTGCAGTGATCCATCATCATTTCCACTTCCCCCAATTCTACACATTTAATATGTGAAAGTCATAGTCACTTTCGTAAGAGCCACAGCTATGCAGAATTTCCAACTGTCATTCCGACTTATACTGAATTCTCAATTCACATTGATTTTCTCTTGCAATATATCAGAGTTCATTAATCAAACCCTTAACCAATGATATAATTATTAATCGCGTGTCACGTCAATTTGGTTAAGGTGTTAGGGCATCTAGGAACGTGCTTTGCTAAGGTAACACATTCCTTTAATTATACATAAAACCATTGTGTCGTTGTTACTGCTTGATTTTAGTTTATCGAAAGTCCATTTGTTCGAATTCTTGTGGATTATACGCAACTTGTTTCAATCTTTGGGATATAGCATGTCATAATGCAATGATGAAATTACAATCTCTCTTAAATTTATGTCAAGTAATGATCTGATTCACGAGCCCGCGAAAGTTTCTCACGTCTCATGGAGACTTTCCTTGTTCTAGGGTTATAATATATCCAAGCGGGCAACCCTCTACGTATATCCCAAACTTCTAGGGAGGGTTGATTATCTTGTCGATTATGCGAATACAAAACCTCATATTTACTTGAGCAACATTTGAATTAATTAAGTCTTCTAGATCACTATGTTTGTGACACATGTTTTATAAACCGGGTCTAGAGAAATTCATGTCGTTACCAATTTACCCAATAAACAAAAGGACAAGCCCCCATACCTTTCGGGCTAAATTCCCTTAATATTTATAGTGCATTCCTCTTATATGTGCACTCAATCCTTAGGTTTAACAATCTTAGACGTGGATTTCTATCTTAATTGATATGTTATATACCTTATGCATTCATGGTTACTATACGACAAATTTTTCAAGAACAACATGTGAACCAAACAAAATGGGTTTCTTCTAAGACTTGAATTCTTACTCTACCTATGGTATTTTCCAATGTGGTTGTCTCAACGTAATCAAGTCATCAGTATGAGGGTTAAGTTTACGAGTACCCTACTATTCCACTAATATATTATATGCACCAATACTCCTTAAGGCGGTGCTATCATCTCGGGTAAGAAGTGATAATATCACTCAATAGGTGGAGTAGGGACATCAGAATTTAAGCCTTAAGCATTAACTGTTACGTCAAATTCTTCCCTTGGTGAATTTGGGTGTCCACGTACCTTAACCAACCTATCTCCGAAGTCAATTTTAGACTCGAATACAATACGAAATCCTCTTAGTAAGTCAAGTTAAGGTGGTGTCCTAATTGGATTGGCCTAACTCATTTTTAAATGGACTATTTTCTGTGACTTTTTACACATGGGCACACAATTACTTCCGCTACATAGTTTGTCCGCAAACTATTGCTCGAGCAGGGTGAGCCAGTGTTGTGGACTTCTTTCTCATATGATCGTTTGTTCAAGTTATACCAGTTTGTAAGACCCCTCCCCTTACCAAGGAGGCTCCCGGTCTTATGCCCAGAACCACCGTCTTACGGTGGCACTAACGCATGGGTTAGTCGACAGCACAACACGCCGATTCTGCCGGCTAATACGATCATATAACCTGTAGGCAAATATGAGAAATAGAAGTATAGTGGTAATGTAGAAATAAGCTACAACCGGTCCACAGTCACAGTATATATCAAATAACAAAATGAAAGTACATCCAGTCCACAATGAGTACAAAATATGAAGAGTAAAAAGGGCTTATGCCCTCTACATGAATATCAACTCTCCTCATAAAATAAAACGCAGAAGCAAATCTATCATCCTCTAACTCATCCCACCTAAGGTAGCGTTGTAGTAGTAGTAGGTGGTGGTATCAGCTCCTCACGCCCTGTGACCTCGCCCTGCCAGTGGTGTTGGTGCTCCATCTCCTCGAGCTCCTAAAAATAGTTGGTCACCGGCCATTAGTCAAAATACTAAGTCGTTTCCTCCGCACCTCTCCCCGCAACTCCTAGGCACCATGCGGGAGGACGAAGCGGAGGACTATCAAGGGTTAACAAAAGGAAGCATGTGACAAGAAGCTATCTATCAAGTATAAGAGCAACATAGTTCTACTCTAGCAGTTCTAAGTACATGGTATATGCGAACTAAAGGTATTGTACAAGTATTAAATAACAGAAAGTAAGAGCAGAAAAGTAAAGCTATGCTACCACTACTCTACCATCACAAACGTACCTTAACTTATAAAAATGCCCATACAAATTTATAAGTTAAGGTTTCCAGAAATTTTAACTTATCATATAAAAGAGACCATACTAATTTATATGATTAGGATCTATGAGACGTATGACCTAATATGAATGAGTGTTTATGATGCAATTTATGCAACAGGCAAATGCAACTCACACACAACGACTTTGTGATCACAGACCTTTAGTTCCCACTTTTTGAGAGCTAGCTTCACTTTCGGGTACCACCGTTGTGGCTAACGGCAGCAGCGGAGCGGGCGTCTCCACTTCTAGGTAGGTATGCACACTACCAAACCTAGACCCCTCTCATATGATTCTGTACACATCCTAGGTGCACTCTAGAGTCTGTGTACGTATTTTGCTGACTACCTGTCAGTCTTATTGGGTCGAATGTGCGTTATCAGGGATCGTCCTCCAGACCTCGGTATAAATAACCTACTTGCCCCTCAAATCCTCACACCCGTCTGAATCACCGTACTGCCATCGGTGTGACGATCGGCCCAGTACCGCATGACTCGCCACTAAATTCATGCACATGCAAGTATTTCATATGGAGCTTTCAGCTCACAGGACCAACCTGACCTGATTCCCTCAAACCCTTCATGGGTGAGAACGCACAATAATGTCTTATTCAAAATCCCTCAAACCCGTCACGGGCGAGAATGAACAACAGTGTCTTTAATCAGAACCCCTCAAACCCATCACGAGAGAGAATGAACCACAATGTCTTAACCTATTAGACTACTCTTGTCTACGAGTTATTACACTTAGTGATTTAAGGTTAATTCTAGAACTGCCCAGGGTATACCTGTTGAAGGGCTCTCGGGGGCACTAGGAACTATGATGGGATTACGCCCAAAGTTCCCTTTCGCAAGGATATTTACTTTTGTTGATTTTTACCCTCTATCCGTACTGTTGGATCCCTAGTTGATTTGGGCTAGGTTCACTGACTTGGGATGTGACCCATCTTGTATAGCCAGGGTCAAGTTTGTGTCCTAGAGTCTAGGTCAAGTCCTTAGAGATAACTCCAGATGGACCAGCTTTCAACAAGACCATCAGAGACTCCAGACTAATAAGTTTTCAAGACTAAGTAAAGTGAGTTTGACGTTCGTCGAACTCAGCTCGACGAAAGGAGTTCTGCGCTCGACGATCATGAGACAATTCTTAGTGCTGAGATCGATGATCTGTGTTCTCTGTTCGATGAAGACTAAGTTTTTACATCAAGCCAAAGTCAGGAGAACTTCAAATTTTTCTAAGTCCAGCTTCAAGCTTCGGTCGACGAATTACATTCTGAGCTCGATGAACTTGGACCTCAAGTTCACAGCTTCTCAGGTCGATAAAGTCAGCTTCTCAGGTCGACGAATGCTATACTCTACTCGACGATTTCTGGACTCAGAGAATTTGTGTCGACACTTAGGGTTTGTGTCGACACCAGACAATTTGTGTCGACACCAGCTTATGTCGACACTATAGGATTTGTGTCGACACCAGGATATCAGTCGACACCAGCTTATGTCGACACCAAAGGATTTATGTCGACACCAGGATCAATCTGTCGACACAAACTTATGTCGACACAGCATTTTAGCAGATGCAAAATATTTTGCCTAAGTCCAGAACTTTTCTCAACTCGACGAATTTGATTCTCAGCTTGACGAATGAAGACTGTCTGAATGACGAATGAAGATTGTCTGGTCGACGAACTCTCTCAAGCTCAGCTCGACGAACTAAAGCTCAGCTCGACGAACACGAGTGCAGCTCGACGAATTGTGTTCTTCATTCGACGAATCCAGACTAGGTTTTCTTCAAGGTTCCTGTCCCGTTTCTTGGCGCTGATTCCTGAACATTTAATGCCAGATCTTCTCGGAATGTTACCGTTAGAAAGCGCATTGACTATGGATTATTCCATGCCATTTTTCCATGGGACAGTTAGAAAAGTCATTGATTGCTGATTCTTTCCAAGGCCGACTGCAATTACTGCTCGACATTCAAAAGTTTGAATGTTCCTCAGTCAGACATAGAGATACACAGAAAGTAGTAATAGAGCAACAGAGTAATAGAGTAATAGAATTACAGTACAACAAGTGACATAGTCAATCAGAAAGACAGACACACTCAGATTGCAAAAGAAGAACAATCATTCTCAAATAAAAAGTTCTTGACTGCAATCAGCCTTGACCAGGGAACATTTTCAAGAAGAAGAAGAAGAACAATCAAATTCAATCAAGAGTCTTCTTCTCTTTATTCTCAGGATAACTTCAAAGGACAACAAAATTCTATCTGTCAGAAGATGTTCCTGAAGCATTTCTGGTCCAGGCATTCTAGGTCATTGAAGACCTACCACCCTGAAGCAGTGCTCCAACTTTCCTGAACAATTCAAGATCTCAGGGGGAGCAAGATCTGCTACAATCAATATCCACATAGTCTTCTCTCTGACTGTTGACAGAGAAGATTTCCATCTCTCTTTCCCCCCTCCTATATAACGGGTTTCTCAAAACTCCCTTCAAAAGTTTTGTGCTGGTTTCTGAGACCTTGTCAAAACTCAGTGGTGGCAAGACACCTGATCAAAAAATCTGGTTTGATTTTTGAGCACCTTATCAAAAGCGCATTGGTGCCCAGGAGACCTGATCAACTCATCCTGCCGTGGATTCCTACCTTCGGTGGTAGAAGAGTGGATGTACCCAGATTGGTTGGGGAACCACTATAGCTCCTTGTGTCATCTAGTTGCTCTTGTCTTTTCTTTTGTTTTCTGGCTGTGCTCTGTGATAGCTTTGTGATTGCGCTGTGATTAGATAGTTACTGTGCTTGCTTTATTTTATTTGCTTTCCTGTTCACTTAGGTAAACAACAAAAGTTGTAAAAAGTTTTTAATGAGCACCATACTCTATTCACCCCCCTCTATAGTATATCAGATCTAACCTGCACTTTCACGTACTTTGCTCTCATTATTACTCTTGAGTGATCCTAATGACTTGAGATGTTCTCAAAAGGGCGACGGTCTTCCGCCGGCCTCCACTCTAGTTGCTATCCAAGGGCTTGCACTTTTACTCTCGTCACTAAGACAATACTACCCACCAAGGTTATTCTCCAATTATAATCTCTAGCTCATCCATCGATCTATCCCCAAGTGGTCCTAATAGTATAACCTACTTACACTATGCGCAACCCATGACCTAATACCACCCCGAAATAGAACTTCCAATTCCTTGGGCCACCTGCCCCTAACTATTTATCGTAGGATGGTATGGACTAATGAATTGATCATATTGATTTGCATAATTTTCTTAAGTCATTAAAGTCTCTAATTAAATCATTTAATTAATTCCCTTGGTCATTTAATACATGAAGTATTACAAATTTTCATCCACTCACGTAAGAAATTTTTCTTGAGTTGCATCTTGGTAAAATATTACTGTCTACCAAAATTCATAATTTTCCTTTGAATATTTCTAATTATTCCTTAATTAATACAAAACTCACATAATTGTCATTTTCCAAATGAAGTATAAGGAATACATTACTCAAAATTCTAGTGATATTACAGAGCATATATATTATTAATTTAAGGCTAATGGCAGAGTTTCATAAACCTCTATAATGTAATGACCTACCAATTTCAATTCCTAATAATTTACCAAAATACCATTATGCTAGTATAAAACTTATTAAGAAATCCAAAACTTTTGAGATAATTATACAAGGCTAACCATACAATTATACAACACTAGAAATATTTCCAAAATTTACTGATATATATTTCCATCAATTCTTAAATAAATGCAATAAGGGTAAAATGGTAATTTCCATGTATTTTGCTCCAAAATTCTCAAACAGTAGGATAAAAATTTTCATGAGTCAAATATGACCTCTCTTTTGTTTTGGCAGATTTTGGGGGTTTTTTTGTTTGATCAAAAGCCTATTTTCCAATTTATTTATCAAAAGGCCTAAATTTTTAAAAATTCAAATAATGGGATTTTTGCTCCCAAAAATCACATTATTACTATGAGGGGTGAACTTTACTCTAATTAGCCTCTGGAATCAATTCCATGATTTTTGAATGTATCAAATAGGCTGTATATGCAATATTTCAAAAATTACTATTTGCACCCCAAAACTATATATAGCCAACACATGCAAGTGGGTTAACCCAACATGCATTTGTCCAAATGTGCTGAAAATTGTACCATGCACATATAATGTCCCCAAGGACTTGCCACCAAAATATGGTGCCATTTGGAGTCATATTACTCCAATTATTTCATTTATTTAATTATGTGTATTATTACAAATACTATAGAAAAATTGCTCCCAAAAATTCCCATTTTTGGGCAGGGGCTAGATATGACCTAATTGAGCACATGATTATAATCTTGGGTCATGTGGATATCGGGTTTGTCTTGGGCAATTATTTGGGGTTTCTGCCCTAGCCTAGGACCAGTCCTAGTAAAACAGCCCTACAGGGAGCCCTACATCTCCAAATCTCATGTTTAGGGTGGCCAATTGAAGGTAAGGCCTAGGCCTACAATTTTTAT